>CM028130.1:1516672500-1517872500 GCA_016271365.2 Neoceratodus forsteri
AAGCTACATGACACAGACAATCGCAAACCTCGTATGTCGCGCCCCTGTGAAGTGAAATACTGGCTGCACAATATTGTAGTCACACTCGCCATGTTACAAGTGCATTAATCGCCTCTAGCATCGGGCTCTACCGGGTGATTAATGCCTGCTGGGTGGTTGGAAGCACTCGGCCTGCGGCTTCGTGCACCAACCCCCCCTCCAGCCGGGCATTAATCCACTGGTAGAGCCCTCCTCTATCAGGGATTAATGCTTACATAGAAATCTCCTTTCGAGTGGCTTAATGCTTACATGGAAAGCGGTGAACAACTGATGGATTTGGGGTTGGGGATGAACAAGAAAGGACTCATGAAGTGAAGTAAATGAAATATACAATAATGGATGGGGAAGTGTGTAACAGAGAATTAATGGTTGCCCGAGGTGTGGGATACTACGCCCACACCCGGTAAACCTGGTGGTTTATTAGGCATCCCACACCGAGGGCAACCATTAATTTAGAATTTAGGATACTTCCCCATCTCTTATTATTTATAATTGCTGGTCAGCAATTTTCTTCTATTTTTCTGTACTGCTACCCTGTCTCACCGACGCTGAGAAACACACACACACACACACACACACACATTGTCTTTTTCTGTCTTCCAGGTTTTTTTTTGTTTGTTTGTTTGTAGGGATTTTTATTTAATTCAGCTTGTGTTTTTTGGTAAACAGCTGAAAGTTTAGATTGAGATTGTGATCAGCGCTTACCCTAGTCAGCCGAGTCGGACTCTGGACCCTTCCCCGGTGTTGGTGGCAGTTCTCGTCTCCTGCAGCTGCCGAATGGCAGAATCAAGCAGACACCTTTTTTTGTTTTAAAAGTTTTTAAGTTCTGGACTGTGGAACTGGTCGGAAGAAAAAGAAAAGCTACATAAATTCTCCGTCTGGCAGCTCCTTGCTACTCGATTACAGAGTGCCGTGTTTGAAAAAGCGGTTAGCCCGCCCAGGAGGAGATGAACAGCCACTGAGGGAACGGCTGTTTCTGAGTGACTGGGTGCGTGCTTTTATAACGGCCAATTATAACTGGTTCAGACCATTGAGAAAATTGCTGACCAGTTATTATATAAACATAATATAGATTATTGTATTATTTTATAATTTTTTGTTATATATTTATACAGAAATACCAACAAAGCCTAAACTCGCTCTGTACAAGAAGTTTCGCAAGACAAGCTGCTGCTTGACAATGAAACTTCAGCTATCATACTTTCACAGCTTACAGACCAGTGTCCATGAACACACAAGGCTTCAAAACATAAACAGCCTGGAACATTATGGCTAGACAGAGACGCATCATGGTTATAGAGTTCACTTGTAAAGTAACCATGATGCACTCTGTTTGCAAATGGTGATTCTGGTGAGGGTGTGTGCTGTTCGGCAGGTGAACAAAGCCTAGAAAAGAGAAAATAAATTATGTTAAGTAAAACAACCGTAACACTTTCTAAAAGGACCAGTAATATTTAGATTATTCTAATCGTAAATTGGAAAAAACACTTCACAGCACTGCTGCTTTAATTATTTGAAATGACTCTGATTGCATCCGGCCTGGTGGCGCTGAGGGTTGAGGCGCTGTACGCCACACTCGTGACCTGTCTTCAGGAATGGACTCTGGTCATTCAGGGGTCGGCTGGGGGAGGTAAGGATTCAGCGTCTGGAGGACTGCTCTCCTTCCTTGGGGAGGGGGACATGTGCTGCACGCACCAGCCCAACAAGAGGGATTGCCTGCGCCAGGGTGCTGGCTGTCTCCCCAAGTGGAGGTGGCGACACTGCTGCTGTGCCCACGCACGGACGGGTGTGGGGTGGGGGAGGAGACAACACCAGAACCCGGCAGGACCCATGATGGCCCCAGTGGGCCGGTGAATGTATCCCTCCAAAGGTTGGGGGGGGGGGTCGTAGCCCCTGCCAGGTCCACAGAGGTAGCAAAATAGTGTCATGATGAAATGTCTCCAGTTGGGATAACCACATAAGAAGCAGTATCCTGTTTTTATGGGGTTCTCAGGGAGGATAGCAACAGTGAACAAGTTAGAGCATGAACACTGTTACAGAACAGGATCATGGTCTGATAGATGGGGAGGATTCTGGACCAAAACAAATAAATACAGGGAGTTCAGATGAAACCCTTTGGGGCAGTGGTATGCTGGGGTGACTGCCTTAATTATTTTGTATGTGGAACTTTCTGTATTCCAGTTTGTTGCTGGTGAAATATAATTTTTAAATAAAGGCATCACAAACATTTTAAGAAAATGTGCTTACCAGTATTGTGATTTGTTTCTTCTACGGTATTCTTGCAGCTCACAGGGCACAGTGGTCTTGTGGAGCAGCATCTTGTTCTTTGTGGTCATGCTTTTTTCACCCATTCTTGCAGCTGGGTGGACTGAAGCAGTGAGAGGTTAATTGACTTGCTCAGGGTTGCACAGTATGGAAGTGGCTTTAGTGAGATTTGATCCTAGGTCTGTTGCTTCCCCAGTCTGTGCTCTGTTCAGTAGATCACATTGTCCCTGTGTTTTCCCCACTTCACCTTCTGTTTCTTCTCTTATAATACAGTGTGCTGTACTGCATCTTGTCCATTGACTGTGAGGGCTGACGAATGTTGGCTTCCCAAGTCTGAATGTTGATGCTGCTTTGAATTATACATTTTGAAGGGAAATGTAGTAAACAGTGGTATTCATCTCTTTCCTTTCCTTTCCTGGAGTTTTGAGTCTGGCATTCTATTTCCTGCTTACACTTCTCAACCTAGGTGGCTGTCAGACTTGGGTCTTACCACACAGCAGTTGTACAATTTACCTGCTGATTGCCGGTTCATATTGCTCAATCACATTGTAGTACCGAAGATGTAATCTCCTGCACTTAAAGGGTTTTGGGTGTTTGGGTCTAGGAGAGAACTGAAACAGAATGCAGGTGGTAGGAGGGGCATCTTGCAGGACAGAAGAAAAGGGCGTTCTGAGCTGGAATGAAAAGGTGAAGATACATAGTTTTCACTGTGGCATGCAGTGATGCTTTAAATGTCTTAGTTTTTAATGTAAAGTGTCCATGTACTGTATACTGTTTATATATCATTATTTTGTATAATATGGTTTTTATTTTGTCTGAAGTGTTTTGAGATGCAATTTGTTTGGAAGGCACGGTACAACAATAAATAGTTTTGTACTGTAATAATGACTCTGAACAGGCAAAAATATCGTAGTATAGTATTTCTTGACAAAAATGATAAATTCTGTAAACATTAATTTAGTGCTTCTTGACCAAGTTATAAAATGCTAGTTTTAACTACCTGAGGAAGGGAGGGTGATTAGCAACCTGTGAGTATTTCTTCACAAATGATTGTCCCTGGCGTCTTGGGTGTCCACTGCTGTCAAGACCTGCTTTAATTATCTAAGGAACATTGCAATGTTGTGTCCCTTTCTAGAACTTGGAGATCTGAGAACTTTAGTGTGGTGTTCTCCTCTCTCTCCTTGGTTACTTTATGTGCTCAACAAGGGCATTCCCCTGTTGCTGGAGTCTGCACCTGGAGCTGGTGCAGAATGCAGCAGCCTGTTTTTGCATCTTTCAGGAGGTTGTATCATATTAACTTGGTGCTGCATGAAGTGCACAGGCTGCCAGTAAGGGAAAGCATCTGCTTCAGGGACCTTAGATCCTTTCAGATCTCAGAAGCTTAGCAGAGGTGATCCCTGTTCTGTAACTGGATGGGAGTACTCAAGTGAACACCAAGTGCTGCAGGAAGTGGTGTTGGTAGCTTGCAGGGGGGCACTCTTCCCTTGGTTTATAAGTTTGCATTAAGCCACTCGAAAGGAGGCTTTTACTAGGGAATTAATGCATGGGGGGAGGTTGAGCACAAGGCTGAGTGCCCCCAACCACATTAATTCCCAGCAGAAGCCTTCTTCTAAGTGGTTTAATGTGCTTGTTTGTAACATGGCAAGCATTCTCCAATGTAGTACAAAATACATAGAAATGTGTTCACAAACATGTATTTTAGGGAAATGTATATCTTTCAGACGAAGACAGGAAAATGAGGTTTTCTTTTGAACCATATTTGTTAATATTGTGGTGTTTATTTTTCAAGATTAGTACAATACGTTGGCTTTGAAGACAACTTGTATGAATGTTAGACATATTTAAACACTTCAAACGTGTACAATAAAGGTTTAAAATGCTAAAAAACGTGATATTTCCAGTGTTTACTATTTATTGTAACACGGCACTATTCAGAGCCCCAGGAGTGGAGACGGTGATACGTGCGACGGCATCACGTGGTGCAGGAGCAACACGGCATTATGAGACGATAATGCCATGTTGCTCTTGCAGTGCCGAAACTAGCCAGCAGAAGTTAAATAGCAGTGTGTGAGCCCGACACCGGTGACACAAAGAGCCACACACTCAGCTACAAGCGAGACAGTAGCAAAGGCAGGAAGGGGGGGACAGGGACCGTCAGTTTTAATTATGGAGTGACCGGGAGCCATGGACACTGCACCGGAGATCAGCAGCAACCGGGGAGAGGTAGGCGAGGGTGCTGCTGCCAAGGGGGGGGAGCGGGCAAGCAGCGGAAACGCACACCCTTAGTGTCGACACACTTATGCAAATGAGAGACCTGCTGGTCCCGCGCAGGGAACCACCGAACTGCAGTCCTCCGAGGCACGCTTGCAGGGAAACGGCTGCTCCAAAGCAGGGGGCATGTGTTGCGATTGTTAAGCTAGCAACTGTATGTCCGTGCACCCAAAACAGTTTTGAATGACATCTGTATGTAAGAGAGCACTGTCACGAACTGTGAAAGTAAGATTAAAGATGACAGGAATTTCTGCAACTGCCGTTGTCTTTATTGTGAATGAACTAGCACACTGTGTAGCCTGCACCACCACCGAGTATGTCCGTGTTACAAGCGCATTAATCCCCGCTGAAGGTGGCATCTAGTGGGGTGTTAATGGATGGTGGGGCCGTTGTCTGCCCTTGGCCTCCGGCCTCGTGCCACAATGGCCCCAACCATGCATTGACTCCCCATTAGATGCCACCTTCAGTGGGGATTAATGCTTACTTATTTAGCTTTTGTTTACCGGGTAAGCATGCTAGACAGTCAAGTGCTTATTTTCAGGTGGGACCCGGGAGAATTGCCAGGTACAGGCAATAACAGTTAAGAGTCAAGGTACAGCAATCAATCAGGTACAGGTTTCAAGGAACTGGTAATAACAGCTCAGAGTCGAGGTACTGCAGTCAGCAAGGTACAATCAGGTACAGGCAGAACAAGCACAGTAGCAAGTACAGGGTCAAGGTATGGCAGCAACAGGAGGCAGTCAGGAAGTCAAGAAATATATCAACAAGGCAAAATCACTAGACACGTGCAGCAAACACACATAAACACTGGGACACAGGCCCACCATTTATGGTGGGGCAGATAAGAGCAAGGGCAGGAGGATACTTGTTTTAAGGGGCCCCAGAGGGAGGACCCTGAAGCAGGTGTGGGAGGGGGCAGTCCTTACATGAGCAGGAAGTAGGTTCCAGGATCTGAGAAGGTGCGATCCCCTGCGAGGGAATGAGTTTTGGGGACCTTGAAGGCCTGGGAGTCTCTGGACCTCAGACGGTAGGTGGGGGGGTAGGCTTGAGCAGTTCGGCAAGTACCAGTGGGGTGGACGTTCTGATGATGATGTCTATGAAGTTGCACATGACAAAGGATAGGTGGTTGTTGGAGGAGGGCCACCCTAGCCTGGAGTAGAGCTGACAGTGATGGGTGAGGCAGGAGGCTGACAGGGCGAAGCGACATACATTATTGTACACTGTGTCCCATTTTGTAAGCCAGGTTTTTGGAGCGTTCACGAAGGAGGTGAGCTCATAGCTGAGCGTGGGGAGAAGAACCCCTTTTGCAAGGGCAAGTCAGGCAGCTGGGGTGAGACAACTTTTGGCCCTGTACGCCAGACCCAGCTTGCAGTTTGTGGCCTTGCAGAAATTGCGTATGTGCTGGGAGAGGTCAAGCTGAGGATTGAGTGTTACCCCCAGGTACTTGAAAGAGTCAACCACCCACACAGGGCTGCCATCCGCTCCAGCGACTTTGAGAGGCGGGGCACACTCTTAACTTGACAAGGGAACCGAATAGCAAGGCCTGCATTTTCTGGAGGTTGATGACAAGCTTATTGGCCTTAAGCCAGGATTGAATGCCGTCGAAAGCAGAATTTAGTCTAGAGTTGATGACACTGATGTCCTGTGAGTTAGTTAGAAGCATGAGGTCATCGGCATAAAAGGTGACGTGCCCAGAGACAGGGACCAAGGGCAGCTGGTTGATAAAGAGGGAGAACAGTACGGGGCCGAGGACAGACCCCTGAGGTACCCCACATGTAACCAGTGTGGACTCTGAGAGGGCATTTTGAAAGTTGGTGTACTGTTGTCTGCCCGATAGATGGTTGACAAACCAGGCTAGTACAGGAGGAGAAAGGCCGAGGGACTGAAGGGCAGCACCCAGGAGTGAGTGAGTGAGTGATCAGCCAGAACAAAGGCCTTAGACAGGTCTATGAAGATGGCGTCAGTAAGTTTGCCTTGGTCAGTTGCAGTTCTGATTTCGGAGGTGATGTGTGCAAGGGCAGTGGAGGTGCTGTGCCCTTTTCGGAACCCATACTGCGCTGGGGAGAGGAGACCATGGGTTTGGAGGAAGAGAGCAAGCTGGGAGGCCACCACCTTTTTGAGCAGCTTGCTCACAGCAGATAAGATCGCTATGGGGCGATAGCTTTGAAGGATTTTGGGGTCACCACGTTTGAGGACTGGTATCACACGAGTCACCTTCCATAAATCAGGAATTGTCCCAGATATGAGGGAGAAGTTGAGGATGTGGGAGAGTAATTTGGGCTCAAGGTTGTCATGCCCAGCTCCAGTGTGAGGGGAGAGACCAGCTAGGAGCTTCCGTGTCTCACTGCAGGAGACAGCCTTAAAATAGAAGGGGAAGGGGATGAGAGGGCACAGCGCTGCCAGTGGGGCCAAGTTCTTTGGATGCAGAAGATGTGGGGATATAGTCGGACAGATCAGAGAACTGGGCGTTAAAAGCTTTGGCTGTAGTCAGGGCATTGTTACAGCTGACTCCGCTGATTTGCATGTCGATGACCTGAGGTCAGGAAGGAACGCTTACTGTGTGTTTGATGGTGCGCCAGAAGCTGCTTGGGTTCTTGGCAGACGCTTCAAGGGAGGATTTACAGAATTCACTCTTTGCTTAGCCAGTCTCCTTCTTACAGGAGTTCCTGAGCTGCCTGTATTCTTTGAAGTCCGAACTGTCATCGGTGACCTTGAATTTCTGCCAGCATTTGTCCCTAAGCTTCATAAGGGCAAACAGACCACCGTGAAGCCATTTTGTAACAGTGTCCCCCTCTTTTTTTTTTTTTTTTTTTTTAATGAGTTGGGCATGTCTGTCCTGTAGAGGGGCGAATATGGATAGGAAGCAGTCAAGGACAGCAGTGACGTGGGACCAGTCAGTCTAGCAGAGGTTAGCAAGGAAGTTGTTAGGGTTAAATTTTGAGTAGTCCCTCATCTAGATGATTTTAGGGGGGACCCTGGGGGTGAGGACTTTCCACACACAGTAGGTAGGGGAATGGTCCAAGATGGAGTCTGGGAAGAGGCCAGAAGCAGTGACACGATCTGGCCTGTTGCTCAGCATTCAGTCAAGAAGGGTACCTTTCCCCCCCGAGGAAGAGGATCTGGTAGGTTCGGTGATGATCTTTTCTAGGGCAAGGCCAGACAGTAGGGGTTCGTAGAGTTTGGAGTTGCCACCCAACCAGTTTAGGTTGAAATCCCCAAACACTAAGAGTTCACTAGTTCCCATCTTGGTATTGAGACAGTCAAGGAGGTGGGAGAGGCCACGAACACCACCCTTTGGAGGATTATACACACAGGCCAGGTGGAGCTTTTTTGCATTGCCCAACAGAAGAAGAGTGTGTAGGAACTCACGAGGGGGGAGGTGAGGTATGACAGACACCTTGAGGTGGGCTTTGCAGTAAAGCAGTAGTCCACACCCCCGTTTGTTTCTCACTCTATCCTGCCTGACAGCATAGTAACCAGGAAGGGCGCAGACAGAGTCGGAGGAGGCTGCCTTAAGCCAAGTTTCGGAGATCCCCAGGATGTCCAGGTTATAGTGGGCAACCCAGGCCGTCAGCTCTGGGAGATTAGCTAGCAGGCTGCGTACATTAAGGTGGGCAGTTTTTAAGCCCTTAGCATTCTGCCACTGGGGCGGGGGCATGAGGGAATGCATGCTGGTGGGTGGGGGACAAATGGGTAAGGCTAGTAGCAAGTCTAGGCAGTAGGGAGGGGAGCTAATGGCAGAGAGGGAGCCTAGTACAGGCGAGCATACACGCAGCTACACTATATTTCTGCCCCACACACAGGCAGATAAATTCCTAGCTTATGTGCAATTAACAGGTATCCTAGATCGGTTAAGAGCAGTTGTAATGGCCACCACGAGGGAATCAAAAGAGAGTAAGAACAGCCAGGCACAAGGTTATGTAGTTCAGCATTTCATAGTTACAAACAATTAAGATGAGTTATTGAGCAGTTCAAGTAACCACCACGACAGAGTTAGCAGAAAGTAAGCACAGTCAGGTTCAGGGTTATTCTAGTTCAGCATAGCATAATTAGTAGCAATTTAGGGATTATTATAGTTCAGCATAGCATAATTAATAGCAATTTAAGTCTGAGGTTACAGCTTAGCAAAGACTATGTTGGCTGCGATTCAGACTGCGGGGTCTAGTGGGAGGAAAGCGATCAGTGAGATTGCTCTTCATGCAGAGGTGAACAGGAGGGAAGGACCGACTCAGCTGATTGGCCAACCCCGGTTGGAGAGTGGGGTTTAGGCATATTTAATGGGAGGAGGGAACGGGGAGGGCAAAACTTCTCCCTGATAGCACAGCAGCCGTCTTCAGGAACAGTTCTCCCCAACAACAGGTGTAGCCCTCGGCAGCAAATCCTGACGATGCAGCGGTTGATTTATTTCTGCGGGGGAGGTCCGCCCGGCGCTGAGCCACCAGTCGGTGCCTCAACCCTGCAGTGACTTCTTTCTGTTTGAAACAAGCAAGTCCAGGGCGGGGGCACTCCAGCAGGTCTCCCTTTCACCCCAGCAGCAGGAACTGAGCACACAGAGGGGGGAAAACAAAGAATTGTGGGATATCACAACGATGAATTTGCATGTCATTGTGGTAATGAATTTGCATATTGCTTTTTTTTCTCTAACACTACGACGAGTAAGACGTTTACCAAAAACATTATGTTTTAGAAAGTTGTATCTAATTCTAGCAGTGCTGTGCATTAAACATTCAAACGTGGCACAATTTGAAACAATTTCTAACATTTGTAATACCTCGCAGTCGGCTCTGGTATGTGACTGCGTTAACTTTTCTACTAGCTCGGAATCAGCTCAGATTTTTCACTATGGTATGCGCTATATTACTTTTGCTCTGTGCGACTAATCCATTTACTTTGGTGTTTTCATTCATTGATGAGTAATAATTAAAGCTCACCAGTCCATTAATTGTAAACTTGGACAGATGGAATGGATTGTCGGGGATAGCCGAACTAAAGTTAGTGGCAGTCTCAGGTAGCATTGTTATCAGTCCTATTCCTGCGCGGATTAGATTTTGCAGAGAGTCATTTGAGCTCTGCTGAGCAGTTGGTGTTTCTTTTGTATACAGAACATGCTGTTGCACAGATAGCGGAGTTATTTCACCGGTTTGGGTGGTGTATTTTTTTCTGGGAGATTTTATATGCTGCATACTTTTTGAGCACTTTGTGTGGTCGTGTTTTCTGGCATCTGATATGCGTCGATACTCTGAGTTCTTTGGGGTGGGTGGATAGACTATGAGGATTTGGACTTTTATATAGCGCTTTTTATGTGGTGTTGAGAGGTACTGCACTAGCGGGCATTACTTGGGAATTAATCCTCTCTAGTTTTGCATCACATGTTGTCTTTTGACCAATCGTTATGTTGGATTCGACATTTATTTATTGCCATGTTACAAATAACCATACAGATACCCGTACATGGTACTTGATGGACACTGTGCTGTCGCAAGTTGTATTTTGGATGAGGTGTTTAAACTGAGGTCCCATCTACTTGTACTGGTGGTTGATCAGGTGGCTGTTAAAAGATACCGTGCCGCTTTTCGAAGAGTAGGAGAATTTCCCCAGTGTCCTGGCAAAATCTACTTATTCACAAATCCACTAACAGCCACCCTGGTACAATTTTGTATCTGGGTTCGGTGAGTCAGAGCTGTTGTCTAGTGTGCTGGCACAGAATGGTTGCAGCGTTCCACCCAAAAGGAGCAGCATTTTAGCGATTGTTATGAGTTCTGTGTTTGATTGTAAAGCACTTTGAGATGGTTGCTTTGAAAGTCCCTAAATAAAGAAAATGAATATTATTTATAGTATTAATGTATATTCAAGGCCCTAAATGTTCTTGGTCCAACTAATTTCTCCAAGCTTCTGACTGCCTCACAGCCCAGGAAGAGCTCTCCACTCCAGGGACCATGGGCTACTTAGTAATAGTATCCCCCATTCTTGACTGAAGATCTGTGCGGGCAGGGATTTTTGTATGGAGACCTTTTCGTGAACTCTCTGTCCCAGTTGCTATTGGGAGACTATCTCCAGAGAGCCACTTTAAAACAGAAGTCAGAATGTGGCTGGCTCTTCAATTTCACTTACCCTAGCCTAATCACCTAATTAGTTTTGATGAAGTTCATTTTAATCTTCACTTTTTTTCTGATTATTTTGTTGTATTTCATATATTAATTGTTGTGTCCTGTAAATGCTGTAATGGCCGTACAGACAAGGCACTGTAGAAAATAAAAACTTTTATCATTCATGTTTCTTCCATTGTAAAAACCTGTAGCATAAGAAAGACATTTTGTGAGTTAGTACTTTAAAATGGTCTCTAAACTCAGCAACTTTGATCAGAATATGTTCTCTAGTTGGTCTTCAAGTTGGTGTGTAGTGCCACAACTAAGAAAAGTGTTTCAAAATCCAGGTTTATGGTAAGTATCTTGGCCACACTGTACAAGCAGGAGTCCAACTTGACAGTCAACTTTCCAATCATGAACCCTCTAAAATTTGTAAACATTGCAGAAATCTGTTTGGTATTTTTCCCCAATTCTGTTTTTCCCTCCTACTACCTGGTGCCAACTGCTCTTCTTCGGTTTGCCAAAAGGACTGGGTCACAGCTCATCCTCCCATAAAACATACATAAAATTTGTTGGCAGATAATGACCACTTGGTCCACCCCCTCCGCCCAATTTTCCCTTTTTTTTTTTTTTAATTAATTTGTGATGCTTTTTTGTGACAAGACCTCCCAAAGCTCAGCCCCCCCCCGGACTTATGTGAAACGACTGTCCACCCAGGCTTACCCTCTCTGGGCGAGGCTGCAGAGCCAGTGCAGTCCACCGGATGTCTGTAATGGTCCTCCTAGCTTACTCCCAGGGGCCCTAGGTGAACCCGATGTCTTTGAAGACTATATGGCTCGGTCGCCTGCCAGGTGTCTCAGAAGGTGGAACAGAGCTGGTGAAGCTGGGTGTTATACAGGGAGCTGGCAGCATTTTCCAAGTGTTAGTTCCTGGGAGTTGTGGCATGCAGTGACGTAGTATGCTAAAGGGCTGAGGTCCGGCACGCCTCCTCAACAGCTAGGGTCCTGCAGCTGTATTCCCCTCGGCCTCCGCCAGGGGCCAGTCAGATGCTGGGCTGCCCCACACCCGCAGAGGAGGAGGCAGTCACAAGAAATGCTTAATCCTTATCTCTCTAGCTGGCTTTCCGGCTCCCCGGGTGCGTTCCCAAACCCGAGGCATCAGCGTGCGAGTGAGCTCAACTGATGGGCCGGCTGCCCATTTTTCCTGACCTATAGTGGCACCGAAGACCCTGCTTGAACTTCAGCTCTTTCCCCCTCCCCCCCCATTCCTTTCCACTAAGATTCCCTTATGCCTGTCCCATGCATTCCACTACTGCTTTCGCCTCCACCACCTCGGCTGGTAGGCTGTTCCAGGAATCAACCACATTCTGTGAAGTACTTCCTTAAATCACTCCAGTATCTACCCCCTCCAGCTTCATAGCATGTCCCCTTGTTATTGTGCACCTTTTTCCCCCCTGAAAAATACTTTTTCTCCTGTACCTTATGTACTCCCTTGAGGTATATAAAGGTCTCTATCATATCCCCTTCTCTCTTCCATGGTGTATCATATTCAGTTCCTTAAGTCTTTCCTCCGAGGGTTGGATGCAGACCCTGCACCATTTTAGTTGCCCTCCTCTGGACTGCCTCCACTCTCTGTCCTTCTGGAGATGTGGCCTCTACAACTGTACACAGTATTCTAGGTGAGGTCTTACCAGCAATCTGTACAGAAGCAGCACCACCTCTCTGCTTCTGGTTATGCTACCTCTCCCTATCAACCCCAGCATCCCAGTATCCCTCACAGCTGCCTTGTCGCACTGCCTGGCCACCTTTAGGTCATTAGAGATGGTTACCCCCAGGTCTCTGTCCTGCTTTGTGGTCCAACAGTAGCATCAGTAACACTCCTTTCATTTTGTACTCCGCTCCTGGGTTTTTGTGCTCCAAATGCAGTATTTTGCACTGTTTCGAATTAAAACCCAGCTGCCATACCCTTGACAACTCCTTGAGTTTTCTCACATCTCTGTGCATCTTTCTGCCCCCCCCCCCGAGTGTCGATCCTATTGCACAGTTTGATGTCATCCACGAAGAGGCAGACCTTCCTTCAAATCGTCTGCAATGTCACTTATAAAGAGATTAAAGATGACCGGTCCCAGCACTGATCTCTCAGGCACCCCACTGGTCATCCTCCCCTCCCTGGCGTGAACTTCATTTACCACCACTCTCTGTTGCCTATCCCCTAACCAGTTTCTTACCCAGTTTACCACCTTTGGACCCAGTCCAAGGCGACCCAGCTTAATAGTCTCCAATGTGGAACATTTGTAGAATGCCTTACTGAAATCTAGGTAGCCACATACACCGCTCCACCCTGATCTAATTCCTTGCTCACCCAGTCAAATAAAACTATCAGATGGTTTTAGAAAGGGAAGGAGTACTGAGACTGCCTTGGTCGAGTTCACGAACGCGGTACTTAATGGCATGGATAAAGGGTGTCTGACGGGTGCCGTGTTCGTGGACTTGACCAAGGCATTCGACTCAGTTGATCACCAATTGTTGATTTCTAGACTTGAGTCACTGGGAGTTGGTGAGTCTTTCTTGGACTGGACGAGGGATTATTTAACAAATAGGTTTCAAAGGGTTAAATATAGGGGTGCTGTATCAGACTCTGTAATGGTTAAGTGTGGGGTTCCACAAGGTTCTATTTTGGGGCCACTTTTGTTTTCTTTGTTTTTTGATCAACTAGTAAGTGTGATTAATAATGCTTCTCTAATACTTTACGCTGATGATGCAGTAATTTATAAGCAGGGTTTGTCATTTGGAGATCTAGGTGTTTCTTTAACAGAGGAAATGTGCAATTTTCAGTCTTCACTTATGGCCTGTAAATTACTCTTAAACAAATCTAAGACAAAGGTGATGGTTTTGGCACCCCACCTAGACTGAGATCTGAGGTTGGTACTTTGGAAGTTAAATCTCTTGATGGATTACTGTTTGACTATGTTGATACATTTCAATATCTTGGGGTATTACTAGATTCTCATCTAAGTTATGAATCTCATTTTTGAGGTTACCTCAAGAATACATTGTAGATTAGGTTCTTTGTATAGAATCCGTTCATTTCTTATTCGAGTCTAGGCTGGTTATTTCAAATTGCTGCTTACTTCCTATTGTGAACTATGCAGCTATGATTATGACACTGCTTCTGCGACAGTGATTTCAAAGAAATCACTTTACTTCACTAGTAAGTTTGCTTTAAATTGTTCTAAGTCATCTCATCATTGTGTGATTTTGAAAGAAATGGGCTGGTTACGGTTTCATTAAATTTCCAATACTGTATGCCAAGTTCTATATAAAGTCATGGACTCTGGAATTCCACATAGTATTTCAAAGTTTTGAGACCATATATTGATGGTCATTATTCTAGACATAGGTCAGACAGTAGGTTTCTCGAGATTCCTTTATGAAATCTAAAAGTGGACAAAGATCCTTTGCTTATATTGCTCCATTCATTTGGAATGAAATTCCTCAAGATATTAGGTGGTTGTGTTCTGTCAAAAAGTTTGCCGACGCATTAAGGATGTATTTCGAATCTCAATTTAATTGTAACTGTTTTTTATGAATTTTTTTTTATGAATTTTATATGTAACAAAGACATTTTTGTCTGCAATTTGCTGCATTGTATATGTATGTTTGATTATGTATTGTCTGTATGCAATATATGTGGGTCGCACCTGTAAAAGGAACTTGTTTCCAGTGTGCTTACCCGTTAAGCGAATAAACAAACAGATTCATTTGACGTGACCTCCCACCCTTGAATCCATGCTGTATCGGGTCCTGTAACCCATTAGATTCTGGATATTGCACTGTCCTCTCAGGGTGGGACAAATCAGTTGTTCTTTATATTGAACCACACTTTATGTTGATCACTGGTCCTCAGGTGGCCTCCTACATTGACGTCTGCAATACTGTCCCTCTTTGGCCCCATTCACACTACACCGCGCGGGCGCCCGGTGCGGATGCAAACCATTACGGCAGGGGCGGTGCAGGTATCCCACACTACGGTGGTGTCTGTTCTGGGACCAGTACCACCGGTCCACACTGTGGGGAGCCGGGCGACCGTTGCGGCTGACACCTGATCACAGTGCAGCCATCGCTTCGCGGGACTGGTACCCTATGTCCACACTACAGCCGGTAATGTGCGAGGCATAACCCGGTTTTCATAACCCGTTGTTGAAGTCACCTCATGTGGTTTTCAACAGCTGTCTAGCCTCCTTCATAATAACGCTACAGGTGTAAATGTAAACCGTTGCAATGCGGTTTGGGCCCCTATGGCGTTACAGAGGCGTAATGTGGACAGGGCTTTTGTGAGTGCCAGGTCCAGTATTGTCCCATCATGAGTGGGTTGCTGACTAGTTGCCTAAGGAACACCCCCTGTAGGGAGTCCAGGCTGTCCCTGCTTCTAGTTGAAGCCACAGCTGGGAAGCTTCAGTCTACATCTGGCGGATTGCAGTTCCCCCACCAGCAGCATAGAAACATAGAATCTGATGGCAGATGAGGACCACTTGGCCCACCTAGTCTGCCCATTTCCCTACCTGATGGATAAGCTGCAGATTCTAGTTATCAACAGCTTACTTCCTCCTGCCCCCCCCATTTGAATTGCCTTATGCCTGTCCATGCATTCTTGAATTCTCCACTGTTCCTGACTCACAACCTCCTCAGGAAGGTTGTTCCATTCATCCATAACTCTTTCTGTGAAAAAATACTTTCTAACATTACCTCTGAGGACGCCCCCATCTTCAAATTGTGCCCCTTGTTCTTGCACATCTCTTCTTCTGAAAGATACTACCCTCTTGTACCTTGTTAATTCCCTTGACATACTTGAAAGTTTCTATTGTCCCCCTTCTCCCTCCTTTCCTCAAGGGTATACATATTAAGCTGCTTCAGTCTCTCTTTGTATGTCTTCTGGTGCAGACCTTGCACCATTTTGGTTGCCCTTCTCTGAACAGCCTCTACTCTATGTCTTTGCGGAGATGGGGTCTCCAGAATTGCACGCAGATACTCCAGCACCTCCTCCTTTTCTGCCTTCTTGCCAGTGGCTTCCACTGGTTGCCTTATCTATCTCCTGCCCTGTGCTGGAGGTCTGTAGGTCACACCAGTGCGAACAGTGGCTCCGTTCCCCTTCTCCAGGGTGACCAACAGTACCTCTGCCCCCCCATATTCCTTGCATCTTTGTCGCTTTTATGCGTTCCTTCACATAAAGCACCATCCCCTCCTTTTCTTCCTACCCTGTCCTTCCTGAAGAAAGTGTCCCAGTCATGGTTTTCAGTGCACCATTACTCTGTAACGTCCACAATGTCCAGGTTAGCTTCTGCCATTATGGCCTCTAGATCTAGAATCTAATTTCCTAGACTTCTAGTATTTGCACACATGACCTTCCAGATTTTGTTTGCACTCTTTATTATTACCGCTCTTTTTTCCTTTTTTTGCTCTCTCTCCTTCCCCTATATTTTTAATGCTCCCAGTTCCATTCCCCATCATTTCTATCACCGTTCTTCCTTTATTAATTTGTACCCTAAGGTACTTCGTTCCCCTCAGGTTCTCCCTACTTCCAACTTTGGCAGGGGTGGGGGGGGGGCAGTTTCTGCCTCGCTGATTTCTTTCATCACCCCCTTGGCTAGTTTAAATGTTCAAGGTAACATTTAAATCGTCCACTGAGTACTGCGGTTCTTCTCCCGGATTGATGCAGGATATCACCCCTGTAAAAAGAAGCTTTAATGCCACACACACACACACTTCCCTCAGTACACACCTCACACCTGGAAGCGAGCCAGCTAGGTCACTGGGCTTTCATGGCCAAAAATGATAAAGAAATGTTCTAAATAAATCCAGAGCTTAGGCAAACCTGCTAACATATGTATATTCCTCTGTTCATATGGGAAGCCATCCTGTCTGGCTGGAGATAGAGTGGTGTGGAACTGCAAGCCTTCAGTTATGTAAGGGGAAGAGTGTAGCAGGTGTGAAGGCATCATTTTTCCTGTTTGCTTAGGGGGTCATTTACATTATTCATTTATTTTGACATAGTAGTAAAGTACCTTTCTCATGTTTTCAAAGTGCTGATTCATAAAAGTAGAAAAAATGGCATTAAAAGACCCAAATAAAACAAAATAATAAAAAGTTGGATACACTGTAAATTGACTCCATAGCACACTATCGAGGGTGGCAACATTTCATGGCATGTCGTGGCATGTGGCAGTGGAAGGGGGATGTGTGTGTGTTTTTGTTGGGGGGGGGGGCAGGAGGTTGCTTACGTTCAGGAAGACTGTTGCCCAACAGATAATAGTGTTGCTTAGTCCCACAAGGAGCAGCAGGTGTTTTACTTTTGCTCAGCCTGTTAGCCTAAAAGCGAATGCATTTGGGGGCTGGGTATTAAACAGAGTGGAGGCACACCTGTGATCATCACTGATGGCGCAGCAGTTCAAGCACAGGTTGTAGTACTCTATAGCACCCGATTAAAGGACACAGTTTGTAGCAGTCGAGCATAAATGGGGCACCTGCTAATAGGAAACTGTGGTCTCCGATTCTGTTAAGTAGTCCTCTGGTGCTTTCGTGGAAATTAAAATTCCCAGTGTGGGAAGGGCATACTCAGTGTCATCAAAACAAAATTTGAAATACTCAATGATAGAATTAGTACAGTCTACTTACAGTTGTTTTGTTTCTGCAAGCCCTTCTAATGCATCTGAAGCTGCAGTTCAATGAGATCTCCAAGCTTGTTTTTATTTATTTTTATGATAACTTTTTTTGCTAGAAAAGGCACACTGAGCTGATGTTCCTTTTCGGGTGTGTTCCGGGAGCACAGGGAGATAATGTGACTTGCTCAGGTTCACAGAGTTTGCAAGAGGAGATTATGAGATAGAAACCCATGTCTGCTAGGCTTCCAAGTTCACAGTTCAATGCTCTGATATCTAGGCTTTTTGAAGAAATCTGGTTTTGATATTCAGAGAGTTATTTGAAGAAATGTCTTGTTTTTAAGAATGTACACTTACGTTCAGTTTTAAGTCAGTTGTGACAGAACCAGAAAGGAGTTTTTATGAAGTATTTTAGGAGTACCTGTAGGACTAGTCACGAGCACCTTGTGGTTGATTAACAAACTGAATTTACATACATTTAAATAGATTTTTTGGGCTGCTCTGCGACTAGTTCATATTGGGATCAGAGTCAGGAAGTGTTTTCAGCTGTCCCATTGAAATGCATTGTGGGGCTGGGATATGATTTATTTATTTTTTTATAGCTGTCGGTGAGTGACTGCTGTTGCTACTTGGCAGCTGTCAGTAATGCTTTGCTAATTTTCTGTTGGCTGCAAGGAGGAGAATGCATGAGAACTTGTTGAGCCAGTGGGGCTACTCTCATGAACGTGCATCTGATCTAGTTGATGCTCTGAAGTAGTCCTCTGGTTGTTTGACCAAGCCCCCCACCAATCTGATGGTAAGAATGGCAGTAAGTGAGCTCTGAGAGGAAGTACTAATAAACTGTCTGTCTGCACAACTTTGTAAATGGAAAGCCAACAAACCTGACAACACTGACAGTTTTTGTGCTACAAAACTATTGCAATGTGGAAGGACAAAGAATAGCATAGCTATGGCACCATTTGATGCCTGCAGGAGTTTGGAGGTATCTCTCCCAAATTCTCTGTATAATGAAAAAAATAGCCTAGTTTCCAATCAGTCCGAGTAGACTGATCATGGACTGGGAAAACTACGAGGAGGCCAGGCTAATCTGCAAAACGACACTCAGCCAGCATAACTTTCATACCCACTGTATCTGAAAATAGGCACTGGAGTGCCATACTGGTAGTGCAGGGAATGTAGAATAGAATAGAATTTCCAGTGCCTAATGTGGCCTGACAGAGAATTTAAAAAAAGGGGGGGGGGCCCATCCCTTAGCTGCCTGGCCCATCCAGGAATGAAACAAATCTGTCCCTCTCCCCCAATAGCCTGGCAGATCCAGTGCCTACTCTGACCCATCTAGGAATAAAAACAAATCCCCCCCCCTACACACTACCTGACTGGACCAATACCTAGTCCCTCCCATGCAACCCACTTAGTAGTAAAACAACATGTAATATAAATTGTCTGCAACAGAGATCTGCTTTTAAACAGGCTTGTAAGCGCTATCCAGTATAGGCTGAGGATGACATACTGTGGACACGTGGTTTATCCTGTTGGGATTCCTCAGTGCAGTGTAGTCATTGTCTCAGCTTGTAGTAGGTCAGACCCCACTGGTACTGGGCATTCAGTACATGCTAAGTTAGCATTCTGAAGATCCTTCAGTCACATGATGACTTAAAGCAACATCCGAAGTGGGTAGGAGCTGGAAGTCAGGACCATTCCAGTCTGCTGTGGAAATTCCACAGAACAGGATTTTTAAATCTACCCTACTACCATCCACCTAACTGTATGGGTGAGTGGTACTGAACATTTTTCTGGGTGGGTCTGGCTGGATTGGACAGAAAATTTTGTTCAGCGATTCTGGTACAGGTCAGCCTTATAATATTAAACCACACCACCATCCAGCTGCTGGAAGGACACCATTGCCCCAGATTCTCCTTACTCCACCTGCTCCAGTAGCTGCTGAGATTTTAAATTGTCTCTCCACTCCTAGCAGCTCTCAGCCACAGCCATAAATCTCCCAGAAGAAGGAGAAGGGGGGGAATAAATCTCATCCTGACCCCTCCCAGCTCAGTCACAACCTACAAATGTAAGTAGGCCATCCCAATAACACTATGTAGCATAGTGATCCATTGATGATGGCCCTCTTCTTCAGGCCATCCAGGGCTCTCTTAAGTCTAGATGAGTAACTCTCCCCCCACTCAGCAAACCACCAAATGCGGTATACAGGAAGAAGGTGGATATAAAAGCGTTCCTGCTCTTTCCACTTACTGGTATTTGGTAATCTGTGCTATAGCTCAGGCAGGCTACTCGTATGGACTTAACTGAGCCCTACATCAGTGGGGTGCTTGGTCATAGGACAGGGAGGGGGATCTGGGAATGGTTGTTGTATGGGGTATTAAAGTTAAAAATCTCAGTAGCAGAGGTGAGGGAAGAACTGAGCTGAAGTTGGCGGCGTCCTCCATTTTCATCGAATTTGTTTCCCAAACCTGTTCATGTTATTTGTCGCTAACATTCTTTTTTGACATTTCTTATCTTAAACAGTATTTAACATACATACTAAGCCATGGCAGAATAGGCCTAACAGTCTTGCAAGTCTGCTGATTTTCACACACGCACTGTAGGGCCAATTTTGGTGCCCAAGGTTATACTATTCCGGTCCCAGATGTTCCACCTGTATTGGGCTTGATCAGATTTACCCTCCCCCTGTACCTGTCCCATCCCCTCTTAAACCCGTCTGCAGTCTCCACCTCTACCAGCTCCCTGGGCAGTGCATTCCATGGCTTCACCATCCTTTCAGTGAAATAACACCTCCTTTCCCCTCTGAGCCTGCCTGCTTCCAGCTTACACCCGTGACCTCTCATTGCCCCACCCTCCTTCCTTTGGAGCACCCTGACTGGGCCTTCCTTATTGATTTCATGTACTTAAAGACCTCTATCATGTCCCCCCCATCCCTCCTCTCCTCCAGGGTGTACATGTCAAGCTCCTTGAACCTCTCCTCATAGGTCCTCTTCTCCAGGCCCCAGATCATTTTGGTTGCCCTCCTTTGGACCCTCTCGAGGAGTGTAGTGTCCCCCTTTAAATGTAGTCTCCAAAACTGCACACAGTACTCGAGGTGTGGCCTAACCAAGCAGTTGTACAGTGGAAGGATCACTTCCACCTTTCTGGAGATAATCCCCCGGCAATGCATACCAGTATCCTAGTTGCCCTTGCTGCTGTCCTCCTACAGGTCTCTGAGTTGTTCATTTTGACATCTACCACTATCCCCAGGTCCCTCTCACCCTCCGTGACTTGAATCATGTCTCCTCCCAGGTGTCTTGCACTTCCCAGGGTTTTAAATAATTGATTAGCAGTTTTTTTCTTGGGACAATGCTAACTGTACAGAAAATATTTATATAGGTTTTCTAGAAGTGTTATGTTTGTTAAACACAGTGAGGCAAGTGCTATGCATTTTCACAAAGTTTAAGCACTTTTATGAGCAAAACGCTAATCAATTTTTGGAGTTAAATAAAACCTTGACTTCCCTGCATTGAATTTTAGTTTCCATTTTCCCAACCACCTTTCCAGAGCCTCCAGGTCCTCCTGCAAGGACACCTTCCCCTCCTCCTCATCCACCACTGCACCCAGCTTTGAGTCATCTTCAAAGAGACACATTTCGCTCCTGATCCCCTTGCTTATGTCTGAGACATAGGTATTGAACAGGAGTGGCCCCAGCACTGACCCCTGGGGCACCCCACTAGTAACCCACCTTGGGGATGAAGCTAACCCTCTAACCACCACATTCTGAGTGTGCTCGGAGAGCTAATTTCCTATGCATCTTAACAACTGTCTTCCTACTCTCATTTCCTTCAGCTTAGCCAGCAGGACACTGTGGGGTACCAAATCAAATGCCTTGCTGAAGTCCAGAAAGAGGACGTCCACCGGCCTACCCTGGTCCAGGGCCCTCGTCACCCAGTCATAGAACTCGGCAAGGTTTGTCTGGCACGATCTTCCCGGGACAAAACCATGCTGCCTATTGTCCAAATACCCAGTTTGCTCCAGTAACCCCCCTAGCCTTTCCTTGACAATACGCTCCATCACCTTGCCAACCACTGACATCAGGCTAAAGGGCCTGTAATTTCCCACCTCTTCTCTTGACCCCCCCCCCCTTGTGGATTGGCACGACATGGGTCATCCTCCAGTCTTGGTGCACCCACCCAGTTCTCAGAGAGATGTTGAAAAGCTCCGCTAGGGGGCCTGCACATCTGCCAGTTCCCTCAGCACCCTAGGATGTATCTCATCTGGCCCAGGTGCTTTCTCCGTCTGAAGGGACCCAAGGGCTTCCCTTACTCTCTCTACAGAGTTTTCAGCCTCCACGTCTTCCCCTTTTCACCCTGTACTGCTGGCCCCCCACCTGTCTGTGGTGGACACTCCCTTTCCCTATACCCGTCAGGGCCCTGATCTCTACCAGTACCACCCCTTCCTCCCGTTTGCCCCTGCTCCCCCTGCAAGACATAGCCCCTCCATCCCCCTGGTAAAAACTGAGTCAAAGTACTCATTTAGGACTGCTGCCTGTTTTCCACCCCCCCTCCTGTGCCCAACCATCCCCTAACCTTATCCTGCTGATCTGCCCCCTTACTTTCCTTTTTTCCCCTCTATGTATCTCAAGAACCCCTTGTCCTGCCCCTCCAGATCCCACTGGCCAAGGACTGCTTCTTTTTTTTGCATTAGCTGCTCTCATCACCCTGGTGACTCTCTTGGCTGTCAGCTCATATTCCTCCTGATCCCTTTCACTCCTTGAGTGCTTGAAGCGCCTATAGGCCGCCTTCTTGTCCCTCACCCACTTCCTGTACCTCCTGGGTCCACCAGCAGGGTTTTCTGGCCTTAGTGAACTTAACGCCTTTCCCTTGCACAGTATCTGGTAACCTCCTGTATTCCCCTCCTAATTATCCCCCACCTGCTGTCAGCATCCATATCCGGCCTTATCCTGTCCAAACGATCTTTAAGGATCCTTCCCATCTCCCTGAAGGCTGCACCACTAAAGTTGGTTACTACCGTTCTTGTTCAGCTTTCCTCTCCCCCCAGGTCAAGGAAGAACCAGACTGAGGCTTGATCACTCCCTGCCATCGGGTCCCTCACGTCTAGGCCCCTAATCTGATCACTGTCCACCAGGACTACATCAAGTGTCCGGGCCTCCCTAGTTTGCTCACCCACCTGTTGTGTCAGAAACACGTCCTGGAAGACATCCAGCAGAACTCTGCTCCCTGTCCACTGGTGATGTCACAGTCCCCCAGTCTGTTTCTGGCATGTTGAGGTCCCCCATTACTACTACACTTCCCTTTCCCAATCTACAGTGTCCCTCGAGATTTGCCACCAAACTTTCTTCCAGAACCTCTGCCAGCGCTGGTGGTCTGTATACCACTCCAGCCGTTACTCTCTCACCCCCCTGCATCAGCAGGGTGAACCAAATAGCCTCCAAGTTCCCCCTGCCTCCTCTACCCCCTCCAATACCCATGCCATTTCTGACTATCAGTGCTACACCCCCTTCCCTCCCCCATCTTTTCTGAACATAGTATAGCTCTCCAGATTTAGGTCCCACTCATGCCCTTGAGTGGACCAGGTCTCAGTGACTGCTGCCACATCTACCTCCCTCTCAACAAGCATCACCTGGAACTCGGGCATTTTATTTCCTAAGCTCCTGGCATTTATCAGGACCACTCTCCACTCCTTTTCTCCCCCCCCCCTAGAGCTTCCGTTTCTCAGCTCCTGCACCCTACCTGGTGACCCATTTCCATATCTCCCTAGCCCCCTAGAGGAGAGGAGACCATGTCCCTCATTTATCGTACCTGCTGGCACTGCCCCTTTTTTTGATCCCTCCCTCCTTCACACGTTTAAACCCCCCTTTTTGCTGATCAACCCAGCTAGTTTGAGCTTAAGGATTTCCTTCCTCGCCAAATTAAGGTGGGGCCTGTCCCTAGCGTACAGTCCCTTATCCTCCCAGGTCTCTTCCCAGCCCCCCACCAGGCCATACCCCAATTTTCCACACCACTTACATGAACTGGCTTTTAAATCATTTTTTTTTTTTAAACATGAAAATAATTTTTGTTAACTCTATAGAAATGGTCCCAGGACACTTTTGCTTGAGATTCATAAGAAGAGGAGCATGGGGTCCTGTTTTTCTTTCCTAGCCATAATTATTATTTTCCACACAGAGAAGGTATTTTGCTAGAATAGAATCCCCAACAACCTTGTGTGGAATCCTTGAAAACCTGCAATGAGAGACTTCAAACTCTTCAAAAAAATGAATCTACCAGAAATTCTGTATGAATCTCTGTCTCCTGACACAAGACCATGCCCTTGGACAAGACTTTATGGTAGGAGCTAATTCAGCCATGAAAAGGAGCAGGGTTTAGCAACCACTGAAGAAGATGAAACCTTACTGGACTGCTTTTGACATTTTGATTTTGTTTTTGAATAATATTTTGACATCTTCATCATATTGTATTGGTATTCAGGCCAGAATGTGTACTTTCCTTCCCCTGCTTGTTTGCTTGGTGCTTGCATGTTTTACATAGAAACATAGAATTTGATGGGCAATAAGGACTGCTTGGCCCACATAGTCTGCCCTAGTTTTGTAGCTGTTCAAGGGTAACAAAAGGTTAGTTTTCTTTGGTTTCAGTGAAGGTTTCCCATTATTGATCTTGGGAAATCGGATAATTTTAAATTCTGCTGAGAACATGCTTGTACTATTTTCATGCTGGGGTTGTTGGTAGCGAATGCCTATCCAATCTAGACTGGCTACTGTTCCCCTTCATATTGAGATGAAGCTGGGGAAGGGCTCCCAAATGAGGTAATCCCAGACCTACAGGCAGCTTTTACCAAATGAGTTACATCATAACTTCATGCTCACATAAATTATGCAAGAGAGCAGATACTTTCCAATTCCAATTTGTGTGTTTCTGTAAACCCTTGTAATCAAACGCTTCAAACCAAGCAAAAAGCATCATGAGTCTGCAAATCCGTGTGTGTGTGTGTGTTTTTTTTTTTTTTATTGGGTAAGGTGACACGGAAAATGATTCAACTGGTACTACATTCAGTTTGACATATCTCTACTCGAACCTCACCATAGCGGACTCACAGTAAATGTAAAAATAATCTTACAAATCTGCATGAAAGAGTATATACACATGACATTAGGTGGAAGCTATTGCTTGCTACTTAAGAGGATCCAGCAGGTGGTTCTGCCCTGTCTTGCATATCTGTTTTCAAGATTTCATGTTACTCAGAATATACTTTTCATCAAATTTGTTGGTATTCTGAATTGATACCGTTTATCATGCCACTGTTCTGCAGTTACATCTATAGCACTGTTGTTTTGGACAGGCAAGATAACAAATTTGGGTTTTTGGTTTTCCACCTCACACACCAGATTTTCTTCTTGAAGCAGCCATATTTATTAGTCAGCAAAAAACTGTATGACATTGTTTTTAAACAGAAATGTATTTCTGATATACTTTATGTAACTAGACTTATCGGTATAATTGTATTTCTCTCTGATGTTTTTAATGCAGCTCGTAGTGCTAATTTTACAGTAAATGACTCGGGTATTTAAAGACGGCTGCCGGTAGCATTTGTTAAAAATCCCTTTCCTTGAGGTAACTTTTTGACTTTATGGATTCTTACTGTGGATGCATAAGGAGATTACTAGCACACACTTCTGATGGTAAACAGCACAATCCCACACCAAGATGTTTAATTTATTCATAGTAATTGTGGCCAGACAACAGGGAGTTTTGAAAGCATTGAGACTCAGTATATCGGTTCAGGAGGGAAATGCAATGAAAAAATGTATATTTTGATGTTTTTACCAGAAATAAATTATTACAAAATAATTATATGATGAATTTGTTTCTGCCAACAAATTCTGCTGATTTAATTTCTACCCCTGTTCCCCGCTCAATTCTAGGGTCTCAGTCAGGCCAGCAGGAGTTCTAGAGGACAAGTAATAGAAACATAGAATTTGACGGCAGATAAGGACCGCTTGGCCCACCTAGTCTGCCCATTTTTCTACCTAACAGATAAGCTGCAAATCCTAGTTAACCAACAGCTTACTTCCTCCTACCCCCCACTAGGACTGCCTTGTGCCTGTCCCATGCATTCTTGAAGTCCCCCACTGTTCTTGACTCCACGACCTCCTCAGGGAGGCTGTTCCATGCATCCACTACCTCTCAGTGAAAAATACTTCTTCACATTACCTCTGAGCCGTCCCCTCTATCTTCAAATTGTGCCCCTTGTTCTTGCACATCTCTTTTCTGGAAGATGCTACCCTCTTGGACTTGTTAATTCCTTGGGGTAGCAAAGTTTCTATCATGTCCTCTCTCCTCCTTTTCTCTAGGGTATACATATTAAGCTCCTTTAGTCTTTCTTAGTATGTCTTCTCGTTGCCAAGACCCTGCACCATTTTGATCGCCCTCCTCTGGACAGCCTCCACTCTGTCTATGTCTTTGCGGAGATGGGGTCTCCAGAACTGCACACAGTACTCAGATGGGGTCTCACCAGCTGTCTGTACAAAGGATAACAACTTCCTGTTTTCTACTATTGATGCCTCTTCTATGCATCCCAGTATCCCCCAGCCCTTACTGCCTTCTCACATTGCTTGCCCACCTTTAGGTCATCTGATATAATTACCCCAGGTCCCTTTCTATTTTACTGTTGTCAGTATCTCACCCCCATTGTGTACACTTCCCTGGGTTTTGTTTCCCATGTGCATTACCTTGCACTTCTTTGCATTGAATCTGAGCTGCCGTACATTTGACCATTCCTCCAACCTTTCCAAGTCCCTTCTCATCCTTTCCACTCCATCTTGTGTATCAACCCTGTTGCAGATCTTTGTGTCATCTGCAAAGAGACATACTTTTCCTTCCAGTTCCTCTGCAATGTCACTTATAAAGGCGTTAAAAGGACCGGTCCCAGTACTGAACCCTGCGGTACCCACTAGTAACCCTCCTTTCTTCACTGTGTATTCCATTTACTACCACCCTTTCGTCCTGTTGTCTAGCCAATTTTTATCAAGCTACCACCTTGGACCCACTCAAGGCTGGCTATCTTGTAAATAATCTTTTGTGTGGGACTGTATCAAATGGCTTGCTAAAATCTAGGTAAGCCATGTCCACAGCCCTCCTGGTCTACTACTTTGGTCACCCAGTCAAAGAAATCTATTAGATTCTGCCTGACATGACCTTCCCATCGTGAACTCATGCTGCCTTGGGTCCTGTGCCCCACTGGCCTCTAGGTACTCAACAATTCTTTCCTTCAGAAGTGATTCCATCATTTCCCTACCACTGAGGTCAAACTAACTGGTCTGTAGTTTCCTGCCTCTGTCCTGCTCCACTTTGTGAAGAGATATCATCTGCCCTCCTCCAGTCCTGGGTACCACCCATCCTCCATGATTTGTTAAAGAGAGTAGTCAAGCGGTGTCACTAGTTCTACCATAGTTCTTTTAGAATTCTTGGGTGAATCCCATCAGGCCCCATTGCTTTGTCAACCTTCAATTTATTAGTTCTTTTCAGAACCCTTTCTTCTGTAAATGGACTGGTATCGACCCCCGTCTTCAGAGTGTTTCTCTTCTCTTGTTTGGTTTAGGTAACTCCCCTCCTCTTCCTTTGTGAATACTGAGCAGAAATATTTGTTCAGTATCCCTGCTTTTTCACTGTCACCCTCTACCCACATTCCCTCCCCTTTATTAAGCTTCAGTATCCCTCCTTTGGTCTTTCTTCGCTCCCTAATGTACCTATAAAAGGTCTTATCCCCCTTCTTAACAGAATTGGCTATCCTTTCCTCGGTTTGGGCCTTTGCTATTCTGACTGCTTTCCCAACCTCTTTCTACTTTAACTGATAAAGTTCTCTGTCCTGCTCCTTCTGTGTTTCCTTATATTTTCTGAATGCTGTCCTTTTCTCCTTAACCTTCCCTGCCACATCTTTTGAGAACCATAGCAGTTTTTTCCTTCGTTGTGTTTTATTGATTTGCTTTACACAAAGGCTTGTTGCCTCTGTGATGGCTGTTTTGATCACTCTCCATTGTTCCTCCACCCCTCCTTCTTGCCTGTTTGCTAGTACGTTTCTGAGGCTCTCTCTCATTTTCCCAAAGTCGGCCCTCCTAAAGTCCAGTACTCTTACTTTTGTATGGCTTGATTGTATGGCTGTGTTTATCGTTAACCACACTGTTTGGTGGTCGCTTGTTCCCAGATGGCTACCCACTTCTAAATCTGAGATTCTTTCTCCATCCCCATTTGAGAGTACCAGGTCTAAGATTGCTCCCTCCCGAGTGGGTTCCAATACTAGCTGTCTGAGGCATGCTCCCTGTAGGGCATCAAGAATGACCCTGCTCTTGGATGTGCCTGCAGCAAAGGTGCTCCAGTTAACATCTGGCATATTCAGGTCCCCCGTCAACAAAATCTCCCCTTTTTCTGCCATTCTAAGAAAGCCGTCTATCATTTCCTTGTCCATTCCCTCCCCCTGAGATGGGGGTCTATATACAACCCCCATGCGGATTGTGGTGCCATTTCCTGTCTCCAGGGTGACCCAAAGTGCCTCATCTGCTCCCTGTTTACTCTTCAGTTCTGTTGCTTTGATCCCTTCCTTTACATAGAGAGCTACTACTCTTCCTCTTTTACCCTCCCTGTCCCTTCTGTAGATTGTGTATCCTGGTATGTTGACATCCCAGTCATGGTTCTCTGTGTACCATGTTTCTGTGACTGCCACAATATCCAGGCAACCCTCTTCCATCAAGGCCACTAGTTCAGGGAGCTTGTTACACAGACTACGGGCATTGGTACTCATCACCCTCCACTTTTTGATAGCCTTACCCCTTTAGCCCCATTTCTGTCCTAACTGCCTTTGCCTTTCTTTACATTTAAATCTGTTCTGCTCCCTAATAACTTCTGTACCTTGGTGTTTACCTCACTAATCACCATGTTTTGAGGGGGGAGGCTGGGATTTCCCTGCTCCTTTTCAGTGCCTCCCCTCTTGGCTAGTTTAAATGCTTGCCAATACCTCAGCAGAGGGAGAGCAGTATGACTCTTGATGGTTTCAGTGGAGGAAATTCATACAGAGCAGTCTACTCTCAGACATGCCGTGCATGCAATGAGAGATGATTGGCGAGTGTGGAAAGCACTGTTGCTGGTGACTGTATGTAGTCTCCCATCACAAATACCCTCTGGGTGCTCGAGTTTGGGTCGCCCCCTTGTGGACAAAGCTGCAAGGTTTAAGGGAAGAGGATGCCCCAGTGAGAAGAGGAAGGTGAAATAAAAAAAAGTGGGTGATGTAGAAGGCACACCATCCCATTATATGTATGAGGAATGACTGAAGGAATGCAAATTTGATCACCTAGTTATTTAAACACCCTAGCCTAGAGGTTCAGCATGATGTTGTGTTTGCCTAGCTGCCTGCCAAGTTCTGTAAATTGGTAACCTTAAGGCACATGTCAAAATTTGAAAGAGTGACAGCCTGTGGTAACATAGTTGCTTGATCAAGGTCATGTTCACTCTTGGGGTTTCTGCTGTGTTTTTATGTCTTTGAACCTAAGTTAAAAGACTAACTACAATAAAAAGAAACAGTAAAACAAGAACAACAGAGGGTGCAAAAAGCAGATACAGAATGTAAAACACTGTACTCCCAAGGTAATATGTGGTATAGTAACAGTATAAATGAAATTATGTCTCTCCCAACTTCATAAGCAGGAATGAAGTAAGTATGTTGTGCAAACACATGCCAGTTTATAAGGATTCCCTTCCCACGATTCCCTTGGTAAACAGAAATGTGTCTAGGCTCTCTTTAAAGGTCTGTACCATCTTCAAGTCTACTGTCTCTCTCTACTGGTAGGTTGTACCATAAGGTCACCATTCACTGGGAGAAAAAGTGCCTTTTGACATTACCCCATGGCACGTCCTCGATCCTGCTGCAGGACACCACCTCAAACATCTCTGACTGCTGGATGTTTTCATTACCTCTGAGTATGCAGAAGCCTGAGATCGTGTTCCTTTATCAGCCTCTTAAGGGCCTCCAGCTTCTCCTCATAGATATCCACCCCCCTCCCCCCCATATTACCGATACTGTTGATTATTTTGGTGGCCCTGTGTTCCACCCTCTAGACAATCTCATGGTCCCTTTTGTATTGTTGGGATCAAAGTGGCATACAGTATTTCAGGTGGGGCCTGACCAGGACCTTCAAAGTAGCAGGATTACTTCCCCTGTTATGCTGGCCACCCTCTTTTGATGCACACTAGCATTCTGCTGGCCCTTTTGATAGTGGCCACATATTGCATGTCCTGCTTCAGTCCCTGGTCTGTTGCATCCTCCTTTTACTCCTCAACTGTAGCAAGAAGAACCCCACACAGTGTTTAGATCATACTTCTGCTTCTCCTCTAAGATTCCAGAAGTCCAAAAATCCTCCCAGCTTGTTTGGGTCCTCCTTGAAATTTGTCCATATCCTCAAGGGTTTCCACCACCCTAGCTAGCATAGTGTCTTACATGGACTTAAGCAGCCTGCCGGAGACCCCCTGTTGTTGAAGAACAGTGGCCCCAGCAGCAATCCCAGAAGGCCAAAGCTGAGTACCCCTTTACCCTGCTACACTCCAATTAGCACCCGTCCACACCTGCCCTCTGCTTCCATGGCCCAAAGCCAGTTAGTAATTCACATTGCGTATATCTTGTATATATCCACGAGTTTATTTTGCCGAGAAAATTGTCATGTGCCACAGTATCAAAGGCCTTGCTGAAGTTCAGATGGACAACATCCAATTTCTGCCCCGTCCACCTCCCTGGGCACCCCCTTGTAGATGGTAACCAGGTTGGTTTGGCATGCTCTGCCCCTCATAAGGCCGTGCTGAGAGGGAGCAAGAGCCTTGGTCTCTACCAAGTGCGCCATCATTCTGTACGTGATAGTGGCTTAAACCCTTTAGGACCTTGCCCAGTACTGATGTCAGGCTGACCAGACTGCAGTTGTCCTAGTTCAGTCATGCCCCTTTCTTGAAGATAAGGACCACCTTGGCCACTTTTTAGTCTTCTGGTACTCCACCCATCTGGACAGACAACTGAAAGATTAACTCTGGTGGCAAGGCCAGTTGTTCCTTTACCTCCACTGTGGTCCTGGATTGTATCCCTTCCACCCCATGGAGCTTACATGGCAAGATCTTTGCCAGGTATTTCTGCTCAGTCTGTGCTGAGGAAGAGGAAGGTAATGGGTCTGAAGGGAGTACAAGGGGTTGGAACAGCACAGAAATGGACATCAGTCCCTTTTACACTGGAAAGGGTCCTGAAGGAACTGGAAGGAATAAGAGTCGATAAAGCAATGGGGTCAGATGTGGTGCACCCCAGGGTCCTAAAGAAACTAAGAGAGGTGGTGGCTGAACCTCTGGCAATCCTGTTTAGCCTATCATTGGAAACAGGAGAGGTACCCAAAGACTGGAGGGCAGCAGATGTAGTCCCTTTATACGAAAGCGGGAACAAAGAGGAAGCGGGGAACTACAGACCAGACAGTCTGATCTCAGTAGTGGGGAAGATCATGGAAGCACTACTGAAGGAGAGATTGGTGGAACATCTGGTTGCCAGCATACTATAGGACCCAGGGCAGCATGGTTTCACCGGAGGGAGGTCATGCCATACCAGCCTCATTGAATTTTTCATCTGGGTGACAAGGGAGGTGGATCAGTGGAGGGCATTGGATGTGGCCTATCTGGACTTCAGCAAGACCGTTGACACTGTGCCACATAAAAGGCTATTAAACAAACTGGGGAATATGGGAGTGGGCAGGACAGTAGTGCGATGGGTGGGTAATTGGCTGGGTGGCAGGACACAGAGGGTGGTGGTAAATGGCTGTCACTCCACAGAGGGAAGAGTGACCAGTGGGGTACCACAGGGATCGGTGCTGGGACCGGTCCTATTCAACATCTTCATCAGTGACATTGCGCAGGACCTAGACAGAAAAATTTCCCTGTTTGCTGATGACATGAAGCTCTGTAACAGAGTGGTCATGCCAGAGGGTGTAGACAGAGTGAGGAGGGACCTGCAGAAGCTTGAAGAATGGTCAAGGGTTTGGCAGTTGAAATTCAATGCAAAGAAGTGTAAAATAGTGCATATGGGGCACAAAAACCCTGGAACAACATATCAGTTGGGGGTGAGGATATAGCATGCACCAAACAGGAAAGGGACCTTGGGGTTATCATCTATGATGACCTCAAGGTAGGGAAACAGTGCGCAAGGCAGCAGGTAAAGCAGATAAGATGCTGGGATGCATAGGCAGGGGTATCGCCAGCAGGAAACGGGCGGTATTCTAGTTTTGCAGCCCCGTACTTCTTTCTGGCCTGGAAGAAACCCTTCTCTTCCCAGCAGTCATATACCTTCTTTGTGTTCAGATTCGGTTGCCTTAGGTCCCTATTGAGCCACAGGGAGCCCTTTGTGCCCTTTTTCTCTTACTACTTACAGGGATGCAGCACTGTACAGCTGCGACGAGCACAGTCGTCCGTGAACACCACATGAGCGCTACATTACCACCCTCGTATAGCTGGTCCAGACTGTTGCACATCAAGTCCTTCTTCGTTGCAAAGCAGCCTTTCTATAAGTTAGTGGACTTGGTGGCTGAGGTCAGCTAGTTTTCCCTGTCACCATGGAGAAGGGTACCCAGTTATGGTGACTGCCTTCCACCGGTTCCTTGCTGCACTGGATATGACACCATACTCACTGCTGAGAACAAGGTCAAGGATTATCTCAAACCTAGCACTCAGTTGAGCATTCTGCTTCACGAAGCAGCATTTGAAGAATAGGAATTTAGTCTCCAGCTTCCTGTTGGGCCCCCTCAAGGCACCAGTGTGTGCCGGTGAGATTGAAATCCCCAAAGATTACCACTGCATCTGATTTGGCTGCTCTCCTAATTTTCCTGACCGATTGGGCATCGTGCACCACTGAGCTCTTTGGGGGGCCTGCAGCACACTCCCAGGATGACTGTTTTGCCACTCCCCCCTTTCCCCTAGTTCAACCCTGATAGACTCTAAACAGTGTTTGCCCTTGATGTCCTTGTCATCCATAGCAGCTTGCATCCCTCTATCCTGATAATGACCCAGTCAAGTTCTTCCCTGCATCGAGACCTTGCCTTTGAAGTGCATTGGGCCAGCTTTTACCGCTCTGAGCTAGACTCTGCGTCAAAATGCCCTACCAAGTTCTGGTCCACCCTAAAAGAACTGACTGGTCACTCTCCAGGAAATGTGCTTCCTTCTAAAATTACCACTGACAATGTTATAATCAACGATAGAAACGAGATACTGCAGGCCTTCAACAATCATTTTGCCACTGCAGGCCTATCATTCAATACTAGTAAGCAGACTCCACCCACAGATCAACACACAGCTCCCAGAACTGAGCAATGATAACGTAACCTTCTCCTTCTCACCCACCTACTTAAAAGAAGTTGAAGATCTTCTCCTACAGTTGGATACTAAAAAAAGTGCTGGGTCTGACTCCTTCGACCCATGCTTCTTGAAGATTGCATATCACATCCTTGCTGCACCTATCTCACACTTATTCAACCTGTCCCTATCGCAAGGATCCCTCCCCCAGTTATGGAAAATTGCTCATGTCTTCCCCGTTTAAATCGGGGGATCCCTGTGATCTAAATAACTATAGGCCGATCTCCCTACTCCCCATACTCTCCAAGCTCCTGGAAAAAATTGACAACTTGAACTTACTAAACCTTATGCAGTCTGGCTTCAGAGCAGAGCATAGTACAATTACGGCACTGGCAAAAGTAACTAATGACTGGCAGTGGAACTTAGACAACAAAAAAATTGTTTGTGCCGTTTTCCTGGACCTCAGTTATGCCTTCGACACCTTTGACCACTGTTTGCTGCTTTCCACCTTAAAAACAATAGGCCTGGATTCAATCTCCTTGTGTTGGTTCCATGACTACCTCATTGGTAGGCGGCAACAAATCAAGGCTGAAGGGGAGCTTTCTCCACTTAAACTGCTAAAAGAAGTGTTCCTCAGGGATCCATTTTGGAGCCATTATTCTTTGCTATCTACATCAACAGCCTGGACGTAGGCATTAAGGAAGCAAGCATTCGCCTGTTTGCTGATGACACGGTGCTCTACATAAGCCATGAATCTCCTTAAGCTGCCTGCCGTGACCTGCAAACTGACTTTAATATCCTGCTGCACCAGATCCTTAGCAAAAGACTACTACTTAACACTAAGAAAAGCAAGGCACTGCTATTCTCACCAACTGGCCAGGTGGCATATTCTGCTGCTGGTGGTCCCTTACCTTCTGTCTCCACCTTACTAGGTGAAAATCTTGAATTCGTACCGAAATTCAAGTATTTGGGTGTCTGGCTTGACAATAAACTCTCCCTTGTGGAACATATAGAAGAACTGCTGAAAAAGCTGAGGCAGAGGCTAGGCCTTTTCTTTAGGATAAATCGCCTCCTGACCATAGACGCCAAAAGACAGCTCGTCTAGTCCACGTTCCTCTCCTTAATTGACTATGCTGACTTCATATATGGCCAGTGCTTTGCCTCACACCTTGCAAAATTGGCCGTATTGTATCATAGAGCTCTGAGATTTATAACTGGACTTCCCTTTTCCATCCACCGCTGATCTTTATATGCAGCTGTGGGGTGGCCCTCCCTTCAACACAGGCGGTATAGAAATGCGGCTTTTTGGACGCTCCGAGCCATCACCAACAAACTTCTGCAGTACGTCGTGGACTGTCTTCCCTTAAGTCCGATTGGGAATTATGCTTTGAGATGTCACTTGCTGGTTTCCCCTGAAAGTACCTAGGATCGGCACCCGCTTTGGTAGAGCGGCCATAAGCTTTGTCCTGCCCACGCTGTGGAATAGGATACAGAAATTGCAGAGACTAAGCTCCCCTGTTAGTCTTACTGTGTTCAAGATTTTGTATGCCAAAATGTTTGTGGAGTTCTGTAACTGTTTCCATCGCTCCTAGTAGTCCAGCTATCATTTTCAATATAACCTACTTTAGTCCTATCCGTACACCTAAGTATTCCCACAATACGTTTACTCCCGTTTCCCTCAATCCATCCTAGTCCCACCCGTACTAAGCACCCACTGCACCGCCCTTACATACCCCCCCACCCATTGCCTACTCTTATGCCTCCCATCCTGTCAGCATAGTATCCCAGCATCTTACCGCCAGCACCAGCCCTCTCCCTTCATCTCGTGCCTTCTTCCATATCTGAGGGACTCCTATACAGGCTATGAACATGTTCTTGATAGACAGGATTATAAAGGCATTTTATTGTATATACTAACTGCCTATACTTCTACACTGTATATATCTTATTGTATACATCTGCTACTGTTGTTTTATGTGTATTTTAATTGTACTTTTAATCTGTACTCTTGACCTCGCGAACTGCAGTTCCACTTTGTAAATGAGCTTGCTTAATGGTGATCGCCTGGATAAAAAAAATATATATATATTTTTTTTTAACCTTATGTTTATCCCCCAACTACCTCCTCTCTCCACGCTTTCAGACATCCACACTAACTGCTCCCCTCCGGTCCCGCTGCGGTCTGCCCTTAGAGTACTTGAGCCACTAGCCTAGGTATCCCGAATAAACCCCGGCGGGGTGAGGAGGAACCCCCAGTGCTTACCTCCTCAGAACCAGCACTCTGTGTCGTGGATCCTCATACAGCGGGGTCTGCCATTGCGGGCCAGAGAAGCACAAGGTGGTGTCATCGCCTAGGAGAGACCGAGGGGTGTTTCCTGGTTTTCTCCCTAGACGCCAACATGCAGTAACACTGAGCTAGAGGCGCGCCATATTATCGCCTCCCATTCTGCCTCCTGCCGACATCCACCCAATGTCCCTACTTCTGTCCCATCGTGCCGCACCTACCACCGGCTCCCCAGATGGTGGTATTGCAGCAGGGACTGCAGGGATCCCCGGAGAAGGAGAGCAGCCGTTAGGCGTTCTATTCTTCTCCTCCCAGCTGACCCCCGGTGTCCCTGGCTCGTTCCCGAACCTGGGCTGCTGGTGTGGTGCGAGGTGTGGCATCCAGCACCTCAACCCTCAGTGCCACCGGGCCGACCCTGATAAATAAAGATTTTTGGTTGGTTGATTGACTGATTGAGCTAGTCCACTGTGTGCATGGACAGAACTATGGCGCAGTGCAAGTGGTACTTGTTTGCAGTCTTGTGTATGCTTGCATCACAATTGACTGGTATCAACTACATATGTAAATACAGTATTGGTGTAAGAGCTAAAAGCTATTTTTACTGCACAGTGAGTTTGAGCACAGCTTTGTAAGGTAAAGGCAGAGAGAAACTGAAGTAAAGTATTCAGTAGTCTGAGTGAACGCTAGAGGACAGCTTCTGAAGTTAATGCATTGCTTGTGACAATATATGGATGACTTCCAGTTGTGACTTTGGTTGGGCATGATTAACAGTACAAATAGAAAACTTCATTGCTCAAAATTAATGGTATTCTATCATATTTTGTATACCAGTGTGAGGCAATACCATTTTTGCTACTCCAGTATTCCAGCTTGAGTGCCACTCCACCATGCTGTTAATCTGTATTTGTTTTGTTTTTTGGTAGCATTGATTAATTGGATAAGTAGAATATTAGCCCTGTGGTGATATATACACACACACACACCTATAGATATATTATATATATATATATATGTGTGTATATATATATATATATATATATATATATATATATATATATATGTGTGTATATATATATATATATATATATATATGTATGTATATATATACACACACACACACAAACGTTTGTCCTCTGATTCTGCCTGGCTGCCCCACTCTGACTGACCTCCTCAGCCCCGTCACCTGGCTTCTTTGGGACTTACCTTCCCTCATTGGCCTTGCCACAGGACCTTTGAAGTGTGCTTTGTCACTGGTGTGGAGCCTGCGAGAGGTTATTCGTTATTCTGCTGTCAGATTTTATCTGCTGCTGTTCGCCTCTGGGCCCACGGACATGCAGTGGGTGCAGTGTATGAGCTTCACCTTTGTGGGGCTGTTCCCAGTGTCTTGAATGTGGGGTCCATTCCGTCTGTATGTAGTTGTATGCAGTGCCACCTGGACACCTCCAGGTGGCAGTCAAGGAACAAGCCACAGCCCCCTCTCCCCGGAGGAGAGTGGTCTTATGGTCGCTCATTCCTTCCTTCCTCCCTCCCTTGGCCAGCCCCTGAATGATCTGCATCTGTTTCTGAACCTGGGTCGTCGGCATGGCAGGTGGTGAGATGCTGAGCACCTCAGCCCTCCATGCTAGTGGGCCTGGCCCACTAATTTGGGTTTTTAAAGAGCAACTTTCCTGGCATATGCAAGGCAATAACAGTAAGAATCCTTACCTCCCCTTGAGTCCATCCATCCATCCACAGATTATAATTTTGAAACCCATTGTTTTTGGAAGGTAAGGGATCGTATTTGGCTACGTGGAGCTGAGCCGCTGATCCCTTCCACTTCTCTGTCCAGTGCCACCCCCGTGCTACCATGTTTTGTGACGTAATTATATGGAGAGCACAATGGCATGCTCCGTAGCTTACTGTAGGGGATGATTTTAATGTCTTTTTTTTTTTTTCTTAAATAGTTCATGGTTCTGATTTGGATAAATCAAGGCCACCGCTCAACTAACAATTCTCTTGTTAGTCGAGTGGTGGCCTTGATTTATCTGAATCGGAACCCTGAACTATTAAAAGACTAAGTAAGCCCCTTTAGTAGTTTGTGGAGCACACCCCCACGCTCTCCATATAATTGCATCAAAAAGGTACTAACATGGGGGTGATGTTCGAGACAAAGAAGTGGAAGGGATTGACGGCTCAGCTCCACGGAGCCAAAATACGATCCCTTTCAAAAACAGTGGGTCTTAAAATTATAATTTATGGATGGATGGACTCCGGGGGAGGTAAGGGTTCCTACTGTATTGTCAAAGTGGTTTTATTAAAATGCCGGGAAAGTTGCTCTTTAATATCCCACATCCCACACTAGACTATTTTCTTAATATTCACCCCCTTTTTTTGTTTGTTTTTTGTGGTCTGACCTACAGCTAATAAAACCTTTATTGCAGAGTTAACATTATGTGAAATCCTAGACGGATTAACCAAGCTGAAATGTACAAACCAATAGCCGCTGGATTAAAATTCCTTTTTTTGTTTACTCAGATGATTGGAAACAATGTAAACTATTGAGTTTCAGTACTCAGAAAAGACCATAGTTAGGGTTGATGTACTGTAGCTCTTGGAATAAAAGGTTTCTTCATTATGCGGTATCACTGACTGAGGCATGGTTTGCTTTATGTGTATGATACCATGAGCCCTGTATTTAAAGCTCTTAGTTTTCTCCTTGCAAAGTCCATTCCTATGCACAAATTAGTGCATTGCCCTAAAGTTTCCAAATTCACAGATATTTGGAGCAGTAGACTCAGTTGTTAATTGCAGATGAGAGCTGGAAAAAGCGAAGGAGACTAGACGTTTAACTTTTAGATCTGGTTACTTATGCAATGGGGTTGCTCTTTCCCAGTGAGAGAGGGGGCGTGCTGATCTCACCCATCGTTGTGTTACATAACTCTGTGCTGTGAACATTTCATTTGTCTACAGTTTATTCATATTTCACCTTTGAATATCAAAGACTTGGACTCTTAGATTTAATTCTGATAACGCCAGTGCATGTGTTGTTAATCAGGGCTGTTTATTGTTTTAGTGATTGTTTTTAGTTAATATTTTGTTTAGCAGAATGACTGGGGTGCGTAGTTGCACTGTGTAATGAATTGCTTGTATAGCTAACGGAGTGATTGTTGGTGCGACTGACGGGTGCTTTAGATCAGCTTTTAAATTTTGGGATTGTTGTTCAATGTGAGGAATTTTTGAGGAATGTTTTCTTATTTAACTTTTGGTAGGATTGTTATATGTTTCACAGCAACTAGACCCTCGCTGGTCTATGTGACGCTTGGCCAGCTGGTTATGATTGTTCTATGATATTTGAAACGTAGAATATAGTAGGTGATTTGTCTCACGTAAGACAGCTGTGCTATGCCCCCGGTTTCAGAGACATTACTGGATATATTAACCTGAAACCAGGAGGTAATTAAAAGACTAGAGAGAATTAATTAAGGGTCTCCTGTTTTTCTGGCTTAATTAGAACTGACCCAACTGCCAGGATATAGGGCTCGTAAACTTTTGTGACGTCTTGGAGGAAAAACATGTTATACCACCATGGTGTTAAAGTTGTAAAAAAAATCCTTTGATGCCTTGGGAACAGGAAACCACACAAGATCAAAGGAAAGGCTTGATTAAAGACTGTCATCAGTTGGGAAATTAGTTTTTGCTGAAGTAACAGTATTTAAAATATCTCCTGACAGGAAGATCATTGTTTGTATATTTGTTATATTCTAAATGGAGACCCTAGATGACATCATAGAAGGGATGTGTGAGAGAGAGACACAGTTTAACTAGGACTTGTGTCTGATCTTTGTGACACATCTTTTTTGGGCTGTTAAGAAACACGATCTAACTATAGGCACTATAGAGGTAATACGTCCGATAGAAAAAGTCTAACTGTATGTTGGTAGGAGTTTGTCTGTAGTTTTCCTTGTTTTCTTTATGTGATTGTATGCTCTTTGATATATTGTTCTGTGTTTACATTTTACATATTGTTATCCAGTTTTTAAGTAAACCTTTTATTTGAAAGATACTGCATGGGTCTTCCAAGTTCTTTCTTTTGCATGTGACGTATAGAGGGTTAAGACTGACAAAACTGTTTAAGTGCTTGATGATGTTACTGAACTGGAAAAAGGTAAGAATGTACCTAAGGTCTTCTTACAGAGTTTTAAGGGTTCATTTTGGATAACTGGTTAGGTGCCCTTAGGCAAAAGATATCTTGCATCCCCCTGAAGAGAAGATTATCTGCACCTGTACATTTGAGTACGCTAGCATAAGGTTCACAGTTTGAATCCTCCCCCAGAACTTGAGACTAAAGGTGATTCGGACCCAAAACCAGACAGGGTTACCCTGTCTGTTACATGTTTACATTACTGTGTTCGGAGGTTGGCACTGTGGGAGCAGAGGGCCTGACCTGCTGAGTGCAGTTGTGACAGTCTACACTGTGGAGCAGCTAGGGGAGTTGCCTCCCCCCCGGGAGGACTCTGGTGTAGCATCTTAGCAATAGTGCATGACCATTGTAGGAGGTTGGGGGTCCTCCGGGGATGCTGCACAAAATGTAGATTGGTTGTGCAAGTAGAACGTGATAAGGGAGGTAGGGCCAGGAGTGTGGTGTCTAGGAGGTGCCCGGGAGTAAGCCTCACTTGGCACGGGGTCTCCCATGCCTACTGCTATTCCCCGAGCTACTGAGATTTTCAGCCAGAAGGTAGCTAATGGACTGACCAACTCAGCTGCACCCTGTAGGACAGTTCTTTTTAATTCCAGATCTCTTAAGAATAAAACTGCTGTGATGGAGGCTTTCATACTAACATACTAAAAGCCAGCAGAATAGGCCTAATGGTCTGTCATGTCTGCTCGGTATTCCACCCCCTCTAGCCCCCAAGAGGGTCTTCATTGGATTTAGAATCCCCTTGTACATGTCCCACCCCTTCTTGAAGCTCTCCACTGTGCCTTCATCCACTAGCCTCTGGGGCAGTGCATTCCACGGTTCCACCACCCTCTCAGTGAAAAAATGCCTCCTACGTTCCCCGTATAATTCCCCCTTCAAGTTTCCACTCATGCCCCCTCGTTGTTCCCCCCCCTTTTTAGCCTAAACAGCTCCTTGTTTCTGCTCTGTTATTCCCTTTACATACTTGAGGACTCTTATCATGTCTCCCCGTCCCTCCTCTCCTCCAGTGTGTACATCCCAAGCTCCCTCAATCTCTCATCATAGGTCCTCCCCTCCATTCTCTGAATCACCCTGGTCACTCTCCTCTGAACTTTCTCCAACAGTGCTATGTCCTTCTTCAGATGAGGTCTCCAGAACTGAACACAGTACTCAAGTTGCGGCCTGACGTTTCATTGCAGATTCCTCAGCAGATATGATATATAGATATAGAGGTGTGTGTGTGTGTGTGTGTGTGTGTGTGTGTGTGTGTGTGTGTGTGTTTATAAAATGGAGGAGAACATCCTCCTCCAAATCCAAAGTTCTGGTTGTATAAAACACATCACATGACCGTGCGTATATCAGGGCGTGACCGCACACCTGCACTTTTACCCTCCCAAAAAAACAATTTTACCATTTTATAAGATAGATAACCCACTCTAGGATGTGCAGTCACGCGCTGATATATGCATACCTTGGGTGGTTGACACACTCGGCCTGCGGCCTCGTGCATACAGCGCACACCAAGGCGTGCTTATATCAGAGCGCAACCGCACACCTCAGAGTGGTTAATTTATTACATATGTATATATGTATATAGATACAGATATACAGTATGTATGTGTCTGCAATCACAAAGACCTGACTGGGGGATGATTCAGGCCTTGTGGTCAAGGCATCTCTTCCATCGGGTTGCTCCATGGTGCTTTGTCCTAGGGTGGAGCATAGGGGTGGCAGGGTAGCCATTTGTTTTTACATCCGCTTTGGAACTGACAGCGTACCCCACGGGAGTGACCAGGTTGTATAAATGCATGGCAGTGAAGGGGAACTGGGTACAAGTTGCAGATTCATATTCATATATGGTTGCGAATTTCTGCAGGAACTTAAGAGTTTCATGGCTGGCCTTGTATTGGAATACCCAAGCTTTTTGTTTTGGGTGATTTCAGTGCTTAGGTGGATGATGAGGCTTCTGGTAATGAGTTCCTCCAGTTGATGTCATCATTGGGCTTTGGGCTTTGTACAGGCAGTTGCCTGTGGCACTCACCAGCACGGCCATGCCTTGGACCTAGTCTTTTCATTGGGTCTTGATATTAATATCAAGGTTAATCCAGTCAGTTGGTCAGATCATCGTGCCATGCAGTCTCTTTGCGGTGCTCCTCGACCAAGCTCCCCATGAAGATAGTTACTGCTGTTTTAGAAAATCTGGAGCCTCAGTCTCGTAGGGGCACTGAACATCTTGAGCATGGAGACGGTTTGTGCAATGGCTTGTGCGATGGGAGTTAAGGCAACGATCGAGGGCTGCAGTGCGGCTCTTGCTGCAGCTGTTGACTCTGTAGCGTGGTTTGATGGCGAACTGAGGAGGTTGAAGAATAAGGGGCAGAACCGAGCCTGCACTGCATCAAATTTTTTTCATTGTGAATGGGTCGCAAAACAAAGATCAGGGAAAATTACGAGCAGCCTTGAGCATATAATAATGGCTGACCAATTCTGTTGTCACTGTGAGCACTGTTCAAGGTAAGTCCTACTGGGTAGCAGCTGATCATGGCGAGATCCTGTATGCCTTGGACATTTGCAGCGCCGTTGTCACCTTCTCCTTCTGAAGGGCCCCTGGCAGCCAGTTTTTCAAGATGATAATAAGTCTGGCCCTTTGCTGCCCTCTGGGAGTCCCACCAATTGAAGATTGACTGCTCAGTGTGCATTTTCCAGTGCCTCCAGCCAGTACTGGAGTTGGCTGTTCTCCTGCACCAGTTTACTAGATATGGTAAGGGCTTTGATTATGTGTGTTTCTGCTGAGGTCGCTGTTTTGGTAACAGTTTTTATTTTATGGTCTTGATCACCCATTCTTTTTAGGATCCTTTCGACCTTGAGATTTGAGTGTCACCATGTGCCAGGGAGACTCGTTGGTATCTGATGCAGCTGCCGAGGATGTTGCAGCCTGCTCTCCAGATTGCTGTTGATTATTTGTGCCTCCTGTTTTTCCTTTATTGGGTCAGGCCATCATTAAATGCAGTATCAGTTTGATTGGAAACTACAGACCAGTCAGCCTTACCTCAATATTGGGGAGAATTATGGCATCACTGCTTAAAGAAAGGATTGTGGAACACCTTGAATCCAGCGGAGCACAGGATCCGAGACAGCATGGATTCACAGCGGGAAGGTCATGTCAAACGAATCTAATTGATTTTTTTTGAGTGGGAGACTAGTGAAGTGGATCGGGGGGAGAAGTGCTTGTCCCCTACCTGGATTTCAGTAATGCTTTTGTTACCGTTCCACATAGAAGACTTGTGAACAAGCTGGGCAGCTGGGGAGTGGGTGACAAGGTGGTAAACTGGGTTAGGAACTGGCTGAGTGATGGAACACAGAGGGTGATGGTAAATGGAGCTCAATCTGAGGAAAGTAGGGTGTCCAGCGGTGTGCCACAGGGATCAGTTCTGGGGCTAGTCCTATTTAATGTCTTCATAAGTGACATTGCAGAGGGGCTGGAAGGGAAGGTGTGCCTCTTTGCAGATGACACTAAGATCTGCAACAGGGTGGATACTCCAGGAGGGGTGGAAAAATTAGTAGGGACCTAGGTAAACTGGAGGAATGGTCTAGTGTGGCAGCTGAGATTCAATGCGGAAAAGTGCAAAATCATATATTTGGGTCACAAGAACCCAGGGGAGGATTACATGATGGGGGGGTGGGGAGATACTGATGGTCACCAAACAGGAAAGGGATTTTGGGATAATCGTATCTGATGACTTTAAGGTGGCCAGACAGTGTGCCAAGGCTGTGGGGAGAGCCAGTGGGATGCTGGGGTGCATAGAGAGAGGTTATCACCAGCAGAAGAAAAGAGGTGGTGATGCCACTGTACAGATGTTGGTGAAGCCTCATTTGGAGTACCGTGTCCAGTTCTGGAGGCTGCATCTCCATAAGAACATAGACAGTGTGGAGGCAATTCAAAGAAGTGCAACAAAGATAGTGCAGGGCCTGCACCAAAAGTCATATGAGGAAAGACTGGGAGACCTCAATATGTATACCCTGGAGGAGAGGAGAGACAGGGGAGATATGATAGAAACCTACAACTATCTAAAGGGCATAAATAGGGTACCAGAGGGTAGCATCTTTCAGAAAAGGAGTTGTTCAGGAATGAGGGGACATGACATGAGGTTGGAAGAGGGTAGACTAAGGGGTAACATGAGGAAGTATTTCTTCATGGAAAGGATGTGGATGCGTGGAATAGACTCTCAGCGGAGGTGGTGGGGGCAAACACAGTGGGGGAATTCAGACATGCATGGGACAGGCATATGGGAACCCTTGTGATAGGAAAGAGAAGGTAAAGCCGGAGATCAAGTAGGGTCTGCGGCTTTTGCAGTAGGTAGGGAAAATGGACAGACTGGATGGGCCTAGCTGTGCTGATCTGCTGTCAATTTTTATATTTCTGTGCTTCCTTTTGAAAGCTCTGTCTGGTGATATAAAGTAGAAGTTCCTTTAAATGAAAATTTACAGTTTTTTTTTTTTTTTTTTAATTTGCAGTTTACTCTGCCTCCGCGGAGTTGACAGGTAATTCTGGCCCTCTCTTGGGGGGAGGGGCCAGCCTCCATTCCGACGTTACCTGCTCAGCCAGGCCCCTAATTCCCCATGGATTTCCTCCGCTGAGAGAGGAGGCGCTGGCCTCCCCCCCTCACAAGCACAAATCCAGAAGTGGTGGCATCTACGGGGAACACGTCGGCTCATCATGGACCCTGTTGGCTCCCAGTTTTTCCAGCTTGTGTCCCCCAGGTCCATGAACCGTGCAATGGGCGGGGCAGCTGGTCCCCACCTCCGCAGAAGCAGCCATACGCCCTGGACGTGGTCTTTCCTTTATTCTAGGCAGTGCTCCTGTGCCGACACCCAGCCACTGCTGGGTGTAAGTCTACAGCACGCAGCACTGGCCCCCCCCTTCTCGAGGAAGGAGAGCTGTCTGCGGATGCTCAATCCTTCCTCACCCCTGCTGACCCCTGAGTGACCCGAGTTCATTCCCGAACCCGGGTCTTCGGCATGGCGCGAGGTGTGGCGTCCAGCACCTCAACCCTCAGCACCACCGGGCCAGCTAATTTGCAGCATCTTTAAAGATAAAGACAAAGAGCGGTCTCCTGCAGAGCTGAGGTAAAGCACTTCTCCTCAGCAAGTGTATTCCATAGCACCCCCACAATAACCTATACGTGACTGATAATGATGCATTAGGTCTTGAATTAAAAAAAAAAAAAAAAAAAAGCCACTTCATGTACCATTTGAAGCCTATTTTATTTTAAACTGTTAACGAATAACTAGGTTGAAGTAGTTCAAGTTGTAATGGGTACTGGTTGCTATGTACAAAATAACTGATGTTTTACACCTAGTAGTCCTTGGGATAAACGATGAAAGCCAGATCCCATACTTCAGTAGCTACTAAAGAATCTGGTGTCACTTAGCTGTTGTAACTAATGTAATGATGTTGCCAACATACTGTAGTTTAAGACATCCATTGACTACATGCCAGTCACAAAGAAGCACTTTTTAGATGAAGAACCATAAAGACTCCAAGATGAGCTAGCTAATTTCATGTGTTTTGCAAAACGAACTACATGTCTAGCAGAGTGTGTGATGCACTTTCTCACAAGAACATTTCTGCATTAAAAGGCAATGCAAATCAGACTGTTTAAAGGGAAATGGTGGGGTTCATTAAACAGTATTTTCCAAACTATGTAGTCTGGACAGAGTTGAGGGCAAAATTTGCTGTGCCCGGTTTTCAGCCGTGTCATATTTGTGGATTAACTAGCAATATGTTGGGCTTCCTCTAAGATTTTATTTTTTGTTAAACATGCCATAGAAATAAACTGTTGTCTCAGGGTCTCTGTGGCATATATCTGCCATGGCATATGAACCAAGGATAGGGTTGTATAAATCCCATTGCCCCCTGCCCAGTATACTTCCTTGAAGGACAAATACAAAACAGAATTGATGTTAGCAATAAGACACGGTGTTGTTTGTGCTGGATTTACCATATGCCTAGGGCCCTAGGGGCATAGTAAGACACGTGGTTGCAGGCCGAGTGTCTTCAGCCCCATGAAGTGTGGTAAAACCAGCACAACCAATGCCCCAAAGCGTCTTATTGTGCTTATAAAATGGGTCCATAAGCAACTTTTAAAAAATGAGCAGTCTAAAAATTTAAATAGCCACAAGCAATATGATAAAATATTGCTAAAAAATGTAAAATAGTCCCTCCATGGATGGTTTTCATCTGTCGGTTGTCTTTCTTTCTACGTATTCAATACTGTGTGATTGTTTACCATGGAATACAAGAATTCAGAACTCTGCAGTATTCCAGTAGTAGAATGCTCCCCCCCCCACACACATATATGGAATGGTATTCTAGATTGAAGGAGTGCTCCTGCCAGGGCTGCTGCCTTTGGAATCTGTCTTCACCACCATTCTTGGCTAAGGGTGGCTGACTTTACATCTGATGTACAGTACGACAGTCTGTGCTGAATGCTTCCTTTAGAGGGAAGCGGTTGTTTGGCAGTGATGTAGAAAATGCATTGGGGGACTTACAGTCCTCAAAAAGGACTTTATGGTCCCTGCATACTTTGAACCCTAAACCCTGGGGAAGGGGTAGAGGTTCTTTTCCAAGGCCTTGTGCCCGTCCAGGCTGTTGTTATTCAAGAGGTCTGGGACATGGCTCCCAGAGACCTCAACCTCCCACTTCGCAAGCTGCAAACCTGCCTCCTGGTGCCCATGCCAGACTTACAGAAGGTCAGACCATTACCGGTACCCCCACCTCTTTCTGACTCCCCTTCCCATCTCTGGTGCCACTGCCTCAGAAAGTTTTGGCAAGAGGCCAAATCTCCCTCTTTCTAAGAAAGTGGAGGGAAACCACTACAGATGCCAGAGTCTTTGAGGTGGTCAGCAAAGATACGTACTAGAGCACCTTACTCTTCCTCCAGTGACCCCCCCCCACCCATTTTCTAGCAGGTAACCTCCAGGACATTTTGCCTTCCTGCTGGAGGAGGTTCAGTCTGTCCTCCACAAGAGAACTGTGGAGCTTGTTTCAGAATAGAACCAGGGCCATTATTCTTGGTACTTTCTGGTCTTGAAATGGACCAGGGATCTAAACCTCAAACTGGATCTTCAGGGGCTTAATCTATTCATCGAATATAGGTCTTATAGGTGAATACAGAGCCATATAGATGTCAGTCCTTTTGCTCGCCATTTAGTTAGTAACCCTGGATATTGTATTTAAATAGAAAGCTATCTAATCTGTTTTTAAATGTGTTCACAGTATCACTAGCTACTACTTCTAAGGGTAATTTATTCCAAATATTGGTGGCCCTCAGCGTGAGCCAGGATTTCCTTTTATTTGTTTTTGGACATTCAACAAATAGTTGTAGTGGGTGAGATCTGGTATTATATATAGGTTCCCTGCATTTCAAGCCAAGTAGTTCCCATAAATCTGGATTGATAGTTGATTTATATATTAAATGCATATCTCCCCTTAAGCATCTATATTCCAAGGAGTACAGACCTAAAGTGTTTAACCTTGTTGTGTACTCTATATAAAACGTTTTGAATTGTCTGTCTGCAGTCCCTCTTCCACATCTTGCTAAAATGGGATTGGATAGTTTCTGTTAATATGAAGGATGCATACCTTCATGTAAAGATCTGAAAGTCACACAGAAAATACCTACGTTTTGTGCTGCAGGGCTCACACTGCCAGTTTTGTGTCTTGCCATTTGGTAAATACACTTAGTGCAGAGCATAAAGCAAAGTATTTGCTGCATTTGCAGCTGCCCTCCACAGGGAGATCCTCTGTGTCTTCCCATACTTAGACAATTGGCTTTTGAAAGCCCTGTCTCGGGAAGCCATAGGCTACATACTGTTGTGGACCCGATACTTGTTTGACCAACTGGGCTTACTGGTCAGCATACAAAGTCGATCCTTATCCCTTGCTAGTGACTCCAATATATAGGAGTAGATCTTCCTGCACCAAAAGTTTCCACCACTCATTCATACTAATGGGAACTGTGCCGGACGCGCTAGGACCCAGAGGGAGCCAAAAATCTTTAGGAGGGCTGGCGCTGGGATAGGTCTGCGCATGCATGGCACCGCGAGACCAGCTCGCGTCCATATAGGCTATCTCAGCATCGACCCTCCAGCCACCTCAGTTCCTTTTCTCCCGCCGTTGAGTGCGCTTCGATGCCGACGATGCTTGTCCGCTGGGAGCTTTGTATTCATCTATACGACAGCAGCTTATAACCATTCACTATTCGCTTAACTCACCTTTTTAGTGTTCTTTTATTAAAAAAAGAAGAAAATGAAGAAGAAAAAGAAGTAGAAGTTATTCTCAGCCTGCCGTGAATGGAGTCGACCTTTGATGGTAGCGGTGACGATAGGGAGACTTCATTTGAAAGTTGTGATGGCAGTGGAGCTGTGTCCGATCTGCCGCCCTTTTCAGAGGGGGGGGTCTGACCACGGGCAGTCCGGTGCTGGGGGGGGCAAGAACAGTCTGCCCGTAGCGCAAATGTGGTTCCGTGACCTGGCTCCGCTTGACCTCAAGCTCTTTTTCCTCTGTTTGGTGGAAGAAGAATTGGTACTGCTCAAGGTCGCCCTCTGGTATGTCTGCACGGGGATCCTTGGTGGACAGCGGTAGGCCTGAACCAACTCCGGTGGGTTCCTGTATTGCTCTGCTCTTTTTTTATGCTCAGTTTACTAAAGACATTAACTGGTTACATACACTTCATTAACCAAGTATTGTACAAGTTGACAGTGACATACATTAATAATGGATTAGCATTCAACTTATTGTCCATTTTTCACTTATTTTTTCCTCACAGACCCCTTATTCATAACAATAAAAGAAAAAGGAAGAGAAAAGAACAAAATAAATTTGAACTTTCACCACATGCATCGAATAATCAATTATTCCTAAAGAATAGAGAAGAGAGTCATCTGGTCCGGGAGGGGTGTACCTTAATTTCTACAATTGGACCCAAGAGCCACTCCAGTCCCCCAGTGGGCATGGGTTCAAGCAACCCAACCCACAGCCATTGTCCCATGGTTCCCTGTAAAAAGATTATAGACTGGGTTCCTGAAATCCTTCATAAAGTAACCACTGAGTCGTTGCTCTGCTCTAAACGGCTGCAATCTTCGACACTGAATCCCGTCTCTGTCCTCGATGGGGTTCCAGTGAGCAGTTTCATCTCTGGGACACTGGCAGTGGTCCTGTTTCCGGGGCCTTCGGGCCTTGGAGCTGTTGGATCGCAGCTGGGTTGGTTGGGCCTGGATGTGTGCAGTGCCCTCTACGGTGCCATCGAAGCCGACCCCTCATGCCTACTCCCCCTTCTCACTGCAGGGGCCAGCACGGTGCCGCTTTCCTTCTCCCCTTATTTTTCTTCAGGTCTGGGCTCAGCAGTGGTTATGGCACCGTGTGTGGTGTTGGCGCCGTGAGTGGTACAGGCACTGAACGTGGTGCCTGTGATGTAGGTGGTGTCAAATTCTTCACTGCTCCAGGTGGCGGCGTCTTTCTTGTTCCTGGCCTAGACCTGCATTTTTGGAGGTTATTCTGGGGTAGAAGTGGATCTGGATGAGTCTCTCCCTATTCTGCAGCAGTTGACTCATTTTATGGGATGGAATGCAAGCCTTCTATATCAATGTGATGGAAGATCTTCTTTCCAGTTAGTTTTTCCTCAGGGATATGGGGTCCACCATAACATTTCAGTCTTCATCTGTGGACCGAAGCAGACTTCTGTGAGTTTCTACATTTTTCAGTATGAATACACCCTGTGGAACATACTCAATGCAATGGTTGAGGGCCTTCTGAAATCTAACCCTCCATTGCTAGGGGCTTATAGCCCAATAATCAGCTGAAAGCTTTTATGGACACCTACGTCCCTGCCTGTAAGGCAGCTGCTGCTGGCACCAGGTTGTTAACGTCTTCTTGACAGTGCTTAATTGTTCGGCCCTCAGGTTAAGTTCTGGGAGCCACTTAGAACGACACAGCTGTCTTTTAAACCGCCTTTATCAGGAACTGACCCAGTAGAGGACACAGGGCCCCAAAGCACCCTGTACCAATCTCTGTGGGTCCAGCCCAGGTCCCACCTTCAACTATCTAAGGGGGATGCCTCTCAGCGGTAGGAGGGGCATCTAATTTGGTTTTACAGCTGGTGGAAGTCCATTACACCAGATATATGGGTCATCAGGATTGTCTGAGAGGGATACTCTCCCAATTTTGCAGATTTTCCCAGACCTTCCACCCAGACAACAGCCCAGTCTGTCTGCCTCTCACTCACACTCTCTTGGCTGCCTATTTCCATTGCTTCTGGTTCCAAGATAACAGGCGGCATACACCTTTGTCAACCTTGGAAGGTTAAACAAATTCCTGTTCATGGAGAAGTTCACTAGAACCTCTACGTTCAAGTATGCACTTCCTGGAACTTTGGCTCCTAGCTAGCCTCTCCGGCAAGAGACACAGGAAGCAGCTTCCACAGCTCTCGGTTGTTCTCTTCAGGGGGTTTTCTGATTCAGGGAAGATGCCAGTTTCATCTTCCCAGCAGCTCCTCTTTTTAGGAGCCCCTCCTGGATGCCTCCAGGGCGTCGTTTTTTGTTAAAGATGATGGGGGAAACATCATCTTCAGATGGCTCATTACATCATGGAAAATGACTCTTCAGGTCCCTTTTGATCGGCCGGATGCTGGGACTCCGGACATCCCCCGAAGAAAGTAGTGGTCTCTGACCACGCATCTGCAATTTTCCGTTCAAAATGATGGGGCCTTAGACAAAATCTCTTGTGGGGAGTTTACTATCAAGACCTCCACACTCTGGTGTAGAGCCAGGAGGAACCTCATCTTCATAACTTTCTTAGAGCCGAGAGCTATCCTATAAACAAAGTCCTGAAGGATGCTCTCTGCCACAAAGTGATCCTGCTTTGGACGACAGAGCTGTGATGTATTACATCAGCAAGCAAGGTCAGGCGCCCTTCTACCCTTTCTATAGAAAGGCTGTGAGGTTATGACAGTGGTACCTCGAGTATATCACATCAGTCCAGGTCTCGTGCAGTCGCTTCAGCGAGTGAGGCAGTTCGGACCTGCCCCTTTTTGCATCCCCTCTCAACACAAAACTGACTTTGTTACAGTTTGGAAATCCAGACCCTGGTATTTTCCCATCAGGATGTATTCACTGCAGTAGACAAGATGCTCCCTGTGCGTTTTGTCCTCCTGTTTCTTTTAAGTCAGAGGGTGCTACGAAAGTTGTAGACACAGGAACAAGATGATTCTCATCATCCTGGTTTGGCCTTGGCGGATATGATTGCACTGATCAGCAGTCTGTCAGAAGTTTTCCCCAAGGTGTCTCCCTCTACAGCGGACCTCTGACACAGGGACTTTAGTCTATCCTAACCTGTGTTCCCTTCTTCTCCATGTCGGGCTCTTCAGGAAATGAAAGTGCAAGTTTAGTTTTCCCAAACCATCGCATACGTCTTCTAAGCCATGCATGGGTCTCCACCAGGAGGGCTTGTGCGGCTAAGTGGAAACCCCTTCTCCTTCTGGGGTGCATGTCCTGTCTGGACCATCCGGTTGCCCATCAAGTAACCTGTTAGGGTGCTTCTTAGACTTGTCGAACGCAGGTCTGCATTACTCGGCAGTGAAGGTACACCTCTGCATGTTTTCGGTCTAGCTTGAGCCAGTAGATGACAGGTCACTGGCTCAGTTTCTGTTAAGTTTTATTTCTCCCTTCCTACTTCATTAACTCCAGAATGGAGGCGAGCACGCCCTTCTTCCTCTGGATGTTAAGAGGGTTCTGCGATTCTACATAGACAGAATGAAGAGAGACACATCCGAGCATCTTTTGTATCTTTAAGCAGGCCTCAGCTGGGTCAGCTTGTTGGCATGCAGTGTATTTCAGCTTGATTGGTTGCATGTCTTCGACACTAATAATCCATGGCATAGGTCAAGTTGGACAACCAGGTTCGCACTACTCTGTTGGAGTGGTTGCAGCTTTCCTAGCGGAGATTCGTAATGTACCCATTGCAGACTTCTGCAAGATGGCAAGTTGGAGCTCCATGCATACCCTTGTAAAAGCCTTATGTTCTGGATATCCATGCCAGACAGTTCACTTTCCTTGGCGGGACGATCCTTGGACTTCTGTCCTGAGTGAACTATGTCTCCTTCCGTCATATTTGGGGTTTGATTTTCAGCTCAGTACTCTCCCATTAGTGTGAATGAGTGGTGGAGAATTTTAGTCCAGGAAGGTATGGAAATTACATACTTACCGTAATTCTTGATCTTCTTGGACAGAGTCTCCACCACTCATTCACACGCCCACCCACCATCCCCCCAGCTCACTCGTTCTGATTTAGTCTTCACTGCCTGTTGTTCGAGCTCTGAAGACGTTGTTGAATTGATCCTTTTTACATGGGTCATCCAGGCCTTCACATGCCCAGAAGTTAGGGTTAGGTTTTTTTTCATTAGTTTACGCTGCACCTCCTCAGTCGAAAAGGTACTGAGGCGGTTGGAGGGTCGATGCCGAGATAGCCTATAGGAGTGCGAGCTGGTCTCACGGTGCCATGCATGCGCAGTCCTATCCCGGCGCCGGCCCTTCCGAAGATTTTTGGCTCCCTTGGTGTTCTGTAGCCTCCGGCGTAGTTTCCATTAGTGTGAATGAGTGGTGGAGACACTGTTCAAGAAGATCAAAAATTACGGTAAGTACATCATTTCCATTTCTGGACACAGGTGTGGGCCTAGCATTTCTTCCTTTTGACCATGGTACAACGCTGGTAGCCCCGGCATAGCTGGTATCATCCAGTGATTGTGCCTTGGCCAGATGACTTCTAAGGTTAATCTGCCTGATGGCAGCTGCCATGCAGACTGTCCTGCTCGCTCGCCTCCACATGAGAATTCTTCAGTGGTTTCTCAGGGTGGAGTGGGCACAGCATTCTAATTAGTTGGAGTGTCCCATACAAGTGACTCATCCAAACCATTGCTCCTTGAGCTGGTGTCAGACTGATTCAATCTAGAGAGGGGATCCCCATTCCTCTGGCCATCCCCTGTCCCTTCTTTTGTAAATTAGATTTTTATTAAAGAAAAGTAATATTTTTCACATTGTACAAGTACAGGTAAAATACATACTGTTATTGCACATTATTTAAATACGTAGATTTAAAATCAATCCTATGTCATACATTCTCATTTGATTAAATGAAAGGAAAAAAAATTGTGGCACTTATAATAAGGTTCTTTAACCTAAGTGGTGAAACTACAGCAGCAGAGCTGGCTCAGCCCTTACAGCATAATATCTTATTCGTAGATCGTAGGACAACCTAAGGATGTCGGCATTCACTAGGGTGAAGGTGGAGGATGTATATTATAGTGACGCGGTCGTGCCACTATAGTTAGGGTTCAGCGGTCACTTACATACTAAACTCAAAAGTTTGCGCATTAATAACTTTGGACCCATCTAATGGATTTGCCTGAAATTTGGTACGTGCGGTGGGGCATGGTAGATCTTTTGATCTGCCAAATTGTGTTTTGGTTGGACTTACAGTCTTTGCATACGAAAGCGCTGAAAATGCAAAGTTATCCGTTTTTGGAGGCACCTTTTGAGATACTGTATATGGTCCTGCACGGCTGTTGTGTGGTGTGCTGGTCTGTGAGATGGCTCATTTGAAAGAGCTTTGGTGGCCGAAAAATGCTGCTTTTTGTTTGGTGAACAAATATTAAGGCATTCAAAAGTTATGGCACTTTTAAGTTCCCATAATAAGTCAATGAGAAAATTTATATGTATGTTTTGCGGACAAAGAATGGGGTTCTGGCCATCTGGTCCCACCTGGCGATCAAAGAATTTGCAGCCTCGCAGTTCAAGAAACTTTGTCCCAGAGAATTTTCAAAATTCTTTGATTGCGAGGTCCGCCATTTTGTTTTAAAATTTCTGATAGGAAAAACACAAATATCTCTGCTCAGGGGTCACTTCTGAAGTAAAACTCTGATGGGTTTTACTTAGGGGGCTCCAATCTATTGAGCCATGCCTTTGGTTTCATCCAGATTGGTAAAAAAATAGAGTTATAAGCTTTTGAAATCGTAATTCGCGGCTCGCTAACGATCTTTGATCGCGAGCCTGCAAATTCTTTGATCATGAGATTATTTTATCGTGATCTTGGATCGCGACCTAAAAACACAAATATCTCAGCTTAGGGGTGGGCTAGGGACTTAAAATGAGGGTGGGTTTTGCTCAGGAGGGTCCATTCTATCGAGACATGCCATTGGTTCCATTCAAATCAGTGAAAAATACACGTTTCACCATTTTTAATTCTTTGTTCGCGAGCCTGCAAATTCTTTGATCATGAGATTCTTTGATCGTCATCTTTGATCGCGAGGGCAGGACAAGATGGCCAGATTTTTTTATAATGGAATAGATAGGGAAATGTTGCCAATCTTTAACATTGAATATCTCGGAAACTGTTTGGTGTTTTTATTTGAAATTTGGATGATGTTTACGGCATGTCCTGTAGGTGTGAATTATGGTGTCTACGTGTCGGAGAAAATTTTTTTTTGTGGAGATATTATGTGATGCACTTTACGTGTTGCAGACAGTGTTTTGCTTGTGGTGGTGGCTTGAAATTGATAGGATACCTAGCCTTAGTGTCATGGATGTAGTTTTCAGTCGTTGTGTGTGTTAAATGTCAACAGGTGTGGAACTGTGCCAGTCTGACGAATGAAAATTTCAGATGTTAAAATGTTATATCTCTGACACGGTTTGGTCTTTTCACTTGAAATTTGGAGGGTGTTGATGGCATGTCCTGTGGATGTGAATTACAGTGTTTCCGTTCGGAAAATATTTTTTTGGCAGACATATGGCGTGGTACAGTTTACGTTCTGCTGACAGCGCTTTACTTGTGGTGGTGGCTTGAAATTCATAGGCTACCTAGCCTTAGTGTCATGGATGTTGTTTTCATTCATTGTGTGTGTTAAATGTCAGCAGGTGTGGAACTGTGGCACTCTGATCAATGAAAATGTCAAATTTTGACATTTCATATCTTGGACACGGTTTGGTCTTTTTATTTCAAATTTGGAGTGTGTTGACAGCATGTCCTGTATATTTTAATAGAGGTGTTTATGTGTTGGACAATATATTTTTTGCGGACATATTGTGTGGCGCAGTTTACGTTTTGTGGACAGTGTTTTCTGTTGTTCTACTACATTGACATTTGTTTAGTGGCTGGTTGTGCTGTTGTCAATGTACATTTTAGTCATTAGCTCTATAATGTGGCCCAATACTTACAAGTTGGTGGGCCCCATGCTCCCACCAACCTGCGCAACTTTCTGCTTTTCTATTCTTTCTTAAAAAGTAAGGAAATTAAATGCAAGATACTTTATTAATGCATCAGTTAGGGTTATTGTACAGTGACAAAAGCGAGGAAATTCGACATTAGGGTTCCACCCTTGCACCCACCCCCACCATGCCCTCACTAACAGGCATCGGGTGTACGTTATCGGCTCCCAACTCTCTCACCATCTCCTGCTCTGCACCACCTCAGCTTATTTGCACATGGAATGGGTGAGAGTTAGTCCGACGACCCCAACACACACCTCCGATGCCTGTTGGTGGGGTTAGTGCAAGTGGGAACCCTAATGTCGAATTTCTCGCTTTTGTCACTGTAGAGTAACCCTAACTGATGCATTAACAAAGTTTTTTGCATTGTATATGTGTGTGTGTGTGTGTTGTGTGTGTATGTATATGTGTGTGTGTGTGTGTGTATATATATATATATATATATATATATATATATATATATGTGTGTGTGATAAATATATTATATATATATATATATATTTATAAATGGGTGAGAAAAAGTGATGGATGGGATCAATCACATTGGACAAACACCATCAGGTGACCGATGCGTATATCAGGCGCGAGCGCACACCTGCGCACACTCCCCCTCAAAACAATTTTGACATTTTATAAGATAGATATACCACTCTGAGGTGTGCGGTCGCACTCTGATATACACACGCCTTGAGCAAGCTGACGACCGGCCTTGCGGCCTCGCAGGCGATAATGCACACCAAGGCGCATGTGATATCAGAGCGCACCGCACACCTCAGAGTGGTATATCTATTACATATATTATATATATATATATATATATATATGTGTGTGTTGTGTTGTGTATGTGTGTATGTATGTATGTATGTGTCTATAAATGTAGATAGATATCTAGGCAGCCACCCAGGGGGTCCATCCCACCATCCAGCACTGGAAAAAGGCTTCACTGTGCGATATATAGTCCTCCATTTTGTCCGGGATTACACCTGATTTCATTCCTTTAGGTTCTCCCTGTTGTTGTCCTATGGGACAAATTCTGGTCTGTGCTCCCCTATGAAGAGTGACCAGGTTGTCCATCTATTAAGGAGAGAGTGGGTTTGATCTTTTAGTTTTGCAGTCGTGCTTTCTAGTCTGTAAATATCCTCCCATTGAGCCGTGGTGGGATGGTCGGATTGTAACCACTTCCTGGTTATGGCCTTCTTGGCAGCAGTCAGGAGAATATTAATTGAATAAGTATGTTGTTTGGCTTTAAAGTGTTTTGGATAATATAGAAGTAGAGCCAGTTCTGGCATAAGGTCTCCCAGAGCTGGAAACAGATCTTGGATAACCTGTGTCACTCCCCCCCCCCCCTCCAAATTGGGCCAATACCGGACAAAACCAGAAAATGTGTGTGTGTGTGTGTGTGTGTGTATGTGTGTGTGTGTCTGTGTGTGGCAGTCATCGCTCTGCATCTTCTTCAGCAGGTAGCTTCTCCTGTGGGATGAAATTTTTGCTGTAATTTGGGGGGGAGGGGGGTCCTAAGAACCTTGCCACTATTTTCTGTCCAAACTCCCTCCATGTATAGGAGCCAGTGATGTGGTGCTGGTGGCGCCAGATCCCCACCCAGTCTTCCTGTGGGATTGCTGTCACTAAGTCAGCCTCCCAGGTCTCCCAGACTTTATTCCAGTTTAGGTCAGGAGAGTCCTTCAATGATTTATAAAATCGGGATATTAAGTGTCTGGTTGGGCTTCCCCTTGAACGTGGGTAAATAGTCATAGCTGAGGGGGGCTGTAGGGCTGTGACATCCGGACCTAGAGTTTTAACTAAGAAGTGAGTTATCTGGAGATACCTGTAGAAATCCAGTTGTTTGAGGCCATATTCATGTTGCAGCTGTTGAAAGAGTTTCAGGAAGCTCCCTTCATAAAATTGTTGGGTGTATATTAAGCCCTGTAGGCACCAGTGATGGAACCCATGGTCCATGCAGACTGGGAGAAATGTGGGGTCTAGGGAGGGTATGCTCAGCCATTTGGTCCCATGGGCATTGGCAGTTTTTTTAAGATACGTTGTCCAGGCTTGTAGGGTATTGTTGGTATAGAAGGAATATTTTGTGTGGGAAGCTGTTGAAAGGGTTGATAAATTGTTGTGCGATCCAGTGGTAGGGAGCAAGAAAACCTCTAAACCGAGACCCATGTTGGTGTGTATTTCGGATGATGGGACCAATGAGTGAGGTGCGTTAACATGGCTGCCCAGGTATAGTTCTGGATGTTAGGGAGGGACAGGCCTCCCGTATTCTTGGCCTGTGTCAGTATATCCAGTGCTATTCTGGGCTGTTTCCCTTGCCAGATAAAGGAAGATATCATTTTGTTCCATCTGGCTATCTCTGTCCTAGGTAGAATATGTGGAATATTTTGCATGAGATATAGTATCCTAGGTAGGATATTCATTTGGACAGTTTTAATATGATTTATTAGGGATAGTGGGAGATGTGTCCATCGTCTGAAGTCCTCCCTCACTTTTAAGAATAAGGACTCGTAGTTTAGGGAGAAGACCCAGTGGGGGTCCATGGCCAGATGTATCCCTAAATAATGGAGGGAAGATCTACCCCACTTATATGGGTATTTCTGTTGGAGGTGTTGAGATGGAGTGTCCTGTATAAAAAGGACTTCTGTTTTGTTTGGATTTAAGTTATAACCCGATACCTTTAGTATCTCAGTTAAGCTACTTGTTAGGGCTGTGAGTGAGGAGTCCGTATTTCTAAGATATAGGAGGAGATCGTCTGCATACTACGCGACCGTATGTTGTTGTTCTCCTGTTTGGAATCCCTTAATGTGGGCCTCCTGTCGGAGGTATTGGGCTCCGCATAGAGAGCAAAGAGATATGGGGATAATGGCCATCCCCTTTCCTGATGATGACCATGGATGCCTCAGGTTTGGGCTGGGGTGCCCATTTGGGCCCCTTCAGAACTCCAGGCCAGTGGACTCCTGTGGATACGGTTCTGCACAGCAGCACTCTGGAGATGAGAGCTGTTCTGTGTGGCCTATAGGCCTTTGCTGGCCTCCTTCTGGGGAACCAGTTGCTGATCTGTACAGACAATATTTTGGTGAAGTTCATGATCAGTGAACACAGCTGAGCACATTTGTACCCTTGCCACAGAGGCAGTGAGAGTATGGTATTAGGCAATAGAATGAAACATATTTCTGTCTGCAGTGTTCCTGCCCGGTACCCAGAATGCACTGGCAGATCACCTCAGTCAGTCCCGTATGATGTGCCATGAATGGGAACTCCCTGTCTCCTTCGTGGATGGCCTTTTTGGAAAAATCTGGTCATGTGGACATACACCTGTTTTGCGTCTCAATACAGTGCAACACTGCCACGTTTCTGCTTGCTCGCTCCAGGGACTGGAGTTTTCTGGTGTAACACATTGTCCTTCTCCTGAAAAGGAGGTTTTTGTACACTTTTCCTCCATTCCCTCTGATACAGTCCACTGCCGACATTTGTGCTGCTGCTACTTGGACTATTGTTCATACATTTACCAAACACTACATTCTGGACATCGTCTCTCGTAGATGTGCCAGCTTTGGCTTCACTGTTCTGCAGGGCCTGCTTACTCAGGATCATTAGGTCCTGCAGTCCTCACTTTGTACTTGGTACTGCTTGGGAATCGTTCCATGTTTGTGGCTCAGTGGAGGAGATATCCTCAAAGAAGATAGAATAGTTACTTCCGTAACAGTTGATCTTCAAGAGAATCTCCTGCATTGATCCACCACTTTCCTTCGCACCTTGTTTGGGTGAACTGGTAACAATACTGCCTGGTCTCACAAGCTGCTTCTCCTCTGATGCCCCAAACTGTATCTATACTCCGGTTGCCATATCCTCCACTGTGTGCCTGGTTTGGCCCTAGTCGCTTTGGTCCATGTCGGTCCGATAATCCTCCAAGCTTGTCTCCGGTGCTGAGCTGAGGCATGCTGGGGTAGCCCATGTTCTGTAGGTGCCGACGAAGCGCGTCGATGTGGGCGGACCCAGCCATCAAAAAATTTCCGGTTGGTTCTGACACAGACAGCTTACAGTTCCATGATGTGGTTCAGTGTAGGAGATTCTGTCGAAGCTTTTACGGAAGGTAACTCATTCTTTAGTCCAGACAGATTGAAGATTTAAAAATATATATCATGGATTTAACCAGTGCTGTAGTGTCAGATTTCATATCGTCTGGGGCTGAACTAGTGCTGGATGTTTTGTTCTGTCGATCTTGGAAAACCATAGTAATCATACAGTAGTGCTAGAAGAGTATTCATTAGGTGTGTTCAAATTGGCATTGCTTTCTTTTTTCTTTAGTTTGTTTCAGAAGCCTCTGGCATCATTCCATTTGGTATAATTAGCGATTTGCTGCTCTGTAGAACGTGTCTGGCTAAAGCATCAACTTGATTAACTTGGTCGTTAAAAATGACGTGTTCCTTGACCTACATAAATAGTTTCTCTGGGATTATTTGTCGTAAGCATTCTGTTTGGGTTTTCTCTAGTCTTATAATCCTTCCCCGAAATTGTGCACGAAATTGAAGGCCACGTGATCCAGTGATTTTTTTTTTTTTTAATTTATGTTTATTGCACTTTCAGATTGCAGTCTTTAATAACAAACCAACTAAAGTTCATTACAAGCTAAGAACAAAGAATTACATACATTAGAAAAATATATCTGTCATACAGTTTGATTCATAAAAACCACCACTAAACTAATATGTAAGCAATAACCCACAACAGAGTATGGGGCTATGGGGATTTAATGCACGGCTGAGTGCGTTGAGAGGCGCAAGACCGCAGGCCGAGTGTCCTCACAGCACCTCAGCCGTGCATTAAATCCATATAACCCCATACCCTGGAGTAGGTTATTGCACTTATAGCATGGGTTATTCCAAAAACACATGAAAACCCTCAAAAAGTTTTTTTTGTTTTGTTGAAACACCAAAATAGGTACTGTATCCTGCCACCTTGCAAAATAGTCCCTAAGAAAAAATCCACATTTCTGTGCAGTTATGCACTTAGAAATGTCACAGATACACTACTGACAGATCTGTCACATCTCTTGTGCATAACATCCTCTGTTACCATGCCTACCATATTTGATTTACTCCCCCGCTGTATGTGCTGCTTTCTCTCTCTCGTCTCTCTCACTGACTTTCAGCACCGCATTGCAGTCCTCACTCTGTGTCCCACACACAAACACTGCACAATCCACCCAGCTAATACTTCTCACTGCAACAGCATCAAAGACAGAGGGAGAGCACACAGGAGAACTGTTCATTTGCACCTTGCTACTGACACTGACAGCATAGCTGTGCTCCGAGGACACTGTCTCTGCCAGTCACTATTGCACCATGTTCTACTCCCTATGCCTTTCTCTCACACTGGTGCTGCTGTGCTGTCGCTCTTGGGGGGGTTGCCAGCCCACCCTGGGAACACTGTGTTGCACCTCCCGGTTTCTTCACACCACTCATTCACTGTTTTTGACCCCCCCCCCACCAAAAGGCAGACTTTTAAAGTCCGTGATACCAGCTACTGCTAGTGTGCAGGTGCGAGACACACGGTTGTGGTATGTGCGGTCCAATTCCTCCCATCGACACAGATCTAGGTGGCTTGAGAGGAGTGCCCTCAATGATTCGGGCTACTGCTCAACTGTGCAGCCCCCACATGGTAGCCATCTGCCATATCCCTTTCTACCCATGCACAGACATCTTACTTGGTTGCAAGGAGTACTCTCCACTCTGCAGTCGCCCGTTGACACACAAAGCTGTGAGCGGCTGTATGGGCCCATTGCGATGCGTCGGGCACAAGGCTGGGGACAGATCTGACAGACAGCCAACTCGGGATCGCCAGCAAGGGGCACAGTGCCACAGGACATCTGGATGGGGAGAGCAGGTGCATGTCGCTCACTGTTGCGGTGTCTGTGTCTCTCAGGGATTCAGGCAGGGCAAGAATCTTGGACACAGGCTCAGGACAGCCACCGATCACTCATAGAGATAGCAACACAGGTAAAAAGCAATTGTCCGCTGCATGCTGCGCTTACACAACACTTGGCGCAATGATCCTGCCACTGATACAGCAAGGGAATGTATCCGAGGGAGCGCAAGACAATCATGACACAGACCTGCAGGCAGGCTTCCAGATAATATATTTTGGGTTGAGTACTCTACTCCTCATTTTGAAAGTGAGGTGAATAAAACCAAATTCAGATGCATACAAATGTCTGGATGTAGTGGAGTGAGGAGTACATTTTTAAAAACAATGTAATTTTTTTCTAGATAAGAACTGATCAGGTGCCAACAATGCTGCAGATACCGTTGGCAAGTAGGAGTAATTTACACACCAGTTTTAAAATATAGTGAGCAAAACAAAATTGGGATGGGTACAAGTGCTGTAAACCTGGGGAAAAAATGCTTCTTTTGAATCACCAGTTATTTTATACTAACATACTAAAAAGCCAGCAGAATAGGCCAAATGGTCTGTCTTGTCCGCACGAAAGCCAGCAACTTAGTGGCTGCTCGCCTTACCACCCCCAGCCCCCAAGAGGGTCTTCTTTAGCTTGTTTGCCCTTGTACCTGTCCCACCCCTTCTTGAATCCCTCCACTGTGCCCTCCTCCACCAGCCTCCCAGGCAGCGCATTCCACAGCTCCACCACCCTCTCAGTGAAAAAATGCTTCCTACGCTCCCCTTTGTGGTTTTCCCCCCTCCAGCTTCCACTCATGGCCCCTGGTTGTTCCCCCCTTCTTTAGCCTAAAAAGCTCCTTGGTTCCACTCCTGGTTATTCCTTTTACATTCTTGAAAACCTCTATCATATCTCCCCTGTCCCTCCTCTCCTTCAGTGAGTAAAGCCCAAGCTCTTCCAGTCTTTCCTCACAAGGCTTCCCCTCCATGCCCTGAATCATCCTGGTCGCTCTCCTCTGGAACCTCTCCAGCAGCGCTATGTTACAAAGCACTATTTTTTGGTGTGTGGAGTATTTACAGATGTTGGGTGAGTATCGGTACTCGCTAAAAAAAGTTTATGAAGAGTATTTCCTAAAATAAGGTGAGTAAAATAGGTTGGTACTCCCGTTATTTGGAGCACTGCCTGCAGGACATGTGAATTCTGTCTGCCGCTCTTGATGGCTCTTGGGTAGGGGGCCGGGAAATGACTTGTACATGCTCTGCTGCCCTCCCACTCTTCTCAACACTCCCATTGCGGCTGCTGACTGATGCTGGGTGGGTGAACGCTGCTGGCCGGGATAACCTCCACACATGCTGCTGCTGGGCTCCCATTGTCCCACTGCCTCATGGTCACAGTATGATGTGTGACGCACACACAGACTGGGGACTGCAGAAATTCTGTACTCCATGTCCTGCTCTCTGTTTCTCGCTGTCACTGCGCCTGCAGATCATTATTTGTCCTATCAAGTAATACTTGCATATAATTAGAAAACTGAGAAAGGTGTTATTTCGGTGTTCTATTGAATGATAAAATCATTAGCGCTTAAGAAATATACTTCAGAGTATGTACTGTATGACAAGAGAAACTGCGAACCGTTTTTACTTGATACTGAACACCTGCCACCTCGGCATACATAGCAGTAGGGAGCAAAATACCGCTGTGGCTCTCTCGCTTTCCACCAATTACCAATTGCTGCCATTCAGACTTGAAAAGCAAACGAGAAAGGACATCGATTATCAGTCCCTCTGCGAAACCATGCATTAAAAAGGGAATTTAATGCATGGCCACGCAGAGGGACTCCACCAGTGGACTTCCCCGTTTTTAGGTACCCATGTTATAAATGGCCATTAAACTACTTATCTGGCTATTCAAATTAAAAAACCCAAATATATAAATAAAGCAAGTGTAGTTTTACCCACTTTAAAATTGGGGCAAGACGCACAGCATTCATCTCATAACTGAATAGCACATTCCCTATTTTTAGGGTGGGGGTGTAGCTGAGGAATGCTTGTCTGGGGAGGAAACTTTGGTGGGGGAATCATGGGATGGGCTAGGAGGATGATAACGGTACCCGTTCAGGGTACTGACTCCCGAGCAGACTCGATAGACCATGAAGCCTACTCTGCTGGCATTTTTAGTATATTAGTATGTTTTCATTGTCCCACACTAAATATACACAGAGCTAGATTGTAGCATAGTACTGTGCACCAGGACGCCACAGGTTCGAATCCCCCACACTCCCTGGTTGTCTGGGACACTGAGAATGTCACTTAACTTCCCTTATTGAAGTCCTCTCCAGATCTAAAACATAAAATAGAAATAATGCTCCAACTGATGAGATATTGAACAGGGCTACCCTAGGTAAAACTGTTAACAGAATGCCCAAGTCACCAGGAATGTGTTGTATACTGTAGAACTATAATGAACTCATTTGACTAGTACATCAAACATGCTTCAATGCCATTTCTTTAACAAATACTGTCAGTTTCCCATTGTTGTTTGTGTGTGTGTGTGTGTGTGTGTGTGTGTGTGTGTTTTTTAAGGAGTGCATTTATTTTAGTGGTGATGAGCTCATTTCAGCGTAAGTTAAACCTTTATAAAAAGGATAATGTATGCAGTTTAAAAGTAGGGAGAAACCTGAGTGGACGGAGTCTTAACTTGATAGTAAGCAGCCCTTTGACTGCTTACTGCGATGGTTTAAATAAAGGAGGTGTAGTCAAAGGCAGTTCTAGTGGGTCGGGGAGTAGACAGCAGACTTGGCAACAAGCCCAGCCTCTTAAACGACATCCAAGTCATCAAATTTGCCCAGGCACGCCATGTGCGTCTCAGATGGCAGTGGAATTTGAGAAGAGTGAAATGATTAGTGAGGCACAGTAGCTGTGCAATTAGGAGTTTGGCTTCCACAACTACCGACGTGCTTAAACTACACCACATCAGTTTGGATTTATATTTATATTTGTAATAGATAACCCACTCTTAGGTGTGCGGTCGCGCTCTGATATCATACTTGGTGTCACGTTAGCATGGCCTCGTCGTCAACCACCAAGAGGCGTGCATGTATCAGAGCGTGACCGCACATCCTAGAGTGGGTTATCTTTCTTATAAAATGGTAAAATAGTTTTTTTGTGGGGGGTTAAAGTGCAGGTGTGCGGTCGTGCTCTGATATATGCACGGTCATGTGATGCTGATGGTCCAATAAAAGAACAGCAATTTCCCTACCCGTTTTTATAAATACTATATATGTGTGTGTGTGTATATACTGTACATGTATCTGTATATGCAGTGGTGTTCCCACCTGTCTTCTCTATGTACTAGTCTGTCAAGTGCTGGCCAGCTTTGGCAAGCTGGTTCTTGCAGCAGAAGGCACCAACCAAGTATTCAGGAAGGATTTAGGCTGCCTATTTTTTGTGTTGCTACCAGCAGAAGGATTGAAATTTCATCGCTGCTATGATTAATTATATTAAATATCTGAGTCACACAGCCTGAAGGGGGGAACCAGAGGTTTTCTTGAATTTTGTACAACACACCGCAATACTAAACATATTGCTTAGAGTGATTGTTTTGCAAGGAAACAAGACCTGTGACACTTTTTAAGTATGCTTTGCGCCACATCAGCAGGTGAGAGCTTTATTAAATTCTCATTTCTTTTTGTAGCATTTACTACAGTATTTTCTGGCATCATTCTAATTTATTTTTATCAGCAGCATTTTTGATCATAGACTGTATACTTTTTGGTAGCTTGGCTGCTTTCTTTAATCTGCTGTGATGTACATAAAAGTCAGTTTGATAAATTGTCCATGTCTAATTTTGGTTTCATTACTTGTGCTGTCCTCCTTAAAAATCTAGTCTAACTGTGGTTTTAGTTATGTGATACCCTGTTATCTAGAGTCAAGCTTTAATGCATGCATATTTCTCCCTGCTAGTGTATTTAATGATATAAAAGATTCCTTTAATTGCTAGAAAGAAACCATTGTCAGATTACTATTCCTGGCTTTGAACACAGCTTACGTATACAATTGATATGAGATTCTTATTATGAAACTGTAATAAGCCAAACAGTGGGATGTTGGTTCAGTTTGTTCTAAGTAAACACTGAAGATTCAGGTGAAGTTTGATGTTTGAATGTGCAGTTACCCCCCCTTCCGAGGCTCATGTTTAAACATGGTGAATGTTAAAATAGAACACACAACTGCATTACATGATTATGGTGCAACTCCCAAGTTATTTTAATAGAAGTACTTTTTGAAAACAGCAGTTTGATGGGGCTTGGGGAAATTGATGGGCAAGATTTTCTTGCCTTTGTTAAGTGCTAAATCATTGCTGATCCGACAGTTTTATCATTTTTAATTATCTGGCTGAAGAAAACCAATTCTTAACTAGAAACAGCACTCTGGAAATGTAACATTCCAGGTTATTTTTCATTTTGTGTGAATTTCTTGCTGATAAACCAGTTTTGTTGGTTCTCAGAATATTAAGAGCTGTATGTTGTAAGATAATTTCTTGCTAGTATCTGTTAGTTTTCCTAGGTCTGACTTGGTGCATCAGCAGCTTGTTTCTGTAACAAGTTACTAGTGGTATTTTATTCTTTAGCATTTTTTTGTCTACGCTACTGGATTCATCTGTGTAGCGAAATATAGCACTGCTTGTCCCCTTGTGCCACTGTATAAACAGCAGTTAAATCTGAGCTATAATAAGGATCTTTTTGGCAGGGGGCCCTACTCCTCTTAAACTAAATCCTGGAGTTGTATGTCGCCAGTAACTTTTGGTAGTCCTGTGTCCCACCTCTGAAACCATCTAGCTGCATTAGTTTCAAGAGGGTGTGATGACGGGGGTGGGGGTGGATTAAACAAATATTTGTGGCTTTTATTTTCAGCACAGTGTTTAACAGCAGGCACAACACTTTCGCATTTCCATTGCTCTTACTGGATGCAGGTCACAGGTTGGCTGCATAAAGTAAACTGTGGATAGTCCACCTTTTGCCATGCTATTTAGAAGGACGTTATTTGCCCAATAATGCATTAAGTACTGGTCAGTTACCAGCAATCAGCGACCTTCCGTATGGTCTATTGTATCATGGAATTTATTCTCCTAATCAATTTAAAGAACGGCTATTTAGGTTAAAAGCTTAAATCTTATAGGTTGACAGCTATGGTTTAAAGGGGAGTTGTCAGCTTTTCAGGGACAACAACGCAGGACCTACAGGCCTTGATTAGCAGAAATGCAGCCTTTTTGAATTTTTTTTTTCATATACAATAGCTTTTTCTCTTGTTGGGTCGGCTTTGGCAAGATATCAGCCCTGTCCCTGTCATCCTCACCCGATACCTATCACCCCCAACCTACCTTAGCCTTAAATATTCCCCCCGGATTAGCCCCCCATGGCAGGGCCGAAGGGAAGGCATTTTCCCTTCCCCACCCAGAGACTTGTATCCAGAATTGGGGGCGTGTGGTTAGGTGGTGATGTGGAATGGGGGCAGGCAGGCAGGCGCCACAAAGCTGGCGCCTTCCTTTCTCTGTGTTTCTACCTTTCCTTTAACGTGGAGGCATGTAGGTGTGCACACATGAAGGTGCGAGCATGCTACGGAACCACGGCACCTCCCTTCTTTGATGCTCAGACTCCAGCGCTCCCACCTGACCTCCACCACATGGCAGCCAAGGAGCGAGTTATTGTCCCTCCCTAACCCCGGGAGACAAGAGCAGTCTGTCAAATGCTCAATCTTATCCCCACCCCCCGGTGTCCCAAGCTTGTTCCCAAACTTGGGTCGCCAGCATAGTGAGAGGTACGGTGCATAGTGCCTCAGCCCCTGTGCCACTGGGCCAGCTTGAATTTTTTTTTTTATTCACTTACTGTGTTAGAATCTTTAATTTTCAACAGGTTGATCCTGCGCTCCACCCATCCATTATTTTCCCAGAGTCCCCCATGGCCAGGCCTCTTACAACACACCTGCCAGGCTAAGCCATGGAGGACTGCTGTGTGCCAGTAAGTTTGTTGGAAAAGATTAATAAATATAGAGTATGCTTGTGCTTCTATTGCCAGTACCAACTGACCGAGGAAAGTAAGTGAGTAACAATATTAAAAACGGTTGCGTTTCTGCTAATCTGGACCTATAGGTCATTCTTGTTCCTGAAAAACTGTCTGTTCATCTTTAACTTTATAATGTTCTAATTTTTTTTTTTTTTTCTATTACGGGTCTTGCTATACATTTAAAAGAATGCAGTACTTTTTTCACTGTTTTTCAAAAAAGGCCCCTGACAGTCTTTTAACCTCACAGTTGCAGTTTTTGGCATCAAAGTCTGTTTTCAAGGTAAGCACCGTGATGTCATAATCAATCCTATGAGATCAATTGGGGACAGTCAAAGGCATTTTATACAGACTTTTTTGGGTTTATACAGACTTTTTTGGGTGGGCTGTTGATATGTGTCATAAACCCGGGAAAGGAAAACTAAAAATTCAAAACATGTATTCTCAAGTAAATTTTAACAGCTGTGATACGTTTTTGAAGCTTCCTGCTAAAGTGCAGAGTTGCTGTTTTAAAGCAGCAATTCATGTGGCTCGTTAATTTTCATTTCGGGAAAGGCAGATTGAGAAGAATTGCCCGATCTTCCTGGACATAAAGTCTCCACCACTCATTCACACTGATGGGATCTACGCTGGCAGCGCTAGGACCCAGCGAACAAACTTTGCAAAGGACAGGCACCAGAAATGGAGCATGAGGAAGCGGCGCTGTGAGCCTCGGCTCGTGCGGCAATGACTTTCTCGGCGACAACCCTCCAACTGCCTCAGTTCCTTTTTCCCCTGCCGTGGAGTGTGCTTCAGTGACGACATCGCTCACCCTCCGGGAGTCAAACTTCAAACTAGCAGCATAGTTTTTAGTTGATTGTTTTGTAATTTATCTACGAATAAGTACTGCTTACTTTTAAATTTTAGTTATTAAGAAAAAGAAGTCTTCACCCTCAGTTGATGGAGTCGACCATGAGCGGGCCAGATGACAGTAGGGAGACTTCATATGAAAGCTGTTCAGTCAGCCATGCTGTGTCTGGTCCGCCGCCCTCTCCAGAGGGAGGGTCCGACAACGGACGGTCCAGTGCCCGGGGAGATGGATGGTCTTCCCGGAAGCATAAAAGAAAACGGTCGCACTCTCGACACCATTAGGCCTTGAGCTCTTCTTCAGCCCACAGGTCAAAAAAGAGAAGGCATCACTCGAGGTTGTCTTCTGGTATGTCTGCGCGTCGACGGTCAGTCGTTGGGGTCAGATGCCGGTCTCCTTTCCTAGAGTTGCCAGTTTCTGTCTCTGGTGACCGACCTCTTCGACATCGGAGCCCTTTCCCACCTATTGAAAGGGCTTCCCATGAGCAGTTTCATCAGTGGGCCGCTGTTATGGAGCAGTGGGCTTGGAGGTTGGTCCAGCTGCCTGCTGGGCTGGTCACTTGAAGCCTCCCAGGCCCCGCCGAGAGGCGGGTAGGGCCGTTGGACCTTCCTAGTCATGCAGGCGCCATCTTGGTGCTGTCGATTCCGTGCTCAGGTGTTTTCTCCGTCGACACTAGGCATGCAAGGGGGCCACACAATGATGCCTTTATCTGCTGATATTTTTCCTTCTTTTCTTCAAATCAGAGTCTTCGGGGCCCTGGATTGCTTTCGGTGCCGTCGGGAGCTCTCTCGGTGTCCATGGGTCTCTCGGCATCATCCTTGGCGCTGGCACGCCTGTCAGCACACTGGGGTTGTTGGCGCCACCTTGGCGCCGCTGAGGTTGTCAGCGCCGTCCTCGGCGTCGATGCGCCTGTCGGCGCCTTGGGCTCTGTCAGCGCTGTGCGCTGGGTTTCCGATGGCGCCGTCTCCCTTGCCTTGGGCACCGAGGCTTGGTGCAGCGCTGTCCAGCCTTCGGGGGTTCTCGACTCCGAATCCTTTCTCTTCTTCGTTTCATTCTGATTTTCACTCCTTTCCTGTCCATACAGTCCCTCCTGGACTGTCAGGAGATGATATTGAGCCTGACCCAGATCTTCGACTGGGTGATGATGTTGAAGGAGCAGGGATCAATCCTGCCACAGAGCCTGTGGTTGAAGACCTGTCATTTAAGTCTCTGGTGAAAAATTTAAATACTACTCTTTCTCTCCAGACTACTGATATCGATCCTGGGAAGCTCTTAAGACTCCAATATCTTCATGTCCCGGAGATCCCTATGGATTTAACTCCCTTGGTACAACCATCTTTTGAGACACTGTCTCAGATGTTATGGAATAATCCCGCTCTCATTCCTTCTGTGGCTAAATCCATAGACAGGAAGTATGCTGCTCCCAAGGATCGACCCATTTTGTCCTCCCAGGCATTTGCGGACCCTGTTGTAGTCCTGGCAGAGAATGATAAGGTCGTTCTTCCTCAGGCATCTACAGCCTGACTTATAAACAAAGAATCTCGCAAGATAGACACTTTGGGTAAGAGAGTCTTTGCTGCCTGTACCCTGGGTATGCGTATTGCCAGCTACCAGAGCAATTTCTCTCAATATGAGTGTGTTCTTTGGCATTCGCTCAGACAAATGGTGGAAGCTCTGCCCGAGTCGGATGCTAGTTCAGAGCTACTTCAGACCAAAACCAGGGGTAGCGAATCCAACAACCAGCAGGTTAAAGCAGCTATGGACGCTTTCGATACTGCTTACCGAGTGGCGGTGGCGAGCATTTGTACCCACCGCCACTCCTGGCTATGCACTTAAGGCTTCACGAATGATGCCCAACAGCAGGTCATGGCATTACCCATTGATGGTATGTATCTGTTCGGACCTCAAGTAGAGCAAGCTCTGAAGGCCACGCAGAAGACTAGGTTTGCCATTAAAATGGCTCGACCTGCTCCCACCCCTTCTCAGCAGGGGGGGTGTTAACAAGCGTCAATTTCACAACCGTCAGTCCTTTTGGGGCAAGGGCAGGGGAGGTTTTAACAAAAACTAAGCCCCTAGCCTCAAAAGAAAATGCAACAGAAGGCACAAGGGCTCAAAGCACCCAGTGCCACCTTCTGAGTTTCTGGCCTAGGTCCCACTTCAACTGCCCAAAGGGGACTCTTCCTCAGCGGTGGGAGCACGTCTGACTCAGTTCTACAACCAGTGGAAGTCCATAACATCAGACAAATGGGTCCTCTGGATAATCCGCATGGGGTACTCCCTCAACCTTTCAGAAGCCCCTCCGGATCGTCTCCCCAAACAACAGCCCAGGCTGTCAACAATACAGTCAGACCTTCTTGCCTCAGACATACAAGGCCTTCTGAACAACAGGGCAGTAGAAATAGTTCTGCTGGATCAATGAAACACAGGTTTCTACTCCCATTACTTCTTGGTCCCGAAAAAGACCGGTGGCATGCACCCCATTCTGGACCTCAGAAAGCTAAACAAGTTTCTTTTCAAGGAAAAGTTCAAGATGAAATCGCTTGGGAACCTGTTACCCTTGCTTCATCAACACGATTGGCTAGCTTTCCTGGACATGCAGGACGCTCACCGACATATTCCTATACACCCAAAGCATCACAAATACTTACAGTTTGTAGTACTGGGCCAGCATTATCAATCAGTTCAGAGTCCTGCCCTCTAGGCTATCCTCAGCGCCACAAGTTTTTACAAAGTGTTGTGCAGTTCTCACAGCGCATCTCAGAAAGGTCGGAATACAAGTGTTCCCATATCTGGACGACTGGCTTCTAGCAAACCCTTCCAGACAAGGAACTCTCAACGCCATAGCCACGGCCTCAGACTTTCTCACGTCCATGGGAGTCCTGCTAAATCTCAAGAAATCACAGTTGCAGCCCTCCCAGAAGCTCCTTTTTATAGGAACTCTTCTGGACACCTCTTGTGCGAAAGCTTTTCTACCAGAGGACAGAAGGAGTGATATCCTACAGATGGGCCGATTATATCAGAGAGAACAGCTCAGTTCGAGCAATCTTGATGCAACGGATGCTGGGTCTCATGGCATCCTCTATGTTCACTGCACCCCGAGCACACCTCCACATGAGAACCTCTCAATGGATGCTCAGTACTCAGTGATTCCCAACCACTCACCCTCAGTCCTTTCTCATCAAGCTGACAGAACCTCTGAAGAGGTCACTCACCCGGGTGTCGCAAGAGGACAACCTTCTGGAAGGGTATCCCATTGCTCCCCTGGATCATCAGATTTCCATTACCACGGACGTGTCCCTGATGGGGTGGGGAGCTCACTGTCAGAATCTCCACACCCAAGGTACATGGACTCAGGACGAGTCCCAGCTTCACATAAATGTCCTAGAAATATGAGCCGTCCTCTATGCAGTCTGGGCTTTGAAGGACATTCTCTGTCACAAGAACATTCTGCTTCAAACGGACAACAAAGCAGTGATGTATCACATCAACAAGCAGGGCGGTGCACACTCTTACCCTTTATGCAGGGAAGCTATGAGAGTGTGGAAATGGTGCCTAGAGCACAAGGCACTAGTTCAGGTGGTCTACCTGCCGGGAGTGCAGAATGAACTGGCAGACTGTCTCAGCAGAACAGAGACAGATCCTCACGAGTGGTGTCTCGACTCAACCGTAGTTCAGTCACTATTCGCAGCGTGGGGAACTCCAGACCTGGACCTTTTTGCATCCCCACTCAACACAAAACTGCCTCTCTTCTGCTCCAGAAATCCAGGGCCTGGCATTTTCTGTCAGGATGCGTTCAGGCTGCAGTGGACAAAATGCTTTCTATACGCCTTTCCTTCTCTTCCACTAATTCAGAGGGTACTTCTCAAATTCGAGTCCCAGGGTGACAAAATGATCCTCATTGCTCTCTTCTGGCCTTGACAGATATGGTTTCTGTTACTCAACAATATGTCGGAAACCCTTCCGGAAGTGCTTCCCCTTCAGATGAACCTTCTGACCCAGGGGCCTTTGGTCCATCCCAATCTGAGGTTGCTTCACCTTCACGCTTGGCTTCTGAAGAGATAGAAGTGAACATGTTCAGTGTCTCTCGGAGAGTTTCAGATATTCTTTTGGCTGTGCGCAAGCCAGCCACTAGAAAAACTTACACAGCCAAATGGAAGCGTTTTTCTCTCTGTTGTGCAGAATCCTCTTTGAAGCCTTTTTCCTGCCCACCAAATAAAGTTCTAGAGTACCTTTTAGACCTCTTAAATTCAGGTCTACAATACTCTACAGTCAAAGTTCACCTTTGTGCCATTTTAGCGTATCATGAGCCAGTACTTTCCTTATCACTGGCTCAGTTACTAGTAGTTAAGAGGTTTCTTAAGGGTATTCTGCATACCAGACCTCCTATCAGACGTCCAGTCGTAACCTGGGACATTAATTTTGTACTAGACATGCTCACTCAAAAGCCTTTCGAGCCTCTAACTACCTGTGAGCTGAAATTTCTCACTTGGAAAACTGCCTTCCTGGTGGCCATTACCTCAGCCTGCAGGTTCTCTGAAATACATGCCTTGGTCACAGACCCTCCGTATACTGTATTTCATAAGGACAAAGTAGTTCTTAGGGAGAAACTTAGGATGGATCCTAAGGTTGTTTCAGAATTCAATCTAAACCAACCTTTGGTCCTACCTACTTACTTTGCGAACTTCCAAAATGAAGGAGAGCGTACTCTTCATTCTTTAGATGTCAAAAGAGCTCTGTGTTTCTATTTGGATAGAACAAAAGAAATTCGCAAAGCTCAACAACTGTTTGTTTCCTTCAGCGAGACCCGACTGGGTCAACCTGTCGCTATCAGATGCATTTCAGTATGGCTGGTGGCATGCTTTCGCCACTGTTATTCCATGGCGCAAGTTAAGCTGGAGGGCAGAGTGTACGTTCACTCTACTAGAGCAGTCAGATTTTGGTGGAAACTTGAGCCCAGAGTGGCTATCATTAAGCACTATGCCCTGGATGTCCATGCCAGGCGACATCTTTCATTTTGCAGGACTATCCTTAATGGACTTCTGTCCTAAAATTGTGAGCTCTTGGTCTCTCCTGCCGCCCTCTCGGGGGATTATTAGCTCAGTACTCTCCCATCAGTGTGAATGAATGGTGGAGACTTTATGTCCAGGAAGATATCAAAATTACGTACCTTCTGTAATTCTTGATCTTCTTGGACAAAGTCTCCACCACTCATTCACATGCCCACCCACCATCCTCTGAGCTCACCTCTGTTGTTGATCTTCACTCCCTCAATCTTTAGGCTGTGAAGACTTCTTTGTTGACCCTTCTTATATGAGTTGCTCGGACTATCTTATGTCCGTTGTTTTGTTAGGATATCTTTCTAGGTTAGTTACGCTGCACCTCCTCGGAAAAAAAGGTACTGAGGTGGTTGTAGGGTCGATGCCAAGATGGTCATTGCCGCACAAGCCGAGGCTTACGGCGCCGCTCCTCGCAGTTCCATCTCTGGCAATGCCCCTCTTGCAAAAAGTTTGCTCCCGCTGGGTCCTAGCGCCTCTGGCATAGATCCCATCAGTGTGAATGAGTGGTGGAGACTTCATCCAAGAAGATCAAGAATTACGATTGGTATGTAATTTCGATTTTTCAAGTCAGCCAGTATTTATAGCAATTACAATACAAAAGTAAAAAAAAAAAAAAAGGCATAAGTTACAATAAATTGGTCTCAGTTGTAGTAGAACTAGTTATTACAGGGATTAGACAACTGTTTCTTAAAAACAGACATAGATTTGCTGGACTTCACAGATTCTGGTAAATGATTGTAAACACTTGGCCCAACATAGTCAAACACTCATGGACCACAACAAGTTCTGTGGAGAGGAATTTCAGACAGTATTGATTTCTGGGATCTGGTTCAGCATTTTATTTTTCTGTTGTAATGAAAAAAGTTCTAAGATTGAACAAAGGGCCTGTTAATCTATCAGAGCTGTGTTTAATTCAGTTCAAAGTGGCTAGGCTCTCTTACTGAATCACAGTAATGGGAGGCACAACTAACTAAGGTAAAACACTTTATTTTTACCTTTATTTATTCTAAGGATCTAAAGAAAGATGGTGCTGGCCCGCTTCACCAACTTTTAGACCAGTCACGGTATACAACCTTTTTAGCTTTTGCCGTCACCTTTTCTTCATATCCCAAAAAATAACTAAGGTAAAATAACTAATTAATAGTAGACTCCACAGAAGTATCAGATACATTCCTGGGGTGGGTTGAAGCACGAGGCTAATTGAGTGCTTTCAGCCCACCCCAGGAGTGATGTTATTACACCACAACACACACCTTGGAGTGCCTTATTGCAATTATAAAATGGCTCGATGTTAAAGAAAACAAAAATCAAAAATGTTTTTAGTAGATTTTTAGTGAGGCAGTATATCTTTGTTTCTGGAAAAAAAAAAGGTGCTGCTCCATAAAATCAACACAGTGATGTTATTGTGTAATATCATCACTGTCTCAGGCACACACTGACCAATCAGAGTCCAGGAAATTTTCTTGCCATTGTATAATGTACCATAATTAGCCAGTTTTAGCATGCATTAGTAAGTAAGTAAAATTTATTGTTAGGTGCCCAACCCTGGAGGCTCTGGGCACCGTACAAAAGAACAATTTACAGGATCAGAATAAAATCACAGAATGAACTATAAAGTTATTAAAGGCTTCAGACATAATTTAAAATACATCAGCAGGATAGGCTGATTTAAACAGATGGGTATTTAGGCCCATCCTGAAGGCCTCCACCATAGGGGTCTCCCTCAGAGATCTTGGAAGCGAATTCCAGAGGACTGGGCCGGCCAACCTGCATGAACAATCACCCAAATGTTTCAGCCTGGTCCTCGGAACTGCCAGGAGGACCTGGGTGAAGGAACTGTGGGAGCGAGCCAGAATGAGGAGGTCTGACCGGTAGCCAGGGCCCAGTCCATATAGGGCTTTATAGGTGAGCAAGCCCACCTTGAAGAGAACCCACCACCTGACCAGCAGCCAGTGCAGACACCGTTCAGTCAGGGAGCCTAGTCACTTCTTAAATTAATAAAAAAGTGCCTGTGTGTGTGTTGTTGTTTATTTCTTTTTTATAAGCACCATGAATTTCTTCTTTAAAATTGGGCTCCAGTTATCTGCAAAAAATCCCAGTTGGAACTGAGAGACCTCAATTACTATTCAACATTCCAAAATTGAATTTCAAGGTGTTTGAGACTGTATGCATATGAAAATGTAACCCATGCACTTTGCACTTCAGTTTGACTTAATGCTGTTGAGGAGCTTCCGTAATCCTCTGCTTGTGATATCGGACTTTTGCTATGGAAATGACTGTCACCAGGAGAGGATTCTGACCATAGCTTGATGGTCACCAACTGCCATTGCTTCAGAGGTCTCGGATGACTTGCCCACCATGGAGGGGCTGTTCGAGTGTCTCCACCTCTGCAGCTGAAGCACAGTCTGTCACGGGGCTGGAGAATGCTGGACCCTTCTTCACTGGTGGGCACTTTTTTTTTTTTTTTTCGTCTTTTCTTTTCTTCCAGTTTTCTGCCTCCTCTGGGCAACATCAGCTAGGGCTACCAAGCATGCGTGTGCTGAGGCAAGACTATTCTTGAGGATGCTATTTTTTTTTTTTTTTTTTTTACTTGGCAGGGTTTTAAATAATCTGAACAAAATCTGATTAGCAGTTTGATGTGTGAAAGTGCTAATCAGTTATGAAAATGCATAGCACTTGGCACAGATTGATTAACAGAATGTTAAAAAATGATAATAGTTTTATTAATGTTGCGTACTGTGTCATGGACTCGCACAAAAAATGGTCAGCAGTCTACTGCTAAGCATTTCTGAAAATGGTTAGCATTACCCCCTGTTTTGCTTAGTGTTTTGCTATGCTATGCTATACGAGCTGTTTAATACCCTGCTTGGTGTGCCTTGCTTGTGCTGACCTCCCCTTGACCACTAGGGAGCAGCTGGGGCGCGGCAGTACAGCTCTACCTCCTCCCCAAAGGCTGGGGCAGATACCTTCTGCCATTTCACAGTGGTGATCCAAGTTGGAGGGTGTGAACCCAAGTCGCCAGCATGGCTAGGGAACTTCTGTACCTCTACATTATAGGGCCGGTCCATATCCTTATTTTCGAAGAATATACAGAATGTCTTGAAACTTTATTTGAATTTATTTTGAGTTGTTTTGTAATTGCCCCTCTTTGAATGTTTAGTATACTGATTAACAAAGTTAGGCCAATCAGCGCATTCTATGTACCTATTAGTCTAACTAATGAGACTGCCAGAGGCAGTTTTAAAATGGGCACTACGTTGTTTTCTTCAAACATTTTAAAGCTTAACTACCACTGAGATGTCACATGACACTGCAGATCAGAAAAGGAGGTGGAGCCACTAGCTCCACTTCCTTCAATGATATGTGAAGGGGGGGGAGGAAGTGGTGACTTATTTGCAATGTATAGGGGATGTCAAAATACACCATCTAGTTTTGGGGGGGGGTGCAAATAATAGAGCAAAAAAAATGCATGCAGTGTGGAGGAGGATATGTCTGATTTTCTACTCCTTGGAATTATCTTACTTTGTCTCAAAACCATTTATAGTGTCTGAATTAACTACTCTGCTAGGAAAACTGCTACACACTCTTTTACTATCGTTTCTGTGAAAAAAAATGTTTCTTGTCCTTCTTTAAAATTCCTTCCCATATGCTTAAGATTGTGTCCCTTGTTCTTTAACAGTTCAGTGTAATTCACTCTGTTGTACCCAGTATGTTTATTTTCATTTTTCAAATTGGTGACTGGGAAAGGCAAGGTGTGACCTGAGGGAAGGTTATAAGTGGGTGTGAACGGTAACCAATATAGTGACAACAGCCCACGTACAATAAAGATATCTTGGTGCCAAGGTTTCATGGTCTACCACAGTATCATACTAACATACTAAAAAGCCAGCAGAATAGGCCAAATGGTCTGTCTTGTCTGCTTGAAAGCCAGCAACCTAATGGCTGCCTGCCTCACCTCCACGCCAGCCCCCAAGAGTGTCTTCTCTAGATTCAGTTTCCCCTTGTACCTGTCCCACCCCTTCTTGAAGTCCTCCACTGTGCCCTCCTCCACCAGCCTACCAGGAAGCACATTCCATGGCTCTACCACCCTCTCAGTGAAAAAATGCTTCCTACATGTCTCTCCCCCCCCCCCCCCATAGTTTCCCTCCAACTTCCACTCTTGGCCCTGGTCACCCCCCACCACAGCCTGAGCAACTCCCTGTCCTGGTTTATCAGATTTCACAGTATTAATACCATGGTTGATTTTTCAAACAACATGAAGTCTTGCTGTATTCTGACATATTGCAGTGATTCCCAACCTTTGAACTGCCCCGGAGAACAAAGAGTTAGCTTTCTATGCTGGGCATAGAATGCTGAGCTCGAGCTTGGTTGAAGTCTCTGTCTGGAGTGTTTCAAACTTAAACCGTCAGATTCTTTACTCCGCCTCACTGAACGGTCGCTCCGGAAATTTCTCCTTCAGCTTGGTTCGAAAGTCGGTTAAAGTTTCAGTTTTCATTGTTTTTTTAAACCGAAAAAGTTATCCACATAGTCGGTTCAGTCTCTGTCTGTGGTGCCGTGAGTACTAGATAGGAATTGTTCTGTTTTTCTGAGTGGAACTTGTAAAAGTGCAGCTTGGTTCGGCTGAACCGGCCATTTGATAGTGAAATCTTGTGTTTTGTATTTTTACTTAGTGTGTGGTTACCGGTTCTTATCGGTCCTAAAAAAAAAAAACGTGTTTTAGTACATTTTTTCCAATACCCGTGACACGGTTAGGAACCGATAAGGGAGTCTTGCCTGGCGGTTGCCATAAAAAGGGTAAGTTGGTTAGGTTGGCCATGTCTGAGAAACCCAAGAAAAAAACGGGCCCACTGGGTTTCAACACTGCAGTGAGTGTGGGGAGGTCTTTGCTAAGGCCGACCCCACACCACCTGTGTTTATTGTCTGGGGTTTGACCGCCTCGATTCAGACTGCCAAATATGTAAAAACTTTCCCAAATCTACCCTTGAGAAGAGATTAGGTAGACTGAGGGAAAAGGAGGTCGAGAAGTCTGCTGACCCGGATGGCCAGCCCAGCCCGGCCCGGTTCGTTTCAGACCAAACCAGAAGGATTGCCCTCTGACCAGGGTGATATTTCTTTGGGCCAAAGGAGAGCCGATTCCGAGGGATCGGTTCCGACAAAAAGAAAACGCAAAGACAAATCGACTGGTTCGGATCCAGAGGTTCATGTTCTGACCGCCGAAGAGATAGCCAGAGTGATTCAGATTGTGGAATCGCTCAGTCCGGTTCCTACCGATCTGGCTCCTTCTGGCAGGGGTTCAGTTTGGTTGGTTCCCCCGGTTCAAGATTATACCCTTGAAGATTTTTATGAACCGGAATTTGAAGAGGAAGGGGAATTTGAGGATGATGATGGTGAAAGTGAGGGTCTGGATGTGCATGTGGAACCGGACATCTCCCCAGACAGACCTTCAGGTGTTTCCCCTCCTAGGCTTTCTGAGTCCCCTTCTCACTTTATGTTGTACAGAAAGGTGGCTGAAACCCTCCAGCTTCCTATGGAGGAGGCTGTGGAAGATCAAGAGGAGCCTGATTATGTAGAAATTATGGACATTCCAGAGTCCAGGAGACTGTCTCTTCCCCTCCACAAATCTTTTGGGAAACAGACACAAAAAATCCTAAAGTCTCCTAACACTACACCTCCTGTGGTTAGAAGAATGGACAAGAGGTATACACTTTCAGGCTCAGACACTGAGTTCTTATATCAGCAATGCAGCCATGTTGGGGTAGTGCAGGCTGCTGCCTGTGACAAGGCAAATATTCCCTTGGCTTCACACCCCCCAGACAAGGACTCCAGGAAGATTGATGCCATGGCAAATAAACCGTACATGGCATCTTCCTTGAGACTCAGGCAGGTGAATTACATGGCCTATACAGCCAGGTACCAGAAGTCCAGGTGGGACACTGTACTGGCACTGGCTAAACAGGCCTCCCCCCAGCTAGCCAAGGAGCTGGAGGCGGTGGTTGCAGATGGGATTGAGGCATCTAAGGTTCAGTTTCATGCTGCTGTGGACTCTAATGATGTGTCATCAAGAGTCATGGCTACATCTGTGGCTCTTCGGAGGATGGTTTGGCTCAGATGTACTAGCCTCTCGTAGGACACCCAGGCTAAGGCCATGGATTTTCCTGTAGTGGGTAATTCTCTGTTTGGGGAGCCGACAGAGAATTACATGAGGAAAATGGATGAGTACAGGACCACTTACTGGAGTGCTCAGGCCAAGAAGAGGCAGGCAACTCCTCAAAGGCAGCAGTCTAGGGGCAGGGGCAGGCCTTTTTACCAAGCACAGGCTTCTTCTTCCTTTTCTCAGAGGCGGTTCTTCAGAGGGAGAGGCAGAAGGGGGATGAGCAGGGCTGCATCCACTCCTCAGCCTAAAGCCCCTGCCAAGCAGACACCCTGATGGGCCTGCCCGGGTCTACTTTCCTATTCCAGTAGGGGGCAGGCTGGCTTACTTTGTCCAGGACTGGATGTCTATTACATCAGACAAGTGGGTCCTGGAAGTAGTAAGCCAGGGACTGGTTCTCAGCTTCAGAAAATTTCCAAAGATGAGAGCCAGATCTTTTCCACCTGCAAATCTCTCGGAAACCCTTGCCCTAGAGGCAGAGGTTTCTTCTCTAGCCTTAAGAGCCATAGAGAGAGAGATTCACTACACTGGGGCAAAGGACTGTACTCCAGGTACTTCCTGACCCCAAAAGACAGGGCGTATGCACCCATCCTAGACCTAAGATATCTAAACAAACATCTTTTAAAACCAAAGTTCAAGATGGTAACTCTGGGAATAATCCTTCCTCTCTAAGGCCAGGGGGACATGGCCTCCTGGACCTCAAGATGCCCTTTCACATTCCATCGGGTGCTCCCACAGAAAGTACCTCAAGTTCGAGTTGCCCTCAGGCCACTATCAGTTCAGAGCAATGCCCTTTGGCCTTACCTCAGCCCCAAGGGTTTTCACAAAGTGCCTGGCAGTAGTAGTTGCCTTTCTAAGAAGGCAAAAGATTTCCATTTTTCCATATCTGGACGATTGGCTAATAGTGGGTCAGTCTCCAGACCAAGTAAAGTCTCACCTGCAAGTGATCCAGCAAGTGCTCACTTCTCTAGGATTTCTTCTCAACCTTCCCAAGTCAGTTCTCGAACCAGTCCAGCTTCTTCCCTTTATAGGGGCAGAACTGGACACACTCAGAGCAAGAGCCTTTCTTCCTCTAGAAAGGGCAAGGGTTCTTATGGAACTAGCCTCTTCTTTCAGACTTCGGGTATCTCGACCAGCAAGGCATTTCCTCTAGCTCTTGGGCCACATGGCAGCTTCAACAGCAGTGGTCCAAGGGGCAAGATTCCAGATGAGGGATATTCAGTTCCACCTGAGAGCTTTTTGGTCTCAGAGGAAGGACTCCCTTACCAAACTGATCCCAGTGACTCTGACCTTGATCCAAGCCCTCCAGTGGTGGCAGGATCAGGACAATTTAACACAAGGTGTTCCTTCTGTTACTCAGCCTTGTTCAGTGGTCCTTACCACGGACGCTTCTCTTCTGGGCTGGGGAGCCCATCTGGGGTCCCTCACTGCCCAGGGGCTGTGGTTCCCCCAAGAATCCCTTCTCCATATCAGTCTCCTAGAGCTCAGGGCAGTTTTTCTGGCCCTAAAAGTTTTCTCTCAGTCAGTACAGAACAAGGTGGTTCAAGTCAGAACGGACACCACCACCACCATAAGGTACATCAACAAGCAGGGAGGCACTCGGTCCATGGCCTTGTGCACAGAAGCCATGAAGTTGTGGTCCCTGGCTTATTCCCTGCAAACCTCTCTGGTAGCAGTTCACCTTCCAGTGAAGGACAATGTGCTAGCAGATGCACTGAGCAGGATCTCTCAGGGCCATCACATGAATGCTCCTGGACCCTCAGGTGTTGAAAGTGATTTTCCAAGGTGGGCACTCAGAGATAGATCTCTTTGCAGCCCCAGACAATCACCAACTCCTCTCTTTTGTTGCAGACCTCCAGTCTTGGGCTCAGTCCCCTGGACGCCTGATTCTGAATTGGGAAGGGAAGTTTCTGTATGCCTTCTCCCTTCCCACTCCTGTTCAAAGTTTTAGTCAAAATAAGGTCTCAACCTTGCAAGGTGATTCTGATTGTTCCAGATTGGGCCAGACAGCCCTGGTACCCCCTGTTGCTGTCCCTAGCAGTCCATCTTCCCCTGTCTCTTCCCAGGAATTACAACCTGTTAACATCCTCTCAGGGGAGGATTTGGTACCCCAGTCTTCAGTCTCTCAATCTCAAGGCATGGCTCTTGAAGAGTTAGAGTTTACAGATCTGCATCTTTCCCAAGGGGTTCTGGATATCCTCAAGGCTTCTCAAAAGCCCTCCACCAGAAAGACTTACAACTCCAAATGGAAGAGATTCAGCATTTGGTGTTCTAAGAAGCATATTTCTCCAGACACTGCTGGATTGCCTACGGTTCTGGATTATATGGTCCATCTTAATGGCCTAGGCCTCAGACCAGCTACTCTCAGAGTACACTTATCAGCTGTTTCTGTGTTTTTGTCTGTGGGGAAGTTTTCCTCACTATCTTCTCATCCTGTGTTCTGTAAATTTTTTTAAAGGATTGCTTCATACCAATCCTCCTTTTAGAGACCCTGCCCCTGCCTGGGATTTGAATGTTTACATTGCTTAACTTATGCAACCCCCTTTTGAGCCTGTGTCTTCAGCGGAGCTTAAGTACTTGACTTGGAAAACTGTGTTCCTGGTAGCCATTACCTCTTCCAGGCGTATCGGTGAATTGCAAGCCCTGTCAGTGGAACCTGATTTTATCTCATTTCACAGGGATAAAGTGGTCCTTAGAACCAATAGAAGGTTCTTGCCCAAAGTGGTTTCAGACTTCCATTTAAACCAGTCTATGTCTCTTCCTGTTTTCTTCACTGATTATTCTTCCTCAGGAGAGAGGAGGCTACACAGTTTATATGTTAAAAGAGCCCTTAGTTACTACATAGAGCGTACCAAGGGTTACAGGTTTGACTTCCTCCAGTTGTTCCTCACTTATGGAGAAGTGGGAAAGGCCAAACCTGCCACCAAGAGATCTATTGTCAGGTGGATTGTGTCTTGTATACAGTTCTGCTATGAAAAACTGGTTAAAACTCCACCCTCAGGCCTGAGGGCTCATTCCACAAGACGTACAGCTGCTTCCCTGGCTGCTGCCAGGGATATCCCTCTTTTAGAAATTTGTCAAGCAGCCACCTGGAAAACAGTCCATACCTTTACCAAGCATTACTCTCTGGATATCCAGGCTAGGAGTGATGCTCGGTTTGGCACAGCAGTACTTCAGAGCCTATTCCCAAAGTAGGTTCTGTCCTTCCTCCATGGAGGTACTGCTTGGTAGTTCTGTAATATGTCAGAATACAGCAAGACTTAATGTTTTTGAAGAAAATTACTCACCTTAGTAATTATGTTTCTTCTAATGGAGTCTTGCTGTATTCTGACCTCCCTTCCTGCTTCCCCTCTCAGAACCTGTTTTTGGGAAGTGGGTGGGCAGGTGCAGTGTTGCACCCCAGGGGTGTTTTTTGTTTGCACCCTCCTCCTTTTTGTTTGGGTGCTGATTTATTATTGTTATTTGTATTAGATTGGTTTTTGGGTTTCCTGACTTGAGTCTTCCTTTGGAATCCAAAATTTTTTTCGGCCAGTTGGCTAGTAGGAATTTTTACAATTTCCACATAGAATTTTTAGTTAGTTGGGCTGGTAAGAATCTGACGGTTTAAGTTTGAAACACTCCAGACAGAGACTTCAACCGAGCTCGAGCTCAGCATTCTATGCACTGCATAGAAAGTTAACTCTTTGTTCTCCGGGGCAGTTCAAAGGTTGGGAATCACTGCAATATGTCAGAATACGGCAAGACTCCATTAGAAGAAACATAATTACTAAGGTAATTTTTTCTTTTCCCCCGTACCCTGATAATGGTGGTTCATGGTATGCTGTAGTTTTCAAGCATTTCAGTTAATTTTTGGAGGTGTTTTTAAGAACAGTTGACCCTTCTGTGCTAACTCTTCCCAACTGAAGAGTTCAAGTAGACTTTTTTTGGTACAAAAATGACTACTTCTGTAACATAGCAGTATTCATGATAACTGCAGTGTAACGTGTCGCATTTATCAGTATCGTAAAAAACTGACACAGTGACATCCCAAATGTACAGGAACAAAAAATGTATAGAACAAAGCAGACATTTTGTAAATGCATGAGTCACGGTGGAACAGCAGTAGCAATAATTGGCGACAACAGCCAGTGCATGTGGTAGCAGTAGTAGTAGAAATTGTTTTTGTTCTTTGCTGTTAGGTCCTCCATGGTCCTATTTTCAGAGTTGTCCTGTGTTAAGGTATAGTAAATTAGTTACAGTAGTGACAGTTTCAGTATAAACAGGCAAGATGTGTTACATTTATTACAGCAGTTAAATTAACAGTATAAGTGTACCATGTACATTAAAGCAGTTTACAATGGCAATATAGACAGTATTTGTATTTACTCTTTCAGGTATTCTGGAGGGGTTTTGCCCCTGAGTAGAGGCTGCACTGTCAATTTAGTAACCTTCACAGAACTCTGAGTTCTGACTGTGTAGTGATTTTGAATTCAGCCAGGAATTTGCTCTGTTTGGATTTTGGGGATGGGGAATTTCAGGTCTTGAGAATGAGGCAATCTAGGCTCATTTTCCTGTAGTTGGTTCTGACCCTGGTTACACGAACACCTCTGTTTTTGATGTCTCAAATGCTGTATGTGTTGGTCAGGAAATTGTTTGCTAGTCTCTGATATCCGGTAATCATGCCTTTGATGATTTTGTAGACTGTGAGTGCCCTGGACTGCTGTCTTCTTAGTTTGCGGGAATCTCAGTTTATTGTTTTGAGCATTGCACAGTGGTGGGTGCTGGAAGGGGGTAAATTCAAGAGAGATGTGAGGAAGTACTTCACTGAAAGAGTGGTGGATGCCTAGAGCAGTCTTCCAGCAGAGGTGATGGAGGTGAAAACAGTGGTGGGCTTCAAGCAGGCATGGGATAGGGACAGGGGAATTTTACTGGGAATCGGCGGGGGGTGGGAGTCGGAGATCAGGTCTTACCACCACCCTCTGCTGCCTGTCCCCTAAATAATTTCTTACCTAGTTGACCACCTTGAGACCCATCCCAAAGCTACCCAGCTTGCCTACGAGTCTGTGTGGAATGGTGTCAAACGCCTTAGTGAAATCTAGGTAGGCTACATCCATCGCTCCACCCTGATCAAGCTCCCTGGTCACCCAGTCAAAGAAATCTATTAAATTCTATTAGATTGTATTAAATGTATTAGATTGTATTAGATATTAGCAGAGTACAAAGGCTGCAGGATGGGCCAGTGGCATGCTGGGATGCATAGGTAGAGGTATCACAAGCAGAAGGCGGGAGGTGGTTATGCCATTGTACAAAATGCTAGTAGGGCCTCACCTAGAGTACTGTGTGCAGTTCTGGAGGCCGCATTTTCGTAAAGACATTGACAGGGTGGAGATGGTCCAGAGAAGGGCGACTAAGCTGGTACAAGGATTGCACCAGAAAACATATGCGGAGAGACTAAAGGATCTCAATATGTACTCACTGAAGGAGAGGAGGGATCGAGGGGACATGATAGAAACATTCAAGTACCTTAAGGGCATAAACAAGGTGTGTGTGGGGGGGACATCTTCCAGTATAAAAGATGTACAAGAACAAGGGGGCATGACATGAAATTGGAGGGTGGCAGGCTGATGAGAAATGTGAGAAAGTTTTCTTCACAGAGAGGGTGGTCGACACATGGAATAAATTGCCACAGGAGGTGGTGGGGGCAAATGCAGTGGAGGGTTTTAAACATGCGTGGGACAGGCGTAAGGGTACATTGGTGGCGGGAAGGGAGGCCATTGACTAGGTAGGATCAGTGGAAACAAGCGAGTGTAGAGGCGTTTTGGGAAACTGGATGGGCCCCCGTGAATCCATGCTGCCTCTGGTCCTGCAACCCACTGGATTCAAGACATTCCACCACGCTTCCTCCAGCAGTGATTCCATTAACTTTCCCACCACCGATGTCAGGCTGACGGCTGTAATTGCCATTGCCAGCCTCTTCTCTGCTACCACTTCTGTGCAGTGGATCTACATTCGTCTTCCTCCAGTCCTCTGTAATCATTTCTGTTTCCAATGAGTTGTTAAACAGGCCTGTCAGAGGTGCAGCCAGTAGCTCTTGGAGCTCCCTCGATAACCTTGGATGTACCCCATCTGGCACTATCTCTTTGTCCACTTTCAGATTAGCGAGTCCCTTTAGGACTCTCTCCTCAGAGAAGGAATTAGTGTCCGCCTCCCACTCTCCAATGCTCATATTACTTTTTTGTGGCTCCTTCACTTCTCCTTCCTCTGTGAACACTGAACAAAAGTATCTGTTTAGGATGTTTGCCTTTTCCCGGTCCTGCTCTACACAGCCCCCTTTCCTTTTTCAGCAATACAGTCCCACCCCTGGTCTTCTTTTTCTGCTTACATACCTAAAAAAAATGTCTTGTCCCCTTTCTTTATTGCTTGGGTTATTCTCTCTTCCGTTTGCACCTTTGTGCCCCTCGCCTCCCTCCCTGCTTCCCTATTTCCCCTGGTACACTTCTCTCTCTGCCTCCTTATACCTTCTGAATGCTACCCTCTTAGGTTTTACCTTTTACTAGCACCACGTTTTGTCTGTTACAGAGGATCAGGGCAGAAAGGAGGGTACTACTAGCACCAGGGATTGTACATTTCTTGGCTCAGGATGGGGAAGGGAGTACCACAAGCATATTCAACAAGATTTTGGCAAGGGAGACAGCAATGACCACTACTCTCAGCAGTACCTCCCCACATACAAAGATGCCAAGGCTTTGTTCAGAGTCACTAATGGCCACATAATGGCATGCAGATGACCTCTAAGTGCCATGTGGTCATTAGAGTACTGACGGTTGAAACTGGCAACCAGGAGTAAAGGTGCTTACTAGTATGGGACTCATTGGCTCCCTTTTCTCTTGGGCACGGTTGCCAGCAGGGAGCTGTGGTGTACTTGCGTCTCTGCACTTTGCATATTAGTACCACAGCCTGGTAGTTGTGCAGGCAGCATGAGCTGTGCAGGGGCAGTCCGATGTCTGTGCAGTGCTTTGTGCAGCACAATCATCCATTTTGTAAATTGGGCACATGGAATCCTATTTTCAAATGATTTTTGTATTAGAAAAGGAGTAAGAAACCTTTATAGAAATAGGGCCACATATGTAAATAAATTCTCCCTAATATTTTGATACATATGAGTTTAAATTTGTATATTTTTTTAAAATTTCAATTCTTTTTCTGGCTGTCCAACCAAGGTGGGGATGTACCCCCTATCGACTCAAGACTCTGCAATCTGCCCACCACCCCAGTACTCTCCCCCTCCCCCCCCAGCTGCCCAGTCTGTGAGGACTGTGACTTACCTTTCATGGCGGGGTCTTCTGAAGGGAACAACCTATATATAATAATAACCCTTGGGTACCAGTTGAGACATATGCTTTGGCATTGTTTCACTGTACAGGCTTCTCATGGTCCCCTTGGCATCATGTTGCTTCCTGCTAAAGGGATTTTCATTGCGAGTTCCCCCTGCCCGGAGCTCTGGTGTGCATCGACATCTGAGGCATGTCATGTACACACCTGTGCATGGTCATGTGAAGGTTCGTCGAGCCCCAGACCCTGCATGTGCAGAAGGTGTCAGGTGCACTGACTCCTGTCCACCGCTAGTAGTTGGGACTGTTGCCAACATCCTTACACCACCCACCCCAGAGGAGGAGAGCAGTCCATCGGATGCTCATCCTCCTGCCCCAGCTGACCCTGCGCTCCCGGTCATCTGCTCCACATGCAGTAGCGCTACTGACTGCGCCAGCGTGTCGGCCTAAAGTTGGATGTTGATTTTATTTTATTTTTGCACTGTCCTCCTTTGTCATAATGTGTGCCAGTAGTTGAACTCATTGTACTGAAAACAGCAGATGGATTTTTTTTTTTTTTTTTTTAACTTAAGGGGGCCTTCTGAAGGGAACAACCTATATATAATAACCCTTGGGTACCCGGTTGAGACATATGCTTTGGTGTTGTTTCACTGCATAGGCTTCTCATGGTCCCCTTGGCATCATACTGCTTCCTGCTAAAGGGATTTTCAGTGCCAGTTCCCCCTGCCCCCTGAAGCTCGGGTGTGCATTGACATCTGAGGCATGTCATGCACACACCTGTGCATGGTCATGCGAAGGTTCGTCGAGCCCCAGACCCTGCATGTGTTTGTTTGTTTTTTAATTAGATTTAAGGTTTTAGTTCCTGCAGGTTTAGGGAGGCTAGTCAGATACCTGCATTCCCCGCTGACTTGTCGTTTATTCTTTGTACTGTATGTGTAATCCTGTGTTTGGAAGATAGAACATCCCCTCCTTTTGACCCTTCACCACAGATTGCCAGTATGCCACGGTGGCATTTTGGATTAGTCTGAGACATGGTCTGCTGCCAGTCATAGCTTATTTTGGACATCTTCATTTAAATTAAACTCCTGCATGGATGAAAAGACATTTTAAAGCAAGAGTTATAATTAGAAAGGTGATAGCCCTTCCTTTTGGTGCTTAGTGACCGGCATTAGGAGCTCATTATAGGTACCAAGTAAGAGATTCATGATGGTCCATAAATCCTATTAAAGGGTTTGATTTGGTTGGCAATTGAGTCTACTGTTAGGATAGTTTAGTAATTAATGGCAGTCCCGATTAAGTTATCAGTAATGAGGGATGAAGTGACTTGTAATGTCATAGGTCACAGGAAGGCATGATACGGTATGATTAAGACGAGAAATAGAGAATAATAGATAGGCAAGTGTGTGTTATGGAGTTATTTTTTTTTTTTACCACCCGAGGTGTGTGATGCACTTATACACTTTAGAGCCAAGCTCGGTGTTAAAAAAAAACAAACACACACTTGCTTATCTTTTATTTTTTATAATTACTGGTGTTTTGCGTGGCTTTGCGCAGCATTGCACGGCTTTTCAGGTTGATATGACTTTTTAAACCTGTTGATATTGGGGGTCACCAGTAATTATAAGGTTTTATTACCGTTGGATTAGGGTCACAGAACTCCTAGTTATGACTTTAGACATTGATCAGATAGCCTTTTTTTTGTTTTATCATTACTTTAGATTAGTTGTGATTGTGGCTGTTGCATTTCAAAGGCCAAAAACTTTGAAAACATCCGTCTACGAGCTCCATGCTTATTTAGTGTTTAAAATAATTTTGTGTTCACTTAGTTGTTGAAATAATCTGGTTGATTCTGTCATCTCTGTTCACAGATCATCAGAAGTTGTAACTCATCATCCCATGGCCTCCCCACCGTCATGCAGCAGTGGCTATTTGTGGCCCATTAAATCCCTCATGGATGCTACTGTGTCATGACATCAGCTGTGGGTGAACAGTGGAATGCCACCTTGTGGCTTTGGCTGATGTTTGGGATCGGGTCGATGGCATGATCAATTGGATTGTTTCAACGCTGAAATGATCAACTAGATTGTTTCAACGCCGAGTAACAAAAAAATTTAAAAATTAAGCACTAAGTGCTAATTGGGAGAAGCCCTACATGAAGTTTGTATTAAGAACAGATGCTGACTATGTAAATGTACCTATGATTTTCTACCTACTGGGTCAATATGTCGTAAATATAACCACACATGGAATACTACGTGGAACATATCGCATAGTGCAGTAGTGCGATAGGGTATAAAACCTTGTAAGACACATGTTGCACGTGCGGTTTTGTACCCTATCGCACATGGGTGGGGAGGAGGAGGAGTTACCTGGAGGTGAAAACCTCCGTTCGTGAGGTGGTCCGCTGAGCTGCCGCCGTGGCTCAGTAGGATGAGCCATGAGTGCAGGGGGTCGCTGTGCATCTGTGGACCGGGGCTCGAGTCCTGGTCCCAGACTTCTGCTAAACCGCATTGTGCAGTTTCTGTTTTTTTCTGCCTCAGTTTCTTCCTGTCCCATGTTGAACCCCCCCGGAGTTGATTATATTAATGGGGGTCATGAGTCGTAGCCCCGTAACGGAGTTGAGGTGTATAGCCCCCGCAGAAAACAAAGATAGCAGCTGTTTGTTTTACCAAAATGTGTTTCGGCATGTATCAGAGCAGCAACAATGTATCCGCTAAATTATCAGCGCGGTACATTGCTGCGCTCTTATGTCTTACAACACAATCACCCAGTGCCTGATTTCTCTGTAGATATGACACTCATGGGGTTTGTCACCCTTCGGTTCAGCTTTGTGCTTCTGTGCTGGTAAACCACATTCAGGAGCGGATTTGGGGAGCAGGAGTTGGAGAGGCCAGGGCTGGGGAGCACTGACAAATGCAGTGTGAGCTAGCCCAGGGAAGGGCATGCAGAAGATGTGATGTCTGAGGCTGCTAGAGGTTTGGCTTGACCTCAGGAGAGGGACTTGGAAGGGAAAGGGAGAAAACCTAAAAAATAATGTGCTTTTGAGGTATCTAAATGACAGCTGCCAGCTCCCTTTGGTCCCACTCCGTGTTGACCCCCACTGGCCTCAGTTGTGGGGGGGGGGAGCATTTATCAGGGCTAGGGGTGACTGGCAGGAGCCTGAACGGAATGAGAAAGTTGATGACTTGAGGGCCAGACAGCTATATATATTAAAACAAACAAAAAAACCAAAAAATTGCTATAGTAGATATCATCCTTCTTAGCTACTATTATAGTCCCCTTTTCTCTGATCTCTCTAACATACTAACATACTAAAAGCCAGCAGAATAGGCCAAATTGTCTGTCTTGTCTGCTTGAAAGCCAGCAACCTAATGGCTGCCCACCTCACCACCCCCCCAGCCCCCAAGAGGGTCTTCTCTAGATTCAGTTTCCCTTGTACCTGTCCCACCCCTTCTTGAAGCCCTCCATTGTGCCCTCCTCCACCAGCCTCCCGCGAAGTCATTCCACGTGCTCCACCACCCTTTAAGTGAAAAATGCTTCCTACTGCCCCTCCTGTAATTTCCCCTCCAACTTCCACTCATGGCCCCTGGTTACTCCCCCCTTCTTCAGCCTAAACAACTCCCTGGTTCCACTCCTAATTATTCCTTTTACATACTTGAAAACCTCTGTCATGGCTCCCCTATCCCTCCTTTCCTCCAGTGAGTAAAGCCCAAGCTCTTCCAGTCTCTCCTCATAAGGCATCCATCCCCTCCATGCCCTGAATCATCCTGGTCACTCTCCTCTAGACCCTTTCCAGCAGCGCTATGTCCTTCTTCAGATGAGGTCTCCAGAACTGTACACAGTACTCGAGCTGCGGCCTGACCAAGGCATTATATAGAGGGAGGATCACCTCCCTGCTTCTGGATGTAATTCCCCTAGCTATGCAGCCCAATATCCTGTTTGCCTTGGCTGCAATTCTTCTACAATTTTCAGAGTTATTCATTTTGACGTCTACCACCACCCCTAAATCTCTTTCTCCCAATGTGACATGCAGTGTGACCCCCCTCCAGGGTGTATACATGGCCTGGGTTTTTGACCCCCAAATGAAGTACCTTACATTTTCCGGCATTGAATTTCAGTCCCTACCTCCTTGACCATCCCTCCAGGGTATCCAGATCCCCTTGGACTGTCTCCCTCATTTCCTCACAATCCACCAGTGCTCCCAATTTTGAATCATCCGCAAAGAGACTCAACCTATTCCTAACCCCTCTCCCGATATCCGAGACGTAGGCATTGAACAAGATTGGCCCCAATACTGAACCTTGAGGGACCCTACTGATTACCTTTCTGGGGAGGATATTATCCCACCCACCATTACCCTCTGTAAATGCCCCGAAAGCCAATTTTCAACCCAGTTTAGCTCCTGTCCTCCCACCCCCTCTTCCCCCAATTTTGTTATCAGTTCATTATGAGGTACTAAATCGTCTATGTGAGCAGATGCTGTTTGGCGTGCTTTTTAAACAATAAGGCTGCTTTTCGTACTTCTGCTTGTGTGGTGCGGAGATCTGTTGCTGCATGTAGGTAGCTAACAGTCTTATAACTGTACCAGGTTCTCCCATTACTGTTCTTCAAGTATATTCATGTTAACAGATGAGCTTTTTCAGATGCATCCTCCCCCTTCCCAAACAACACAACTGTGTAAATGGCTTATCATTTACCACTTTGAAGTCCTGTCCCAGTCATGCCGGCAAACAAACTGCCAACCGTACCAGAGTCCTCCTTCTGTCTGAAAGGGAAAAAAAACAAGCTAAAATGCCTTACCTGCATAAAAGTGCTTGCAAGAAAAATAATTATTTGTACCAGTTGCTTTAGTCTTGCATTTGGAACATGTGTTTGATGATAAATTCTACCTTAGATTTGCATGAAAGGCATTGTGTAAATTCCTCTCCTTAAAGCACTTTGCAAGCCATGATCATTTTACATCAGCCATTAGGGAGGTTTAATGAAATGAAATTAAGGGCAGTTAAGGAAAATGCAGGAAGGTTAAGCACAGAAAGAAAAGAGAGAGAGAGAGAGAGAGAGATAGATAGAGGTTAAGCATAGAAAAAGAGAGGTTAAGCGTAGAAATGGAAAGTGAGCATGCTCGTGGTCACAGAGTGGGTGGGTGATGATGGTGAGATTTATGGGTCCCCATGTTTGCAGCTCCGCATTCTAACCATTATGCTGCTTGTAAGCAATAAGACACAGCAGGTTGTGCATGAAGTAAGGGATAAGACATCAGAGGGGGTGGGCTAATAACCCCCCTTAACCTTACAAGTGATGAGTTGTCAGTCACCATGAGGGACGCTGACTGACTCGTTATACCTCATCCTCTTGGATGTCTTACTCTGCTCAAAAAATGGCAGTAGTGGCTAGTGCCAGTTCTAAAAGGTTTTTGTAATGAAAAATTAAAAATTGGGTCACTGGCTGCTTCCTTTTGAAGAAAGTGTTTCTTGAACTATCCAGACAGCGGCTATCTAGTGAGTGGATTAATTAGCCATACTGTGGCTTTGCAGAGAGGCCGTGATTGTTTGCCCTTACTTTAGTGAAATAAATAAGTATTTCTTTTCATTTTAGAGAACTGTGTGTAGACGTTTGTGATGCACAGTATGTATTGTTGTGCCTATGTGTGTGCTGTTGTATGGAAATGTATTTTTGAATGATTTTCTTTTTGTAACTGTTTTCTGGGGGGGGTTTCTGTTATTTTTTTTTTTTTAAGAGGAAATTCACGGAGGCATTTTGAGTTTGGATTGGTCAATAAGAAGTATTTCTTCTTATTTTGATGTATTTCAGGTTTCTTTACTTAGATGCTGTGTTTGTCTTTCTCTCTTTCCTAAAGCTGGTCTCCAGGCTCATCACTTCTGGGAGGTCCTTCCTGGTACCACGTGACAGGCAGGATGCAAACAGACTTCTGCAGGACGGCTGTACCCTCCCGCTCGTTTCCTGTAGACGTCAGTTTACTTCCTGCCTGTCAAGAGGTAGGATCTCTGCAGGACCTCTGTCACAGGAGTGACAGAGCCGAAGACCAGAAGTGTATGCATTTCTTCTGTTTTTGGACCGGATTGCATCTGCATCTCAGTGTTTAAGCAGGGACCCCTGTCTCAGCCTGGTGAGCTGTACAGACGGGCTCCCTCTCCCCTCTCTCGCCTTCCCCTGCTAGGAGTACCCCCTTCCCCCACAAAAGCAAATAGAGCAACGTTAATCGGGGGCCGGGGACCAGCAGATCAGTGCTGATTTGTCAGGGTCTCACAGGGCTCCCAGGAGTTCTGCACCGAGTGGGAAAGGGAACGGAGCACTTCATGCTTTTCAGCGCCCCTCGCTAAGCCCAACATCCGTCCTCATTGACAAGCCCCCGAGAAATTCCAGCTCATCTATGGTGCCAGACACCCGGAGCTTTTCTCCTCAGTCGACGGCTATGGAAGACTTAGGCCATCGACGTGCCTGCCAGCTGGAGAGCCGCATGGTCTTCTCAGGCTCTCCGGCGCTGTGAGACTATCCTTTGAGTGTGTGCGCTATTCTGCAGGCAGAGAGGCAGGCTCATCAGAGCGGGAAAGGGGGCAGAGCATTACACAGCTCGTCGACGGAACACCTCAAGGCTTAAGACGTCTGCCTCAGCCCGACGTCTGAGCATTTCAGGCATCTAGAGCATTAAAGAGGCTGGATTGACACAAACAACTAAATGTTTTTCAAACGCAGGATTAAAATAAAAATTGTGAGAATGTCCTCAGCAAAATCAGACAGGCCCCCCAGAGGCAGAAAGTGCCACAAGTGCAGAACCCCCATGCTGGCAACATTTGCAGGGTCTCTGTGTGTTAAATGCGTCTGCGTAATGTCCCCTACCTAGAAGGAGGCTGACGAGGTGTCCGCCTTCGAATCTCAGGACCTACAAAACCAGCCCATGGGTCAGGGGCAGTCTTCCACCTCAGTGGGGCACCGCCACTCAGCTAGGGCTCTGGCCCCGGTCCTAATAGAAAAGCTGAACAGGGCCTTCGCCCTCAACCCATCATATTTTGACAGCCTTCAGCAGTCACCAGAGCCTAGGGCCCATAGGAAAGCCACCTGCAAGCACACCCCCTCCCCATCCTCGGGCGAGGACTCTGCCCACTTCTCACAACACTACAGGAGGTGGAAGAGGGCCAGATCCAGGAGTAGATCTAGATCCAGGGATGCCACCCATGAGAAGCGCAGATGGGACAGGTCACCCTCAGTGTCCAGCTATTTATCTCCAGAGGAGGGGGAAATCCCAAAATTGGATTCTGACTCGGACTCCTCCCCAGCCAGAAACTTTGATTTGGACGACCTAGATTTTTTTTTTATTAAACAGGTGTTGGACGAGATTCACCTGAGTCCATCTTCTCCAGAACCCAAGCGAGTGAAGCCAACTTTCAGGCTTGCTTTGGCTTCAAAGTCAACGACGACTTTCCCCATCCCTCCGGCCATAGAGGACCTATTAAAGGAAGAATGGCAGGGGCCTACCCAGTCCCATGCCGCCTCACCAAGTTACTGACATTCGACAAGAAACCTTCGGAGAGATGGCTAGACTCAGTGGCGGGGCTGGGGGGGGTGGTCGCCCCTCCTGGCTACCCTAATGTGAGTAGTGGTGCCTCACCACCATCTTTATTCAATGTTTAGTGCCCATTGTGGAACCCATGATTGACTGAATGCCCCCCCCCGATCCCAAATGCTCCCAAACCTGGCTCCGCCACTGGGCCTAGACTGTCCGAGGATTGACCCACCAGTCCCCAACCTCACTAAAAAGACGGTTATCCCAGCAGAGGGTGGAGCCTCCCTGAGGGGCCCAGTGGATAGGAAAGTGGATGCCTCCCTAAAGAAAGCCTTTCAGTCCACCGCAACCTCTCTCAAGGCAGCTACAGCTAGCCTCTTCTCAGCTCGGGCTGCTCTGTCCTGGGCCACTGATCTGACAGTCCAGCTAGCTGATGAGCCAGAGAAGAATAAATCCATTGTACAGCACCTGCAGCTAATGGGGCTAGCTTCGGCATATTCGGCTGACGTATCTGAGGAGGCGGTCAGGTGTGCAGCAAGAGCTATGTTTCACCGGATCTCAGCTCGACGCAACTTGTGGCTACAGGCATTGTTGGCGGATGCCTCCTCGAAGATGCATTTGGTGAAAGCCCCTTATGAAGGAGGCCTGTTTTACGGATCAGCTCTAAAGGAGGCAGTCAAGGAATCCGGGGAAACAACAAACGTATGAATGCCACAGTCCTGGGGAAAGAACAGGCCCTGGACTTCAGGATCCAGACTGAATTTTCGTGCCCAAAGTCATTCCTGGGGTCAGAATAAGTCATTTGCAGGCAGATGATCCTGGTTCACCTCTCGCAACCAACACAGCTTCCGGGGTGGCTCCTGAGATGCCGGGGGGGGGGGGAGGACTCCAAAAAATCACAGTGAGGACTCACGGACCCATCCTCGTGTAGGGGGCACGCTTTACAGCTTTTTCGAAGAGTGGGTCCACACCACCACGGACGAGTGGGTGCTAGACTTTATTCGTGAGGCTTACTTCATCGAATTTGAGTCCAGGCCCCCACTGCCCCACGTAGTGCCTTCACCAGTCTCAAACAACCCAGAAAAAAGAGCGGCGACACTGCAAGCAATCACAGATTTTATACAGGCAGCAGCAATCAAACAAGTTCCCGTTCAAGAAAGGAACAGAGGAGTGTACTCTCTATTCTTCATAATGCCAAAACGCTCAGGAGATTTCCGGCCAGTGTTAGACCTCAAGTTTCTAAATGGTTTTGTTCGCCACAGGACATTCAAGGTGGAGACCCTGTCCTCCATCAACCGAGAAATCCATCAGGGGGATTTTTGGGCCTCAGTAGATTTACAAGATGCTTATCTGCATATCCCCATCTGGAGGGCACACCGGCAATTCCTCAGGTTCAAAGAGGAAGAACACCACTTTAAATTCATATCACTGCCCTTCGGACTGTCCACAGCCCCCAGGGTCTTCTCCAAAGTCCTTGTGACAGTGGTCGCTCGACTCAGAATGCAAGGGATCCAGCTCTTCCCATACCTGGACGACATTTTCATCACAGCCCCACAGTACAATCAAGCAGTCCAGGCAGTGATGGAGGTCATCCAGTGCCTCTCCTCTTTGGGGGTTCGTAATCAACTAGAAGAAGAGCTCCTTGCGACCATTGCAGTCTCTGAATCATCTAGGGGTGAATATCAACACAATCCAGAATGAAGTCTTTCCCACAGAGTTGAAATTCAAGGAACTGAAGGCACTTGTCAGCAAATTTCAAGTGGTCCATTCCCTGCTGGCTCGCTCCTTCATGCAACTCATAGGGACGATGGTCTCTCTGGCAGGCTCAGTCCCCTGGGCACTAGTTCACATGCGCCTTCTCCAGTCAGGCCTCCTCCATCAGTGGACCCAGTCAAGGTATGCAGTGGGCAAGAGGATTCAGATATCTCGCCAGGTGAAAGACTCCCTTACATAGTGGACTTGGCATTGCAACATCATGAGGGGTCTCAAACTGGGACATCCTCTCCAGATGAGTCACCACCGATGCCAGCCTCTGGGGCTGGGGGGTACACTGTGAACAGCTCCTGGCACATGGCAAGTGGTCACTGGTGGAGTCTCGCTACAGCATCAATGTGCTAGAAATGCGGGCAGTCCGCCTGGCATTTCAGCAGTTCAAGGCACAGCTCTCCAACCGGGACGTTCTCATTCTTATGGACAATAGGACAGCAGTGACCTACATCAGTCGCCAGGGAGGCACAAAGAGCTCTCGGATGTTGCAAGAGACTCTTCTGCTCTTTCAGTGGGCAGAAGGCAACCTGGGGACTCTGAGGGCCGCATACATCCCAGGCCAGGAAAATTTCATAGCAGATTGGCTAAGTTGAAAGGACATCCTGCCAGGCGAATGGGAACTCAAGGACAGCGTCTTCCACCTCATCACAGCATGGTGGGGTTGCCTGCAGGTAGATCTTTTCGCCTGCTGAAAAAATTGCAAAGTTCCTCAGTTCTGCTCTCTCATCAAGGATGAGAGGGCCATAGCATAGGACGCCTTCTCCCTCAACTGGGGTCAGTTCGAGCTTCTGTGTGCCTTTCCTCCGATTCTGAAACTATCAAGGGTACTGCACAATATTACTGAAGATCAAGCAGAGATGATTCTGGATTGCCCACGCTGGCCCCACAGACCGTGGTTTCCTCGCTTAGTCCAACTGTCTCTCCATCCTCCTCTGGTGTTCCAAGAAAGCCCAGACCTGCTACATCAGGGACTGGTGCTGCACCCCAGTCCTCACAATCTATGCCTCTCAGCGTTGAGATTGAGTGTGAAACTCTCAAGGAGTTAGGTTTCTCTACACCGGTCATTGAGATGATGATTCAATCCAGTCGTGCCTTGTCCTCCAGGGTTTGTTATAGAGTCTGGAGAAAATTCCTGTTTTGGTTATGAGCCATCTCTCTACCCGGATGACTCGGTGTCTCTGCCTACTATCCTTCAGTTCCTTCAGAAGGGTTTCGACAAGGGCCTCCAACCAGCTACCTTAAGAGTCCAGGTTTCCGCTTTAGGGGCGCTCCTGTTGGTGGACTCAGGGGAATCTTTAGGAGCTATCCCTCACGTTCGATGATTCCTGAGACCAGCAACATTGAAACGTCCTCCAATAAAGCCCATAGTTCCACCCTGGAGGCTCAACCTGGTAGTTAAAGCACTCACCAATGCCCCTTTTTAGCCCTTAAAGGAGGCATCCTTGCTTCATCTCACTGTGAAGGTCATCTTTCTTACTGCAATCACCTCAGCCCATCGTATCGGTGAGATAGGAGCCCTGTCATCCAAAGAACCATACACTGTCTTTTCATCAGGACTCTGTGGTTATGCGGACAGATCCTGGCTTTTTACCAAAGGTGATGTTTCCCTTTCACTGCAACCAAGTCTTAAACCTTCCCTCCTTCTGTCCTCATCCCAAGAACGAGAAGGAGAGATAATTTCACACACTTGATCCAAGGAGGGCTCTCAAGATTTACAAAGAGATCTGAGTCGGTCCGTAAGACTTCAAGTCTATTCATCCTGTCATCTGGCCTGAATATGGGTAAGAAAGCATCAAATGACTGTATTGCTAGGTGGATTCGTTCCACCATCGCCATGGCTTACCAGAAGGCCGGGATCAACCTGCTGGGACCAGTGAGGGCTCACTCAACCCGAGCAATGGCTATGTCCTGGGCGGACTTTAGGGAAGCCTTTCCAGCAGACTTGTGTAGAGCGGCCACTTGGCCATCCATCCATCCATACCTTCGCGAAGTTCTACAAGTTGTATATTTCCGCCTCCCTTTGGCCGCAGGGTCCTCCAGGCAGTGGTGGACCCATAAGAGACTATGGACATTCTTCCTACCCAGGAGCAGGGGGAATGTATTGCTTTAGTATATCACAGAAGTGATGAGCCCGGAGACCAGCTTTAGGAGAGAGAGAGAAACAGAAATTTAAATACCTGTAAATTTTCGGTCTCCGACTGCTGGTCTCCAGGCTCTGTCCCTCCCAGAATGTTGAAAGTCGGCCACTGGCCGCAAGTTAGACTAACTTTTCTTCTGTTTGTTCCCAAGTTATGTGCTTCCTCAGGGGACAACTGCTATAGAAATACTGATGTCTGGAGGAAACGAGAGGGAGGGTATGGCTGTCCTGCAGAAGTCTGTTTGTATCCTGCATGTCACGTGGTACCAGGAAGGACCTCCCAGAAGTGATGAGCCCGGAGACCAGCAGTCAGAGAAAGAAAATTTACAGGTATTTAAATTTCTATTTTTTTAGCTGTATTTTTGATATTTCACTTTGCAAACTCTGATTTTTTTTTTTTTTTTTTTTTTTGGAGAGGTTTCAGGTTTCTTTAATTAGTCGTGTTTTTTTTTTTTTCAGTAATATTTTTTGATGCTTTGGTTCGCAGTGTACTGTATAATTTCATGTGTGCGGTGGAGGGGAGCTGATGTGGCCATTTTTGCCATGTGGTTTCATTTGTATGAGTTCTGTGTGTGTGTGTTTTATGGTAATTGTCATGTGATTGAATTGCATGCTACCTTCAATCCTGTCAGGTTGTGGTCATGATGAATGTGTCCTGGGTTGGGATTAATAAATCCCATGTGACAGGGTTTAGATCTGTGAGGAGGTAGACTTGGCCAAACCAAATTTTAAAATAAAATGGGGTCTGGATAGTTTTCTGCCTTGTTATTGGGCAGGGCACCCATCACATGGGCGTTCAATAATACAGAATATACTCTCGTTAGGGATACAATAAGCAGGACTACAGTCCGTTGGGATCAAAATGTTATCATGCAAATCACAACCCAACAAGAGCAAAATAACATGGAAATCAAAGAACCACATGACAAAAATTACCTAGGCAACATTGCTCAACAACCATAAATTGCAGACCAAACAGCAAATATGGCTGAGAGAACAAACACAATATCTAACTAAAGAATCCCTAAATCCATCTGTCAAAACTACAAAAAAAAGTCATTATGAAAAATCCAAACTCAGAATACCCAGTGGTGTTCAGAATTCAAACAGAAAAGCAGAATTACATACCTAATTAAAACCTAGAAAATATTCAAAAATACAGTTCCGAACAAGAGCAAAGACATACATATATAGACACAGCGATGCAAATATCACCCTGGGATCTACATGTAGTGTGCGCCGTAGTACAATTCACATTTACCTAACTAAAACAGGAAGTAAGCCCAATGCAGCCACTTTGCAGCATCTTCAAAGTAATCAAGGAACACTTATTTTCGGCAGAGTCTCACAGATCTCTGCCACCTCACGTTACCTGTACCGTCTAGGGCCTTCAGGAGCCGCTGGTGCTGCAGGATATGGATAGCCACTCACCTTAAGGAGGGGAGCATCAAGTAGGATGCTTACTTCTCCATCCCTGTGGATTCCTGAACCTGAGTTCCCGGAGTTATGAGAGCAGCAGGACTGTTTTATTTTTAAACATTCCAGACACTCTTATGCATTTTACATAGAAGTTTTGGTACCTGTAAATTTTGTTTCTCCGATGGCTGGTCTCTGGGCTTCCTTACTCCTGGGTTGTACCTCCTGATGTCAGTGGTAGGCAGGACCAACACTGTGCAGCAGGGTGGGATAACAAGCCCTCCACATCTGGTGATCTCCAGTTGTTCCCAGTGCAGTCCCCCTGAGGTAATACTACGAGAACTTGGAAACAAAAACACAAACAGTTATGGCATAAGTGGCCCTGAGGCCAGCCAACTGTATACATTCTGGGAGGGCATCTGAAGCCCGGAGACCAGCCGTCAGAGAAAGAAAATTTACAGGTACCCAAATTTCTATTTCTCTCTCTCCTGAGCTGGTCTCCGGGCTTCCTTACTCCTGGGATATCCAAAAGCAGTGCATCCCTAGATGTCCCGGGTGGGATAAATGTCAAGTGCTCTTAGGGTTCCACCACTGTCTGAAGCACTCGGCGGCCAAAAGATGCTTCCGACGAGGACATCACTTCCAGTTTTTAGAATTTTGTAAATGTATGAATGGATGACCACGTGGCCGCTCTGCATAAATCTGCTGGAGATGCCTCTCTGAAGTTCGCCCATGAAGTGGCCATCGCTCTGGTGGAATGGACTCTCACTGGACCAGGCAGAGCTACTCCCACCTGGGCATATGCCATGGTGATTACTGATCTAATCCATCTGGCTATAGAGTCTTTTGATGCTTTTTTACCCACATTTTGGCCTGCAGTCAAAATGAACAAGCTTGATGTTTTGCGAAGAGCGTCCGTCCTCTTAATATAGATTTTGATTGCTCTCCTTGGATCTAGAGTGTGAAACTCTCTTTCCTTTTCATTTTTCATGTGAGGACAGAAAGAAGAAAGCATGAGCTCTTGGTTACAGTGGAAGAGAGACATAACCTTCTGTAAAAAACCTGGATTCATCCTGAGTACCACCGAATCATGATGAAAGATGGTGTAGGGCTCTTTGGTTGACAGCTCCCCCAGTTCGCTGATTCTCCTGGCTGACGTAATGGCCACCTGAAAGACCACCTTCATTGTAAGATGCATGACTGATGCTTCCCTCAAAGGCTTGAACGGCGCTTTTGTTAGGGCCTTGAGGACAAGATTAAGTCTCCAAGGTGGTACAATTGGCTTAATTGGAGGGCACTTTAAGATTGCTGCTCTTAAAAACCTCCTGATATGAGGGTGAGATCCCAGCGTATCCCCTGAGGTGAGCTGGAAAACGAAAGGTTGTGCCTTTGACAGCTGAATGAGTAGTGGGAACCAGGGGCGGAGTGGCCACCTGGGGAAGACTAGAATCTTCTCCGCCCTGTCTGGGGCCACCTTGTGTAGGACCCTGGATAGCAGTGGGATTGGAGGAAAAGCGTACAGGAGGCCGAGGCGATCCCAGTTTAGGGAAAAGGCATCCTGAGCTAATGTTAGATCGTCCCTGGTCAGGGAACAGAACTGCTGAGTCTTGGTGTTTTGTCGGCTTGCAAACAGATCTACTTGTGGACTGCCCCACCTCTGTATGAGGAGTTGGAAGGCAGCGTCCTTCAGCTCCCATTCTCCCAGGAGGACGTCTTTGTGGCTTAACCAGTCTGCTGCGACATTTTCCTGTCCTGGTATGTACACTGCTCTTATGCTTGCCAGGTGCTTCTCTGCACAGTGAAAGAGGAGAAGAGATTCCCGAAGCATCTTTGTGCTTCATGTGCCGCCCTGATGGTTGATGTAGGCCATTGCTGTTCGATTGTCTGTTAGAACCAACATATCCCTGTTGCGCACTTGCTGATGGAAGTGCATCAGGGCTAGACGAACTGCCTTCATCTCTAGGACGTTTATGCTGTACCTCGATTCCATTAGGGACCACTTGCATTGGGTTGACATCTGTTCTAGGTGAGCCTCCCCGAGGCTTGCATCTGTTGTGATTCTTGTTTGATGGGGATGGCCTAGTCCTCGACCTCTCATCACATTTTCCCTCTGAGACAACCATGCGAGAGCGCTTTTTACCTGCTGTGAAACTGGGTGAGCTGGTGCTGACTGTGCCTGGACTGGGACCACAGCTTGAGCAGATGAGTCTGAATCGGTCGCATGTGCACTAGAGCCCATGGGACCAAGTCTGTCAGCGATACTAATGCCCCAATCAGTTGCAAAAAGGACTGAGCCAGCAGCTGAGTGTTTCTTTGGAATTTGCTGATGAGTTTTAACAGGTCCCTGAACTTTGACTCGGGGGGGACCTTGTTGTCCTGCATCCTGAATTCCGCTCCCAGGTGGTTCAGGCTCTGGCTCGGAATTAGGGAACTCTACTTCCGGTTGATGAGAAAACCGTGAGCTGTGAGGCACTGGACTACATCCACCACTGGCGTACCGCTTGGTCGAGCCATGGAACCTTGATGAGGATATCGCCCAGATAAGGGAACAGCTGATCCCGGTTCAGTAGGGTGGGTTATCATCGTTACTAGAACCTTCGAGAAGGTTCTCGGGGCTGAGGACAGGCTGAATGGGAGAGTCTTGAATTGGAAGTGACGGTTCTCCAGCTTGAACCTCAGATATTGCCTGTGCAGGTTGTGAATAGGAATATGGAGGTAGGCATCTTGCAGGTCGATGAATGCTAGATAGTCTCCTTGCAGCACTTCCTTGGCAATTGAGGCCAGTGTTTCCATTTTGAATGGTCTGCTGTGCACAAAACGGTTTAGGAATTTTAGGTCTAGGACTGGTCCGTGACCTCCTGTGCGCTTGGGCACAATGAAAAATATGGAGTAGACTCCCCGGTTGACCTCTGTAGGGGGAATCTGTTCGATAGCCCCTGCTTGCAGAAGATCCGTGATAGCCTGCAATGTGGCTTGTCTTTTGGACGAGTTGTTTGAGATGGGAGACGGCACAACGTGAGGTAATGGGGGCTTGGAATCGAACTCTGTTAGGTATCCCTGGCGGATTATGTCTAAAGTCCATCTGTCCGACGTTGTCTGGGCTCATTCCTCGAGAAAATCTGAAAGTCTGCCCGCTACTCGAGGATGAGCCCGCATTTCCTCATTGTGCTTTCTTGTTGCCATTTCCTGTGTCTCTGATATTTCCCCCTCCGCCTGATCCACCTCCCCTAAAATTCTGCTGGTTTTGGGAGAACCATGGTCTTTTTCCTGAAAATTTTTAATTCTGCCCCTTGTTGTAACCTCTGTCACGAAAATTGCACCTTGTGCCTGAAGACCAGGCTTTGCCCCGGCCCCTGGACTGGGGCATATGCACCTTTGCTGTTTCACCTGATTCCTTCACCGCCTCCTTCAGCGCCGACCCGAACAGGAGGTTTCCTTCGTATGGTGTATTCACCGAATGGCTGTTTGAGGAAGCATCCGCCTGCCATGCCCGAAGCCATAGGTTGTGTCGGGCCGAGGTTTGGTAGAACATGGTCCGTGCAGCACATCGGACAGCCTCTCCTTATACATACGCTGCATAGGCGGAGGCCAACCCCATTAACTGTAGCTGGTGGATAATGGGGGAGTTCTTTTCTGGATCCTTTGCGAATTGAAAGGCTAAATCCGATGCCCAGGATAAGGCGGCTCTCGCGGAGAATAGGTTTGCCGTGGCGGCCTTAAGGGAGGCTGCTGAGGTTTGAAAGGCTTTTTTGAGCGATGAGTCCACCTTTCTGTCTACTGGGTCCCTTAGAGAAGCCAGTCCCTCGGCTGGGATGGCAGTTTTCTTGGTCAAGTTAGAAATCAAGGGGTCGATTCTGGGGCTGTCTAACCACTTTGCGGATTGTTTTTTGTCAAACTTGTGAAGTTTGGAGATACGTCTGGGAACAGGATACGCACGCTCTGGACCCTGCCATTTTTCTTTTAGCAAGTCCTCAAAGGCAGGTGAAATGGAGAAAGCTATAGCAGGTCTAGAGGCGGACACCAAGCGAAAAACCTGTTTCGGTTGTGAGGTGACCGGTTGGGGAGAGGCGAGGTGGATCTCGGATATGACTCTTTTGATAAAGAAGTCTAGGTCCTCTAGGTTGAAATTTCTGGCCGGGGAGTCATCCGAATCTGATGAGGAATCTACTATCTGCCCCTCCTCGGTGGAAGAGCTGGTGACTGAGGAGCCCGGGGAATATCCCCTGTGACATTTGCCCTTGTGCCCGGCCCTTAGTCCACTCCGTGAACGAGACCTTTTCCTCTGCCTGTGGCTAGCATAATGCTGACCGTCCTTCTCTGAAGATCTACCCCTGTCTCTAAATTTTTTCTTGGAGCGGGAGCGATGCGAGGATAGCCCCCCCCTTCGTCGGAAGAGGATGGGGAGGGGGGCCTTTTTCTCCTGGCCTTCTTGTGTGGTTTCCCATCTGGTGACCCAGGAGGGTGCCATTCCAAGGAAGAGGGGTCCAGAGCAAAGGCTCTATTCAACCTGTCTATAAGTTCGGGGTCTAGGGTAGAGGGGAAGGTCCCTGGACGTTGCTCCTCGCTCAGACCTTGAGGCAGCTAATCGTTCAGACCGTTACGGAATACTTGACTGCGCTCGTTCGGACCTCTCTTGGCCATTTGCTTGAGACGAGATGGAGGTGGCGTCTGCTGTGCTGCCCCACTAGCTGCTGATGCCTTCTCACATGTGAGGCAGAGTGAGCCAGCGCAGGTGATCAGGAGAGGGGATTTGCTGCGCAGGCATTTTTTACCTCTGCTTGATTTTTCTGAGGTGATATTCCTGTTATCCCCCCTTGTTGTGGGGTCAAAGAGAGGATGAGACAGTCCTTTAGGCACTGCTAGCTGCAGAAACCTGGAAAACCTGGCCTGGGAGCCCTGCTGTAATGGCCCCTTTTAAACACTACTGTAATGGCCCCATTAAGCACTGCCAGACAATCCTTCCGATTGCTTGTTTGGCTGGTGGGGGGGAGGCATGACTAACCCCTCTGAATGTTCAGTAGTGTGGCAGCGCTTCCTCAGTGATGCCCCTCCAGCGAGAGCAGTATGGCGTGTGGAAGCACTATCTCAGCCTTGCTGCCCTTGTACATTTGGCACCAGAATCATGCTAGGTGCAAGCTACGACGAACGGTCTCTTAATTTTGCTCCGACCGCTCGTCTAACAGCTGAATCACACTGTAGTGCGAAAATTCGTAGCTTGTCTCCTATGACAGCCGCGTCCCTGAGATCCGACTGTCAGGACTGTCGCACGGGAAAAAAAGCTGAGAGGGGCCGCTGTGAGGTGAGACCAGTCTGTGTAGCTTGCACGGCTAAGGCTGGATCTCACCGAGGCTAAATCGTCGAAAAAGGTCTTGAGAAAGAAAAAAAAAAGATTTCCACTTAGAGTTTCTTCAGCCCTGCCACGTGTGACAGGGCTCTACTGCAGAGTACCTGCTTCACTGAAGGCAGGAAGTAGACTGGAGATCACCGGATGTGGAGGGCTTGTTATCCCCCCCTACTGCACAGCGTTGGTCCTGCCTACCACTGACATTAGGAAGTACAGCCCAGGAGTAAGGAAGCCCGGAGACCAGCTCAGGAGAGAGAATTGTGTATTTTAATACCGCTGCGGAGATCATTCTTATGCTTGTAAGAGTGGTCTCACATGCATTCTTAGGGCATGAGAACTGCAACCCAAATGGAGTGGTTCTGATACCCTAAGAATGTAAGTGAAACCACTCTTACAACCATAAGAATGGTCTTTGCGGCAGTATTAATATATTATTGATCGAGCTCGATCAGTAATATATTATTTTTTTTAAAACTGGAACGTGCCCATTTCCAGGGCATCTGCACATGAGATACTCTTCACAGAATAAGAGTGTCTCACGTGCAGAGGAAAGGAGTGCTCCAAGTGGTCAGGATTGCTCCCTCAATCTATAATAACCATAAAAGGGAGTCTCATGCTATTGGTTCTAAACTTCTGACAGTCTAAGCTCAGTTGACATAGTAGTCCATTTCAACAAATTCAAGTTCCAGTAAAACAGAAATAGTCTGCAGGATTGCATATAAAATATGTTTATATGTACAGTTCCTGTTTCACTTTTATGGTTATGAGAGTTTCTTCTCAAGTCCTTTGTGTACCAGAACTGCTCAGTTTCTCTTAACATTACTTTCTTGCAAAGGATATGAAAATGCATAAAAAGAGCACAAAGTAACTGCATTGTATTGCAGTTTAATGTTAAACCTCGGGTTTTGCATCTTAATAGTGTGTGTTCCTGGATAGAATAGCCTGAAATTTGTCATGCATGGAGTTAGTGCCAGGATCTTTAGGGCCTGTAAATTTGATAATGATGAGCTTAGTGGTTTCAAAGTGCTAGAAGGTTGAAAACACATAAAAATTATGGAAATTAAAACCTTTTGTTTGCTCACCAGTAGCTCAAAAAAGGCTGTGATTTGAAACCTGAAACCTTCAGGCTAGAGTTTGACCTAAGGATGATTTTTTTGATTAGTGGCTTTAATGATAAATGTCATTTTTACATAATTTAGAAAAAGCGCAGTTTTTACACATGTACAGTTATTTATTTTTTTAACAGTCTGACCATTTTTTAAATTTGCCTATTGTGTGTAACGAGGGGATCACGAGGGGAAAGTATGTTTATTTAAAATGTAAGGTTGCTTTACTTATAGGGCTTTGTTACAGGTTTTTAGTAAGTAAAGGTGGCAGCCATGTCTGTAATGGAAATCTGGGATCTGTGAAATGGGTCATGAATCCTATATGTGATTTGCTCAAATGCCAAACCCACTGGTACTTTTTTACTGGTATTTGATGAACGACTATGGGTGCCAGCCTACCTTGGCCAGTCAGCATCTAAGACTTTCTATACCTATTTTATAAGTAATGTGAACAAATGTAACGTTTAAAGGAGATAAGAAATGACTTGTGCATAGTTAACTGTCCTTCCATCTTCCTTTCCATGCCAAAATGTATTGTGATATGCTGTGACCAATTTTTGATAAATTGATGATTTAGCTTTGGGGTGCCCTCATATCTACAAAGAATTCCACTCTCGTCACCAGCTACTGCTCCTTTGTTTCATATTTCTGAGACATTCTATGACATCAATAACACAGTTCCATGCTGTTTATCTGAATGGTCTGGAATGGTGTTATTGATATCATTATCACAGAATGTTTAGGCAGTATGAAAAGAAACAGCAGCATTTGCTGAGGAGAGAGGGATTCAGGGTAGTTGCAAAGGCAACAAAATTAGATTATTAATTTAACAAAAAAGGTCAAAAACATACTAGAATATTGGATAGACACTAAAAGGACAGCAGGAGTGTATCTAGAAGGGTACAGCACTATTTCCTATCACTTCCTTACCTATTTTATAGGTATGAATTTGTCCAGGTGATGTCATCTCTGGGCCTGGTACAGACAGTTGCCTCTGTGACCCATCACCACAGCCACCACGGCCACACCTTGGACTTGGTATTCTCGCTGGGGCTTGAGGTCACTGACCTCAGGACTGATTGGGTCGCTTGGTCTGATCATTGCATGGTGGAGTTCTTGTTTGGGGCCCCCAATAGTCTCCTCCACCCCCCCCGTTGAGATGGTCAGCTACCGTGCTTTAAGGGGATTGTCCCCGGAGTGACTCTTGGCAGTAATAGACTTTTCTGGCATGAGTGCTGCATGTGCAGTTGGCTCTGGCGAGGTGGTGGCGGCCTATAATGGGTCCATTTCCAAGGCACTCTATGCCATTGCGCTGGTCTGTATATGACCCAGGTCTTCTTGTTTGAGACCCCCATGGTTTGATGGGGCTCTCAAGGAGATGAAGACCAGTGGTCGGAAGTTGGTGCATTGTTGGTGGAGGATCTGGTCCATGGAGGACAGACTGGCCTTAAGAAATCATTATAATGATTGTCAAGGGGCAGTCAACCATAAAAAGGCAGAGTTCCTGTCCAGGGAGGAACGGATCAGCTCATCTCTTTTCGACTATGGACAGACTACTTCATCCAATCTGTCTATTGCCAAAAAGGGCATTTTCACTCACATTGTGTGAAGAGTTTGCTCTGTTCTTATCAGACAGGGTGTCCTCTATTCGGGCCGGGATTACCCCAGTGGGGCAAGACCAGCCCTGCAGTGGTGAGCCTGGCTGGAGCAGGGGCACTCCTATTGTCTGGGGGGAGTTTCGGCTAGTGGAGATGACTGAGGTCATTGAGGGGATTTCGAAGCTGTGGCCCACCTTTTGTGAACTGATCCCTGGCCCCACTCATGTCCTAGTGGAGTGTGCTGAGGCCATTGGTCCAGTGTTCGCCGGGTAGTCCAGTGTTTGCTCTCAGAGGGGCTCTTCCCCCAACGCCTTGAAGGAGGTGTTGGTGAGGCCCCTTCTGAAGAAACCATTGCTCGACTCTGACGTCCTGGCGAATTATAGACCTATCTCCAATCTCCCATTCCTAGGGAAAGTTGTTGAGAAAGTGGTGGCTCTGCAGCGCAAGGCACACCTTGTGACCTTTGACATCTTCTAGCCATTCCAGTCCAATTTTAAAGTTAGGCATAGCATAGAAACCACGTTGGTTCGGGTGCAAAGTTATTTCCTCAGGGCGAGAGATAGAGGGGAACAGTCAGTTCTCGTCCTCCTCGATCTCTCATCAGCGTTTGACACCGTGGATCACATTGTGCTTTTGCATCACCTTAGAGTGTATTGTGGACTTACCAGAACTGTCATCCAATGGTCCTGTCTCTCTGACAAGCGGCAACGGGTGGTGATGGAGAATTTCTTCTCTTCCTTGAAGTTTCTGTCCTGTGGAGTTCCTCAAGGCTCGATCCTTTTGCTGATGCTGTTTGTGGTGTACATGCTGTCCCTTAGTGAGCTCATTAGATGTTAGTCTGCGTTTCCACTGCTAATCAGACGATACCCAGCTGTGTATGTCATTTGCCCCTGGAACAAATGGTGCCGTTGAAGTGCTGAACAAATGCCTGGCTGAAATTCAGGATTGGATATCCCTTAACTGTCTGAGGTGGAACCCTGATAAGATGGAGGTACTGGTGATTAAGTCTGCTCACTGACATGATGGGAATGTCTCCGCGGCAGTGACGGGTTTGGTCCCGGGATCTACCCTGTTGATGGCATCCCTCAAGGTGAAAAATCTGGGCGTTGTCCTTGATGACAGACTGACAGTCGATGCCCAGGTTTCGTCTGTTGTCTGAAGTGGGTTTTGCCACTTAAGGAACGTCACCCAGATTAAACCCTTGATTCCGCCAGAAGACCTGCCCTCATTGGTGCATGTCTTTGTGACATCCAGGCTGGGCTGCTGTAATGCTCTATACTTCGGAATCGGTTGAGGGAACCTCTGCTGACTGCAGCTGGTGCAGAACGCGGCAGACAGGTTGCTGATGGGCCTGCCTAGGCCTTGTCACGTAACCTCGGTCCTGTGAGATCTGCACTGGTTGCCTGTCAGGTGGAGGATCATCTTCAAGGTGGGCTTGCTCACCTATAAGGCTTGGGCCCTGGCTACCTGTCTGACCTCCTTACACCTGCCATCCCAGTACATTCCCTCTGTTCCTCCACCAAGGGCCTCCTAGTGGTTCCGTGGGCCAGGCTGAAAACCTCAGGAGACCGTTCTTTCCAGGTGGCCAACCCGGTCTTCTGGAACTTGCTTCCAAAATCTTAGAAGGAGACGCCATCAGTGGAGGCATTTAAAAGGGTCCTGAAGACATATAATTTTAAAAAGCATTTTCAGAACATTTTTGCTAATTTAATATGACTGATTTATTTATTAATTTATCATGCATTTATGTATTTTGTATGTTGACTGTTTAACCCTGCTTTTATTACCCGTAAGGCTCCTTCAGGATTGTGTGCCGTACAAATTAAGGTTTTCTTTGCTTACTTACTTACATTTAAGGGGGAGGGGAATAAAAAAGAGAAGTCCTGAAATTAAAATTAACTGAGAAACACTGTGTGACCGAGTTCTGCTGATGCCAAGTTTGATTTTTTTTTTTTTTTTAGCTGAAAACGGGAAGATCTCTGTAATGGTTGTTATCAACCCAAGTCTAAGAAGGCTGTAGTAAACCTACATCTCATCTGGGTCTTTGTGTACAGAAATGTTTGTATCTGTGTTGATCCTTTTACATACAGATAGACAAAGTAGATGATTTAATGACACCTTTTTTTGGACTGACAAGTAATTTTCAGCACACAACTTTTCAAGTCTTGCAGTGTTAGTTTTGCCATCACCTGACAAAGGGCGCTATGGGGCTTGAAAGCTTCTGTATTGAAAATATGTGTTGGTCTAATATAAGGTATCCCATTACTTTAACTATCTGGTTTGTTGCCAAACAGTAGAAAACTTAATTTCAGCTGCACTCTGTTTTCTCAAAAGGTAATTTGTAAGCTTCTACATCTGCTTGACAAAGTAGTAAAAATAAAGATTCCACGCTGTTTGAAGCATGAGAAAGCTATGTTGTTCGTTTCGTTGTGCTTGAGGTCTCTGTGATGCCATAATTACCTCTCAGTGGAAACACAGCATTGTCATGTATGGTTACCCATACATTATTTTGTATAGTATATGGTTATTAAATATTTTAAGAATGAGATGCCTTTTCCTCCTCTCTCTTTTACAAAATATAAAATCCCTGCTCCCAGCTCTTTAGTACCCACCCAGTGCTCAAAATTGTACCTCCTAATTCCTGTAGTCTAGTAACTGGAGTTACAAGCATAACAAAACTCTTATGCCAGCTGCCAATTGTTCACATTAAGCCCTTCTGTTTGAATAAGCATTATTTAAAGGGAAGCACTTTATGCTGAGAGTGGGGATTTTGGATTGAAGATTTACAGGACGGAGCATTAGCTGCTGGTGTGTGCTTTAAAATTGCGCTGTGATGTAACGACTATGGTACAACAGACACTAATCCTATACTGTACTGTTGTACACCTCCAACTCCACCAGTACTTTTAATTTTTGAGTGAGTTGATCACTTACTTTCACAGGTTAACAATTTTATCCTTTTTCACCATTTTCATTTGTACTGTATTTGTTCAGGTGTTGTTAAAGGAGTACAATAGGGAGTGTCAGGACTCCAGCATCAGGTTCTTGTTGGAGATAAACAAGTGGAAGGAACGACAGACAGTGGCAAATCGTGTAATAAACAAGTTGATTACATAAACAATTCCAAACTTGCAGTGCAAAGCACAGGGAGAAACACAAGCTCTGCTATGTCTAGACGCAGCAATTCTCAGCAAATCTTTCTAGAACCATGCTTCTTATAGGGAGATAAGGAAATAGGTGTGACAATTCTCGTTGGCTGAAGCAAGTGGTATAATTTCATTGCTGGGTAGAAAATGTAGAGTCAGCAGGAAGAAAAGCATTACGTTATATAGAAGACGTAACATTAGTTAGAACAAAAACGGCACAGAAGTTGTAGCAGGTGCAAGGTCATTATGGTGCAAAGCAGTGTCAGCAGAAATACATGTGTACAAGAATACTTTGAGAAAAAGATATGGTTAGGCCCAAAGCACATAAGCCTCATGTAAGCAAATGCATAACAGTGAAGTATAAGCAAATGAACATTACATACAACAGAAAACTAAGAAATAATGCTGTAAAATACATGTATACTGTATAGTGTATACACTTAGCAAGCATGATCCATGGTACTCACACTTGTACAGTGGGTACCCATAACTACATATTAGTGCGATACAGCAATATCACAGTAATAATAAAACATCTGTCATTGGCGTGTGCATGAGGGTGCAAGGGGTGTGTGACCCACGGGCAACAGCATTATAGTCCAAATTTGCAGAAACATATGTTGTGCAGAGTGTTTTGATTTGTGCGTTTAGTGCTGCTGTGTCCTTCCCCTTTGTTTGCTAGGAGGAGTTTTTCAAAATTTTCTTACTAGTTTTATGGCCCCTGGGGATCTCTTCTTTTTCCTGCAGTACATTCTGTCTCATGGGACAGTGATGTGCCCAAGATTATTGATCTGAGTGAGGGAAAGTACTGCAGTAGTAATCTGCAGATAGGAGTCCGATGTTCTCACCTCAACTAAATAATTCAGTATTTTAGTTTTCTGTGTGTGTCTAGGTCTAGCCAGCAGGAGTGAATGTTTTGCTTTTAGAGAGCACCATTTGTTGATCTCACCTCTCAAACACAGAAGGACCCTTATCTGCCCCCAAATTAAAATCTACATTAAGTGGAATTGTTTTTCTGCCTCTAATTAGGAAGGGGAGGGATCGTATTTTGGCTCAGTTGAGCTGAGCTACCGATGCCTTCCACTTTCCGGTCCTGAGTGCCGCACTCGTGTTACCACATTTTATGATGTAATAGTATGAAGGCCCTTATTAGTTTAGCGGTGTCCTTGATTTGTTAGTATTGACCATCTTAACTATTGAAAATTAAAGTTTTAAAAAAAGTCCTCACTTCTTTCTATAGAGCACACCCCCGCACTCTCCATATCATTACATCACAAAACGTGGTAGCGTGGCTCAGAACTGGGAGTTGGAAAGGATCAGCAGCTCGGCTCCACTAAGCCAAAATACGATCCCTTCCCTTCCTAAATAGAGGCAGAAAAAAAGTCTCTGTAATGTAGATTTTATCTTGGGGGCAGGTACGGATCCTGGGGGACAACTGGTAAAAGAGTACAAAGGTGCTCTTTAAAGCTTTTCATTTCATCAAACTACAACACAGCCATAAAGAGCACACAGATCACCCCAGGTCATCAATGCTATAATTAGTAAAGACTCTGCTGTTTTCGTACAGAATAACCCACTCAGTTAGTCCTTAAATGTTTGCTAAACTGTAAATATAACCTTCTTAAAATTGACTCTAAACCAGTACTTGCTGATTCTATAGGCTGTTTACATTGCCTGGTGTGCCCCGAGGTGCAGATGAGTTTCATTAGTGCAAGTTAGACAGTGTAAATCATACCTCTCAACCTCCAGCCGCATAAATCAGGGACACTGCTTAAAAAAAATCAGGGACAGAGGACTAAAATCAGGGACACATCTTCAAAATTAGAGATATCCACCTAGAAAGCTGGTAGAATATGGGGCTTAGTGCAAAATGCATTTTCTAAAGAAGAACAAGTCTGTAACTTTAATGCTTGACATTATTTTGTGCTTACAATCCCCACTGTTTAGCCATGGAAAGACAAATTTTAGGAGGGACAGAGTACAATTTTGAGGCAAAATCAGGGACATCCCTGAAAATCAGGGACACTTGAGAGGTATGATCATAATCTGTTTTCATGGCAGTAACTGTGATGTCACAAGCAGTGCTTTGTCTCTCCTGAAGCTGGTTTCTGGGCCTCCATACTGATGGGCTGTACCTCCTGATGCCACAATGCAGGCAGGAACCAAAACTCTGCAGCCTGGATATCCTCCCCTCCACTTCCTGTGAACAGCAGTTCACTTCCTGCCATCCATGTGGCAGGTACTCTGTAGCAGAGCTCTGTCACCTCATGGCAGAGTTGAAGACGCCAAACTGTAAGTTGCTCTTTTCTTCTTTTGGATATCCTCATTGGAGAAAGGAGAATTTAGGGAACTTCATCAAGAAAAGCCTTTCTGTGGCGGTCCCAGCCTCAGCCTTGCATGCTGCACAGACTGGCCCCATGTCTCCCGGGGATTTTTTCCTGCAAATTTTCGGGCTCAGCCTTGCTGCTGGACAGCCCATTTGCCCCTCCCCCCCGTGGCTCTCTCTCCGCTTCATTACTTTAGTCAAGTAAAAGGGGAACTGAAGCGATTTTTACAGTGGCTGGACTTACATTCCTGCCCCCCCCCCCGTCACCACTCGAACCTTCACGAGAAAGATTAAATTCATCATCCAAGGCATAGCGCTTCCTAGGGGCTCCGGTCAGAGGGGATTCCTTCAAGGCCTTCGGGGGTTGGGGCCCCCTTTCTCAGAGTCCTGATTCGAGGAAAAGACCCTCTTCTCAGCAAGTCCTTGGATAAGCTACCCAGGGGCAGGAAATGCCAAAGATGTAAATCCCTCCTGCTAGCCACCTTCGCTGGCTCCCTGTGTCTAAAGTGTGAGAAGGCAGTGACCTTCAGGGCAGAGGATTGGGCAGAGACCCCAGACTCACCAGCACAGGCAGAGCAGCAGGTCGTCGCTCTGAGGGATTTCAACCACCAGGGAGCCCCAGCAGCTCAGCCACCCTCCTCGGCTCCGGACCTCATTGAGAAACTAACAGAGCTTTTGCCCTGCACCCTCTTGCTTTGATTTGAGCTGCAGTCCACCCTCCAGAAACCCCAAGTCCCAGAGCAAAGAGCACAGAAGAGGGCACTGCCACCTTTGCAGGCTCTCTCCCCCTCTCAGAAGAGTGAGAAAGCAGTGGACTCCAGGGTGGAGGACCCAGTGGAGGCATCAGCAGCAGGCCACTCGGACTGAGGAGGACGTGTCCACCTGGAAAGGCCAACTTTTGGCCATGCTCTTGCTGGCCCCAGGTCTAATAGAAAAACAGAACAGAGCATTCGCTCTGGTGCCCTAATGCTTCCATTTGCAGCCTCCTAAGTCCACCGTCTTGATGGCCACTGGAAGGCGGCTTAAATGAGAACTCTGTCCCCACCCTCTGCTCACCATGCCAAGGAAATGAAAAGATCTCCTGCAGTCTGCCCTCCAGAAATTTTCATTTGGGCGACTTGGACTTTTTCATCATCACAAACTAGCTTAAGAGTCATCTTTCTCTAAGCCAGCTAAGCTGTTCCCTATCCCCCAGCTAGCGAGGACTTGCTAACAGAGGAATGGCAAGGGCCAGGCAAACCCTATCCAGTCTCACGTCGACTCTCTAAGTTATTAAAATTCGACAAAAAGCAAATGGAAAAGTGGTGGGATAACCTCATAAATTATCCTCTGATTTCGAACCCAAGCAAACAATTATTCCAGCAGGGGGTGGTCCACTCTACTAGACCCAGTGGACAGGAAAATGTATGCATCTTTAAAGAAGATCTTCCAAGCTGCAGTAGCCTCGCTCAGGGTAATGACAGCTAATCTTCTGCAGCCAGAGCCGTTGCTTCATGGACCATGGACCTGACTCTTCAGCTGGTGAAATATTCTGAGAAAAACAGGCGGCACCGCAGCAGCTCCAGTTCCTTGGTTTAACCTCCACCCTTTCAGAAGTGGTGTTGGAGGAAGCAGTCAGATGCACAGCTAGAACTATGTTCTATCACACTTCAGGTGCAGGCAGTACAGTGTAGTTGTTAAAAGCACTGACCTGCAAACCAAGAGACTTGTGTACCTGAAGACCTGGGTTTTGAATCTCATCCCCGGCTTTTATCTGGTGTGATCCTGAGCAAGTCACTTAACTTTTCTCGGCGCAACCTCTGACTTAACGCTTAGCCAGCAGGCGTCTCCTCAAAGATTCTGTTGGTGAATGCTTATTCGTCCCCTCCCTCAGAAGCGGTGAAAGAATCGGGAGAAACCGCTAATGGGTGCATGCCTCAGTTAAAGACCAGGCCCCCTACAGAATTCTCATGCCCAAAATTGTAACAAAGGGCTAAATGAGAACTTCTCAGGCAAACAAACGTGGTTCTCATCCAGAACCAGCATAACTTCAGAGGAGTAGGAAGGGACATCTGAAAGGCTGGGGCAGCAACAGTTGGTGAGCTCCCACTTCTCTGGGGTGTTTACTATCTATTCTTTATTGTTTCCAGATGCACAGGGGGATTCAGACCAGGTTTGTACCTGAACTGTCTGAACGGTTTTGCACAGCGGATCCTGCAAAATGGAGACCCTACCATCCTTTATCTGTGAGCTTCATCAGAGGGACTTTTTCAGCGTCTTTCAGCTTGCAGGACGCCTATTTACAAATTCTCTTCTGAGAGGCACACAGGCAGTATCTCAGATTCAAAGTGGAGGAACATTAGTTCCACTTCAAAACTCTTTCATTCAGGTCTTCATCTGCCCCAGGAGTCTTCTCCAAGGTCCTAGGGACAGTCATTGCTTGGCTTCCAAGCCAAGGGATACAGTTTTTCCCTTATCGGGATGAGATTTTTCTCTTAGATGCCATAGTTATCAACTAAGGTTAACGTACCCCAAGAGGTCTCTTAAGACGTTGTTACTTCTACATCCAAATAATAATACCTTTATGGAACTCACTCCCTAGACATGTAGTTGAAGTAGAGTCCTTTAACACTTTTAAACAAAAATTAGACAGATGTCTCCTGCCTAACTTCGGGAATATTTAAATCCTCTTTGAGGGAGATGTACCATAATGGGCTCACTGCCTTCTGTACATCTTAAAATTTCTAGTATAGTTCCTAGTATATTCTTATTAGGGCACCGCAGAACAATCGGGCAGTGCAAGCCATGGCGAAAGTCATCCGGTGCCTCTCAGCTCACGGATCTGTCATCAACTGGAAGAGGAGCTTGGTAATTCCAGCTCAGACCCTGAATCATCTAGGGGCAGACTTCAAGTCACAAGTGAATAAGGTGTTTTCAGACAGAGACAAAATTCAGGGTCTCACAGATTCTATAAAGAAATGTCAGAGTTCACCAGTTGTCAGCTCACTGCTTCATGCAGCTCATAGGGAACATGGCTTCACTGGTGGATACAGTCCCTTGGGCACTGAGTCCTACGCATCCCATCCAAGCTTTCCGTCTCAAGCAATGGTCTCTATCTAAACACAACCAGAACCCAAAAATCTGAATTCCTCACCAGATAGATCCCTCTTCAGTGGTGGACTCCGAGGACCAATATCATGAGAGGTCGCAAACTGGGACATCCACACCAGTTACGAATCTCTACTGATGCCAGCCTCAGGGGCTGGAGAGCTCACCTGGACCAGTTCTTGGTTCATGGCAAGTGGCTTCTACTGGAATCTGGGTGCAGCATCAATTTCTGGAAATGAGAGCGGGTACGTGTGGCTCTTCATTGGTTCATGGAACATGTCCACAGCCAGGTTGTTCTGATCCTAACAGACAGTCGAACAACCATGACATACATCAATCATCAGGGCAGAACAAGGAGCTCACAGATGCTTAGGGAGTCTTTATTTCATTGAGCCGCGTGTTACCTCGCAAACCTGTTGGCGGTGTACATTTCGGGACAGGAGAACATTATACTACGCTGGCTCAGTCGTACAGACGTACTACCAGGGGAATGGGAGCTGAGGGGCAGGACCTTCCAAACCCTCACCAAACTCTGTGGTAGTCCTCAGATGGATCTTTTCTCCTGCCAGCAAAACTCCTAACTTCAAGAACTCTGCTCCCTGGCCAAGGGCGAGCTTGCGATGGTGCAGGACACCTTCTCCCTTAACCGGGGACGGTAAGATCTTCTGTACGCCTTTCCTTCCATACCGCTCCTATCCAGAGGTCTTCACAAAGTGGCTCTAAACAAGGCAGAGCTGATATCAGTGTGCCCTCTCTGGCCCAATAGTCCATGGTTCCCATTCCTGATTTTACCTGTTGAGGCTTCCACCTCTAATTGTCCAGATCAGCCCAGACCTTCTCCATCAAGGTCCTGTGATGCTTCCCAACCTTCACAATCTGTCCCTCATGGCTTGGAGATTGAGAGGGAAACTCAAGGAGCCAGGATTTACAACACCCCGTGGTTGAGATGATGATACTCTCACATCACTCATTTTCCTCCAGGATGTACTAATGGATATTTATTTATCTAAACATTTGGTAACTGGGAAAGGCACACTGAGCCAAGGCTCATTTTCAGGTGCGACCTGAAATATATGTGGCGTGGATTTCGGTTTTGGCATCAGTCCAAAAAAAAACAAACATGTCAAACCAACCAATTTTGTTATCTATTCTACTTTCTTTCCTTCAGGAAGGCTTTGAGAAAGGGGCCACAACCAGTGACCTTGTGAGTTCAGGTTGCCGTCTTGGGGTCCTTTGGCTAGTAGATTCAGGGGAGTCCCTGGGTTCTCGTCCCCATAGTAGACTGTTCTTTCGAGCAGCAACTTTAAAACACAACAGTCAAACCAATTATCTCTTCTTAGAGACTCAATTTAGTCCTCAAGGCCCTTACCAAGGCACCATTTGAACCTCTCTAAGAGGCAGCCTTCATGCATCTCACAATGAAGGTCACTTTTCTTGTACCCATTCCATCAGCCAGAAGGATCAGCGAGCTGCAAGCCCTGATGACAAAAGAATCTTGTGCGGTATTTCATCAGGGCTCGGTGGTCATACGCACAGGTCCTGGTTTTATGCCAAAGGTAATGTCTCCCCTTTCTTTGCAACCAGGAGTTGCTTCTGTCCTCACTGAAAGAATGACAAGGAGAGAGAAGTTCACACTCTGGACCCTTACTGAGCAGTGAAACTTTACATTAAAAGTACAGAATCCATGGCAAAACTTCAAATTTATTTGTTCTCACCACAGGTCAGAACATGGGCAAAAGGCCTCTAAGGATTCTATCACCAGATGGATTTTTTTCAACCAGCATCACTGCCTTCAACTCAGCTGGGGTGCCTTTACCCGGTCTGGTAAAAGCTGTCTCAACCAGGGCTCTGGCCACCGCGTGGGCAGATTTCAGAGAGGCTTCTCTAGCATCCTCATGGAGGGTGGCTACTTGATCATCTGTTCACACCTTTTCAGTATTTTACAAGCTGGATGTGACTGCCTCGGCTGCGACATCTTATTGTCTGTAGAACCTTCCAGGCAGCAGTAGCCCTTTCGGGTCACTTACATTCTTCCCATCTGGGATGTCAGAAGATATACTGCTTTAGTATATCCCATCAGTATGGAAGCCTGGAGATCAACTTTAGGAGAGAGAAAACGTAATTTAAGTACCTGTACATTTTCTTTCTCTGACTACTGGTCTCTGGGCTTCTTCCCTCCCAGATTGCATACAGTTGGCCAAGCGCTTGGATAAAAGTTTTATTTTTTTGTCTCCAAGTTTATATAGTAGTACCAGAATTGGACTGCTTTAGGAAGAACTGGTGTTCACAGGAAGTGGGGAGAGGATATCCAGGCTACAGAGTTTTGGTTCCTTCCTGCATTGTGGCGTCAGGAGGTACAGCCCATCAGTATGGAAGCCCGGAAACCAGCAGTCGGAGAAACAACATTTACAGGTATTTAAATTTAGTTTTTCCTGGGTTCCTGTACTCATGCAGGTGTTTTTTTTGCTAGCATGTAAACACGCCACTCCCCCTGCATCGGTACAGTCCTGCGACACACTGCAATACCATTGCTGCTCTCCATAGTCTCCTGTCCGTTTTGGTACCATCACTCCCACCAGCACCAACTAGGGCTTCAGGTACAATTAAAATGAAACAACACACAGGGCTCCACAAACATGATAGATTGGTCCCCCTTCCTGTGTATTCCTTTTTGCTACACTTCACTTGTCCATCACTTCACCCCCCGGCCCCTTCCCATTCCGTACGGTCTTCTTATTTGTGTTATCATGCAACTTTTTTTTCCCCCTACATTTTCTGCAGCATGCCCCTGAAACCTGGTGGAATACAATGGCACTACAGGAAGTTTGACACACTGCTACCGCAACAGTGTACAACACTGTGTGTGTAAATGGCGGTTGGCAACGATACAAGAGGAGTGGCGGAGACTGCAGCGGATCATAATGAGAAGTTGTATCTTATGGTCTTGAATGTATCACTGTCACATGGGACAGGAGGCACTGTAGGAAAAAGAAGGGCCATAAAAATGCACACATTGAGATCCCCAGGGTACATAAAACTAGTAGGCAGAATTTGAAAAAAACAACCTCCTAATAGCAAACAAAGGAAAGGACATAGGACTACACACACAAATCAAAACACTCTGCACAACATAATTTTTTTGTTGTCTTCAAATTCTGACTGTAGTACTTATTTAAGCCTGATTAAAATGTTTAAACAATCTGAGTGTTAGCTTACAATATTTTTTGAGTGGGTTACATTAATAATCTCACCTGTATTATTAATTCCTCAAATCTTTCTCTTTGCAGTACAAAGCCTGTGCTAGGTACCCCTTCATTGCTATACATGTTCAAGCAAAATTTACCGCTACTGTTCTCTTCAACATATCTGTTTTAGTGTATGTTCTTAGGACTGCCCTTTCCACCACTCCTGATGCTTCATCAGTAACTGCTAAATAATAAATTGTTAGATACCTTCTGGTGTTTGCTCTTTGTCTTTCGCCCTTTGCTTCCCACTTGCAGGACGCTGTGTAGGAGGCTGCCAATTTTAGTTGCGTTATTTAAAACAGTGCAGCAGCTTGGTGTTGACAGTTAGCAGTATGCACAGTTGTTTGAATCTGTTTTTTGAGTACCATTGTTCATCTGTTGTCCCTTTTTAGGACTTGCATTAACTCCTGCTGATGTCCACATACAGGTTTTGTGAGACAACAAAATAAAAGCTGTGCATTTGAACTTACTGAATGGTTGGCACATCTTCCTACTTAAGTGTCAGGTAATGTAGCACAAGGACGCTGGGCAGCTTTGTGACACCAGGGGTTAGGACTGGAGGTTCAGACTGACTCCGTCAGAGTCTTCGAAATAGGGTCTGTTCCTTGCATTTAGGTGCGAGTTTCTCAATGGTATTTCAGTCCTCATCGGAAGTCTGTTTAACAAAAGGCTACATGTGTCAGTGATTATAGCTAAATGGAAGGATCCGAGTCAGTAACATCGCATCCAAAAACATTGTGACCAAAAACAAAGCTGGGAATACATCACAGCTTGCAGTGTAGGCTTGCAAAATCATCGCTGCCCCAAATCACGCAGGCAGAAGACAGGCAGTATGAGGAATGGACCCCTGGTGGCCTGTGGGTCCCCTAGCCCACCTGCTGTATCCCAGTCCCAGCAACAGAAGACCCATTAGTGATCCCCTGTGCAACCCCCCCGCCATCCCTGATTGCTGATCTGCCTGCTTGCACCACTGCCACAGTAGACAGTACAGTGCAACATATCGCTGGTGTCTAGTGAACCCCCATCCCCCCAGGTAGTCTCCCATCACTTTCTCTCACACTCCCGCCTAACCTGAGAAGGGAGATCATCACAGCCTCCTTTCTCTCACATGGTTGGTTACTCCAGTTGAGTTGCAATGAATGAGCATGCACCTGAGGGCATGGCGCCATTCATTGCATCTCAGTCGGGTGGCCAGCCATGGTGGAGAGTGGAGGGCTGTGCTGGTCTTCCCTTAGGGTCGGGTGAGCGGGTAGGTGGGGACTACCTGGGGGTCCACTAGACACCAGGGATATGTCGCACTGTACTGCCTACTGTGGCAGTGGTGCAGGCGGGCCGATCAGCGATCGGGGGGTGGCGCGAGGGTTTCATGGGAGATCACTAATGGGTCTTCTGTTGCTGGGACTGGGATGTAGCAGGTGGGCTAGGGGACACACAGGCCACCAGGGGTTCATTCCTCATACCGCCTGCCAGCTGCCTGCGTGATTTGGGGAAGTGATGATTTTGCAAGCCTGCATTGTAGGCTATGATGTATTCCCAGCTTTGTTTTTGGCCGCAATGTTACTGACCGGATCCAAATGGAAATATCGTGGTTTATGTGCAAACAGTGACCTTTAGCACTTATACATTAATTATTTTTAGTTTACAGATGAGAGGAACATCAGTAAGGTCAGATGGATTTAACACTGGCTGTTTTTCATGCCCATTTGCATTTCTGTTGGTTTTGACAAGGAGTTGTTTAAAATAGTGGAGTACAGTACCTTGGCAGAGTGCTTATTGAAAACACAACTAAAATGAGTTTTAAATTCACCTTTTAAGCCTCAAGCAGGTAATCCACCAAATAATCATTTTAAACAAGTAGCGTATTTGAAATTGTATGAGGTGCTAGTGACAGTGTCGGCACTGGTATATATTTTTACAGTGGTATCAAAATGTAACAAGGATTAAAATGAATGGTTTAGCTAGTGGCTGAGTTCCTGGCCAAGCATAGATTTTTAACAGGTACTTTTATTCAGATCACCCATATTAGTTCTATTTGTAACATGGTAAAAACGTTAGAACGTTGAGGAAGAACGCGGATAGGACAAAACACATCAGCTGGTGCAGGAGCAACACAGCATTATGAGACGATAATGCCAGGTTGCTAGTGAAGTACACAAAGTAGCCACGGTGGTAAAATGAGCAGTGTTGGTAGCTGCAAAGGAGCAAAAAATGTGAGTGAGAGAGTGTATAAAGAGGAAGGCGGTAGCATAGAGGAGAATGGGGATAAATGGTAGAGAGGGACTTGGGGAATAGTAGAGAATCTGAGGGCGAGAAACACAAGTGTCCAGGAGCAGCAGCGACAAATGCCAGGTAGAGAAAATCTTAGCAGAAGCAGAGAAAAAGAAGTAGATGGATGGAGTCAAGACAAAGGAGTGCAGACAGGCGCAATGAATGAGAGCAGACCACAAGTAGTGAGAGAGAGAGAGAGAGAGAGAGAGAGAAGGAGAGCGAGCAGAAGAGGGGGCTGTAGTCAGGACATCCGGCAACGCATTTGTGTTCCACAATTTCATGGTCTACGGGATGGTGAAGTTCAACTGTGCAGGAGGAAAGAGACACCCAGACCATAGTACAGACACCGCATAACAGTGAGAAGGTAAAGTAACAAACTAGGGGAAACACAGAGCGAGCAAGATAGGAAGAGAAATATAATGTAGGAAATGAGGGTGCCAATATGCAGATGAGACACGGAGAGACTCTGCAAAGTGGAAAGCATGCACGATCATAGTCCTCCTAGCTAAAATATTGAATGAACAGCCGTGGAGAAATCATTGAGATGTAGATGAATGGCTAACAATAACAGAAGTGTTCACTGTGTCCCAAAATAAAAATAACCATATCTGTATGTAAGAGAGTTGTATCAAAAAATCAGAAAGTAACAGTAAAAATTACAGCACAGCTTATCAGTCTCCTAGTTTTTTGTGTTCTAACAGTAGTAAGATATATAGTCAGTAATGAGGATGCTGATCCCTATATATAAAGATATTAATTCATTTCCAGGTGGCCTAATGGGGAGTTAATGCATGGTTGGACCGTTGTACGCATTCGGCCTGTGGCCTTGTGCCATAACGGTCCCAACCATGCATTAACTCCCCATTAGATGCCACCTTCATCGTGGATTAATGCTTACTTGTATTGCAGTTAATTTGACTCCTCTGTGAGAAGCAGACTTGGTACTGCTTCAGCCTGAATAGAGTATAAAAAAATCTTCCTCAAGGCTTTTTTTTTTTTTTAAGTTTTGTTTTTGTACAATAGACTCCAGTTAAATGTTAGACATACGGACCCACATTTCATCCAGTTTTGCATGTTTGAAAAGTTTTGCAGAAATACTTTTGAAGAATTCATTAGTACACTGAAGTGGATAGAAGAGTGACACTTCTAGCAACTAAATTTATTGGCTGCCCTGTGGATTTTTATGTATAGAGGTTTACCCTCAAGAAATTAATTAACACCATTGCAGTGCATTGCTAAAGTTGTCAAGCGACTAAGATGTGCTGAGCAATTTTTAAGAAATCTGCTTCAGCATTTTACATCCAAATGTGACTAGTACAAGTGCATTGCAAAACTTGACTTGCTTTTTAAGGGTTGCTGAGTGAACATCTATGCTGCAACTGTTAGAATGAAAGTTGACAATAAAGGGAAACCTCGGTGTACACATAATAATTTGAGGTGTAACCTGTTTTTCCTAGAAATTTGTGAATAATTTAATGCAGCAGGTTATCTTGAAGCAGTTTCTGGGTTTGATTTTCACCTCTGCAGTTATGTATGTAGTGACAGAGAAACTGTCTTTCTTGGCTGATATCCTCCCCGACAACCCCACTCCTTTGCAGTATAGTCACATTGATATGGAGTATTTTCACACATTTTCACACCTGCAGCTAAATATCAAGGGCCGGATATTCAGACTATGCCGGGCAGTGGCGCAAGCCTGGGCACAGCACAATTGGGCTGCACAGCTGATATTCAACAGTGATGCGCCATGGCGCAGCACCATTGAATATGGCAAGGGCGGTGCACATACTACGCATGGCGCAGTGGCACTGCACCAGCGCAAGCCATAGAGGGGGAGCAAGGGGAAGCGCCAGCGCAAGTGCCGTTGCGCTAGGCGCATCGCCCACGATATTCAGCCGGGGGCATGCAAATAAGGCCATAATCTATGCAAGACGCAAATGGGGCCATTTGCATGTCATTATGGCCCCATTTGCATGTGATGCGCCGGTCGTTCATTCACAGATTCGGACCTGTGTAGTACAGTATGGTCTGCCGTATTTGGTCCACACGGTAGCCAGTGGGCATACAGATCATACATACTGCTGTCATTCAGTGGGTGGCCGGGCGGTGCTGCCGCCCGCCGATGACGGGGGTGCTGGGTGGCGGGGCATCTGTGGGTGCGTGGGGAGGGGGGTACCACTGGACCACTGGGTAGACGTCAGTTTTTACTATGGCCTGCGATCGGGCTTTCAGGGTGGGTTCCACTAGACCACCAGGAATCTCTTTCATTACATTACAGCCTGCGATCAGGCATTGAGGAGGGTCCACTATACACCAGGGTTCTCTTACAGGGCGCTACAGCCTGCGATCAGGCATAGGATTTTAATATGCTGACTACTGCCAGCGATTGGGCATGCAGAGGTCAGTAGTCCACCAGGGATCTCTTACAGCACTCTACAGCCCGTAATCGGGCATAGGATTTTACCATGCCGATGACAACCTGCGATTGGGCATATGGGAGGGGAGGTCCACTAGTCCACCAGGGACCTCTTACAGGACTTTACAGCCCACGATTGGGTATAGGATTATTACTGTGCTGATGACTGCCCCGCGATCGGGCATGGTGGGCACTGGACATCCAGGGGGGACCGGGTGCTTGTGGACAGTGTTCCCGCTGGGCGGGTGGCCACCCATGGCTGGCACCTTGCATTTCAGCCGCCCGCCTGTGGGTGGCCAGCTTTTGAGCCTCTATTTTACGGCTTAGCTTTGAGCACCTTTGTGCGGCGCATGTAGAGGTTGCACTAGCATATGCGCCGCACATCCTGGGTTGAATATCGGGATGTGCTGCATATGTATGGGCATGCCCCCTGCATCTGCGCAGCATAGTATTACATTGCGCCCCGGCACATCGGGATTTGTGCTATGCTGGGCAGCCTTTTCAATATCCCACCCGGGCGCAATGCAGGGCTGTGCCAGTGCAACTCTGTTGCACCAGGCGCAACCCCTTTGACTATCCCGGCCCAGTAGTGCAAGATGTGTGAAAAATCGTGATATCAGAAAAGCAAAATTAAATTTTCATTTTGAAAGCTGTTATTTCTGTGAACTAATGCATGAACTCATGACTTATAGGGCCAATGAAAGATAAAAAGCAGTACAAAATGATGAGCTGCTACAAATAGTGACACTTCACAAGGTTTATCTACTTATGTGATTAATTCATATTTTAATATTGTGTAAATTCTGTTTTGAAAATTATAACTGCATCTGCTCTTTAATCTAGGGGAGATCAGTATAAGTTTTTTTTATTTATTGACTGTATCACATTAAAGAGCCTATCAAAATGTCGAAGATGACAAATCTGTTTCCCTGTTGTCTACATGTCCTTCCATCTGAGGAGCAGCTGATCTTACTTTGAGAGGGTTCCTTCAGTTGGTCATTACATATTGGACTGGTGCCACCTGGCATTGGGCCACACGGCAGACTTTTCTAGCAATCCCTGATGGGGGACCGCCCACCCAACGTCACGTGACAGACGTCAGCATGTCTGTATATAATGGGTGGTCCCCACGCTCACCCTCCAGTTCTTTCCTGCTGTCGCCTTGTATCAGTCTCATTGCAGACTTCCGTCAGTGATCGTCATGTTAGTTCTTGCGTCGGATTTTTTCCTTCGCTAAATTCTTTCTCTACAAATTCTACATTTGCTTACTGTCTTCACCCAAGAAGAAGTGCTTGTCCTGTGGCACGCAGATTCCTCATACGGTTGGTCATCTGAAGTGCGTTATCTGTCTGGGCCAAGACCATCCTGTCTCATCCTGCTCGGAGTGCCAAACATTTAATCAGGCCACCAAAAAGCAGAGACAGCAGGCTTTAGAGGCCCACCTTCTGAAAGTCTGCCTAGCTTCATTAGAGAAGCAAATGGACCGCATCAGAGAGTCCTCTTCCGAAAAATCTTCTCCCTCCAAGAAACACCTCAAGGAGAAATCTCGAGAACAGGAGCACTCCACAGACCAACCTCAGGCTTCGTGGCCCTTGACGAGCAAGGCTGTCTCTCAGCCACCACCTAGGAAGACTTCGGACGGTAAGTCTGAAAAATCTTTTACAGGTCAGTCGACTGTTGGCTCCTCTGATGGTCACACCGCTGCGGTCACTAAGTTGACCCCCGGCTCCTCTGGGGATTGCCCAGCCACCGGTAAGACAGCTCTCCAGCCTTTGGGGACCCACCCAGCACCAGCCGATAAGTCGGCTGGGGTCTCCTACCCCACCCGCCTGGCTTCATCTGGTAAGATGTCTGTCTCTGATGGCCACTCAGGCATGGTTCTCCTGTCGGGGCCTAATGATGCTTCACCTGAAGTCCGGCAGAATCAGGGGGAGAATGCCCCTCTCCCCTCTCTTCCTTCACCTATACCCTCCCCTTCTCAGGTGGGTACCTCAGGCGAAGACAGCGCGGAACCCCTCAACATCGTAGACTATTCCTCAGGGTCAGTCCCGATCTCCCCTGACAGGGTCATGGGGAAGGAGGCTCCTCCTCAACTGTTTGGCCTTACAGTGGAGGCGCCTCCTCCTTCTTCAGGTGGGATCCCTTCGGACCAGACGAATATCCCAGTCCCGATCCCATTGTCGAATCTGGCGATTCCAATTCCAGCGCCGGAAACTCTGATGACTCTTCCCCAGCCAGGGCCCAGTGGTCTGTCCCAGCCTCTGGCTCTGGTGCCAGACCTGGTCCTGCTGTCAGGCCCCCTTCGTCTGGGCCCAGCGCCATCGACACCGGATCCCTTTCCGGCCCCGGATCGGGCAGTGCTGGTCCCAACGCCGGTCCCCCTGACATTGGTTATCCCAATGCCAGACCCCCTGCCAATTTACACTACAGCGGGTCTGACGTGGGTTCCCTCTCCGTCAGACCTGACGATGGGGATTTATACTAGACCCCGGACTGTCCCTCATTACCTTTTGGGTACCCTGGGGACCATTTCCCGGCTGGTCCTCCTCCTGAGTGGAGTTCCTTCAAACTGTACTACCCTGGTTACAGCCCCTACCACCATTTTCAGGGTTATCAGAGGTACCGTTACCCACCCCACCAGTAAAACCTTCTCCTCCTCCTCCTCCTCCTCCTCCCCTGCAACCTCCTCCACCACTCCCTTCACCTCCTCCGGCTATGCCGGACTTCAAGACCTTAATCCAGTCTTGGTGGCAGGGGGCGCTCTTGGAGTTGGTGTCAGACGTGGAGACAAGGCTCCCACTTCCACGCTCTCCAAGGTCCGCATCCCCAAGGAACTCTTCTCCATCCACAGTACATGTCTCGGGGATGGCACGTCAGGACATTGCCCTTTCGGACATTCGTAATCTTCCTGATGAGGGGGCAGACGATGATGATGACGGTGATGATGATGAGGATGCCGATGGGTCGGTGGAGGATGCCTTGAAGGAACCAGAGTGTCCGAAAGGCAGGGTTTCCCACAAGTCCCCCCCAAGGGGACCCTGCCTTCTCGGATCTTCTGAGGTCCATGAAAGATTTCTTTGACTGGGAGTCAGAGGATCAAGGCCCAATGAGACAGAGACTAGCTGAACATCTGGACTTAGAGTCTCTGTCTCTGGTCCCCATTCCTCCCTGGATCGGACCTCACCAGGACCTCACCTCTATAGTCCGGTAGATGCCACATTCTCTCCTGGCTGTCCCCAAGAGGGTGGACAGGATATACTGGGTGCCGAAGGAAGCTCCTTTTCTTAAGATGCATCCTAAGGTGGACTCTGTCGTCATTTCAGCTGCCCATGATCGCTCCGCTTCACCCAAGCACATGAGCACTTCTCCTCCAGACAAAGAGTCGAGGCAGATGGACCAGTTCGGCAGAAATGTTTGTGCTACGACCTCACGTGTGCTCGGATCCATCAACTATGTGGCCCACATGGTGTCGCACCAAAAAGCTACCATAGCCAAGTTCGAGGCCCGAGTCCAGTTGATGGAACCCTTGAGCCTCAAGGAGGAGCTTGCCAAGGACCTTCGCCTCTCTCCCTTATCCTGTAGGCATGCTTTGCGAGCCACATACGACTCTGAGTCTGTAGCTCACACCTCAGCAACTGCCGTCGCCTTAAGGCGGCATTCCTGGTTCCGCATCTCTGGCCTCGCCAACGAGGTACAGTCTGCGATTCAGGATGCCCCTTCTGGGGCTCGGTGCTTTTTGGTGGTGACACCAAAGACATTATTGTTGATTTCCATTACAGAGGTCTCGCCCTAAGATCAGTAAGGTCCATGTACCGAATGGGCACTCGACAGGAGCAATAGCCCTTTTGGAAAAGGACCTGAAGGCAGAGGAAGCAGGACCTGGCTCAGCGCCAGGGCAAACGCAGGGCCATGGGTTCCACCACTCCCCTGGCCTCCAATAGCCAGAGACATTCAGGAGGTCCTCCCCCTGAACGTCCTGCCACTTCTGACACCCTGTCCCCACTAACTCTTCAGTCTCACAACGAGGAGCAAGTGGGGGGGGAGTTCGCCCCCCATGCGCAGAAATGGAAGGTGATAACCTCCGACGCATGGGTCCTGCAGTTGGTGTCCGTCAGACACACTATAGAGTTTCTGGAAATTCCTCCAGATTCTCTGCCAAAAAGGTCTTCTTACTCCAGGGATCAGGCTCTTCTTGTTCGAGAAGAAGTTCAAAGCCTCTTGCTCAAGGAAGCAATATAGCGCATTCCCCTCCAGCAAAGGGGCAGGGGGTTCTACTTTTTTCCTGGTTCCAAAAAAGACTGGAGACTTCAGACCCATTCTCAACTTGAGCAGCCTCAATCACTTTGTCAAGTTCAAAAAGTTCAGGATGCTGACGCTCCAGAGTCATCTTCTACTCCTTCTGGAGAATCATTGGTTGTGAGCTCTGGACATGCAGGATGCTTACCTGTGCATTCCGATCTTCCTTAGCCACCGCTGTTTCCTGCGGTTTCAATTCTAAGGGGAGCACTTCCAGTTTCGGGCACTCCTTTTTGGTCTGTCCTCGGCACCTTGGGTGTTTATCAAGTGCCTAGCGGTGGTGGCGGCCTTTTTATGCCACCATGGTATTGTGGGTTTCCCTTTCCTGGATGATTGGCTGACTTCACCCCTGTCCAGGGACTCTTTACTAGAGACTCTGTACCCTGGACCTCTTTGGCAGACTGGGGATTACTGTCAGTATTCCCAAGTCATCCATGACACTGTCCCAGAGACTACAATTCATTGGGGTGGTGTTGGATACTGTCTAATGCAGAGCCTTCCTTCCTCCAGACAGGGTGGAGACCCTGATCAGTCGGGCTTTGCGGGTGGCTTCGCCTAGGACCATCTCGGCCCAGGAGATCCTCTACCTTCTTGACCTGATGGCAGCCTCCATCACTACTGTTCCCTTGGCGAGGCTCCACATGAGTTATTCAGTGGTCCATGCGGGTGCAGTGGGATCAACTCCTGGATGACCTGGATCATCCTGTCCTGCTGTCGTCAGCAGTTCAGCAAGAATTGCTGTGGTGGAGGTACCCTTTGCAACCTTTCCATGGGTCTTCCTTTCAGGAGCCCAGCTCCTTTGACATCCCTAACTACAGATGCATTGAACATGGGATGGGGAGCACATGTAGGGGAGCACCAAGCTCAAGGACTGTGGTCCAGCTTGGAGGCATCATTACACATCAGTGTTCTGGAGTTGAGGGCGGTCTTATATGCCTTACAGCCCTTCCAGACCCTCCTTCGCAAGGGATCACTGCTGGTCCAAACAGACAATATGTTGGTAGTTTGGTACCTCAACAAACAAGGAGGAACTCGCTCATACCCCCTGTGCAGGGAGGAGATGCGAGTGTGGAACTGGGCGGTCCAGCAGGATCTGGCCCTGGTGGTCGTGCATGTTCCAGGCATTCAAAATGTCCTGGTGGACAGTTTCAGCAGGTCTCAGACCCTAACTCACGAATGAGAATTAAATCAGGAAGTGGCAGATTCTCTCCTCCTAAGTTGGGGGCATCCGGAAATTGACCTTTTCGCCTCCCAATACAACGCAAAACTTCCCAGTTTTTGCTCGCTCGTTCCAGGCATGGTGCTTTCTGGCACAATGCGCTGTCTCTCTCCTTAGCAAGGACATTTTTGTACACCTTCCCTCCGTTTCCCATTCTCCAGAGGGTCCTTCTCAGTCTTCAGGCAGAGAAGGCGAGGATGATTCTCATTGCCCCTCTCTGGCCGAGACAAATTTGGTTCCCACTGCTACAACAGCTGTTGAGGGAACCACCGGTTCCACTTCCAGTGACCCACGACCTCTTGACTCAGGATCAAGGTCGCCTTGTTCATCTGGGGCTCAGGACCCTGCATCTTCATGCGTGGCTCCTGCAGACATAGCGATTTCTTACTTCGGGGTCTCCTCTTGAGTAGCTCAGATTCTTCTAGAGGCTAGGAAACCCTCCACTTGTTCCACTTGTGCCATGAAGTGGAAACGTTTTTCCATCTGGGCGTCCTCCAAGAAGTGGAACCCCCTTTTTTTGTTCTGCCCCATAAGTCATGGAATACCTCCTTCATCTGTCAGACTCAGGTCTGTCGTATTCTTCCTTGAAGGTCTGTCTTTCGGCAATTTCAGGGTACCACAAGCTGGTGGATGGTAAACCCATGGCTCAGTTGGAGGTCTCAAAAGCCTTTCTGAAAGGGATCCTCCATCTGAAACCACCCATCCACAGCCCAACCCCACCTTGGGATTTGAACTTTGTGTTGGAGAAGCTCACTCTTCCCCCGTTTGAACTGGCCATGAGCTGTGACTTGCGCTTCCTTTCCTGGAAGACATTATTTTTAGTTGCCATTACATCAGCTCGAAGGATTTTGGAGCTTCACGCTCTGGTTTGTAAAGAGCCTTATCTTATTTTCCACAAGGACCAGGCGGTCCTCAGGACAAATCCTAAGTTTTTAGCCAAGGTGGTGTCAGATGCCACACTGAACCAATCAGTAGAGCTTCCAGATTACTTTCCGTCCCCATCGAACAGAGGTGAGGCACTCCTGCACACCATGGGCGTCCATCGGATCCTTCAGTGCTACACACACCAAACCAAGGATTTCCGTAGGTGCGATCAACTTTTTGTTTCTTTTGCCCCCAGGTCAAAGGGCAAAGCGGTTTCGAAGCAGTGCCTTTCCAAATGGTTAGGCAACTGTATTCGGTATTGTTACCAAACATACAAAAAACCTCTGCTGGGTCCCATTAGAGGTCATTCTACTTGGGGCATGGCTGCTTCGGCTGCTTGTTTTTTCTGTACATCTCTGCAGCCGATATCTGCGCCGCAGCTACTTGGAGTTCTGGCCACACTTTTACTAAACACTACAGTTTGGACATTGCTTCTAGGTGGAGGGCTGGCTTCAGCCTAGCTGTCTTGCAGGGCCTTCTGTCCTAGGCTGGGTCCATTCTGGTTCACAGTTTCCACTGGAGTTATTTTCTCCTCCTCCCTTGTTTCTCTCGGTCTCTCTTTGGAGGGACTGCTTGGGACTCTGTCCTATATGTAATAACTTACTGAAGGAACTCTCTTGAAGTAAGATAGCACAGTTATGTAGGAACTTACTGTAACAGTAGATCTTAGAGAGAGGTTCCTTCAGTACGTCATATTTTTCCTGCCCTCCTTCCCCTTATTTTTTTTTCTTACACAGGGACTCCAAATCCTGTTTGCTCCTGCTGTCAGGCCTCTTCCTGGCTCCGGAGGGAGAACTGGAGGGCGGGCGTAGGGACTGACCATTATATACGGACACGCTGATGTCTGTCATATGCTGTCGGGTGGGTGGTCCCCCGTCAGGGATTGCTAGAAAATATGCCGTGCAGCCCGATGCCAGGTGGCGCAAGTCCAATATGTAATGACCTACTGAAGGAACCTCTCTCGAAGAGCTACTGTTACATTAAGTTCCTACGTAACTATACTTTACTTTAGGAGATCGGACTATTATGTAGGAAAAGAGGCACACTTTAAAAAAAGATTGACTGGTAGATGGAACTCTCTCTAAACATGACTTACCTTTTCTGCCTCCTTGGGAACAGCAGACACACTAGTGAGTTGGGTTGCTAGTTTTGATAGTGTATCTAACATACTAAAAGCCAGCAGAATAGGCCTGATGGTCTTTTGTGTCTGCTCGGTAGCCAGACTCTACTGGACGCTCACTCTCCCACCCCAACCCCAGCCCTGAGAGGGTCATCTTCGGCTCAGTCATCATGCACCTATCCCACCCCTCTCAGCTTCCTCTGTGCCCTCCTCCACCAGACTCCCGGGCAGTGCATTCCATGGCCCCACCACCCTCTCAGTGAAGTAATGTCTTCTACGTTCTCCCCTGTAATTTCCCCCCTCCAGCTTCCACTCATGCCCGCTGATTGTGCCCTCTTTCTTTAGCCTGAACATTTCTTTGGCTCTGCCCCGTTTATTCCTTTCACATATTTGAAGACCTCTATCATGTCCCCTCTATATCTCCTCTCCTCCAGTGAGTACAGCCCAAGTTCTTCCAGCCTTTCCTCATAGGTCCTTTCTCTCGTACCCTGAATCATCCTGGTTGCCCTCCTCTGGACCCTCTCCAGCAGTGCTATGTCCTTCTTGAGGTGAGCTCTCCTGAACTGCTCGCAGTACTCAAGATGCGGCCTGACCAAGGCATTATACAGAGGGAAGATCACCTCCCTCCTCCTAGCAGATAAAACTTATTAAAAAATGTTAGTGTAGCGGTGGAAAAGTTGCTCTTCAGGCAGACTTTAACAACCGAGGAATACAATACATTCACAACCGAGGAATACAATACAATACAGTTGCACTAACATAGATAAAAGCAACAATGTGCTTTTGTTTGTACCATAGGACAGTGATGATTCAACAGTTCATGTTATGTATGTGGATGGGTTTCTGATACAGTCAGCAGGCGATCGATTGGTCACAGTATTGGTCATTATGAACCTGTTTTGGAGCATTACGAAATGTGTCTGATGTATGGATCACTTTGTCTTGTGAGCTATGTTTTCTTCTTGTGTCCTGGAATACTCAATAAACATACTTTAAAAAATGTTTGTACCAAACCCAGTATAGACGCTCCACTGTTTTGGTTTCTATAACGAGGTGGTGCACCAGTTAAGCAATAATGACTGAAGAGCCAGTAATTTCCTAGAGCTTAATGACCGGCTTGGGGGGGGAGGGCCACTCCCACCCAGCCGGTCGTTAATCTCGAGGAAATGACTGGCTCTGAGGTCTTTATTGCGATTATAAGTCTAATCGCAATAATGGCTTGTTTTTAAACAGTTACTTACTTTTTTGTGGCGGCAGTGGGAGCACGAGGTGGCGTTTCTTACGGTGGCAGTGGGAGCGTGAGGCAGTGTTTCTTGTTTAGGCCTGGTACATTAATTTTCTTATTCCGGTTAAGGGTTTGCGGCATCTTGCTGACACTTTTCTATTAATAAAAAATGCTATACTTCGTACTGCTATCAAAAGACGCTTCAGTGAATTTACTCTTCTGTCTGACAGCGGGAAGTGGACTGCGGGAGCTGCGCCAGTCACTTCTAAGAGGTTTCAGACCAGCGCAGCAGCCAATGAGAAGCACAGGGTCATTGATGAATAATTAATTAGACTTATAATTAAACGATAAAGTCACTGTAGCAAAGAAACAGTGCACCCACCCTAAACCAAATACAATTGCACTGTGTGTTGTGCCAAAATGACAGGATAACACACTAAATTGTCATAAAATGTTTTCTGGAATGCTCACAGTTTTATTTGCAGGCATTTTCCTTATTTGGTGACATTAAAAAAAACTGTGTAAAAATGTAGAAAATACAAGACCTCTTGAAAAAAGTTACATAGAGGGAGTCAGTCCCACCATCAGCAGCAGCTATGCCAGTGAAACTGGCAACAGAGCCCTTACGTTTCGCCCTGTCTGGGTGGGGCTTCTTCAGAGGTAACCCACTACATGTGACAACCCCACATATATAGTGCCACTAATTACAAAAGTGCTCATGCAGATTTAAAAAAAAATCAAACGCTTAAGCATGACTGGCCCAAAATCCTCCTCAAATACATGCATAATATATCTCTGTCAATATGCTATCAAAATCAATAACAACATATACACTTCTATAAATAATGTACAACATTTCATTTTTATGACTTTGAAATCTGATGCTACTGATGGTGGGACTGTCTCTCTTTATGTAACTTTTTCGATATCTCTTATGTTTTCTACATTTGTGCACTATCACCAGTAAGGAAAATGCTGGGAAATAAAATTGTGAGTATTCTAAAAAAAAAAGTTGTGACAATTTAGTGTGTGAGCCTGTCATTATGGTACCACACACAATGCAATTGTATTTGGTTTAGAGTGAGTGCACTGTTTCTTGGCTAAAAAAAATAGTGCAGCAATTGCATTACAAAACTTAATTTGAATAACAGTAAGAAAAATATGTGTAGTGTTTGCAGGTAACCTTATGTAAAGCAGCTGTACAGCCACTTTTGGGTGGACTCAGATGTGTAGCAAGTGACTGCCATACACAGACAATTTTGTGTAGCAGTTGATGAAAATTGTGTAATTTCTTGCCACCCTACACCAGATAAAATATTGACTGGTTTCTAGTTGGCATCATTGTTCAGTATGGTTTGGTGCAGTTACTGGGCCACCTAGTGAGTTGGTCTTCATTTACAGATGTTTATTTTTTGTCACAGTTTTGCTTTTTTGTTTCAAATAAGATGGATATCTTGGGGCCTTACCTGCCTCAGTGAGATTTTTTTTACTTAAAATTTGGTGACCAGGAAAGGCACACCGAGCCGTAGCTCGTTTCCAGTTGTGTCCCATGGGAGAGAGAGAGAGAGAGCAGAGAGAGAGAGTTACAAAAATGACAGTCATCTATAATAACAGCAAACATTATACAAGGTGCATAGTGTGATTGCAGAAACAAAGAAAAATAAATTGGCAAACAAGGAGCAAATAGTAACACTCTGCACTAATAACCACAAAACATTACAGAAGGTGTAACTGTATGAGACAGTATGTAGTATTTTACATCTATGTGTTTATATAATATATATATATATATGTGTGCGTGTGTGTGTGTGTGTGTGTGTATATATATATATATATATATATACGTATGTGTGTGTGTGTAATAGATAATCTACTACAGGGGTTGCGGTTCTCCTGCGATATATGTATATATGTATGTATGTATGTCTTGGGTCCGTTGTGAGGCACGAGACCACAGGCTGAGTGCATTCAGCCACCCAAGGCATGCGCATATCACAGTACGACCACATGTCCTGTATTGAATTATCTATCTTATAAAATGGCCAAAACTGTTTTGGAGGGGGATGAAAAACAGAAAGAAGTGCAGGCTGTGGTCGTGCTCTGATATACTCACGGTTATGTGGTATGTTTCATCCAATCAAGAGACAACATTGTCCCTACTCATTTTATAAATATATATATATATATATATATATCTCACACACACACACACACACACACACCTGTCTATATTTCACTCTATATTATACAGGCAGTCATGCCTGTATATTAGAGTTCAACGGTCACGTCTATGTTAAACCCCAAATTTTGAACTTTATTAACTTTGCAACCATTTGATCGATTCCCAGAAGATTTTGCATGCACTTTTGGGGACCAAAGATCTCTTGATGTGGCAAGTTTTGTTCCGGTCAGGTGTGTGGGCGCTGAGATACTCAGTGTCAAAACATTTGAAAATTATCACTTTTTGTCAAATTCTTTGTCACTCCACCGCGCAAAAACAGCTTGGGGTTTTGGTCTGAAATATTCAGGATATTGGGTCACAGTTGTGCCAGTTGAAGGTTTGGTGAAAAAAATATTAATCTGTTTAAAAGTTATTAAATTTAAAAGTTTCCCATTATTTCCTGTGGGACAATTTAGATGTGAGGCTCGAAACATGATTCTTAATTGTGAAACAGGATTCTTTGATCATGAAACAGGATTCTTGATCGTGAAACAGGATTCTTTGATTGCGAAACAGGATTCTTAATCGTAAAATAAGATTCTTTGATCGTGAAATAGGATTCTTGATCACAAAACAGGATTCTTTTTTTTTTTTCTTCCTCCAACTCTCTTTCTGCACCGTCACCGGAGAACTCTCTCTGGCATCCTACTGCCACTCCACAGGCTGTATCTCCCACCATGACCTCCTCCTCCTCCTTGGCCAACTCAACGAACCTCTCGGCTCTGAGCCCCCTGAGGTGGGGCTGCCCTATCCTCCCAGGGCTCTCTATCTAAATCTAGTGAGCTGAGCTGGGTGATCGGCCGTGGAGGAGAGGAGAGTCCAGTGCTGGGAGTGTGGCCTGCGTGGAACGGAGGTGCCATCGCCTATCTCCGGGACAGGGATTTTGTCTTTTTGCTTTCCCCTCGAGTGCAGTCGTGCAGTGATGTCAGCATGGGGCTGCCCCCATAGACATCTGCCACGCTTGTCCGTGATGCTGTTTCTATGCTAGTAGTACCTCTGGACTCCACCGGTGGTCTCTGCTGCATCTTGAAGACCCCGGATCCCTCCCCAGGGAGAGAAGAGTTGTCCTACGGATGCTTGATCCTTCTCCCTCCCCTGCCGACCCCAGCATCTGGGCTCATTCCCGAACCCGGGTCATGAAACCGGATTCTTGTTTGCAATTTGCAAAAAAAATAAATTTTATATAGCAGTATCTTTGCCACCCTAAAGCAAAGAAATAGTTTGGAATTTTGAACTGAAATTTTCAGGGTAGCAAGGGCTTGCTCCACCGATGTGCCTTTTGTTGATTTGGTGAAAATATATTACTTTGGCTTGGAGTTATACAGATTTGAATTTTGGTTGATTTCCCATAGAATTTGTACTGGGAGATTTACAGAGCCATTTCTTTTTCACTATGGTGTTAAGCAGTGGTTTGCAATTTTGCTCTGAAATTTTCAAGGTACTGAGGGCTTGCCCCACAGATGTGCCTTTTGCTGATTTGGTGAAAATATATTACTTTTCTCTGGAGTTCTGCAGCTTTACATTTTGCTTAATTTCCCTTAGGATAATATTGTAACGTGAGATGTGCGCAAGTGTTTTTGTCACTTCATGCATGGGAGCATAGGGCCCTCCCACCCACAAATACGGATGCTATTAAGGAGTATAGCATGGATGGCAATGCAGGGCCCAGAGGGACATGCACTTCCAAAGAGAAATACGGATACTACTAGGCACTGATGTATGGAGAGCAGCACAGGGCCCAGACAAAAATATGCAGAGGAGTATGGAGTGATGGGGGCCCTGCAGTCCCACAGGGAAATAAGGATACAATTACAGTCTCTTTAAAAAATTATGGAGGGGAAATGTGTACATTCAGGACAGGGTGGGGGGGGCATTGACCCCTCCAGTCTATGAGGCTCGCCCCAAAGAGTAACATAAATTTAGGTTTACACTTAACTCCCAGCGGTTTAGGAATTATGGGTCAAAATCTGGTTTCCAATTTTAGTGCGTAACTGTCAGTTTTTAAGGAAGTTGTCTGAATCTTGGTGAGCTTGTAGTCCAAGAGGAGGTACACATGTGTGACATTTGGTGAAAATTGGCCTTGAATTCTGCATTTGGCACCATGTTTATTTTTGGTGGAAATATCGGGGTGCTGTGGGTACCCTGTGATGACTGTCCTTGGTATGATGTGTTAATGTTGTAGTACTTGGTGCACTCTTTCATTTCATATATAATGTTACAGTTAACTCCAAATATTGAGTGAGCTATGACCTGTGAAAGTTGTAATGTTATGTATCTGTTGGAGTTGATGGGGGGCACATATCTGATATTGTTCAGGGTGCCGAGGTACACCTTCTGTTGTGTGTCTCCCCCCCCCCCCATTAAATATAACTTGTACTGGAGTTAGGTTAAGGTTAGGTTATGTGTCTGTTGGAGTTAATTGTGGGCACATATCTGATATTGTTCAGGGTGCCGAGGTACACTTTTTGTCGTTTGTGCCCCTCATGAAATATTACTTGTTCCAGAGTTAGCGTTAGGCTTTGGGTTCAGGTGCGGGTTACGTTATATGTCTGTTGGAGTTAAGAGGGGCACATGTCTGATATTGTTCAGGGTGCCGAGGTACACCTTCTGTTGTTTGTGCCCCCATTAAATATTACAGAGTTAGGTTAGGGTTCGGTTATGTGTCTATTGAAGTTAATAGGAAGTGCATATCTGATATTGTTCAGGGTGCTGAGGTATAATTTCTGTTACGTGTGACCCCCATTAAATATTACTTGTTCCGGAGTTAGGGTTAGCGATAACTGTTCAGGTTAGTGTTACAAAGACGTTTGTGACTTAGGGTACGAATACTACTAAGGACTGATGCATGGGCCCTGCGCTCCCACACACAAATATGGATACTATTAAAGAGTAATGTATGAATGGCAGCGCAGGGCTTAGAGGGCCCTGTGTTTCCAAAGAGAAATACAGACGCTACTAGGGGCTGATGCATGGATAACAGTGGGCCATACACTCCCACACACAAATATACAGAGGAATATGGAGTGATCGGCCATGTGCTCCCACAGAGAAATAAGGATACAGTTACAATCTCTTAAAAAAATTATGGAGGGTTGGAAGTGCAAGCTCCCACAAGTATATAAACCTTTGATTATATTTGTTCAAAAAGTAAAGAAATTCTCTGCAAAAAACATTTGTTAATGCATTATTAGAGTTCCCCATGATTATACTTTCTCAGAAAGTAGGGAAATTCTCTGCAAAAACTTCATTAATGGACCATTAGGGTTTCTAGCGTCAAAAGTAGGGAAATTACATCTTAAGGTTCCCAACCCTAAGTCCCCACCCCCACCCTTGGTTTCCAACCCTAACACGCCGCCCCCACCCTGCATGCAGGAACAGGTATGAGAGGTGTGTCGTGGGGTTGGAAACCAATGGTGGGGTTGGGTACCCTAAGATGTCATTTCCCCATTTTTGACGCTGGAACCCTAATGGTCCATTAACAAAGTTTTTTGCAGAGAGAAAATATATAGAATATGTCTGTCTATATTTTCTATTGGCACAATAGCGTCAGTAAAGTTAGGGTTGAGTAAGGTTATACCCTAATTTTTGCACCTTAATAACTCTGGTCGTGTTCAACAAAAAAGCATAAAATTTGGCATATGCGATCCGGCTTGCAGGTTTTTAAGATGTGAAAAGTTTCGTGATGGCATCTTGTGTGGTCTCCAAGATATAGAATGTCTGTTTTTAATGAAAAGGAACGTTTTTCCTATACTTGTTACGCATTTTATTTGCTTTCAAGTACAGACTAGATGGTACAGAATCGTTTTCCAAAACTTTTAGGGTAGGAGAGGCCTGTGCCAAAGTAGTGCCTTTAGAAGGTTTTTTGAAAGAATATTAATCAGTTCTAGAGTTACAAGAATTTAAATTTTTTTTTCTGCTCATGCTTGGTAGCGGTTTGAGTTAATCCTCCGATACGAATAGGCTTGTCACGGTATGAAATTCTGATGGTATGATAACCGTCACATGTAATACGGTTATCGTATTGCAGAATGAGTACGTTTTGCACAAAAAAGAACCCTCCTCAAACTCTTGCATCAGGGAGAGTTGGTGTGGAAGGGACATTTGTCCCTGAAAATGCAAAAAAAAAAAAAAGAAAACTGGTTGAAAGGTCTCAATACCACGGTATACCCTGAAACACAGTTATCGCGATATCGGAAATTGCCCACGGTGTCAATACTGTGAATTCTGATACTGCAGTTTACCATAAAATTGTGATACTATGACAACCCTAGATATGAACCAAAACTTTTTGGCTCATGAAACCATTTTCAGTTTGTGTAATGTAGTTGTCATAAACTTAAAACAGTTCTCGTGAACTGAAAGACATCCTGAGATACCCAAATTTTCCATGTGCACTGGAAATGGAGTTTTGTGGTCGGACACATTCTGAGACACACACATTTTCCGTGTGTGCAGGAGATTGAGTTTTCGGATCCCAATTTCCCATGCGCATGGGAGATGGACTACTGGGTTCAGATACGTTCTGAGACATCCAAATTTTCTGTGCGCATGGGGAATTAAGTTTCCAGGTCGCACCCAAATTTTCTGTATCTCAGAAACCACGCAGAATGTTGTTAAATTTTTTACGTCTTGAGATTCTGCCATCCAGTTGCAGTTTTTCATCCACATGGGAAATTGAGTTTTTGTTTTGTTTCCTGTGTGTGTGGGAAATGGAGTTTTGGAATCGGACACATCCTGAGACACCCAAATGTTCCATGTGCACTGGAAATAAAGTTTTGGGTCAGACACATTCTGAAACACCCGGATTTTCTGTGCATACAGAAGATTGAGTTCTCAGGTCGCAGTTTCCCATGCGTACGAGAGGTGGAGTGCTGGGGTTGTGTACATTCTGAGACATCCAAATTGTTTGTGCGCAGGGGAAATTGAGTTTCCAGGTACCATCCAGAGTTTTCATATCTCAGAAACCACACAAAATGCTGTCATGAAACTTTTCACGTCTTGAGAACCTGCCAGCCAGTTGCAGTTTTTCATGCACACGGGAAATTTAGTTTTTGGGTTGCAATTTCCTATGCATGGGAAATGGAGTTTTTGGGGTCAGACGCATTCTGTGATGCCCGAATTTCCTGTGTGTATGGGAAATTGTGGTTGCACCCACATTGTCCATGCACATGGGAAAATGGGTTTTCGAGTCACACCCAGATTTTCTATGCGCAGGGGAAATTGAGTTTTCAGGTTGTATCCAAATTTTCTGTGTGTACAGGAAATTGAGTTCTTGGGTTGCATCCAGATGTTCCACGCACATAGAAAATTTAGATCTTACTTCGAGAGGGCTGTTGCAGTAGGTAATCACTTGTAGGACTGTGCCCTCTGGTGTCAGTGCCACACGGAAGCTTTTGGTAGCATTGTCTGATGGAGAACCACCCACCGGATGTCACGTGACTGATGTCAGCGTGACACTATATAGTGGGTGGTCCCCATGTCTGCCCTCCAGTTCTTTCCCGCCATCGACCTGCACACGTCAGACTGACTGAAGCTTGTTGCAGCAGTTTGAATGCCCATTCTGGATGAGTATTCGGTTATTTATTTTTCTTAATTTTAAATTGTTTGTACATCGTCCTCTTCTCCAACAGATTTGCATAAAAACAAGTGCGGTTCGTGCAGCGTCCAACTACCACACAAAGATAAGCATTCCATTTGCCTCTTCTGCCTAGGACCTAACCACAAAGTTGAGGAGAGTGCAAGGCCTGTGCCCGTGTTCACTAGGCCACGTGGAAAAGATGCCAGCAGTCCCTCGAGGCCCATATTCTGAAGGAAAAAATGGCTTCTATGGAACAAGAGTAGAAAAATCTTAAAAGCGATTCTTCCTCTCCCGGGGACCCTCACAAGAAGAAGAAAAGGGATAAGGAGAAACATAGGAACAGGAGCAGTCCATTCCTCCAATGAAGCTGCCTGTGGGCCCTTCGAAAGAGGATTGTCCCCCTTCTTCCGAGAAGGTAAGTGCCGTGACCAAGCCTGTGCTCCTGCCTACAGAACAGGCTTTGGTCCCCCCGCTGCCACTGGTTACAGTGGCAGTGGGCTCCACAGATTCATCCAAGGCCGCTGCCGCTGCTCTCAGGTCCATTTCTGCCCAGGGCTGTAAGTCAGCGGCGTGTCCGATAAGCCACTTGTCGGACCCTCCGGCGAGTGCCTGGCTGGGGTTGGTAAGTTGGGAGCCGGGACCTACGACTCCTGCATGACCCAGGTCAATCAGTCGATTCTTGGACCCTCCGACGATCACACGACCTCTTCGCACCCGCCAGGCCCTGACATGGTGCTGCTGGACATCTGTACCGTCCAGGCTGGAGGACAGAGCTCTGCTCGGGGCTCACTTCGCGGTGAACCCAGTCACCTGATCCGTCAGAGCTTCCTCTGCTATTGCCGGGCCAGCAGGTCCCAACAGACGACCAGCCTTCACCGGTTTTATCAGACGACAGAGTGCCAACAGGCCTTACAGTGGCTCTGACGCCACCTATTGTGACGTCTGATCCTGTTCTTCAGTGCCTGCAGGTTCCCTTATGCCCATCAGGATCGACATCGGGCCTTTCCCCATTGGGACTTCCTACAAGCATTCTTCCCTTGGGGCATCCCTCAAGACCTCACCCTTCTGGGCCCGCAGGTCCTTCAGGACCTTCTGCAGGACCGTCAGGCTTCCCTCTGTTGGGGCCACTGTCAGGCTATCCCCTTGCTGGGCCCTCTTCTGGCTACCCTCCATCAGGCCCTTCAACATATCCTCCGTCAGGGCAGCCATCTGGATAACCTTTGTCAAGCCTGTCACCAGGTTACCCTCACTATGGTCTGATGTCAGGCTTTCCGACACCAGTTTATCCTCCGGGTTACCCACCGTCAGCCCCGATGCCGGATCCTTTTTCATTGGCCTATTACTATTCTAGCTACGCTGGTTCTTACTCTTCATCAGGCTACTCACACTATTACCCGTCTCCTAACTTTGGGGGACATGGGCCTGGATCTGGGTTTACTCAACCACCACCTCCTCCTCCCACTCCACCTCCTCCTCAACCTCAGGTGGACTTCAGGGAAATTTTTAATTCATGGTGGACGGCGACCAAAACTCAGTTGGTCTCTGAACTAGGCAGCAGGCATCCTGTTCCTCTGGATGTCGGCCGCCCAGCTCCTTCAACTAGGGCGCCTTTGCCAGTATGTACTCGTCCTTCGACGTCAGGCTGTCTGTCAGAACCTATGAAACCCCTGACATCCGAAGTCCTCACCAGGGAGCCAGATCCTCCAATTCCTGAAAATCTGCATGATTCAGAAGATTCCAGTGCAGACTCAGATTCCTTAGCCGCCAGTTCGGGCCTAGAAACTCCTCCCCTTGAGGAACCAGTTTCTCAGGAATACCCAAAGTCTCCACCAGAAGATCCCTCCTTCGTGGACCTCCTCAAGCAGATGGTGGAGGCCCAAGAGTAGAAGTCAGATGCTCTGGACCCAAAAAGACGACGGTTGGCAGAGCATCTGGATATTCCTGATACGAGTCCGGTACTCACCCCTCCCCTCCGGCTGGAACCCCGTGAGGATTTATCTTCCACTATATGGAAGAGACCTTTCTCTATCCCGGCCATGGCAAAAAAGGCCGACTGGGTCTACAGGACACCCAAGGATAAGGACCACCTGAGCGTACATCCTAAAGGAGACTCGGTGGTCATTACGGCAGCCTATGATAGATCTAAGTCGAAGCACCTCCCTTCCCGACAGAGTCCAGGCAAATGGACCAGTTCGGGAGAAAATGTTATGCCTCTTCTACACAAGCAATATGTGCTCTGAACTATGTCTCGCACATGCTAGAGTACCAGAAAATCTTATTCTGCCAGCTTGAACCTGTCATCGAGGCCTTACCGGACTCCGATTCAGAGTCATCCTTGGCATCCACTCTGAAAATGGCCAAGGTGACTGGATACCATTCTTTGTGGGCCACCTACAATGTGATGGATTCCTCCACTAGGGGTATTGCCACTGCTGTGATCCTTCACCAGTACTCCTGGCTAAGAGTATCGGGCCGGTATTCTGATATTCAGTCAGCTATCCAGGATGCTCCTTTCAGGGGCTCTGTCCTGTTTGGTGGGGACACCCAGGACATCATATCTAGCCTGCAGGATAAAGACAGTGCACTTCAGTTGGTTCATGCCATGTATCGACCGAAACAGCAGCAGCAAAAGCGTCCTTTCTGTTAGCAAAACAGATGCCAGACGAAAAACCAGCAAGCACCCAAATGTCAGTTTAAGCATAAGGCTCCCAATTCTGCTGCTGGACCCCTAGTCAAAACTCAAAGAGGTGTGGGAGCGGCCCTCCCTAACCCTCCCTCCCACTCCTGACTTGGTGACGGTCCCCCTCCCCGTCTATCAGAGGAACAGGTGGGCAGAAGATTCACAAGGCATGTGGGAGACTAGGAGTTCATCACAACAGACGCCTGGGTGCTTCAGTTAATAAAGCTTGGTCACGTTCTAGAATTTTGAGAAAAACCTCCAGACAATCCACCAAGGTCTTCTCATTACTCAAGGGCACATATCCACCTTCTAAGGGAGGAGATCATGGCTCTTCTTCACAAAAAGCAATAGAGCCAGTGCCGGCAAGCCAGATCAGGAAGGGTTTAACTCCCACTTCTTTCTGGTACCCAAAAAGACAGAGGATTTTCGCCGGATTTTGGATCTCAGTACTCTAAACCTCTTCATAGAATACAAGAGGTTTCAGATGCTGACATTGCAAAGCCTTCTGCCTCTCCTATCCAAGGGTCAATGACTTTGTGTGCTGGACATGAAGGATGCGTATCTTCTCATCCCAATCTTCAGTCCTCGTCGCAAATTCCTCAGGTTTTTCTTCCAAGGGGAGCATTACCAGTTCAGGGCTCTCCCTTTTAGCCTGTCCTCTGCCCCATGGAATTTTACCAGGTGCCTAGTGGCAGGGGTGTTGAGGTATTAGAGGCATGCTGTTTTTCCCTACCTCGATGATTGACTCCTTGCAGCTTTGTTGAAGGAGGGGTTGGAAGCCTTTCTGTCGGCTACTCTGCACCTATTCAAGCACCTGGGTATCACGGTCAATTATCCCAAGTCCCAGCTCACTCCTTCCCAACACCTTCAGTTTATTGGGGTGGTGCTGGACATGGTGCAGTCAGGCTAAGCTGGTATCTTCCAATCGACATATCTCGACCAGAGGGGTCCTCTGTCTTCTCGGTCTCATGGCAGAGGCTGTTTCCACAGGCCCATTGGCCAGACTCCACATGCATATTTCACAGTGGAATCTAAGATCTCAGTGGGATCAGAGGGAAGACGACTTAGATTGCCCGATCCTCATTTCCACCCCAGTGCAACAGGACCTGTTGTAGTGGCAGGACTACAGCAATCTGTTGCTAGCAGTCCCTTTCCAGACCACTCCACATTCCCAAATACTGACTACAGATGCATCAGGACAGGGATGGGGTACCCATCTGGGATCCCACAGGACCCAGGGTCTGTGGTCCCCTGTAGAAGCACACCTGCACATAAATGTGCTAGAGATGCAAGCAATGCTTTATGCTTTTCAGGTTTTTCAGCACATCCTTCCTCAGGAAGTCCTCTTGATCCAGATGGACAACATGTGCGTGGTGTGGTACATCAGCAAACAGGAGGGCACCTGCTCGTACCCTCTTTGCAGAGAAGCGATGCAGGTTTGGAACTGGGCAGTTCTGCACAAAATCTGTCTTCAGGGGTTTATGTCCCAGGGGTGCAGAACGTTCTCACAGACAGTCTCAGTCGCACCAGGGTAAGGGATCATGAATGGGAGCTAAGGCAAGAAGTAATAAATGACATCTTCGACTTTTGGGGTCGTCCAGAGGTGGATCTGTTTGCAACCCCAACAAATGCAAAACTTCCCAAGTTCTGCTTGCTCGATCCCGGGCATGATGCTTTCGGGCAAGATGCACTGTTGCCTTGCTGGACAGAGAGATTTCTGTACGCATTGCCTTGCTTTCCACGAGTGTGTTGACCAAGCTCCAGTCAGAAGGAGCACAGATTATTCTGATAGCTCCTTTTTGGCCTCGACAAATATGGTTTCCACTGCTTCAACAACTAGCAGTGGAGCCTCCCATACCTCTACATCTATCTTATGATCTACTCACCCAGGAAGGGGGCACAATGATATATACGGGGATAAAGTTCCTTCATCTTCATGTGTGGCATCTCAGGACACAGCTGCTTCTCGGTATGGGTTTCCCCAGGGTAGCTCAGATTTTTAGTGGCAGCAAGCCGTCCGCACCAGAACTACTACACCATGAAGTGAAGCATTTTCTCCATTTGGGCCATACTGCGAAGATCTGGATCCCTTCACATGTCCCACTCCCCAGGTTATGGAGTATCCCCTTCATCTGTTGGACTTGGGCTTGAGTTATTCGTCCTTGAAAGTGCATCTAGCAGCCGTCTCTGCCTACCATGATCCAGTAGGAGGCAAGACTATGGCTCGGTTAGAGGTCTCCGAAACCTTTTTGAAAGGTATCCTGCATGTGAAACCCCTGGTGCATAACCCTGCTCCACCGTGGGACCTTAATTTTCTTTTGGAAAATCTGACCTTGCCTCTCTTCGAGCCGGTGAGTTCTTGTGATATGTGCTTTTTGTCCTGGAAAGCACTATTTTTAGTTGCAATTACCTCAGCTCGTAGAATTTCTGAGCTTCAGGCCCTGATGTACAAGGTGCCTTATTTTATTTTTCACAGAGACAGGGTGGCTCTGCGTACAAATCCCAAGTTTCTTCCTAAGGTTGTTTTGGAGACGACCCTTAATCAGTCTTTAGAATTGCCAGTTTATTACCGCGAGCATTCTAATCGAGGGGAAGTCAGCCTATGTACGCTAGACGTTCACAGGATTTTATGTTATTACATGAACAGGACTAAAGATGCCCGAAAGACGGATCAACTTTTCTTTTCTTTTGCACCAAAAAGGGAGGGTGCGGCAGTTTCCAAACAACCTTTCAAAATGGCTGGCAAACTGCATTACTTTTTGATACCAAAAGTACGGTAAGGTCCTCCGGGTCAGGTAAAAGGACACTCTACCAGGTGAATAGCTGCTTCCACAGCCTGTTTCAGAAATGTATCTGCTGCAGACATCTGCGCGGCAGCTACGTGGAGTTCTGTCCACACTTTAGCAAAACATTATAGTTTGGACATTACTTCGAGGCGTAGGACTGGCTTTGGACTAGCAGTCCTCCAAGGACTCCTGTCCTAACTTCCTGGTTTTTCTACAAGAATTATGTTCCAGCCTCCCATGTTTTTCTTGTCCCTTGGACTCTTTACTGCTTGGGACTCAGTCCAACAAGTGATTACCTACTGCAAAGGCCCTCTCGCAGTAAGATAGTAGTTACGTTAAAACTTACCATAACAGTAGATCTTCGAGAGAGGCTCTTGCAGTAGGTAACCTTTTTCCCTCACACCTTTCCCCTTTTTTAGGTTACAGCTCCCTTTCCAGAAAGCCATTTTTTTGTAATTCAGGAGCCTCTTTATTTTCTCCTGTCATGACCTTTGGTGGTCTCCAGCGGGAGACCTGGAGGGTGGATGTGGCGACCGCCCACTATATAGTGTCACGCTGATGTCAGTCACGTGATGTCCGGTGGCCAGTCCCCTGTCAGACAGTGCTAGTAAAAGTTTCCGTGTGGTCCTGACGTTAGGGGGCGCAGTCCAACAAGTGATTACCTACTGCAAGTGCCTCTCTTGAAGATCTACTTTTACGGTAAGTTCTTATGTAGCTGTACTTTATCACGTTGCACCCAGATTTTCCATGCATATGAGAAACTGACTGGGAAGGGAAGGTGCGGGGTTACCCGCATGGGCCCAAGTATCATATAGTCAAAAGAAATCTTCTCTTGGCTACGGTCCTGCATCTCTACACCTGTGGGTGCCAGAGGGACTGCTGCTTTTGCAGACATACAGACTCTTTGCGCTGTGCATATGTGTGGCTGCAGCCCACCAGACAGCCCCACAAATTCTTGACTTTTGTTGCCACGGGGGCCCTGCACTTCCATAGCAGAAGGACTATTCCCAGTCCCTGTGTGCCTGCATCTATGGATATGATTCCACTGTCTCAAAAAGACAGGAAATTCTCTGCAAAACAAACAGTCAAAAAAATGCATGAGTGCACCAGTCAGGGTTCAGTTTAATGCTACAGAAGTAGAGAAATGTGGCGTTAGGGTTTCCAACCCTAACTCCCCACCCCAAGCAATAAAAGGACAAGACCACACAAGCAACCACAAACAGCCATCATCAGGTAAGACAAACAACATACAACGGTTTCCAGATGACACTGATGCAGTAGCACTTCATGGATTTGTATTTGAGGCTTCTGAGGCGAAAACTGTGTGTGTATGTTGTGCAGTGTGCATGACTATCTCTGGCTGCAGAACGACTTCTTGTAATTTGGGTACTGTGTATTTGTGTCTGTGGCTACCGCGGCCTGTACTTCTGCACACAGTAGTAGTGTTATGATTTCAGTGTCGTGGATCTGCAGCCAGAAGCGAGTGTGTATGTGTTGTGGTGTGCATACTGCAGATACAAATCCACAAAAGTAGCATACCACTGCTACTGCAGTTGTCATCTGGAAATAGCTGTATTTGCATACTTTCATTAAGCTCTATATTCTAAACATTGCCTCCCACAGATGTGCTGGAATTTTCTTGCTGTTCTGCAAGGCCTTCAGTTCTGATTGCATATCTGACTTTGCCATCCTCCCTGTGTACTTTGTACTGCTTGGGAATCGTTCCAAAGGTGGTGGCCCAAGTGGAGGAGATGTTCTTGATGACTATAGAACAGTTACTCACTGTAACAGTAAATCTTCGAGAGGAACTTCTCCTTTGGGTCATAACACACCCACCTTCCTTCTCCCTTACTGAGGTACAAACTGACTGGATATTCTGCTGTCTTGCTGTAGGTTTCCATAAGTGCCTTATGTGTTTTCCAGTCCCATGCTTCTCCTTGGGTGCCTGTTACTAGCTTTAGATGCTGGTTCCTCATGGTAAGTGGACCTTTGAGCTCAGCTCTGGCAGGGAACCAAAGAGCCATGGGGCTGCCCACTTTTTAAAGGCTCTGACGTTGCACTTCATCATGGGTGTCTATCAAGTAGCAAAAGTTTCTGAGTGGTCCTGACAGTGACGGCTTTCAGTTCCAAAGGTGTGGCCCAGTGGAGGAGATTCTTTTCAAAATCTGCTGTTACAGTGAGTAACCGTTCCATCTTTTCTGAGGATCTCTCCCATCATTGAGCCACATCATGGAACTGTAAGTCATCTGCCTCGGCACCACCCAGAAATTTTTGCTGCCTGGGTCCGCCCATGTCAACATGCCTCGCCAGTGCCTATATAATGTGGGTGTTCCCAGCATGCCTCCGTTCTTTCTTCCTGCCATCAGCCTCGCATCAATTCACTGCTGCTGAAAAAGATGTTGAACTTGAAAAGTTTTCGTTGACACTGCTGTATCAAACTTGTTATTTTAAGCTTTACTTTTATGCCACCTCTGACAGACAAGGAACCGTTGTTCCACTATTGCCGCTGCATCGTTAAAATTTATAAAGAAACAACAACTCCATATGTCTCCTTTATGGTGTACCTGTGGAGACTGACAGTCTTTATTAAAGTACAAGGCACCAAGTTTAGGGCAGAGCTTGGCGTGGATGGTGTCTACGTGGTCAGAGAAGTCAAGTTTGCTATCCAGCCACACACTGAAGTATTTGAAGGATTGAAACACACCTGGAGGGATACCATCCATGGTGGAGAAGATAGGCAGAGTTGAGATTCTGACCATTTTTTGGCTGGTGCCAAAGGTCACTGACACAGGTTTTTTTTTTTTTTTTTTGTGTGGTCCCAGAGTTGGGGTGCTGGGAACCAGTGCAGGACATTGTGGAAGTCTTGCTTGACCAGACCTTCCATGGCAGTAGTAGAGGGACTGGAGGTATAAACGACTGTCATCTGCATACATGTGGATATGCAAGTTGGCACAAGCCACGAGGAGGTCATTCAGGAAGATGGAGAACAGGGTGTGCCCCAGGATGGAGCCCTGTAGGACCTCCGCCTGGATGGAAAGTGGAGGTGGTAGGGTGCTACCAAACTGTACGGACTGCATGGCCCAAGAGGTAAGAACAGAACAAGTCAACAGCAGGTGCTGAGAGTCCAGCAGAACTCTGCTTATCTAGGAGGAGTGGGTGGGACACAGAGTCGAGGACCTTGGCCAGATTGATGAAAATGGCAGCTGTGATGTGCCCCGATCAGTCCATGAGAAGACCGAATAAGTTACATGCAACAAGGAGGAGTCAGTGGAGTGATGCTTCCAAAAGCCAGAATGGAATGAGGAGAGGAACTCGGTGGAGGATAGGAAATTGGAGAGTCTAGTGTAGACAAGGTTCTCCTGCAGCTTATCAAGGGAAGGGAGGAGGGAGATTAGCCAGAAGTTACCCGGGTAGAAGGGTTTCCCTGCTTTGTGGAGTGGAAAAACTTTGGCCAACTTCCAGGACTGAGGGACCACGCTGAGGGAGGAAGAGAGGTTGAGAAAGTTAGTCGGAGGATATGCCTTGGCAGGAGCAGATATATGGAGTAATTTAGGATTCAGTCTGTCAGGGCTGGATTTGCACAGGTTGAGGGAGTAGACAGCATTTGGGGTTTCCTGGGTAGTAACAGGGGTAAGAGGAAACCAGTGGAAGGTAGTGGAGAAGAAATGGGAGGAGTGGAGAAGGCTAAAGAGTGAGTGGAAAGGAGAGCACAAATGGTGAAGAACTCACTGAAGTGAGCAGCAACAGAAGTGAGGGGTCAGACACAGGTGAACCATCTACTAGATGGACTGGGGGGGGGAGACTGGGAGGGAAGGTCAAAAAGGGAGCAAATTACCTTCCAGAACTTTGAGGAGGCATTAAGGTTATTCTGAAGGTTGGCCTTGAAATACTGTGATGTCACAACCAGGATAGCCTTTGTACAGGAATTCCTGATAGCCCAGTATGGGAGGAAGTCCAGCAGAGAGATAATTTGAAACGTGACCAGGTGACATCACGGGACTTGCACTGATCAGTGATTTTGGGGGTAATCTAGGGGTGATGTTGAGTTTTGACCCTGGATTTTCTGAGCAGGGCCTCTGTGCCTCAGACAGAAGAGAATTTGGAGTGAAACATGGAGAGGGCAATGTCGATATTAGTGGCGCAGGGTTTGGCTGTTCAGTCTGCAGCAGGAAGGTCACTCAAGAGAGTAGAGGTGTTGAGTGACTGGAGGGACCTGGTGTAGATGTATTTAGAGGAGGCGAGTGGACGCTGTAACTTTCTGACACAAAACATAATGCACTGGTCGCTAAAAGCATCCAGCAGGATTCTTGCTGCAGCAGTATAAATTGTCCTACAGTATTTCGTCTTAAATAAGTGTCTTAAATATTGTCTTAGGAATAGTAAAATGAGAGAATTTAAATTGCCGAGATCTTTGAACAAGTATGGAGATATGATCTTTCCCTTCATGGCTATATCCCTGTGGAATTAATTTAATGATTCCATTAAGGGTGCCAAAAATTCTGAGGGCTTATATCAATGCATTGAAACAAGAACTGTCAGTCCGTTGCAGGGTTTTAAATAAGGATTTTAAATTGATTAGCACTTTCGAGCGGAAAAGTGCTACTCAGTATTGCAAATGTGTAGCAGTTGGATCGAATTGATTAGCAAAATGAAAAAACTGTCAAGTTTACTAGACACAATATGATTGGTGTTATTTCTCAAACACTTTTTTGATTTCCTTTGATGTGTGGAGCAAGAGGGGGAAAAAAGACTGGTACAGGCGTGTGTGCAGTCACTGAGTCACTTTATTAAATTTTTTCCATCAGTGTCTCTCTGAATGAAATTCAAACAGAATTTTTCAAGTTCATAATAAACTCTGACATGAGTTACTAGTATTAAAAACAGATCTGATTCTTCAAATAATGTAGTTTCTATTTGCCAACCTTCCCAAGCCTGACTACATAGGGAACAGTCATAAGTTTCAGAATAAGCAGCTGCAGTCGCTGCACCATAAAAGTAATAAAACAGATACAAGTTTACAGCTGACTAGTATTCCTAACCTTCCATCCATTTGCACTGAGCCTCTAACTTAAACGGTCAGTTTTAAATGGATGAGACAGTTGGGAACAGTACTCAGTTGTCGGGAGTCTAGTGTCTGAAACAAAATTTAGAGAGTTCAGTATGTACCGAACATTTTCTGACCAGCCTTGTTAAATGTAGTTGCCACTTGCCAACCTTCCGAAGTGTGACAGCTGACTACTTAAAAGTAGCAGTAGAATAAACAGCTGCAGCTGCACTCTAAAAGTAATTTAACAACAGACACAAGTACAACTGACTAGTGTTCTCAACCTCCCATCCATTTTGCACTGAGCCTCTAACTTAAACGGTCAATTTTAAATGGATGGGTGGTTGGGAACAGTAGTTGGGGATATCTAGTGTCTCAAACAAAATTTAGTTATGTTCGGTACTGAACCTGACCTTAACCTAAATAAAGAAGCCTGTAGTGCGCGGTCATGACTTGTGCTGGCACGGAAATTTAATTGCGGTGGCTGGGAAACAATCTGTAGGGTTACGCCAGTAATAAGCAGCTGTAGTAACGAAACTGATTTACAAACATGAGCTGCTATTTAATTATTCTTGGACTACTGCAGTTCCCAGCCACCATCCAGATTTGGATTGAGCCTCTAACTTAAACGGTCAATGAATGCGGGTTCGGAACAATCAGTAGTTGTCTACTTAGGCCTGTAGACCTGGTTCCCGGCAGCCAGATCTGATCCCACTATTTTTCTGTAAGTGCAGATTTTACAATTTAGAACAGAAAGCACCAGTTTAAGGCTGCAAGCACTGTTCAGACTCGCTGTTCATTTTACTTCTTTGACTTATTTCCAGGACCAGCCAGCACAAAAAGATGATGATGGCTTTTGACCCACCTGAGAAGTCAGCCTGCTCATATAGTCTCCCCCCACCCCTGAACCCCACAGTCGAGCGAGAGGGATTTTTGATTCACAGTGCAAGTTATTCAAACATTTGTAGCCACTAATATCATTCTCACCAAAAAAGAAGAAATTTAACAACTGTGGTCTTCAACTTGATCCACTGAAAAACATACATGTGAGTCTCCACCAGCCAATGAACACATCTGAGGACTTAAATGCCCTATAAATGTTTAACTTGGAAAACTAATTCCTTAAATAACTACTTGCTTCATAAGCAGCACTTTAGTCAGTGCTAAACTTATAGAGACTTAGTGATCCCAAATACCACACAGGCCGCTTCTGAGAGCTCAGTAGAATTAGTAAACTTGTGATGAAGTCAGCTGAGCACAAGAAAAAAAAAATGTAATTTTAAATGATCATGTCTGATCTCATCATGACATGGTTGGTGCCCTGGCATGTACAGGTGCCTGCTGAACTCAAGACAGGTGCAGTGAGCCCATTTGCTGAAGTGAGTAGAGAGTCCTCTGTGCGGACTAGTACTAAACGAAGTTCTGAAACAGCCGAGTTCTCCTGGCCTGCCGGGATTCCGAGTGTCCACTTCCACATCTGCCTGCCTGTACCAGCCCCCCATAATCAGACGATCTAGATTGCTAAGCAGGGAGAGTGCAGGGCACCCCCCATTGCCAGTGCACTTCCTCTGCTTGGAGATCTGGACGTCTAAGCACGGGAATTGGTGCTGGCAGGCAGATGTGAAGAGAGGTGCTCTGCTGGCTGGCATGGATTTTCACACCCACTTCCCTCCAATGACCAACTACCGACACTGATGAGGACCTGAAGTTTTTTTCCCCACGGCACTTACTCATTGCCACTTAGGCTACAACTTATCAGCCAAAAGTGTACTTCCTTCAGTTTACAGGGGCTCGCTACATGATCATGTCATCACTGTCTGACTCTGAAGTAGTGTAAGACATATTTGCTGCATCTTCTGAACTAATAGTATTTGTGTTGCGAGATGACCTTTTTGCTTCTGACTGCCTTTGTTTTTTTGCACAAACTCTTCTTGGGGTGCTGAAGAATCTATCTACAACTGGAACAGGATCAAATGTCTCTGGACTGTCGCCCTCAACTGAAATTCTAACCAGGTGTTCCAACATTACTTCACTCAGTCTGTTTCTCCAGTCAGTTTTTACATGCTGCATTATTGAAAATGACTTTTCCAGCTTTGCATTGGACACTGGAATGAGCTTACAAATAATGACAACATGGTAGAAGTTTGAGAACTGTTCTCTGTAGGACTTCAGAATACAGTTCCAAAAGTCTTCCCTGTTCAAGTGACTTAAAAACTTATTGTATAAAGTTTTAAGTTCAGACCATTTTCCTGGCAAAGCAGCAATGTCAGCATTATTATTTGTGAGTGTCTGTCCATAGTAATTAAAATACTTCCAAGTCTACGTTCCCAAACATTTCTAGCTCATCAGCGCTCCTAGGCCACTGTGTAACATCTAACAGTTTTAAAGTCCTAAAAATTGGGTGTTGGTCCTGAGAGTCACAGTCAATAATATCTGAAAATCTATCAGAAATGCACTGTTGTACGCTACTGACGTAATTAGGTACCTGTGTTATAAGGCGCCTGATGCTGTTGTTCGCATTCGAGACTGTAACATCTTTAAGCACGACCAGTTAAGAATTGTCAGTTACGTCATGATCATGTTGCTGTAAGAGTGTCTTAAGTTCAAAGTTGCATGTTCCGAGAAGATTATCTGCGAGATGCTGTAGTTGCCGTAAGGTTGCGTCAACACAAGCCAAAGCTAAGATCAAGACAGCAGAAGAACCCTGTAAACTGAGGGAGAGTCGTGACAGTGGCCTTAGAAGGTCAATATAGAAGAGTAAATGAGTGACAAATTTGGCAGTTTTCAGTTTGGTCAGAATGCCCTTAACTCTGCTTTTCTCTGTTGGTGGTGTAGTGGCAGTTTCTGCGAGATTTTCAAGATGATGAATCGTAACTGTCTAGGATTTTACCAGTGTCTGAGCAGCACGAAGTTTGTGATCTACCCACCTTGTTCCAAATGCTCTTTCTGGTTTGCTGACTTCGGTGCTCACTATTTTAGTCAATTCTCTGAGCTCGCAAAGTTGCTTTGGACTTTTTTCGTAAAGGTAGTACAATGTCATAAGATTATCGTTCACTTGATCAAAAAAATGTTCCTTTCAGTGCATCTCTAATTGCCAATTCAAGTCTATGGTTAAGACAATGAATAGACAGCAACCATGGCATTTCCACTTTTAGCAGAGCTGATAGCCCTTTTCTTTTCCCCAGGTTTACTGCAGCACCATCTGCACACATTGCAACCATGCGACTGTTCAAGTCTAAAATGCCTAACTCTAACAGGGCTTCTAGAAGAGTTTGTAACAAACCTTCTGCAGTGGCATGCTAAATGTCTTTTAGTCTGAAAAAGGTAATCTCTGTTAAACAAGAACTTTCGTTAAAATGCATAATATACAGTAATTCTTTTTCAATACAACTTTCATCTGTCGCCCCATCTACAAGAACCTCAAAATACAGACTTTTCTGAAGGGCCGTGAGTAGATTGTCCCGTAACGATTCACCAACAACTGACATGAACATACGACAACTGTTAATATTTGTATATGCACTTCTGACATCAACATCATGTCTTTTTTCAAGTTTAACAAATGATTCAAATTTAGTAAACAAAAGTTCTTCTTTAGCGAGCAGATAAGCGATTTCAATCAGACGGCGAACTACAGCTCTGTCTCTTACTTCTGCTCCTAATAGTGCATGTCCTACTGGTGTAGTTTTGTATATGGAGGCAATTGATTCTGGTGTTCAGTTGAGTGTAACGGCTCGTTTATGAGCATCGCATTGACCGTGTTTTGCAACATTGTCCTTTTTCAAAGCTGTACCTCGGATACCAACAGTGAAACTTTCACTAAAATTTCTGCAGTACTTTAACTGGTCTGCCCATTTTTCACACAGGGAACATTTTACCCGGTCTACAAACTCACCACCACCATTGTCTGTTTCAAACACTAACCATTCGTTGCGGTGATCAATCTCCTTTTTCTATTTTTCAATAGTGTGCCTCCTGACTCTTTTGGTGGTGGTTGCCATGGTTGCTGTCTATTCTTTTGGGTTCACTTAGCTGTGTTGTCAGGGGCACTTACAACTACACTGAGTATTTGAACAATGATGTTGCTTCTTTTCCAGTGAGTCTTGTAGCTTTGCACTAAAATGACATTCTTAATGTACAATAAAAGTATTGAACAACAAATTGTGTGGTTCTTTTCCTGTAAAATTTGTCCAAAGTACTGCAGAGACACCACCAGTCCGGTAGCTGAACAGTGTGTGGTGTGTGTGGTCCACACTCCCCAGTGTAGGCCCCAACCTTTGAAGACAGTGACTCAGAAAGACTCATCGAACTTGAGGCCACGGTGAGCAGTGAGGCACAGGAACAGTGTGAATTGTTGCTGCACTCGTGGCCATCGGCATCCAACAAGGCCCAGCATCCACAAGCTTGTCCCCCGGCCTACCCATTCTCCTATGCAGCTTCAGGGACAGACTGCTGCTCTGCTGCCCAGAGGTCGTGCTGGTGGAGCCAGCACATCTTAGAGGGCCAAACTCTGCGCACCTCTTGCCCACAGATTCAATCAGGTGGGTCCTGGAAGCTTATCTGGGGGGTCTCTTCTGCAGTCTTCAACCGGGGGGGGGGTTAACCTAAACCTAGCTGGCCCGGGCCTCGACTTCTTTTACCACTGGTAAAGAGACACCCGTCCCCTAAACCCGTCTCGATTGCCTCTCAGCTGGCTTTCGACATAGCAAAGCAAGTTTACCTACCTTGTCTCTCTCTGGCTGTAGCTCCGCAGTGAACTCTTCCATGCCTTGCTCTTTTCACTGCTGCGCGGGCTTCTGTCACATTGGTTTCTCTTCTGTAGCAGCACTCTCCAGATGCGTGGGATCAGGCAGCCAATAACTGCAGAGGTGGGCAGAGCTAATAGGGTTAATGACGCCCATTTTGCAAAAAAAAAGTACTGCGTCCATAAACAGCAGGGAAAACGCGAGAAAACATGCAAAAAATGGATCGCACTTTTCTGCGGTCCATTCCATGTTTTGACTTGCATGACCAGCTGGTTTGCATTGCAAAATGCGATGTGATACCGGCTATTTAAAACCCTACCGTTTGTATGTGTAATGGTTGAAATCAGTACGACTGGGATTGATATGCATAATTGATACAGAATGTGTATGTATATAGTTTAGGTAATGGATGTTTAATATGATTTAGTAACTCCTATATTGGGACATGCTGTGTACATGTGTGTGTTTTTTTTACTTAATGATTCTATGAAATAAATTATTTTACTTTAAATCTTTTTAAACGTGAAACAGGGCCATTTTATAAATTGGACCACCGGTTCTAATGGTGTGATGTACCATCAATTCCTGTATAAAAATAAAGATTTTTACTACTACTAGTATGGTGTGAGTGGGAGGAGAGAACCCTACCCAGGAGGGGATGGTTATGAAAGTGGAGATTGAGGTGGGTGGGTTCACTGATAATCTGCATGGGATTTAGGGACTCAACATTGTTGATGGTCAACCTTGAGGGGAGAGCCAGTTGACACTGAAATCCTCTAACAAAATTAGTTCATCAGGGGCAGAATGAGAAGTGATGGTGGAGTGGGAATCAACCAGGGAGGAGGAGAGTATTTTTGATGAGGCATAGAAAGCCCCAGTGAAGATGGGCAGAGAGGAGGGGAATGATAGCCTGACCAGTAGGAGGAATTTGTGGGAGGAAAATGCAGCCTTTCTGAAAGCCATAGTGCAAAAGAGGCTCTGACGAGAATAGATGGAAACACCACCCCGCCTATGTTTTCCTCTTTCTTACTTGGAAAGATGATGGTCGGGAAGGGACAGGCTAGAGTCTGGGATCCAAGAGGAAAGACCGGAATCCAAGATAAGGAGGATGTCGGGGAATGTTGTGAAATCTAGACTGACAGGACGTCGAGTTTTGGAATATGGCTCTGAGCATTGAGGTGAAATATGCTCTGCCCTTTAGCAGCTGGAGAGGCAGAGAAAGGGGTGAGTGCAGGGTTGGACTCCATGTAGCCAGACAGAAGGAGTAGGAACAGGAGCAGTAGGATGGAGTGGGATTTCCACCCCTCAGAGTGGGGGTGGGTGGGCAGGAGGAGGCAGAGGAAGGAGAGTAGGATGCAGTGGAGAAACTCAAGGTTAAGGGAGGGTGAACAGAGAGAGAGACAACCAGGGTGATTAGGAGGGGAGGAGGGTGTGGGGTGGCATGTCAGGAGAGATGAATGTGTGGAGGGAGGGAGGGAATGGAGGGGAGTGAGGAGGGAGAGGGTAAGGTCAGTGCCGGGGAGGGGGTAAGGTAGAGAAGAGTAAGGTACAATGTAATCAGGAGGTGAGACTTTGGGAGGCATTTCTTTATTTCCTCATGCTTGCTTCTTTGCTACTGATAGCTGTATCTTCTGGAAGGCTCTTGGTGGTGGTGGGGAATTCAAGCCTGGTCTCACCAGGAATCGGCCATAGTCTTTTATAAAATGCTCATGTGTACAGGTATCTCTGATTTCTCTTCCATCTTTCTGCTCCAGTCCAGCTTACATTGAGGAGTGTAATCTGTATGCTCTGGATGTGCGCAGGCACTTGTTGCATACTTGCGGTGTACTGCAGACTACCAATACTGTGATAGATTGTTGTCCTCCTTGGTGGGGGAATTGCATGAGGCATGGCTTGTAGGACCTCCTGAGCCAGGCAGATAAAAGCATGTATCAGGGAGGTATAGAGTTTTCCTGCCCTTCCTTGGTGAAAACTCACTCTAGCAGGTGGTCTTCTGAGTGGACAGGGATGTTGCCATTCTTTACATTCTCTGTGGGATGGCGGCATGGTTTCCATAGAAACCTAGAAACATGGACATGATGGCAGAAAAAGAGTACAGGTCCATTTAGTGTGCCTGGAGTTCACTGTCTGCCCCAGGATCTATTGTCCTTGTAGGGTCGTATCCCTCCCGGTACACACCCCTGCTCCCATCACTGCCGCTACCAACTTGAGCAGCCACTCAACCCTCACTCTGTCCCAGCCATGTGTGATGCCTATGGTCTTGGCACCCACCACCTTTTCTGGCAGACTGTTCCACCGTTCCACCACCCTTTCTGTAAAATAGAGCTTCCTCACATTCCTCTCAAACACTCCCCCAACAGTTTCCACTCATGACCTTAGGTTCTTGACTTTGTACTCGTGCTAAATAGTTCCCCACAGTTCACCTGGTTTATTCCATTCAGGAACTTGAAGGTCTCTGTCATACCCCCGACCTGGTCTCTAGCGAGTACATGTTCATTGTCTTGAAATGATCTTAATATCTGCCATGATGTCCAGAATCATCTTGGTCACCCTGCGTTTCACTGCCTCCAGCCTGTTCCTGTCCTCCTTTAGGTGAGGACTCCAGACTTAAGCACAGTATTCCAGGTGCGGGCTCACCAGTGACCTATATAGAGGTAGTAGTACCTCCTTTTCTTGTTGTCCATACCCCTTCTGATACACCTCAGTATCCTGTTAGCTTACTATAGGCCTTGTTACACTGGCTTGATTGAGTTTGTCAATAGATGACTCCCAGGTCCCTTTTCTCTGCTGTAGTGCTCAGTTAAACCCCTCCCTTTCAGTGCTCTTTCCTGTTTTTCCCCCCCAGATGTATAAACTTGTATTTTTTTGTCATTGAATTTCAACTGCCAAAGCTTAGACTACCTCTAGCTTGTGTAGATTTCGCTGCATCTCCGTGATCCCTTCATCAGTATCTGTCCTACCGAAGAGCTTCGTGTCATGTGCAAAGAGACACAGCTTGCCCCAGATGCCCTCTCCAGTGTTGCTGATGATCATATTAAGGAGGACAGAACCCATGACAGATCCCTGAAGCACCCCACTCATGATCTCAGTCTCTTCTGATTTTACCCCATTTACCACCACCATCTGTCTCTCCTTCAGCCAGTTTCCTATTCTTCTATGTCCACAGCCACACCCAGGTCCTCCAGCTTCTTCAGCAGTCTTCTGTGTGGCACCAAGTCAGAAGCCTTGCTGAAATCGAAGTAGAGTAAATGCACAGCATGGCACTTATCTACCATCTTTGTTACCTAGTCAGAGAAAACTGTCAGGTTACTCTCTATTACTCGGTTGTACAAGGCAGAAGGAGGTGCTAGGCCCATCATGACTGCCTCCCCACACCGTGTGGGGGAGATTAACTTTTGTTACTGAGAAAATAATTTTCTCTCCTAAAGCTGGTCTCCAGGCTCATAACTATTGGAAGGTCCTTCCTGGTACCACGTGACAGGCAGGAAACTGATTTTTGCGGGGAGACTACATCCTCCCAACGACTTCCGCCAGCCACCAGTTTACTTCCTGCCTGTCAAGAGGCAGGTTTTCTGCAGGAGCTCTGTCACAGGAGTGACAGAGCTGAAGACACCACTCTGTAAGTGCAGGATTTTACTCTTTTTTTTTTTCCCAGAGAGACATCAATAGATTCGAGAGGAAGCTTAAAGGATCTGCCTCTCTGCTGTGTGGGGGTCCCCATTCTCAGCTGTGCATGCTGTACAGACTGGCCCCCTCATCCCCTCTCCCACATTCCTGCGCTGTGAAAGCTCCCGCAGTGCTGCCCGTTGATAGACTCTCCCTCCAGGGAGAACAGCAGAACTAGTAGGCAGCAGACGAGCTGCACTCCAAAACTTTCTCAAGGAGCTAAGCAGAGGTTTTTTCCTCCGGCAGCGGAGGAGCCGCGTTTTACCCTTCCCGTCGATGGCCACTGCAATCTCAGGCCATTGATGTGGGTCCTCGTTGACGAGCCCCTGGGGCCTTCGGCTCATTGACGGATGCAGGGAAAGCCAATCAGAGCGATTGCGCTCCACTTCTGGGGGGGGTCCTGCGATGAACCAGCTCGTCGACATCAGTGGCTCATGGCAACGCCATGAGGCAAACGGGAGAGAGGAAAGTGCAACTCTCCACGAGGGTTGACAAGCTTTTTACACCATCCACTCACCGAATTTTCCAGCCCTCAATGGATCAGTACAACCCTCCCTCAGGGCATCATCAGTTTCAAAAGAGTAGTTTTACAGCATCAGGGCTATTAAGACAGACCTCCCTCAGGGCAGCATCATTTTCAAAGGGTCGTTTTAAAAGGGGATTTTCAGAGAGCAGCTGAAACAGTGCCTCAATCAAATTTCTGGCCCAGCACCGCAGACATAATGTCCTCTGCCAAAACGGACAAGCCGTCAAGGGGCAGAAAGTGCCACAAATGCAGATCCCCCATGCTGGCAACCTTTGCGGGATCGCTCTGCGTAAAGTGTGAAAGTGCCATGGCCACAAGATTGGACAAGGTTGAGGAGGCATCCGCCTCTGAGTTGGAGGAACAACAAAGCCTGGTGACTGGCCCTGAACAGTCCTCCTTCTCAGACTGGCATCATTCCTCATCTAGAGACTTAGCCCCAGACCTCATCAAAAAGCTTAACAGAGCCTTCGCCCTCAACTTATCTTATTTTTACATCCTGCCACAGTCACCAGATCGCAGGACCCACAAGAAAGCTACCCGGAAGCATACCCCCTCCCATTCCTCAGACGAGGAGGGGCACCACTTCTCACAGTACGACAGGAAGAGGAAGAGGTCCAGATTCAGGAGCAGATCTAAAGATGCCCACAAGGGGAAACACCGACAAGACAGGTCCCCATCAGAGTCCAGTTACTCAACCCCAGAAGAGGGGGAAATCCCGGATGATGACTCTGAATCCAACGGCTCGTCATTCAGAAACTTTGACTTGGACGGCCTCGATTTTTTTTCATTAAGAAGATGTGAGATGAGATTCACCATGGGACCTTCCTCGCCAGAACCCAGGAACTTGAAACACCGACAAGACAGCTTTCAGGCTAGCGTTGGCCTCAAAACCGGCAACAACGTTCCCCATACCTCTGGCCATAGAGAATCTATTAAAAGAAGAGTGGCAGGGACCAGAATGTACTTACCCTGTCCCCAGTCTCCTCACCAAGCTACTGAAATTTAATAAGAAGCTCTCGGAGAAATGGCTGGATTGCCCCAGAATCGACCCGTTAATCTCCAACCTTACCAAGAAAACGGTTATTCCAGCAGAGGGTGGTGCCTCCCTACAGGACCTTGTGGACAGGAAGGTGGACGCATCCCTCAGGAAAGCGTTCCACTCTGTTGCTACCTCGCTCAAGGCAGCTACAACCAACCTGTTCTCGGCACGAGCCGCACTCTCATTGGCCACTAACCTGCCATTCCAGCTTGCTGATGAGCCAGACAAGAATAACTCCACCCTGCAACAGCTTCAACTCGTGGCACTAGCATCTGCCTATTCAGCTGACATATCAGAGGAGGGAGGCAGTCAGGTGCACAGCAAGAGCCATGTTTTACCAGACCTCAGCCCGTCACAACTTGAGGCTGCCGGCATGGCAGGTGGACACCTCATTGGAGGTGCACCAGGTGAATGCCCCTTATGAAGGAGGCTTCCTTTTCAGATCATCTCTAAAGGAGGCGGTCAAGGAATCAGGAGAAACTGCAAAAGTCAGAATGCCACAAACCTGGGGCAGAAACAGATCCTGGGCGTTGGGGTCCAGGCAGAATTTTTGGACCCAAAATTATTCAAGGGGACAAAATAAAACATTTTCAGGCAGACAGACTTGGTTTTCCTCCCGCAACCAGCGAGGCTTCCAGGGAGGAAGAGGTGGCTCCTGGGGTACAGGGGACGACACCAAAAAGTCACAGTGAGGATTCCCGGACCCATCCTCGAGTAGTGGCCGGGCTTTCCAGCATTTTTGAGGAATGGGTCCGCATCACCACGGACAATTGGGTGCTGGATAGAGTACGTGAGGGTTACTTCAAGTTCAGATCAAGACCCCTGGTCCCCAATGTGCCCGCGCCCATTTCAAGCAATCTGGCAAAGAGAGTGACGACGCTACAAGCAATCTCAGACCTTCTCCAGGCTTGAGCGATCAAACCAGTTCCCATCTCAGAACAGAACAGAGGTGTTTACTCTCTATTTTTCATAGTCCCAAAATGCTCGGGAGGTTTCAGGCCTGTGTTAGACTTCAAATTTTGGAATGGATTTGTTCGCCACAGGACATTCAAGATGTAAACCCTTTTCTCCATCGTCGGGGAATTTTTGGCCTCAATAGATTTGCAAGATGCCTATCTGCATATTCTCATCTGAATAGCCCAGAGCAAATTCCTCAGATTCAAGGCGGGAGAGCGCCACTTCCAATTCACGATGCTTCCATTCAGCCTGGCCACAGCCCCCAAGGTCTTCTCCAAAGTCCTAGTGACAGTGATCGCCCACCTCAGACTACAAGGGATTCAGCCGTTCCCACATCTGGACGATATTCTAATAAAAGCCCCACGGTATGATCAAGCAGCTCAAGCAGTAACTGAGGATCTCCAATGCCTCTCCTCTCTAGGATTCATTGTCAACCAGAAGAAAAGTTCCCTAATACCTTCCAAGACCCTGAATCATTTAGGGGTGGACTTCAGTACAATCCAGAACAAGGTTTTCCCCACAGAATCAAAGTTCAGGGACCTCAGGGCTCTCATCAAACAAATTCCAATCTGCCAATACCTGCCAGCTCACACCTTCATGCAGCTCATAGGGACGATGGTGTCCCTGATGGAATCGGTTCCCTGGGCACTAGTTCACATGCATCCCCTTCAGTCAAGCCTCCTCCAGCAGTGGTCCCAGTCAAGGGACAATCTGGGCCAGCAAATAAGTCTCTTGCCAGGTAAAAGCATCTCTTCACTGGTGGACTCTGCGTTCCAACATCATGAAGGGCCGCAAATTGGGGCATCCTTACCAGATGAGAATCGTCACCGATACCAGTCTGCAGGGCTGAGGAGCTCACATGGATCAGCTCTTGACACAGGACAAGTGGTCGGTGACAGAGACGAGCTACAGCATCAACGTTTTGGAAATGTGGGCAATCCGCCAGGCACTCAAACAGTTCAAAGCACTGATCTCCAGCCGGGATGTTCTCATTCTCATGGACAATGAAACGACCATGGCCTACATCAATTGCCAGGGAGACACAAAGGGCTCTTGGATGTTACAAGAAACCTTGCTTCTCTTCCGGTGGGCAGAGCACAACTTGGAAAGCCTGATGACCATATACATCCCTGGTCAAGAGAACATCAGGGCAGATTGGCTAAGTCAAAAAGACATCCTTCCAGGAGAGTGGGAACTAAAGGACAGCGCCTTCGACCTCCTACTGCACGGTGGGACCTCCCACAGGTAGATCTTTTCACTTGCTGACAAAATTGCAAAGTTCCGCAGCTCTGCTGTCTGATCAGGGACGAGCTGGCGGTAGCACAGGATGCCTTCTCCATCAACTGGGGTCAGTACGTTCTCCTGTACGTTTTTCCTCCAATACCCCTAATCTCAAGGGTCCTAAACAAGATTGCTGTAGATCAGGTGGAGTTGATTCTAATCTGCCCACACTGGCCACGCTGACCATGGTTCCCCCGATTGGTTCAAATGTCGATGTAGCCTCCTCTGATTTTCCAGGTCATCCCGGACCTGCTCCACCAGGGCTTGGTGCTGCACCCCAACCTGCCCAATCTGTCCCTCTCGGTGTGGAGCTTGAGTGGGAGACTCTCAAGGGGTTAAGTTATACTACTCCAGTCATTGAAATGATGATCCACTCAAGATGTCCTTCGTCTTCAAAGGTATACTACAGAGTATGGGGAAAGTTCCTCTTCTGGTTACAGTTCATCTCTACTCCAAACAATTCGGTGTCCCTTCCCACTATACTGCAATTCCTGCAGGAGGGATTTGACTGTCTTCCACCAGGACTCAGTGGTCCTGTGAACAAACCCCTCCTTTTTGCCAAAGGTGATGTCTCCTTTTCACTGCAACCAACAATTGAACCTCCCTCCCTTCCTTCTGCCCTCATCCTACGAATGCAAAAGAGAGGGAATTTCACACGCTGGACCCCAGGAGCGCACTCAAGCTGTACATTAAATAAATTGATTCCATTTGTAAGACCTCGAGCTTATTCATTCTGACTTCAGGGCAGAATGTGGGCAAAAAGGCCTCAAAAGACTCTATTGCCAGTTGGATTTGTTCCACCTTATCACTTGCTTACCAAAAAGCGGGGGTAACCCTACCAGGCCCAGTGAGAGCTCACTCAGTGAGGGCTGTGGCAGCATCCTGGGTGGATTTCAGGGAGGTCTCCTCAGCAGCCTTATGCAGAGCGGCCACTTGGTCATCCATTCATACATTTGCAAAGTTTACAAATTGGATATGTCTGACTCCACGGAGGCTTCCTTCGGCCATCTGGTCCTCTAGGCAGTGGTGGACCTGTAAAAAAAAAAAAAAAAAAACTATGAACATTCTTCCCACCTGGGAAGCAACGGGATGTACTGTTTTAGTATATCCCAGTAGTTCTAAGCCCGGAGACCAGCTTTAGGAGAGAGAAAAAGAAATTCAAATACCTGTAAGTTTTCTTTCTCCGACTGCTGGTCTCCGGGCTACTTCCCTCCCAGAATGTTGAAAGTCGGCCATATGGCCGCAAGTCAGATTAACGTTTCTTATTTTTGTCTCCAAAGTTATATAATAATACAGGGGACAACTGCTTTAGGAAGAACTGGTGGCTGGAGGAAGTTGGTGGGAGGATGTAGTCTCCCTGCAGAAGTCTGTTTCCTGCCTGTCACGTGATACCAGGAAGGACCTTCTAATAGTTATGAGTCTGGAGACCAGCAATCAGAGAAAGAAAATTTACAGGTATTTAAATTTCTATTTTATCTACAGTAGTTCAGATTTAAATATGTGAAAGTCTGTAATATTGACCAGTTTCTGGGGTAGTGTATTCCATAACTAGATGCACGTATTGTAAAGAAATTGTTTCTTTTGTTAGTGAATGCTCATTGGATATGTAATTGCTTATTGCAGGACCTTAAGTAAGTGGGTTTAGAAGCGGGGATAATCTTGTATTTGTTGGCCAAATCTTGATTATGCAGGATGTTAAATAACATCACAAGAGCCCCTCTCTCTCTCTTTGCATTTGGAGGTTTGGAGATCATATAAATTTAGTGCAGAAAGTCTATCCAGAAGTCTATCCAGGTATGAATATCCTCTCAGGCTGGGCACTAGTCTAGTTACCCCTTCTTTGAATATTGTCTATTAATTTCCTGTCATTAAGTGTGGAGCTCAGAAGAATGCTGCATAATCGAGATGAAGCCTTACGTATGATTTATACAAAGGTATAATACAGGCTTCTCACCTGTATACAAACACCTTATGGACAGACCTTATGAGTCTAATTGCTGTCAAAATTATTTTTCTACAATGGTCCCCATGTGAAAACTCATGATTAATGATTACACCCAGATCACTTTCAGAAGTGACTGGTCTAATTTTAGTGACTCATTTCTACTAGTGTTTTTCTTGCCCAGATGGAGGATAGTGCATTTATCCACATTAAATGTAATTTTATTGTACTTAGCCCAAATCTCAATGTTATATAAATCTTGGACCAGTATATGAAATTTGACATCATTGTCCGCCTCTGAACTTATTTTCGTGTCATCAGTGAATTTGATGATGTTGTTATTCTGGACATGGTGCTGTAGATCTGACAAGACCTCCCTGCCACACATCTGTGCTGTTTACCATCCTGTAGACTGTTGCTCTCTATGTAGTCCACAATGTCTTATTTGATCAGTGACTCCATCAGGTTACCCACTATGGAGGTAAAACTAACTTGTTTGTAATTCTTGGTTGCTCCTTGTTCTCATCCCCACCCCCGTGTAGCAGGACTATGCCCACTTACCCTCCAGTCTTTTAGAAGTACCCCTGTCTGAATTGTGCTATTAAACAGCAGTACTAGGGGTTCATCCAGTTCTGCAGCTAATTCCTTGAGCACTCTTGGGTGCATCTCATCTGTCCCTGGGGCTTTCCCTACATAGATTTTTAAAGCACTACAGGCTAGCTTTGCTCAGTTCTGCTGATGCAACATTTAGTTGGACAACCCGGCAGAGGATGCATCATTAGTGACACTCACGATTCTTACTCCTCATGAAGTCCCAGCTGTCAAGACTGAAGAAGAATTTCATTCTTTACTAGTAATTTGGTATCTTGGGAGGCTCCCTACAAGGTTTGTGCCCCCCCCGTTAATGCCTATTTTTATACCAGAGAGACAGAATGTGTGTGTGTCTACCCTGCATATAGTGTTCAGTGTTATCTTACTGCGGCTGTCAGGGTTCTGTGACAGGGAGCTCCTGTCACTCTTGAGGACTGACCGTTTCTTAAATCTCTTGCAACAGTTCTTCTATTTCTTAGCCTACTCTATCTTTTACAATTGCTAGTCCATAAGGTTGGCCACCTATGGGCGCCCCCTTCCCTTTCTTTGACTATGCTATAGTGTCCTCTTTAATTTTCCTTTTCCCTCTCAGGTTCTCTTACAAGGAGGTTATTGTGGTGACCTCCAAGCGTATGTAAAACAGGTTGTGTTTAGTGTTGTTAGATTTAGTATGTAATAGCACTATGTCATAAAATACCTTGATGTATATACCTTATTTTTATGAAACCTGTAAATGTTGAAAATACCATGGCACTAGGTGTTTTTGCTAATGGTAAAAAGTACTAGGTGACAATTATGAAACTTAAGTTAGTTGTGCCATTTAAAATGCATGTAAATTGCTGTAAACTGAACAAGTCTGAAATGTCATGGTAATTTGCATATGTCCCATGATGCTTTGCATTATGGACGTATGTGTGATGTTGTGTTTCTTTGAAACTTGGCTTATTGTCAATGCCCTTTGGGGTAACCCATGTTTCAGTGCTTCTGCACTGAGGTTGTTAGCCTTTAGCAATTTTTTTTTTGTATTTGAACCTCACCACCCAAGCAAAGAAGGCCCACATGGGGTGGAGGCCGAATCTTAACTGCTGAGTTAGATCAGAGGTCAGTGTCAGTAGGTGCTGGCTAAGTGCAGAGGAAGGACATACGTAGTCTGTTGCTGCAAACTGATGTACTGAAGAAGGGCTATGCCATTGCTTAAGGTTATCTGTTGTATTTTGAATAAACATCACACAGAGATTGTGTGTTGAACTTAAAGTTTGGTGTCTGGTCCATCTGTTATCCCACAACCCCTACACAGGTTCTTCATGGTTGTCACTGAGTTTTAGCCGCTTTGTTATATGATGAAAGGGTGCAGCAAGCTTTAACCAATGTGTCAGCTCCTTCAGAATAAGCATGCTATGCAAGAAGTATGACTAGGAATGATGGCATGCAGGTGGTCACTAGCAACTCTTCAGTCCTCTCTGTCTCCATCTGCTGAGGGGAGGAGTGGTCCTAGCTATCTGGACCATATACAGAACCTCCCCAGACACTTAGTTATAGGTAAAGAATGAAATTCCCATTGGGGGACTCTGGGCCACAAATGCAACTGTGCAGGAAGTCGTTCAGCTGTGGTTCTCATCCATCTCATGATTTGCCACCAGATTCTGATAAGTCAGAACCATATTCTGGCCTCTCCTCCCTATCCTCTAAATCAGGTGAAGATATTGCCAGGGACAGAGGATTTTATGAAGGGATTCCAAGGGTACAGCATTTACAGTCCACCCCTTGCTTGTAATTTGTAATAGGAGGGAGTGGCACTCCCCTGCTCTTCACAGGAGCTTGATAAAGCACCTGACCGGTTTCTTCATTGTGCTAAGTGCAGACTTGGTCCTGGCTTCCTTGATGCATAGGTCTGGCCCCACTGCTGTCAAGGATCAGCAGGACAAAAACATGGATTCTCTCTCTCCTAAGCTGGTCTCCAGGCTTCCTTACTCATGGAGCTGTACCTCCTGATGCTGATAGGAAAGCAGAAATTTGATCTCTGAAGCAGGGGACATCCAGTCCTCCACTTCCTGTTTCCCTCGGTTTACTTCCTGCCTTTAGACCAGCAGGTACTCTGCAAACAGAGCTCTGTCACCATGTGGCAGATCTGAAGATAGCAGACTGTAGGTCAAAATATTTATTTATTCTTGTGGATTTCTGAGAAGTCGCAGCTGTATTACAGTGCTCCTGGGTGTGTTCCAGTCTCAGCCTTGCAAGGTGCATAACTGGCCCCACTTCACTGCAATGTTTTTCTCCATGATTTTGGGCTGAGAGAATGGTGGAACATTCAGGGAGGCACAAGAGCCTCTCCTGTAGTGCCGTGTTTCACCGAGTAGGGGAAGAAAAACAGCACCGGAGTGCTTCATAGGAGCTATCCCCTCGCCGATGGCAGCTCTGTGGGTGTTCTGTTGATGGCTGGCATTTTCTTCTCCACAGCTGCTTGTCAACGGTGGGCCTGCAGTAGTAGCACAACCACTCGTCGACGTTCAGTTTCTCTCGTCGACAAGCGCTGTGGGTCAAAAGGAGTTCTAATCCGGACCATCGCGTCCACCTCAACGTATGCAGGCCCCTTCTCCCAGCAGCAACTTAAAGATGAACATAAACTAAGAGGGATTTAAAGAATTTAATAGAAATCACTGATTACAACAAAAGAAAAACAGGGAGCAGCTCAGTAATTTGCCCTTAAAGGGCCAGCACCAACAATTCCTCGCAACTTCAACAGCACAGAATTAGGAAACCTCTGGGGGGGGAAGGGATATGCTGAATAAAAGAAGAATAGGGCCATTTGGTGTCATGGCCTTAGACAAACCTCCCAGGAATCACCTTCGCTGGCTTGCTTTGCCTAGTATGTGAGAAGGCAGTGTCCGCGAATGGGGAGGACTCGATGGAGGCAGCCTCTTCCTTGGCTCAGATTGATAGCCAAGACAGGTCTGAGCAAGTGGCAACAACCAGGTCTGAGAGAGCAGCGGCCACCAGGGAGACCCAGCAGTCCGCAGCTCCCTCACTGGCCCCAGACATCATAGACAAGTTAAATAGGGCTTTTGCTCTGGACCCTGCTTGCTTCGACTGGCAACCTCCAGGGTCACTATATGTGAGACCTCACAAGAAGGCAAAAAGAAAAAGGACCCCGCCCCTGTCCTCATCTGAAGAGGAGCAGCTGTCCTCACATCATTATGATCAAAAGGAAAAATCCCGATACAGGAACAGATCCTCGGATGAGGAGGATCAGCATTCCTCATGCCATAGGAGAAAGAAAAGATCTCATTTTCGAAGTAGATCTAGGGGCACTCATAGGGGAAAGCGTCTCAGGGAGCATTCCCCAGACTCCTCAGACTCCAGTTAATCTGACTTGGACGACTCCCCATCCAGAAACTTTGACCTGGAGGACCTAGATTTTTTCATAAAAAAGATCTTATCCCAGATTCACCTAGGATCTTCCCAGGTGGCTCCTTCTCAGCTGAAAAAGGCATTTCACCTGGCATCTGCCTCCAAACCGGCGACAGCCTTCCTTATCCGTCTTGCCATAAGAGGACTTGCTAAAGGAGTAATGGCAAGGTCCAGAGCGCACATATCCAGTGCCCAAGCGAATCTCTAAGCTTCTGAAGTTTGACAAGACGCAATCCGAAAAGTGGTTAGACTACCCCAGAATCGACCCTCTGATTTCTAATCTAACCAAAAAGACAGTCATCCCAGCCAAAGGAGGGGCATCGCTTGGGGGACACGGTAGACAGAAAAGTGAATTCCTCGCTCAAGAAGGCTTTTCAAGCATCGGCGACATCTCTCAAGGCAGCAACCTCAAATCTTTTTTCGGCCAGAGCCGCCCCTGTCATGAGCCTCGGATTTAGCCTTTCAATTCACTGAGGACCCAGAGAAGAACTCTCCTATTATTCATCAGCTGCAATTAATGGGGTTAGCTTTGGCTTATGCAGAAGACGTGTCTGAGGAGGCAGTCAGGTGTGCCACTTGGACCATGTTCTGTCAAACCTCTGCTCGCCGCAACCTCTGGCTTCAGGCTTGGCAAGCAGACGCCTCTTCAAAGAGCCATTTGGTGAACGCACCCTATGAAGGTAATCTCCTGTTTTGGTTCAGCCCTGAAGGAGGTGGTAAAGGAATCTGGGGAAACAGGTAAGGTGCTCATGCCCCAGTCTGTGGGCAAGGGCAAATCATGATCCTCAGGCTCAAGACGCAGTTTTCGTGACAGAAGTTAAAAAAAGGGTCAACATTCTAACTTCTTGGGGGAAAAGAACATGATTTTCCTTGCGTAACCAATGCAACATCCGAGGTGGCGGATCCGGTGGCAGTGGGGGCACCAGAGACACCGGGAACAGCAACAAGAAGTCACAATGAAGCCATCCGGGTCTATCCTCTAGTAGGGGGCAGACTTTCAAATTTTCTTGAGGAATGGGTCCAGACTACATTGGACAGATGGATCCTAGACATCCTCAGCAAGGATTACCTGATAGAATTCGAATCCAAGCCCCCACTACCTCATATGGTGTCCTCCTCTATCTCAGGCAACCCGTCTAAAAGACAGGTGATGTTACAGGCCATTGCAGACCTTCTGCAAGCAGTAGCTATCGAGCAAGGTCCCCCCTCAGAGCTCATTCAGGGGGTCTACTCCCTATTCTTCATCGTGCCAGAATGCACACGGGGGATTCAGGCCAGTCCTAGACCTCAAATTCCTGAATCGCTTTGTTCGCAGCAGACCCTTCAAGATGGAAACCTTGTCATCGATCATCAGGGAGTTGCAACAAGGGGATTTTCTAGCATCCACCAATCTGCAAGATGCCTATTTGCATATTCCCATTCAGGAACTACACTGGTAATGTCTCATGTTCATGGCTTTCAGCCTTTCCTCAGCCCCAAGGACACTCTAAAAGGTACTAGTAGCGGTCATAGCTCACCTTCGGAACCAAGGGATACAACTTCTCTGTTACCTGGATGATATTCTTATCAAGGCTCCGCAGCTCGACCAAGCAGTACAGGCAGTGTCAGAGGTAATCCGGTACCTCTCGGCACACGTATTTGTCATCAGCTGGAGAAACAGTTCCCTAACTCTGAGCCAAACCTTAAAACACATGGGGGCAGATTTCAGGACATAAGCCAACAAGGTCTTTTCCCCCAGAAACAAAATTCAGGGACCTGCTGAAGGTCATCAAGAAGTTTCACACAGCTCCTCAGCTGCCTGCTCAGTCCTTCATGCAACTAATTGGGACTCTAGTATCACTGGTGGATTCGGTTCCTTGGGCAGTAGTCCACATGTGGCCCATTTGCTCAGGCTATGATCCCAGTCCAGACACAGCCAGCACCAGCTCATCCCAGTTTCTCAACAGATAAAAACCTCCCTTCAGTGGTGGACTCAGGACAAATGTCATGGGGGGGTCGCAAGTTGGGCCATCCACACCAAATCCGAATCACAACCAATGCAAGTCTTACAGGCTGGAGGGCCCACCGGCATCAACTGTCAGCACAGGGCAAGTGGTTGCTGGTAGGAACAAAGTACAGCATCAGCATCCTCGAGATGAGAGCAGTATACCTAGCCCTGATGCACTTTGAACAGCAGGTGCTCAATCAGGGTGTACTGATTCTAGCAGACAGTTGAACAATGATGGCTTACATCAACCATCAGGTAGGCAAAAGAAGCTAAAAAATGCTACGGGTGTCCCTTCTTTTTCAGTGGGCTGAGCTCCACCTGGCAATCATAAGAGTGGTGTATATTCCAGGACAGGAAAATGTCACAGCAGACTGGCTCAGTCGCAGGGATGTTCTACCAGGGGAATGGGAGCTAAAGGACTGTGCCTTCCACATCATAACAAAACAGTGGGGCAATCCTCAGATAGATGTTTTTGCATGCCGGAGAAACTCCAAGGTAAAGCAGTTTTGCTACCTGGCCAAGGACGAACTAGCGGTGGCTCAGGGCACCTTTTCCCAAAACTGTGATACGTTCAGTCTCCTGTATGCCTTTCCTCCAATACCACTTCTATCCAGAGTTCTTCACAAAGTGGCTCTGAACAGAGCAAAATGATCCTAGTCTGTTCTCGTTAGCCTTGTCGTCCATGGTTCCCACTTCTCATTCATCTGTCAAAGCGACCACTGTAACCTTCCAGATCAGCCCAGACCTTCTCCATCAGGGTCCCGGTTCTGCATCCCAGTTTGAACAACCTGTCCCTCTCGGCCTGGAGATTGAGCGGGAAACTTTCAAAGAGCTAAGCTACGCAGCTCCTGTTATTGAATGATGATGAACTCACACCGCCCTTCCTCCTCTAAAATGTATTATAGAATCTGGTGGAAATTCTTGTTCTGACTTCAATCCAAATGCATACAGGACCATCCAGTATCATTACCTGTGCTATTGCAGTTTCTTCAAGAGGGGTTTGACAAAGGACTGCAGCCAGCCACCTTATGTGTTCAGGTCTCCGCATTGGGGGCGCTTTTGTTGGTAGATTCAGGGGATTCATTGGGCTCACATCCCTATTTTAGGAGGTTTCTGAGGGCAGCAACATTAAAACACCCTCCAATCAAGCCAACGGTACCACCTTGGAGACTTAATCTGGTTCTCTAGGCTTTGACCAAAGCGCCTTTTGAGCCTGTTAAGGAGACATCCCTCATGCATCTTCCAGTGAAGGTTGCCTTTCTTGTAGCTATCACTTCAGCCAGGAGAATCCGCGAACTGGGAGCATTGTCCACCAAAGAATCGTATGCTGTTTTTCATTAGGACTCTGTGGTGCTCCGTACAGATCCAGGGTTTTTGCCAAAAATTTGTCTCTCTTCCATTGCAATCAAGAGTTAATTCTACCTTCCTTCTGCCCACACCCCAAAAACGACAAGGAAAGGGAATTTCATATGCTAGACCCAAGAAGAGCATTGAAAATGTATATTAAGACTTCAGGTTTGTTCATTTTAACTACAGGTCAAAATATGGGTAAAAAAGCTTCAAAGGACTCTGTAGCCAGATAGATTTGATCTGTCATCACCATGGCTTACGATCAGGCTGGAGTAACTTTGCCTGGCTCAGTAAGAGCCCATTCCACCAGAGCTATGGCCACTTCATGGGCGAACTTCAGAGAAGCTTCTCCAGCAGACTTATGCAGGACGGTCATATGGTCATTCCTTCACACTTTTACAAAATTTTACAAACTGGATGTGATATCCTCGGCGGAGGCATCCTTTGGCCACTGAGTGCTTCAGACGGTGGTGGACCCTTAAGGGCACTTGACATTCTTCCTACCCAGGACATCTGGGGATGTACTGCTTTTGTACATCCCATGAGTAAGGAAGCCCAGACACCAGCTTAGGAGAGAGAAATCAAAATTTAAATACCTGTACATTTTTTTTTCTCTGACGGCTGGTCTCCGGGCTTCGGATTCCCTCCCAGAATGTATATAGTTGGCTGGCCACCTGGCCATGTGTGCCTTAATTTTCTTGTTTTTTGTTTCTGAGTTCACGTAGTATTGCCACATTTGGACTGCGTTCGGAAGGAAACGGAAAGTGGAGGGCTGGATGTCCCCTGCTTCAGAGATCAAATTCCTGCCTTCCTATCAGCATCAGGAGGTACAGCCTCATGAGTAAGGAAGCCTGGAGACCAGCTGTCGGAGAAAGAAAATGTAAAGATATTTAAATTTAGATTTCTCCAACTTACCCATGTCCTTCCTTCAGAGATAGGATGTCACCTTTGGGTAATATTTCTGTACAATCAAAGAACGGAGGCACATGGCAAACTAACTAATGATCAGGTCACCTTTCCCAGTATGTATCCCGCTGTTCCCTCAAACCAGCTGCTCTAGGGACGTGGATATGTTGTTGTATCCACACTATCTGTCAGTGTCCTTTCCCCTTTAAATGTTGCCAGAAAGTCTTCAAGCTGTCTCCTCCCACCTACCTGGGTAGTATAACCCTCAGCTCTGCCCCATAACACCAGATCTTCCTTTCCGCTGGAAGAAGCAGGTTCCCTGCTTACTGCTCCTGCGTTGAGTAGGCCCTAGCTCTAAAAGCATCTGATTTACTTCCAAAACTTTAAACTCTTACAAGTTTCGTCGTCAGTTCGGTCATCGATCATGATGGCGATGAAGGACAAATCCTCGCCCGGATTTCACCGGTGCTCATGATGGCAGAAGATGTCACATACCGACCGTTTACTGCCTGGGCCACAAGCATGATCCCCAGGCCTGCGATTTTTGCCGGTCGTTTCACATGTTGGTTGTCGAGGACCGCCTCACCTGCCTGAAGTTGGGCCACCCGGAAGAACGACATCCACTGGTCAAACCCAAGGACACCTGTTGAGTGGTCTCCACGGCTGTGGGGTCCGCCGAGCAGCTGGAGCAGCTTACTGCCTTTGAGGAGGAGGCAGCTTCGGCTGCCGCACAGTCCTCTTCAGCCACGACCTTTGTTCTGCTCAAATTACGCTCCACTTATTCAGGCTTCTTCAAGGAGCTGTGCCAGTCTCTCCCTTCCTACCAAGGGACAGGGCCCTTTGGGTTTGCACAGCTCCTGCTCCTGCAAGAAGGAGGCCAAGATAGAAAAGAAGACTCACTGTTGATGTTCTTGGGACTGGGAATGTTCTCAGTTTCAGGAATCACAGGTTTTGACCACGGTCCAAATCGCAGCCTTGGCTGCTGACTTCACGGAGACCCTGTTGGGCCAGTTGGTCGAGACGCCGGCCAATGATGCGGCCGAGATTTTTCTCATCCCTGTCGACTGGTTGTCATCCAAAGAGGCCGACAACAACTTGTTCAGCACTCTGGTCCTGCTGGTCACCGCCGAAAGGGCGTCTCAGCCTGCTGAGCTGGACCCTCTGGTCACCGACCTAAACCAGGAGGAGCCGTGGCTCCCCCTGGCTCCTTCCAAGATCCCCCATCAGCACCCCTGGTGGCCGAGGTTGAGGTCTAGATCTTCCTCGTCCAGTGGGTCGAGCAGACCCAGCTGACATTGGCGGTCCCACTCTTGATACCACAGGAAGTGGCACCACCGGTCTTCATCGTCTTCGTCCTCCTTGGGTGAGGAGAGGCTTCGGCGCAAGTTGCGTTGATGCTACGAAGACCACATGTGGCAACAGTTGGTGTTGCCGGTCCGAAGCCGACCTCGGCTCCCACACCGGCCATAACTTGGCTGTCACCCGACAGACTGATAACGCCGGCAGGGCCTGTCGACATCATTCCTCTGCCAGCAGAGCCAGTTCAGATTGTCTCGGTTCGGCCGAAGCTGGCCTCTCCACCGATTGTGGTGGAACCGCTGCCCAAATAGCCGCCAACAAGGACTCTGACTAAGGAGTCTCGGCTGACTCAGGCTTTCTCATTGACTGTTAGTCATTCTTACACCTGACCGCCTGTGGCAGGTACAGAGTGACTCGGGTGGTCGGCTGCTCTATGCGGACTCCTCTGAGTCTGAGGATTCCTCACTGCAGTGGTGTTTGGTTGATGTAGAGTTGGTGGGATATCTCTCGACAGAGTAAGGGCCCACTTCCTTAATGGGGATCCTCCGTCTCATCTCTGAGTCCACAGGGATGAATCTGGAGCCCATCCAGAAGTGGTCTCGCTATCCCCTTACAGAGATTCAGGACAAAGGGGACTCTCTGACGGAGGTGTTCCCAGTGGCAGAGGCTACTGTCAGCCCTGCCCTGGAGCTTTGGCAGCACCCTGCCTCATGCCGTGCGCCCTCGGCTTGGATGGCCCACAAATATGCGGTACCCACTAGTACCCTCTCGGGGTTCATGGAGCACCCCTTAGCTGAGGAGTTGGTGGCTGACTCTATGTTTTGGTGCTCGGGCAACACCAGGGATGTTGACAGGCCGTCGGATAAGGAATCCAGGAAATTGGACCACTCAACTAAAAAGGTCTATGCTGCCTCCTTGCTCGGCCTCTGCCAGGTGAGCTTGGCTGTCATGATGGCACACTTCTCCCGTGCCCTTTTGGTCTCCCTGGATGAGGTGATTCCTTATCTTCCTGTGGACCTCCAGACTATGGTCAAGCAGGTCCGAAACCGGGGCCAAGCTGTGGCCAAACAGCAACTTCAGACAGCTCTGGACAATGGAGATTCCTGTGCCCGTTCGGTGGCGGTTACAGTTGCCATGCACCATAGATCTTGGCTGTGGATCTCGACCTTCACGGTAGACACTCAGCACAAGCTGGCAGTTGTTCCATTCTTAGGCACCGACCAGTTTGGGCCCGGTGTGGAAGGTCACCTCCAGCATATTGTTACATTCATCCAGCGGGATCCTAGGGGCTCCAAGCAGCAGAAGTGTAAGCCCTTTTGGTCCTCCACTCCTGCGACAACACCAGCCCAGCATCAGTTTGGCCAGCAGGCTCAGTCCTGGTGACCTGTGCCCAAGTCCGTGGTCTCGGTGGTCTGAAAGCCCAGAGGGAAGGGACCCGGTGGCTCCTCAGCTGGGTCCTCCTCCAAGCCTGCTCAGTGATGGGATGGGGGATGCCACCCTCATGCCCATCACGCCTCCCCGGGGGCCAGCTCCGCCACTTTCTTTCAGCCTGGTCCGCTGTCACCATGTACAGGTGAGTTCTGGAAGTGGCCGGCTGGGGTCTGCCTCTAAAATTCGAGCAGTAACCTCCAAGACAAGCTTGCGCCCCACAGGAGGACTTGGTATCTGCAGACACTCAGTCGGCTCTTCAAGACGACCTAGCCCAGCTCCTCTGCAAGAGGTCATGGTCAGAGTTGCGAATCTTCCGGAAAACCCAGGGTTTGTCTCCAGGTACTTGCTGGTACAAAGTGGACAGGGGGCTGGTGCCCCATTCTAGATCTGCATGGCTTGAACAAATTCCTCAGGTCTTGCACCTTCAGGATGGTAACTCTTTCCCAGATCATACCAGCTCTGGAGCAAGACATGTGGTTTTGCTGTCTCGATCTTCAGGACGAGTTCTTTCATGTCCCGCTCCATCTGTCCCACCGAATGTTCCTCTGGTTCTGAGCCGAGGGAACCCTCTACGAGTTCCAGGCTATGCTATTTGGCCTCTTCTCTGCCCCCAGGGTCTTCACCAAATGCATTGCAGTGGTGGTAGCTTTCTTGAGGTGCTGAGGGGTCCGGGCGCACCCCTACCTGGATGACTGGCTGATAGCAAGTCCCCCCAGGCAGGAGGTGGAGTGGTCCAGGGATCTGGCCCTCCAGAGCTGCATTGACCTTGGCCTCCTGGTCGACAAGGCCAAGTCAGAATGCGTGCCCTTGTAGGTGATCAGCTTCATCGGGACAGAGCTCGACTCTTGCCGAGCCCGGCTCCCGGTGGACAGGGCAGAGGTTCTCTCCTCCTTTGCCCGATCATTTCTGGTTGGGCACTTGCACCCTGCCTGGGACTTCCTGCGCCTTCTGGGTTACATGGCGACCTGTACCAGCGTGGTCCGATGGGCCCATTGGCATATGTGCTCCCTGCAGTGGGGGCTGGCCAGACAATGGTCTCAGCGCAAGGGTCACTTTGACCAGCTGGTCACAGTGACCCAGAAGATGTGGCATGCCCTCCAGTGGTGGCTAGTCCCAGAACATCTGCAGGAAGGGATCCCGTTTGTCCGCACCAAGCTGATGGTCATCCTTATGACCAACTCCTCTCTCTTGTGCTGGGGTGTCCATCTGGAGGAACACAGTGTCCATGGACTCTGGACTCCCGAGGAGTCCTAATGCCACATCAGCCTGCTGGAGCTCCGAGCAGTCCAGCTGGCACTGACTGCCTTTGCTCCATTTGTTTGAGGTCAAGTGGTCAACACCAGGACCATGTACTACCTCAGCAGGCAAGGCGGGACGCACTCCCTGCCCCTGTGCAAGGAAGCTGTTCATGTCTGGACTCTCTTGCGCAGCCTGGAGGTGGATCTTCTAGCCATCCATGTGGCAGGTGCCTCCAGTCAGCTGGCGGATGCCCTCAGCCGGGTGGGCGAGGTGTCTCATGAGTGGTCTCTCCATCCGAAGGTAGTTCTCAGTCTGTTCTCCCAGTGGAGCACCCCTCAGATGGACCTGTTCGAATCCAGGGAGAACGCAAAGCTGAGGCTGTATTGTGCCCGCCCCCCTCAGCAGGGCTTGCTACGGGGGTATGCTTTCTTGAGGTCGTGGACCCCAGGCCTCTTCTGTGCCTTTCTTCCACTTCCCTAGATCCACAAGCTGCTACTCAAGGTCAGGAGGTACAAGGCACAGGTGATCCTGGTGGCTCCGGACTGGCCCTGCCAGTTTTGGTACTCCGATCTCCTCAGCCTCGGCAACAGGCTCCCAAGGTGTCTTTCCATATGCCCAGACCTGCTCTCAATCAATCAAGGGAAGGTACTCCACCCGAACCTTCAATCCCTGCACCTGACAACCTGGTTCCTGAGTGGCTAGAGTTCCAGGCTTTGGGTCTCTCTGAAGATATCCTCATTGTAGTGGAGGCATCTAGAAAGGAATCGACCAGAAAGTGCAGTCCCTTCAAATGGAAGAGATTCTCCATTTGGTGTCAAGGCAAGGGGCTGGACTCTTTGTCCTATTCAGTGACTAGCATTTTGGACTACCTGTAGTCTCTCTCCAAAGGGGGACTTCAGTTGATGACCCTTAAGGTGCACCTGGCAGCCATCTCTGCTTACTGGGCATGGTCTGGTCAGCAGTTGGTGGCATAGGAAAAGGTGGTCTGGCACTTTTTCAAAGGCCGTGATCAAATTTTTCCTCCATTGAGTGAGCCTCCACCACCATGGGACTTGTTGCTAGTTTTGGCAAAGCTCATGAGCAAGCCATTCGAACCGATGCACAGGAGTGAGATGTCTCACCTATCGTGGAAGACCGCCTTCTTGGTGGCTATCATGTCAGCCAGAAGGATCAGTGAGCTTCAGGCACTTTTGGTGGAGTCTCCTTATGTGGCCTTCCACAGGGACAAAGTTGTCCTCGCCCCAACCTGAAGTTCCTCCCGATGGTTGTGTCGGAGTTTCACCTTAATCAGATGATGACTCTTCCGGTGTTCTTCCCGAGTCGCACCTCGGAGGCTGAACACAGGCTGCATACTTTGGACCTGAGGTGAGCACTTGCTTATTATAAAGAGCGCATGGCTGGAGTTCAGGGAGAGGTTTGCCAGCTGTTTGTCACTTACGCTGAAGCTGCCCATGGCAGACCTGCAGCCAAGCAGACAATTGGCAGGTGGATCACATCCTGCATTGATCTCTGCTATAGATTGGTGGGTAGGGAGCCTCCTGGAGGGCTAAGGGCTCATTTTGCCCATATACTGCTGCATCGATGGCTGCTTCTGGGGACATCCCAATCCAGGAAATCTGCAGGGCTGCTACCTGGAAGTCAGCACACACCTTCATTTCCTATTACCACATTGACCTCGAGTCACACCAGGATGCTGGCTTTGGGGCCTCAGTTCTCCAATCTCTATTCCCTAAATAGGGGGTGTGTGCCTTGCCTCCCTCCTCCCAGAGAACTGCTAGTAGTCTGCCAGATAGTGAGGATAGAACAACATATCCACGTCCCTAGAATGACAGGTTACTCACCTGTAACAGTAGATCTTACTTCGAGAGGGTTCCTGCAGTAGGTCTTCACATATAGGACTGAGCCCTTGGTGTCAGGTTCCAATGGCAAACTTGTAGATAGCAATCATCAGCGGGGACCGCCCCCAACATCAGGTGACGCCACGTCAGCCCAACTATAAAAGGGTCGGTCCAGCGCCCGCCCTCCAGTTCTTTCCCGCCGTCGCCTCAGTTCGTTCGGCTCATGAGTTAGAACAGCGATCTAATGCCTGCACGTCAGTCAAAGTTTTTCTTCATATTATAACTTTTTTCATCACTTATCCAAAGAAGTGCTGTAAGTGCGGAGCTCAAATCCCGCATGGGGACAACCATTCCCGCTACCTCTTGTGTCTAGGCCCCAAGCCCAACTCCGATGAGTGTGCTATCTGCCAGGCCTTTAATCAAGCCACTAGGACCAGGCACAAGTGGTCCCTCAAGGCCCACCTCCTTACCTGACGGTTGGCGTCGATAGAAAAGGAACTCCAGGAGTTGAGGGAAAGGTCGTCGTCGTTGGCCCCTAGAAGAAAGAAGGAGGAGAAGCACTGGGACAGGAGTCAGTTGCCACGTGGTAGGCCTGCTACAAAAAACCGTGAGTACTACTTCAGGTACCCTGTCTGCCTCTCTGGGCAGGACACCTTCTCCCCCTCCTACCGAGGGGAGCAGGCAGCCGGGGGTAGCCTCTATTGAGGTCTCTGTTGTGTCTCCACCTAGCACTGCCGATAAGTCACCCCTTGACTCCGACGGGTGCGCGGCCTTAACCGATAAGCCTAGCGACGGCCTTCCTGCTTCCTCTAGCCCGGTTAGGTCTGATAAGTCAGATGGCGGATCCTCCGTCGCCCACCTGGACCCTTCCACTTGCCCGTCAGGCTCCCGTGTGGCCCCCGACACCGGACGGAGTGTGCTGCAGACAGATTCGTCATCCCTTCGGGTCCTTCACCCCTCATAACCAGCTAGGAAAGGGGTTTTACTCCCACTTTTTCCTAGTTCCAAAGAAGACAGGTGATCTGAGACCCATCCTGGACCTCAGCATGCTCATCCTCTTCGTCGAGTGCAAGAGGTTTTGCATGCTGACCCTTCAGGAGCTTCTTCCCCCTGCTCCAAACAAATTCTTGGCTGTGCTCCCTGGACATGCAGGATGCTTACCTGCATATCCCTATCCTCCCGGCCCACCGCCGCTTCCTCCATTTTACTTTTCAGGAGAACCATTTTCAATTCGGAGCACTCCCCTTTGGCCTTTCTTGGCCACCCCGAGTGTTCACCAGAGTGTTTAACAGTGGTTGCAGCTTTCTTCATGCCAGGGCATTTCACGTGTTCCGTACCTGGACGACTGGCTTCATGGCGCCCTCTCGAGCAGCCTGAAAAAGTCTCTCTCTTTCACTCTGAGCTTGTTTGCTCTTCTGGGTATCACGGTCAGTTTGCCTAAGTCCCAGTTAGTACCATCACAATGGCTTCAATTCATTGGAGCAGTACTAGACACAGTTCAGAGCAAGGCTTTTCTGCCATCAGATTGAGCTGAGACCTTAATTTCTCAAGCCACTCTTGTGGCCCAGGCTTGGTGGATTCCAGCACACGCCATGCTTCGTCTCTTGGGACTGATGTAGCGGCCATTTCGACGCTCCCCCTGGCCAGACTTCACATGAGGGTCACCCAGTGGTCTCTTCGAGTCCAGTGGGATCAGAGGATGGATGACATGAACCAGAAGGTCATGATCTCCAACAGCCTACGAGAGATCTTGCTGGTGGCAAGATCTTTCCAATCTTTTACGGGGAGCCCCTTTTCATTCCCCTATCCCCACCCAGATCCTTACCATGGATGCCTCAGACTTGGGCTGGGGAGCCCATCTAGGGGTTCACAAGACACAAGGGTCTTGGTCCGACCAGGAGCTTCTGCTCCATATCAACGTTCTGGAGAGCAGAGCAGTTCTGTATGCCTTCCAGGCATCCCAGTCCCTCCTGTTACCGGGATCACTTCTTATCCAGACGGACAACATGTCCACAGTCTGGTACATCAACAAACAGGGAGGAACTCGTTTGTACCCTCTCTGCAGAGAAGCAATGAGGGTCTGGTACTGGGTGATTCAGGACAGCCTTTTCTTGACAGCAGTCCACGTTCCAGGTGTAAGCAACGTCCTAGCGGACAGTCTTAGTTGATCAGTAGCCAGGGCTCACGAGTGGGAGTTAAAGCTAGAGGTGGTTGAAGATCTCTTTCTTTGATGGGGTTGGCCAGAGATAGATCTGTTTGCCTCCCCATTCAACACAAAACTGCCCAACTTTTGCTCGCTCGTTCCTGGGCATGGTGCTTTTTGGCGAGACGCACTGTCTCTCTCTTGGACAGGGAGGTTTCTTTACGCTTTTCCTCCCTTTCCTCTTATTCAGAAGGTTCTGGTGAAACTTCAGGAGGAAGGAGCACATTTGATTCTGATCACTCCTCTCTGGCCTTGCCAGATTTGGTTCCCTGTCTTGCAGCATCTGGCGCTAGAATCTCCGGTTCCCCTGCCATTATCCCACGACCTTCTGACCCAGGAGCAGGGCACCCTGGTGCATCCGAGCCTTCAATCTTTCCACCTTCATGCGTGGCACCTGTGGACATAGCGGCCTCTCGCTATGGTGTTTCTTCACAGGTTGCTTATATCTTGGTAGAAGCCAGAAAACCTTCTACCAGATCCACCTATGCCATGAAGTGGAAAAGATTCTCGATCTGGGCCCTAGCAAGGAGCTGGGATCCCTTTTCGTGTTTGGCTGCTCAGATGTTGGAGTACCTCGCACATTTATCAGAGACGGACCTTAGTTATTCCTCCATTAAGGTCCATCTCTCTGCGGTGTCGGCCTACAACCTTCCGGCGGAGGGCAAAACTTTGGCTCAACTGAAGGTTGCCAAAACTTTTCTGAAAGGCTTCCTCCACTTGAAACCTCCGGTCCGGAATCCCTGTGTCCCCGAGACCTGAATTTTATGCTAGAAGAGCTGACCTTGCCTCCTTTTGAATGAACCACTAGCTGTGACATGCGCTTCCGTTCTTGGAAGACTTTGTTTTTAGTTGCAGTCCCCTCTGCCAGAAGGGTTTCAGAACTTCAGGCGTTTGTCTGTAAGGAACCCAATTTGATTTTCCATAGGGACAGAGTAGTCCTTTGGACTAACCCTTCATTTCTTCCCAAAGTAGTTTCAGAAACCACTCTTAACCAGAGTGTCGAACTGCCGTTCTGTTATCCACAGCATTCTAACTGGGGGGGAAATACCTTCTGCACACTCTTGATGTGCACAGGATTCTGAGGTATTACGCTAACCAGACTAAAGAGGTTCGTAAGACAAATCAGCTCTTTGTGGCCTTTGCTCCCCAGTGCCAGGGCAAGGCTATTTCCAAACAGACCATTTCTAGGTGGTTGGCTAACTTCATCCACTTCACCTACCAAAAGCATGGGAAATCCCTTCCAGGAGTGGTTAAGGGTCACTCCACTAGGAGTGTTGCTGCTTCTACCGCCTTTTTCAGGAATGTGTCCACTGCAGAGATCCGTGCAGCAGCCACGTGGTCGTCTGTCCACACCTTCACTAAGCATTACAGTCTGGACATTGTCTCTAGGCGCAGAACTAGCTTTGGTCTTGCGGTTCTGCAAGGCCTGCTGTTGTAACTAGCAGTTGGCGACTTCTCCTCCTCCTCCTGGATGTACCTCCGTATTATTACTTTGGGACTGCTTGGTAGTCAGTCCTGTATGTGAAGACCTACTGCAGGAACCCTCTCGAAGTAAGATATTGCAATTAGTAAGAACTTACCATAACAGTAGATCTTTGAGAGAGGTTACTGCAGTAGGTCTAGTTTCCCACCCACCTTCCCCCTACTCCGGGATCGTTTCCTTCATTTTCATCTTGCCTAGCCCTTGGGTCTAGAAAGGAAGCATAGTCCTAGGAGTCTTCACTCCTGTCTTTTTATACTTGCTTTTTTCTAGGTCTCCCCGGGGTAAAGAACTGGAGGGCGGATGCGGGACCGCCCCTTTTATAGTTGGGCTGACGTCGCATCATCTGACGTCGGTGACGCCAGGGGGTACAGTCCTATATGTGAAGACTTACTGCAGGAACCCCTCTCGAAGATCTACTGTTACGGTAAGTTCTTACGTAACTGCACTATCTAGGAGTGGTATATGTTGTTCATCCACACGGATCCACCCGATCTCTTCTGGCTTTGGCGCACAACTCTGTTTCCAGCGGGCAAGATCTGGTGTCATGGGGTGGAGCTGAGGGTTATACCACCCGGGTGGGTGGAAGGAGCCAGCTTGAAAACTTTCCTGCAACATTTAAGGGGGAAAGGACACTGCTAGATACTGTGGAGAAACAACATATGCCACTCCTAGAACTACTATTACAGGTGAGTAACCTGTGTTTTTCTTCTCCATGAGACAGAAGCCACATCCACAGGGGAGGGGTATAATCTGGAATGGAGTACCCATTGAATACATCTATTGTTATATAAGAAATACAAACTCACACATACCACCATAAGTCGAAGCATCGTGGGATATATTTGCAAATCACCATGAAAATTTAGACTGGTTCTGCTTTAAAGTAGGAATGCATCATGCCTGCAAGTCTTGTATATAGAGTTCACTCATAATACCAACTCTTTTTGGTGTGTGTGGGTGGATGGGATTTCCTGTGGCATGACAGAGAGGTAGTTAGGAGTAGGCTGTTGTGCTTTGCGAAAGAGGAAGTAATCCATGTATGCTGTCATCTGTTGTGTATTACACTAATGCAAAGGTTCTACTTATTTTTCTCTTCGTGTTTGATTGACCTTAGAAGCAAAATAGTAGACCTCTCTTCATTTGAGTCTTGAATGCTTTCCTTTTGGAGAAGGTCAGTACTATTCTGCTTAAATCTCACAGATAAAAACAGTATTTGCACTTTTAAGCAGCATAAATAGTTGCAGCGTAGGTAACCTGACTGACCTTCAGCTGAACCAGAGTCTTTATTTTATTTTATTTACCCAGGGCAGCACAGCTGAGGTGCAGCGCATGTTGTTATTAGTAAGGTCAGGTGACTTATTCAGTGTAACATAATGAGTCAGAGGCTGTGATGGGATTCAAACATTCTTGATTCATACTTCAGTGCCCTAACCACTAGACTATACTGCAGCAACATCGTGCCTCAGTTTTTTTTTTGTGATGGAGCATTTTGATCCTGGATCGCCATCATGTGCCCTCTTCAGGGGTTTCACTTGGTCCTCCCAGTCCCATCCACCACACCCCCTCCACCACCATGCCGGCAGAGATCCACAGGTGGTGGGGCCCAAAGGAACTGGCACCTTCATATATGGCAATTGGTGCACATTAGTTCCTCCCCCTCCAGTTTTCTCCTTCATACCCCCTCCTTGATGCCTGGCACAGGATGTGCATCTCTATGCATGCTCCTCAAATGCACGTAGTGATGCCACTGGGAGAGAGGCAGGTTCCCTCAGCCCACCGCGGGGTCGCTGCAGGGCCAGAACCTGAGTGCTCCCCTCGCTGGCAGCACCACCCAAGCCACCCCCACCCAACTGTACTGCCAGAGTAAGTAAGTAAGTAAGTACATGTTTATTTCTATAAGGCGCCCTTCCAAAGCTCAGGCGCCTTTACAATATCCTTCATACAATATTAAAAACCATAATTATGAATAACATTAAATTCAAAACACAATTCGACATAATTCATGTCACTAAAAATGCTTGGTTAAAAAGGAAGGTCTTTAAAGCTTTTTTAAAGCTCTCCACAATCAGGCTATTGCATATCTGGCAAGGTAGAGAGTTCCACAGGGTAGGGGCCATAAAGGCAAATGATCTTCCACCAGATGTTTTTAAAGTTACCCTGGGAATCTCCAGCAATCCCTCACCAGAGGATCGGAGGGAGCGGAAAGGACAGTAAGAAGTCAGGAGTTCTTTCAGGTAGCGAGGTCCCAAACCGTGTAGGGCTTTATAGGTCATCAACATGACCTTGAAAGTGATCCGCCACTGTACAGGCAGCCAGTGCAATTCGCGAAGCACAGGTGTTATATGGTTGGACCTCGGGCTTCCAGTCAACAACCTAGCTGCCATGTTTTGCACCAGCTGTAAGCGGCGGATATCCACTCCCGGCAGCCCTAGATAAAGGGCGTTGCAGTAATCAAGATGACTGGCAACAAAGGCGTGGACCAGGGTAGGAAGATCCTCTGATGGAATCAAGTGTTTCACCCGTGCTATATTCCTTAGATGAAAGAAGGATGATTTGACTACGGCTGACACCTGCGCCCTCAAGGTCAAGCCCTCGTCAAATATAACACCAAGGTTACGCACCTGACCAGATGCCATGAGCGGGATTCCTCCCAGAAATAAACCTGAGGGTTTTCCTACCCATGGACTTGATATCCTCACCCCTGGTTCCACCACCAATACCTCTGTTTTTCCCGGGTTCAACCTCAGCTAATTGGTACTCATCCAGTTCTGTATCTCCAGGAGGCAGTTGTTAAACAGTGTACATGACTCAGACTCCTGCTCGGGCACAAAAGACCTATAGAGTTGAGAATCATCGGCATAGCAATGAAAACTCAAACCATAATGTCTTATAATGTCCCCTAATGGAAGCATGTACACCGAAAATAACATGGGGGACAATACCGAACCCTTTGGCACTCCACAGTGTAGGCAGGAGGTCGAGGAACAAATCCCCGACACTACTCTCTGAGTCCTACCCTGCAGAAAAGATTTAAACCAACTGTGGACCACCCCCCTTAATCCACAGAGAAACCACAGGCGTTCGAGCAGCACCCCGTGATCCACGGTGTCAAATGCTGCTGAAAGATCGAGGAGAACCAAGATAGAACGAGTTCTCCGATCTCTTGCCATCAGGAGATCATTCAGTACCCGTACAAGAGCCATCTCAGTACTGTGCCGTTTCCTGAAGCCAGACTGGAGAGGGTCATAGATATTGTGGATGTTTAAATGATCTTCCAGCTGCAAGGCAACCACCTTCTCGATAATCTTCCCCAAAAAGGGAAGATTTGAGATCGGTCTGTAGAGTCTGCCCCAAAACCCAAAGTTGCTGGCAGGAAAGCACATAGTGCTTCCACTTAGCCATTGGGTGGCCTCTGTTCCTCAGTTGTTATTTTCTTCAGCCAGTTCTTTTTAACGCAACCATTTTGATGGCAAATACTGTCTTGAAGACAAGTGTTCTAAAATTTCACATAACACATAAAAATTTGGCAGCTTTTATAAAATATTGGATTGGTGTTATTTATTTGGTAGCTTTCTTGCTGCTAGGCCCACCCTGTTCCAGCAAGGAGGAGGAGGTGAGGAGGCAATATGCTCTGATACCTCCAGTCGAGAGTTAAATGTTGTGCACCACTTGTATCAGTGATGAATAAGATCTTAAAGGATAAATAAACAAGATGTCCTGGAATTCAAACTGTGTAAATGCAAAAACATAGTGTTGTAGGTTTAGTCTTACCTACAGATGTGCTGTGTTTGCTTTAGAAAGTGGGTTTAATATATTTTCATCAGCTTTAAAATTTGTATACAAACTGAGACTTTGATGCAAATGCTGCACTTGAGTACATACCTAAAATGGCTATGATGTCATAACGCGATGACATCACAGGAGCAACAGCACTTTGGAGTGATCATTCACTATGAATGGGGACATTACAAATATACTTATGCTGTTGCATTAAAAATTGTGTTTCTGCGGCAAATCCTTCACCGTGTTGTGTGACAGCCTTTTTGCACATGCACGGTGAGGAATTTGGAACAGAAACGCAATCTTAATGTAACAGCAAAAGTATATTTGTAATATCCACATTCATAGTGAAAGGTCGCTCTGGAGTGCTGTCGCTCCTGAGATGTCATCAAGTAATGCGTTGTGGCCATTTTAGGCATGTACTCGAGCGTGGTGTTTGCATCAAGTCTCCGTTTGTTCACAGTTTTAAAGCTGCTGAAAATGTACTAAATCCACTTTCTGAGCTAAACACAGCACATCGTTCTGTTGGTAAGACTGAAACCTACAGTGCTATGTTTTTGTATTTACAGATTTTGAATTAGATTATTTGCCCTGTTTATGTGTCCTTTAATGATCTGATGTGTGATCTCTGGTTCTGAAGCCAGCTGGGTGTGTAGCCTGGTGACCTGGCTCGGTGATAAATTGGACTAGTTTTTGCCAAAAATGCCACACTTGGTTTCTCCACTGGTCAGTGCCCAGTGCTGGAGCACAGGGATGACAGAGTGTCTGCTTTTTTGTATATCTGAGACCATTTCACGCTGTTGCCCATGGAACAGCTGGGATCCTTTAATGGGTGTCACTTTCATCCATGGCCATTCTGAGTTGCAGAATCCTTCTGCTCTGTCACTGTCCATGATGCGAGTCTGAATGTCTACAGGAGTTTACGGAGTGTCTGTCTGCCTTTGGGTTGGAATCTCCCAGACCTTTATTGCTGGGGGATTTCAGTGTGAGGGTTGAACAGCCCCTCTAGTAATTTGGTAGTTGACACCCTAGGACGTAAGACAGGTAATTGCCTTTGCTTCACATGAAAAGAGGCACACATTGCACCTGTTTGTTTTTCATTGAGCTGTAGGTGGCCACCTCCTTCATGGATCCCATAGTCTGGTTGAACCACTGCACCATGAGATTCAACCTCAGGGTCCCCATTAAGCCACTTCCCACTATGGAAGTGATCTAGTTTCACTCAAAGTGGGATCTAATGCAGCTAGGTTTCTTTGTACATGGAACACCTTGGGTTTCGTAATAACATCATATAGGGAGACAACCGAAGAAAAAAAAACGAGTCCAAGACCAATGCATATACAGTAATTAATAATTAAAAATTGATCAATAAATAAATGAACACAGTAATTAACACCCTTCCCACCCATGGCTTCCTAATTAGGGACTCACCCTCAAGTAACGTGTAGCCCCCCCCACCAGTTTGGGGCTTACCTTAAATGTCTCCCGGGGTTCCAGTAATGTCACTGCCAGGGAGATGTCCTGCAGAGATGGTAAATCCATAATGGTTGGTGTTCTCCTGTTGAGCTGCGTGAGAGTGCCATGATGTGCCTCCGTGCATGTCCCTTTAAGTGACACTGCCAGTGTGTTGTGAATGGCCTGGGCTAGGGTCCGAGTGCTTCAGAGCTTGCGACCGGCTGGGCATCGCCCCGATTTACTCCACTCTGCTGTCGCTGTTAGAGCAGAGGGAGCCCTAAATGGTATTGTAAATATTTACTTCAAATTTGTTGTTGTATTTAAATTAGAGTGCTTGTTTTAACCTGCCTTCTTGCAGCTTATGCCTCCAGATGGGAGCCACGATGTTTGGTCTGGGAATTACAGGATTTGGACCAGTTGGGACACAGGAGACCTCGAGGGGTCCTTAAGTTCAGGTGCCTTGTGGGAGAAACTGTGAACTCTAAGGTTTGGTGTCTAAAGGAATCAGTGGGAGCACAAGATTGTGATTGACAGCTCCCCCTGACCAGTTGGAATGCAAGAAAAAAACGGACTGGTCTGAGAACTGTTTTCAAACAAGTAGAGTGCAGCTCGAGCTCTTGTACTGAGAGGAGCTTCTGTGTGAAGAGTTTGTTCCGAGACTCAATGGAGCAAGGAGCCTGTTCAAGCTTGTGGGGTTCAGGCCCAGGAAAGGCCTAGCTTCCTCCGGCGGGTGTCTGCGGTCCCAAGTTTTGGAATCTGTCGACAGAGACTGCTTTCTGCAGGTTAAAATGTTTGCCTTGCAGAGCGGCTGTAATTGCGAACTGGCCTGAAGCCAAACTGAGAAGTAGATGCTGTTTCCATTTAATGTGCTGAATGTTCAAGGTGGGCCGAGGCCTACTAACCAGGGACGCCTGTTTGCCACCAGGAGCCAGTTGCCTTTTTGGGCCAAGTTGTCAGCCAGCTGAGGCTTTCACCAGCAAAAGAACTGAACTTTGCCAGAAGTGTTTTATCCGACCTTGGGCTCATGCCAAACTCGGCCCAAGCCGTCTATTCCGGCACCAGTTACAGTTTTCTCGGCGAGAGACCAGCTTGGGGATCCAGCCCCTGCACAGCAAGGTATCGCAGGTTGCGGCCAGCTGGGGGGAAAGTGTGAAGCGGAGGTGAGTCGTGTCGGCCCAGCTTCCCCATGCTCTTCAGTGCTCTGCAACAGGTCTTCATTTGCCAGGCCATCTTTTATCTATTGGTGTTGTGAGTAAACTCAGGGTAGCTCCCTGCAACAAGCTCTTGAATTATTCTGTGGTACCATCTGATTTCACTCAATGTGTTTTGTGGGGATTCAGTGGACTAGCCAACCGGCTGAGGATACAGTTAGTCAAGGTCTTTGTGCATGTTTAACCATCTTTTCTTCCCATCAAGGGCCCCAACAACAGCTGCAACCGTTCTGGCTAGCCACCAACACACTCTGGGTACCCAGCAGTTGCGAGACTGTTACAGAGGGACTGCAAGCATGCATGCAAAGTATCCTGGCTAAATCCAGTATAGTAACTTCATCTAGATTTGCTCCCTTCCTTGTTCACATCCCCTTAATGAATCAACTTCGTTGCTTCACTGTTGAACTGACTCACGAATATATCATTGCCTGGTTTGCAGTTAATGTGGCCTGGGGAAAAGCATCTCAAAGTGCATGCCTGTGTTAGGTATTGTTTTACAGCGGGTTCCAGGGGTTCACACGAAGACCAGACCCTGGTGGCAAGTGGAAGGGGTGTGAGTATATTATTAATGTTCATTGCTAATTCTGTGTTCCCTGTTACAAAGGGTTGTATCTGTTGTAAAGGGACTTGGTCACTAGGTGGGCTGGTGGGTGGTATTAGCTTCCTAGAGGGGTGTACCAGGTTGGATAGACACCCCTACATACCTTACTCTGGGTGGAGGCACCAAATCATTGTGTTTACTGAGGATAGGGGAACCCTGGTAATTGTTAACTTAGAACCCAGCCCCTCAACCTGGTTTTAGAAGGACAGGCAGGGGTAGTAGCCCTTGAAATAGCGCCGCCTAGGGGTTACAGAAGTATTAGGAAAAAGTCCTGAATGCAGCACACTGCGAATCCTGTCTCAAAAGTCTCATTGCCAGCCAGGCATGAATGCTAACAATCTCTCCCTCAACGCAGTATTGTCATGCACTACTGGGAGAGAGTGCTGAGATTTGGGCCCGGCCGGTGGTGATACTGTTAAAATAGGATCTTTGGCGTGGTAAGCTGCATTCAGTACTCTTTTCTTCCCCCATCAGTACTGTTGGCTCCTGCTTTTTCATCCCTTGGTCGGCAGCCCACCACCCAGACCTGTCACGACCCATCTAGTGGCCTTACTGATTATCTACCACTATGGGTGGCCTGCCACATAGGGTTGTATGGGGCCTGCAGGGGAGGCCGAGTGGCTGGGACTTTTTCCTTCTCCTTCTTGTTCCATTGGCATGCAGTGATGCAGCACGTCTGCCAGTCTAGCTGCTCCCACCTGTGTTGCCACCCGGTCTCTACCAGATGGCAGTCAGGAGGTGGGACACAGGATCCCCCCTGCCCAAGAGAGGAGAGCAGTCTGTAGGACACTTTATTGTCCATGACCCTGGTCCCTTCCCAAACCTGGCTCACCAGTGTGGCAGGCAGTAAGGTGACCAATAGCATCTCAGCCTGCCATGCCACTGTGTTGACCTTAGTCCTTTTCTACCCTAATACTTCAGAGTTTGTGTGCATGTGCCTGACTGAAGAGACTGAAGAGGCATGGCTGGGGAGGTGGCATTGTTGAGACGGATGGGGAGGGTATTCATTATTTTTAGTTAAGTTCTTTTTTTTTTTTTAAGTTAGCTGCATTAGTCTTTTGACTTTTTTTTTTTTTTTGCTAGTTGATATTTCAGTAGTGCAAGTAAGTTGTGGTGGGTTTTTGCTGTCTGCCATCAGGAACCAGGGTGGTGGGTTTGAAGTGCTCTGAGGGTGGCAGTGCAGTTGGACACCAGAGAAAACTTCTTTGGGGGTGCACCAGGGAGAACCAATGGGGATGGAGAAAGGGACATGGAACATTTTACCTGGGATTACATAGCCAGAGCTCCAGATAAGATTTTTCAGAGTGAGTATTGTACTCCTCACTTTTGAAGAGAGGTGAGTAAAACCAAATTCAGATGCATACAAATGACAACATACGACGAGTAAGGAGTACAAATTAAAATGCTGCAAAAAGTTCATTTGTGTCATTTGTCTTCATTTATTATTTTGTTTTTGCAACATATTGGATTAAATAAATGAAGAGTACTGTTGAGAACTTCGCAGTTGCACTTTTATATTTTTAACATGTCTAGTCTTTAGAAAGATGGACTCTGGCTCAATTTATGAAAATATTGCTTTTTTTTTTTTTTTTTTTTTTTTTTTTAACACCGCAAGCATAGCATACATCATTGCAAAGTTCAGACTAATTGCACTCCATTAATGTGCTTTGTTGTATGGTACAGCACCTAGTAGGTTACTATGAGGATCAACAGCGGTTGCCTATACTGCAGATTAGCCGTTAGTCGTTCAACAGCAAAGACAGCCAGGCTATTAAGTTAAAAACTTCCCTGATGTTAGCTTCTTTATGCAACATACCTTTAGCACTGGAGTCTGCAAGTCAGTACTTCTGGTTGTAGAGGGTCATCAGTCTATTTCAGTAAGGCCAGCAAATCCACATTGCAGTCTGATACCATTTTAGTGGTGTGATCATTTTGCCTCCTTTACATTAATCATGCTGACGCAGTAGTAAGATGCCCTTTAGTATTAAGGTGGACCAGCACTGGCTGCCTGTGCCGTTTGTGAGTAGCAAAGGTGGAATTGAGACATGCATGCACACACTCTCACTCCCCCTCCCCAGTCCTGTCAGTCAGGCATAAACTATGCAGAGTGATGAGAAAAACAAAAACTGCCAAATTAATACAGTGAGCCAGAGATCCCAGTATTTATTTTGAGGCAAAAAATTAATACTGTGATCTCAGACTTCCTGTATTAATTTTAGATGTATTTACTTTTTACAGTCAGTTGAGACACTTGAAATATCTTTATGGGCTGGCCAGATGTGCCGTCTGTTCCTTCTTTTTTCATATGCTGAAACTAGGCCTCTACATCACCTTACTGTACCTCCTACCAACTTACTTTGTCTGCTGTCTCCGTCTTCCCATCTGACTCCCTTCAAGTGTCTGTCCTATATACTAATGCACACCACGCCACACCACCTTGTTTTTTTTTTTTTTATTTTACCACTTGCATGCCCACCTGCCCATCCATATTAATTTGGGATTGTACCACACATGCCTGCTTTCTTTCTCTATCAGATGTGACTGTGCGTTATAGCAGATGGGAGGGAGAGCGTGTCATTCTCCAAAGCAGGGTAGCAAGCAGGTCACTGGTGGTCCAGCCGGAAGGTGTAGCTGAGGGGGAAGGGGAGCAAAAAATATACAAAATTGTTTACATATTCCAGTCATTTGCTACATATCTAACTTCGCCTGAAAGTAGTTATCTGCAAAATAAGTTTTGTAACACTGCAATTGCTATACAAACATTTGTTGATAAAAGTCTTCCCTGGAGAGGGAGGAAGTGCCACTGGACACGTGAGGTAACTTATGGGGATTGGGGGAGAGAGAAATAGAAGGGTGCCACAGGACACCAGATAGAAATGATGGGGATGGGGTGAGGAAGGGGGTGCCATTGTACACTGGGCGGGGAATATATGGGGAAGGGGGAAGGAAGGGGGTACCATTAGGCACCAGGGAAATTTTTTTTTTGTAATTGCTGTTTATGCCCCTTCTACACCAGCACTGTCACCCGACTCCCTTGCTTGACACTGCGACCCACCACCGAGGACCCCCTACGGAGCCTTGGCTTTACCTCCCATGCGGGGACTTGATGGGGGGCCCCCCTCCTTAGCCCCCCGTACTGTACCTTCATATCTCGTTGGGGTCCCCTTGGGCGGACCACAGCACCAGCAGGTGAAGGCTGCTAGTCAGGCCCTCTCATTGGTGTCATGCCGGGGCAAGTATTTTTCTTATGTACATTGCCCCTGGAGGCATGACTTGTACTGACGCCAAGGCCTATGCCGGCTTATGTCATGCCTCCCCCCTTAGTTCAGACTCGGGCATGCTGTACCTCAGTCCACTGCCAGAGGCCAGGCAAGCAGTTAGTTGGTGCACCCCCCCTCCCCTCAGAGATGAGCAGTCCCTCAGACACTCCATCCTTCTCTTCCTGGCCCGGCTTTTGTTATTCTATTTGCAGAGTATGAATGCCCTCAATATTTATTTGTAGGGTTTCTACGCAAAATGTTAATAATGCACATTATGTGTGTGAAATAGAGATGTTGTGAAGTTTTTCTTCACTTGTGAAGGGGCCGTGAAGTAGGGACTATTGCAAAGAATTTGTAATGTTGCCACTCTCCCTCATGGGGCAGATCTTTGATGGGTATTTTGCAGATGAAGAAAGAATACTACACTTGTTGAAGAATGAGCTGGTGAGCAGGTAACATGACTGTGCAAAATGCTGATCAGCTGGTTATTGTTGCAGGAAGTTATAACAGTGTAAGTACATAGTACCATGTGCAGTGTGCAGTCCAAGAGTGTTAGGGTAAATTGCAGCATGATTCTCCATTGTGCATTGAGGGAAATTGTTTAGAAATTGTCAGTATGTGCCAGGGAGATCCTGCCACTCTTGAGGAATGACCTTTTCTTAAATCTGTTACAAAAGTTCTTCTATTTCTTAGACTAATCTATCCTTTACAATTTATAGTCCATAAGGTTGGCCACCTATGGGCACCCCCCTCCCATTTCTTGACAATGCTATAGTGTCCTCTTTAATTTTCCTTTTCCCTCTCAGGTCCTCGTACAGGGAGGTTATTGTTGTGACCTCCGAGCTGATGTAAAACAAGAGGCTGTGTTCCTTGTTGGACTTAGTATGCAATAGCACTATGTCATAAAATACCTTGATGTATATAACTTATGTGTATGAAACCTGTAGATGTTGAAAATACCATGACACTAGGTGTTTTTTGAGAAAGGTAAACAGTACTGGGTGACTGTATTATAGAAATTAAGTTACCGGGGTAGAGATATCAGAAAACCCCAAGCTGTGTTGTTAAAGGCATGTCAATCGCAGATTGTTTGAGAGGCCCTTTTGGTACCATGCGTTCCTGCTGTAAACTGAGCCAGTCTGAAATTTCATGGTGATTTGCGTATACATTCCATGATGCTTTGCATTATGGGGTTATGTGTGATGTGTTTCTTTTTAAGCTTGGCTTATTGCCAATGCCCTTTGGGGTAACCCTTGCTTCGGTGCTTCTGCACTGAGGTACTTTGTCTTTTGATTGCTTTTCCTTTTTTTTTTTTTTAATATATTTGAGCCCCTCCACCCCACCACCCAAACACACAAGCCAGACATAGGAATGAAGTGTTTTTCACTAAAAAGTTAGAGCAGTAGATCAGTGGGTAAGTAGGTACTGAATAAGTGTAGAGGAAGGACATGCATAGTCTGTTGCTGCAAACTGATGTATTGAATAAGTGACATGCCTTTGCTGAATAAACATCACATAGAGATTGTGTGTTGAACGTGAAGTTTGGTGTCTCGTCTGTCTGTTACCCACAACCCCTCCACATAGTACAGTGGATTTAGTGCAGATACGTTTTCACATTTTGTGTTCGGAGTGCTCCTAGCAGTGACTGGAAGTGATCTGAGGTTGGGGCTCACATGTTTGCTGTCAGGGTAGGTATACAGCAGGTACAGCTGCCAAGCCCACATGGGTAGGTTGGCACTGTTTCAAAACATTATGCTCATCTGGCAGTAGAAGCAGCATATTTTGACTTGCTGGATGAGGTACACAGGAGATGCAGCTGCCCAGAGAGTGAGCTGTCTGTGTTTCTAAAAATTATACCTGCATGCCAGGTATAAAAACACATTTTTGCAGTGCTCAGTCATATAGTATTATTGGAAGGACTGGGATGTGCCTCTTTTGTACTCTGAAGAAAACCACCGAGTAGAAGTGATCCGAGGGTGGAGCTGATATTTTTGCAGTAGGATGAGTACAGCAAGGATATGTAAGGAGGAGGAAGCTTGGAGTGAATGAAGCTAGGCATACTTGAGTAGGCAGTGCAGGTAGATTGTGTCCATAACAGCTGCCGTAGGATCAGTGTACCAGCAGAACTGATCCAGGATCCGTCTGCCAGTGCAGTGGATCAAGGATCCGTTTCTTAGCACAGCGGATCCAGGATCCAGCTGCCAACACAGCGGATCCAGGATCCATCTCTCAGCACTGTGGATCCAGGATCTGTCTGCCAGCGCAGTGGATCCAGGATCTGTCTGCCAGCACAGCAGATCCGTGATCTGTCTGGCAGCGCAGCAGATCCAGGATCCGTTTGCATCAGAGAGGTCTGTCTAACCAGAAGAACAATAGCCAGAATAGCATAGTGGTCTGTGAACATGGCTGAAAATCTGGGTTTAAATCCCAGCAGTGTGTCATAACATTTTTTAAATTTTCTGTTTTCCTGAAATCTCACTAGAGAGGTGATGTATGTGGAGTGGTGTTAGAATAGTAAATCCATGCTGAAGGAAATTAAGTGCAAGAAAGACTAGCTCTTGAAGAAAAGCATTTTCACAGTAAACTGATTCCTTTTCAGTTCATGAGTGGTAAACTGATCCTGAATCAGTTCTGATAGTAACTTGATTCTGCAGCATTTCTTATACGCTTTATCTAGAGAAGAGTAGGCCCCTGAGGAGGTGGAGACTTGCAGTGACTGAACCTAGGCATATTAGAGTAGGTCACCAAGGAGGAGGAGGTGGATGCTTGCAGTGATAATGGGTGCAGTCAAGTGTCAGTTGTGTTCAGAAGCTTGACTAAAACGTTAAAAGCAGGGTGTGCTTCTGGCATGGGGGTTATTGCTTAAGTTGAATGCTGGTAAACGTTAGACATGAGGGATGCAGTTGCAATTACTCAAAGTGGTGCATGATGTCTCATACAAACCTGGCAGCTGTGCACATTCAAGACCTTGCAGAAGACAGCCCACTGCTCTATATATCAGTGATCAAGTGTATTGGGTTTAACTCCTGAGTGTTATAAAAGCATATGAAAGACAATGTACAACAGTATCCCTGAGCTCTGGCAGCACTTGTGTATTCAAAGATTCAGTGCCAGCAGGGGGCGTGGCCAGCAGCTGAGCTGAAGACAGTTTCTTCCAGCAGCTCCTGAGGCAAACACAGGAAAGAGATAACAATATTGATTTTTCTTTGGGTAAAAGACTTAAAAGCATAATCAGCTTTTTCAATTTTCAATAAGCTCTCAACAGGTACCAAATTTGACCCACAGAGCATCTGAAAAAAGCTAAAATGGTCCATGGAAAACAAGCTAGCTCCAACGTGGAAGGGGCACGACCGAAGGATGCTAAATCAAATGGCAGCAAAGACTCTAGTTTGACTTGTGAAAAATAAGCCGGACAGCAGCTGACGAATGCAGCTTTAATGAAAACTATTCAAAATCTCGACAAAAAATTTTAAGAATATAATACCGAACTTCGGCAGGTGAACTTTAAAGTTGGGGCTTTAGCTGATGAAACACAAGGGGTGAAGAAACATGCTGATAAAGCCCTTGCGTTAGCTTCGGGACTTACAAAAGAGAATGGCCTACTTCGAAGGTGCTTGGAAGCAGTAGAAAATTCTGTTTGAGCTTGTAAAATTAGAGTTCTTGGTCTCCCGGAGCAGGCTGAAGGGGAATATCTCATAGTTTTCTACCAGAATGGCTTAAAAACCTGCTACAAATTAAAACAGACTTCAAGATCCTGAAAGCGTATAGGATTACGCCTTGTGGGGGGGGGGGGTTTCACAATAGCAACTGGCGACTGGACACCACGCACAATTATGGTGACACTTAGATCTTCCTCAGAGCGTGATTATCCTACAGCAGGCCAAATTTTTAAGCCTGATTACTTGGCAGGAGCCCAAGATCCATTTATTCTCTGACTTAAGCTACATCACGAGGATGAGGAGGAGAAAGAATTTCGATAACGTGCGGGCATGCCTTCAGATCCTTGGGGTGCATCATGTGCTCCTGATGATGGCCAGCCTAAGGATCATTTACGGTGGTAAGACTTTCCAATTTTCAGATGCAACTAAAACGGCCAAGGTACTGGACAAAATCGAAAAACAGTTTGTTGCCAGAGAGGCAACTTCAGAATCTGAGGGGGACTGAATTATTGTCTCAAAACTGTTTAATTGGTGGCATGGATGGTTCTATAACTGGAGAGCATTAAGTTTAATTCTCTTGTTGGATTCAAGCCCTCTTAAAATAAAACAACAGTGAGTGGGGAAAACTTTTCTTGGTATAAATTAGTGTTTTCAAAAAAGGGGTCGAGTTAAAATGGCGCGAGTAGTTATTGCTTCCCCTATAGACATGTCCTACCACATGGGACTTCACATTATTAACATCAGATTTTGTTCAAAATGCAGCACAGTTAGGTGCTTAGAATAGAAAGCTTATTCACACATGACTGTATGTGGGGATTACTAAATTGAGTTCATCACTAGCTCCTTAGGAACCATAAATACAGTTAGAGTTCATACTAAGTCTGTTGGTTGTCTGTAGCTCTCTTTTTTGGGGCTTGTCTTGGGCTATAAAAGAAGAAGAAATAATATTCAATAAACAATGTTTAGAAGGTGGGAAGTTATACCCTATTTGAGGGTGAACGATATGTTTATATAAAAAAATCCATGTTATACCCTATTTGAGGGTGAACGATATGTTTATATAAAAAAATCCATGTTTATCATCACTTCTCATGGCAGCAGCGACCACTGTTGGATTAAATTAAGAATCTGTAAGATTTTGGGACTAATAGCTAGCAATATAAACTGTTGGTATGATCTGTATTCCCCCAAGTGATATAACTAAGAACAGGGGTGCTATATGTTTGTACTACTGTAAAAATGAAGATACAGCCTACCGATGTACAGTGGGCGTTAATACGTAATTGCTTGCCTGTTGGGATTTACTTGTAATGTGAAATTACATAAATCAATAAAATATAAGTTAATAAGGATTCAGTGCCAGCTGCCTCAGAATGGTGAGGACCCAGGGTTCTTTGATGTCACTGCCTTGGACTGTGTTGGACCCTAGTCTGTGAGCATGTGTAACCCGGCAGAAAAATGAATGCCCAGTGGCAATATTGGAACTAACAGAAAAACTAATTGCGGTAAGTTTAATAACATTTCTCCTTTTTCAAACTGTTTCTCACTGATTTTCATTGGAGCTTACACAAACACATCCTACTCCTGCAGCAATGAACCATGTGACCAGCCAGTTGCACAGTCATGAGACCTTGCAGGCTCTCAGTTGTGAAGTATCATTGACTTCAAAAATAAATTTTGGTTATTGACTGGTGCTCTAACGTATAAAAGGTTGATTCTCCAAAACTGGAAAGATAACAAACCTCCTACCATTCAGCAATGGCTTAACAACTCAATGGTTATTGCTAACAATGAAATAATTGCTATTCTCTTGTGAATAAGAATGATACATTTTTGAACATATGGGGATCCTTTCTAGCCCTTTGTGTATAACTGAAGAAGCTAGGGTATATAGATATAGTAGTTGGTAGTTACTGGACTAATACTGGTAGTTTATACAGTTTATGATTTATGTCTATATTGGCCTCATTGTTTAAGTTGAAGGCTTGCTTTTATCCTCATATTAGAATATTCAAGACTATTAATTGATTCTAAAGTGATATTATATTTATTAGTATCATAATGTATTAGACATGGGTTTGTATTACATTGTTTTGTATCTTTTATGATATTCCAAAAACTTTAAATTGAAAAAAAAAGAAATTGTTCTCACAACTCTTTGCAAAGTCACAACTCACCTTGCTTAAAGACATTTCAGGAAATTAGGCACAACTGTGAAGCTCTGCAAAGCAAAGTTTGGGTGACTTTGCCCACCACTAGTATGAAAATGATAGGAAACAAAATTTTAGAAGTTAGGTGGAGAAGAATAACTCATCAGTGGACCCTCTGAGCTTCTCATGGGTCTCAACCACAAATTAACGGTTTTAGGACCCTCTTTACGGGGACAGTGAAAGCTCTGATGCTGTATGATGGTTCACCAGAAGAGTTATTCTATCAAAGATGCATAGAATTTGTCGGCAGATAAAGACCCAGCAGCCCATCTATTCTGCTTAATTCTACTTGGCTCTGTGTCTGACCTAAGGCCACAACATACTGTATTTACTGATCCGATTGCCATAATAACTTCATGATACCCACCTCCTCAGGCTGTCTATACCTCCCAGTAGCAAGCTTGCAGCTAGTGGGGGCAAAAAAAAAAAAAAAAAAGAGTACTGTCCTATAAGTGACAGTAATCTATTGTTTCAGTGCTGTCCTAATGCTCTTTTTAAACTCTTAAGCCATTCTGAGCCATTGGATAAATGTATGGTACAAATGTAATTAATGAATACTGGTAGCATAAAGAGATAAATGCTGTGGAACCTGTGTTTGCTTCCTATTAGGTACCTGATCAGTTTCAAGTTTTTGATCATTACATAGAAATCCATGGCATTATTCTTGTTAAAACCCCACATTTTATGACTGCTTACCTTCTCAAACATTCATTGATGTTGCTGATTTTTTTTATCTGTTTCCTTTCTTAGTAGAAAGGAAATGCACGCTAGTGATGTAGTTATACCTAACCTTGTTTTGTTTTCACATCTTGAATCTACTTTTGCGGCATACTTCCTGAACATTAGGAAACCGCCAAACAGTGCAGTCACTCGTGATGCAAAAGTCTCCTCCCACTGCATCTTGAGTGTCTAGACTGTGTTGGTGGTGTCCAGGAAAGATGCAGTGGGAGCTGATCAGGGACTGTAAACGAACATGTTTCTGTGTGGTAATGCCAGTATAGTGGGCAGTCTGTTTTTCACTTTTAAAAAGATAAAAGAAATCGGAAGCAAACTACCAGCTACATCAGCAACTTCTACAGGATGTGAACAGTCATAAAATGTGTTTGTTTTTTCAAACTAGGGACAATTTGTGGCTTAAGGGGGTTGACAATGTCCTTTTAATGGATTTGAGCCCTCGTAAATCTTTGACCTCCAGACTTTCTCAATGCATTGGTCAACTCTCTCAGATCTTTGGAGAGGGATTGTTAAGTATTCCATTGACCTGTCTGAGACCCATTGGAGACGGTAGTTTCTGTGCAATGGCTCCTAGGTAATGGAGTTCACCACCAAGTTACATCAAGCAGGCCTTTTCCTAGGAGATAATCAAGAAGCTTTTAAAAATGTATTTAATTCATACAGCATTTAGAAAATGATGGAATTTTAATTGAAGTCTTCTATCTACAGTGACTTATGTGGTTATTATCTTTTGGTTGACTTTAAGTGGTGCTCTGGGTGAGTTTCCTAGAAGAGTACCTAATAGTTAAAAGAATGATTCATTCATGTTTGCAAATGACTGCATACAGTCCCTGCCACTACCATTAGTAGTAATAAATGTGTTGTGCTGTTAAGCTCTTAGAAATGAATTGTATAAAAAGACTCTATATAAAAGCAAAAGGTCAGTAAAGGGAACATTTGTACAGAGTGGCCATCATATATTAAAAGCCCATGAAATGCAGTTTTAAATAAGGTATTGGGCTTACCTGTAGCTGACAGCAGTCCAGAGATATACCTATGACAGTTCAGTATTGTTAACTGCACTGTCTCTATATTATGGAACTTTGTGATGTCATGCAGGGACAAGCTGCTTGACTACATATAGTTGGGTACAGCTTGGTGACAGTGAGTATTTTGTCATATCTCTGGACAGTTTCTAGCAACAGGCAAACCCAGTACATCATTTAAAAGAACCTTTTGTGGTATTTAAACTATGTGGTCCACTGTGTATAAATGTTTCCCTTTGTTTCACTTTGAAAATATAAGGGCGGTTTATATATGCTCTAAAAAAGTCCGGTTTAAGCCCATCTTCAAACATTGATGACTAATTATGGTGGATAAGGAAAACCTTGCTAATTTAACATTCTTATCCTCCCTTAAAAATTGCAGTGTTAAGAGGAAACAGGATAAATAAAACCAAAAATTTCAAACTGGCCTTCTCCGGTTGTACAAATTCAGACATCATAAAAATGCACTTTTTTGGGGTCTGATCGCCCAGTTTCCCCCTTTTGTTCTACTCTTCATAGCACTTGGAAAACTTTGTGGCATCAAACCTCGGCTTTGAGGGCGCAGGGTGGTACTGAAGAGTGACACTTGTGATGTGCCTACCTTCCGTTGATACAATGAGAAAGAGGTCAGAGGTCATTCTCGAGCCCAGGTTTTCTGCTGTGAGCAAGCCTGTCATTGGACAGCATGAAAATCTAACAACTTACAGTTGAAATTGGTAGAATTCTGCAAATAAATAGCACCTTTACAACAGAATCTACACACACACACGATAAAAAAATTAACATTTGTCTCTGACAAGTTGAAGCTGTAGTAAGTTTACTTGTTCTTACTGAATTATGCTACTAGAATACTGTTCGTCTGTAGTTTGCTTCATTCCTAAATATACAGCAATGTAAGAAAAGTAGAGCTGAGTGTTCTGTTGCAAGGGATTAACGGGTACAAACGAGCCAGTTCACAAACTTGTTTTCCAGTAAGTTTATGAAACAAAAAAACAGACAATAGGTGAGTCCGCTTCATACAGTAGTACACCTCATGTTGTTTTTGGGACTGGTAACGGAAAGTCCCATCATTCTAACAGTTCATGAAAGCCAGGCACTCATTATGAATAATCGGGTATTTTATTGTAGTTTTTCTTTAACACAATGATCCCTGTGATCAGGGGATCGTTGTGTTAAAGAAAAACTACAATAAAATACATAACTGATTATTTGTAACGTGTGTGGCTGGCTTTCATGAACTGTACCAATAAGTTTAGACAAACCATAGTATAGAGAGCCCTGTTATAAGAACACCCAAATGTTCTTAAAGAGCTAGTGTACTGCCTGAAACTAATATTAGTTTTTAAAAGCAGCCAACCATTACCTTTTATACATGAGGTATTTTTACTTTTCCCTTTGGTTAATTTGGTTAATTAGAAGAGTGTTTAACTGACATTAGTAGGTGTGATGTGTGGAACAGCACTCTGCATAGCAGCAGACATATTTATCTCTGTTCCACCCATTACATATTCAGCATTATGAGCTCACTGACTGTGATATCACTGCTGCTTAGGAATAGCCATTCAGTAGCTGGCAGGTCAATTGCCTGTGATATCACTGATAGTGAGATCACAATGCTGGTGTGTGTGTGTGTGTGTGTGTGTGTGTGTGTGTGTGTGTGTACAGAGATAAGATATGTTAGCTGCCAGACTTAAGAGCTATTCCGCACATACAGCACAATGTTATCACATAGAAAACTTTCTAATGAGCAAAAGGGAAAAGAAAAATACTTCAGAAATAATAAGTTACAACTACTACTTAAAATTTGTTTCATTTTCCTCTCTGATTGTTTTGGTCCCACTAGGTATTTAACAGGGATGTTCTTATATGAAAGCTCTACTGAAAACTGTGAACAATCCATATATATGTGTATATAAGGGATATGCAATGCCCCCATCTCAAATATCTCTGATATTTTCCCCGAGTGCTGTCTGACCTTTGACATCACGAGTGGCGAAGCCATGAGTGATGCCATAGGTCAAACTGCTCGAGGGGAAAAATATCCGAGATATTTTTTAAGGGAGCATTGTATGTTCCATTTATGCAGTGGGCCAAGTTTTTTTATCAGTGTAATTTTCATTTTTTAAAAATAGGTATGTCTTTATTTATTTCTTTTTGTTTCCAGATGGCTGAGTGTTGTGTTCCATAAAACTGAACTTTTGCATCAGGACGCTGTGCCATTGTGCTGCTGGGGAGAGTAGTAAGAGTAAAAAAGAGAGAGTTGGTTGCTTTTTTGTGTGCTGGGGTTTGAAGGAAGTGAATGTTTTGTGTAAGGCTAAAAGTTTTTTTTTTTTTTTTTTATATTTGGTGATAGAAAGTGGGGTGGTGGAGACAATGAAAATAATTCAATGTGTTTTGTCTGGTATTTTGGACCTTTAGGAGAAGTGGTAAACAACATTGTGTGATGCTGAAAGTTTATTTTTTTTAAATAAGTTACAGTGAAAGAACAGGGGAGAAAATAAAACTGCCAGTGGGAGCTGGAATGCAAGTGAGCAGGTGCATTCTGACCGTGCTGCTCATGCTGCCAGCTCCCACCAATCAAAGCCTTTGTGAGCAGTTGTGCTGAAGTGCAGATAGTGCCTGGTTATTAGCTACAGTGAGGATAAATGACCTACAGTGAGGATAAATGCGATATTCTCACTGTAGGTCTGACCAGACAAAAATACTGCTGTTATTTGCCATTTTTTATCCTCACCCCATTGCATAAATATATATATATATATATATATATATATATATATGCAGTGGTTAAAATATAATGAAACATATACCCAGATAAGTTGCAAGTCTTGATCTCCTGTTTTGTAGTTACCAGGTTTTCAGTAAGTGTGAAATATGTTTCTAGATACAAGAGGAAAGAAGCGTGTTTTTATATAGCACCTTCCCCACAAACTGTATCCCAATGCACTTTACAGTGCAGGATATGGAGAAGAGATTATGTTGCAGTGCATTTTGGGTGCATTTGGGAGATTGATTGGAGACGTTAGGTGACTTGTTCTTAAAACATTAGTTTTTTATTTTGTTACCAATTAAAATGTAAGGAAGTAACTGGAAAACTGTGTTAGCTGGTTTATTTGCTCAATAGAGCAGACCAGTTTTAAGTTATTCCAAAAGTGTATTATTGAAAATGGAAGAATGATCCTTTAGTTGGTTGGCTAGGTCTTTTGTAAGTTATGTGATTATTTTAGCTGTATTTTTTTTGGGGGGGGGGGCTTTGAACTTGTACTTGAAATGCCAGAATCTGAAGGTGTCCCACCCTGGCTTAGGACCTACTGTTATCCGAGAAGGGACTGTATTAAGTTCAGAGTTCAAAGCATAGGGACTATAGCATCAGTCCTCAGATCTGATTATCTGGACATTGACTGGACCAGGGCCAACATACCTTTCAGCACTCCTTAGCATACCTGTGGAAGGACTGCTTTCCAGCCTGGAATGTACCTTTAACATGGTCATGAGTAATAAATATGCACTTCATTCTTTTCTGTTTTGCCTACATCCTGTTTTGGCACCTGACAAAATATTTCTGCAAAAAACAGTATATGATTTGAAATCAGGAGTCACAGATAGTATTGAAATGGATTATAATTACTGGTTAAGTGTGTTCACAGCCCACACAAAAGTGTATAATGGAGCAACACACAGCTGCAGCCCTGCAGTGAAAAACACTGGTTTTCTCCTGTGCCACAATGCTGTTGCGGTTTCACTGACTGGGCAGTTATCTGATGTATCTCAGTCCAGTAAGGTTGGAGCTTTGGACAGGACCAGAGTACATGTGTGTGGTGTGCTGTTCCCCACAATCTGTCCAGCAAGAGAGCATAACACTTGCCTGATACGTGGCCTGGTTATCCGGCATTTTGAAGTACTGCATTTGTATTTTCCAAGAAAAATTCCTTAAGGCTGGGGAGGAGAAGACTCTACTTGATTCTGTTACAGCTATGGGCTTTATAACACTTTTAACCATTTTACGAATAAGTGTAATAATCCAGTCCAGGTGTGTATTCATGCTGCAATAGCCTCACTTCCTGGGTGGTTGAGAACCCTAGGCAGCGTTTTGGGCCTCAAAAGTCATCCAGTTTGTTCAGTTATTACAGTACTGTCGCACACCTGACCATGGATTACTCCTTAAATAATTACATTCTTGTACTTGTTTAGCCTGTGCATCAGGTTCGGCTGCAATATCAAGACACCTCAACTAGAACTGGTTTTGTCATTCTCATATTTCATACATAAAACAATATTTTCTTATTAAAAATGATAAACGTTTCTAAAAACACATTTTAAAACTGTTTATGCTTGTGTGCAATACAGCACATAAATGTCACAACAAGGCAAGACAGCATAAGTACTTACAAATAATTACAGTAGTAGAACTCGTTTGCCCCTTTTTGTTACATCCTCAGGGAGGATACCACAGATCCTGACAGCATATTTCCAGTAATCTAAAGTGAACGTATATGACAAAATGATTACGCTAATTGCAGCCCATTGGCTGGTATCTTAGACAAAACAGTTGATATATTTAATTAACGTATTGTAGCAACTAACAGGCAGTGCAGAACCCCCCATTATATGTATTTAGATATCACTTAGAATTCATAAAAACGTATGGCTCCAACAAACTGTTGTTGCAGGAGCTTGTAATTAAATAGTTGACCCTTGTCAGCACGTACCCAGAGTTCTATCAGAAACCATTCAGCATCATCAAATCTAGTCCGGAAGATTTCTGAGTGGTAAGAAGCCCTCTCGTTTATCTTTCAGCAGTAAAGTAAAATAGGCTTTGCTGTTCAACATTTACAGAGTACAGAGAGACCTATAATGGTGTACATACACACCTGTGTTTGAGGAGGGCTAACAATGGAACATTTATAACGCTGAACAATAAGTTATGAGAACAAGGCTGAGTAAAAGAAAAAGTGCACCAAACTCCAGATCTGAGATTTGCTGCCATTTTGAGCAAGGGCCACAGTTAAATATACAAAGTCAACAAAATATGTCCAAAATACTACCCTAGGCAAAAGGTCAGTACGGAAAAGCCTCTGAAGTCCACTCTGCTGGGATTGTTAAGAATGTCAGTTGGACATCTACCCGTTTGGCCCCTTTTACTTACAGTCCTCCACTCCGAAACTCACGGTTCAGCGTTGGACTCCAGTTCACTGTCTGCAGTTTGGGAGATAGCTTTCTCAATCTTGGACAACAAAATGTCTAAGTCTTTAGAGTTTGTAAAAATGTATGTGTAGCCAGTGTGTTGAACACTGAGTTTTGCAGGGTAGACCGAACTAAAGGGAACATAGAGAACTCGGAGTCTCCTCTTCCCTCCCTTGAAACTTTTTTGGTGCTGTCTGGTCGAGAAGCACAGGTCAGGAAATACTAGCATTTTGGTTCTGTCCACTTTTAGGTCTCTCACTCTCCTTTCCACTTGTAAAATCACATTTAATTAGTTAATGGGCAGTCTGCTTTCTCCTACTCTTTCTCTAAACTATTGAACTCACATCCACCTCAAATCAGACACTCCTCCTCTCCTCACTCTGTTTCAAGTGCCCTCGCTATCTTCTACTCATCAAATTGTGATGTCCATAGATGACTCACTCTCTTGCCCTGTCTATTTTTACTTCACTTCTCTGGCCTCTACTAGTTCCACAGTACCCTGCAGCAAATTAGCACGGGCGTCTGCCCTAGCACTTAAATTTTAAACAGTTTTACATATTACCCTGCACTTTGAATGTATTCTTGTTTTATATCTGCTGTACCATTACCTGCTCATTATTGTATGTTGTGTCTCTGACTATATTTGATTGCCCTACCATGTAATGCAATTGCATGCAACTCTGTTGTTGTGTGCTTGTCTGTTACGTTATGTACTGTTCGCTGTATATTTGCCCCCTTACCCTTTCCCCCAGGATGCACTGTGAGACAAGCAATTTATTGCTCAGTGTGCCTTTTCTGGTGAAACTCTTCAATAAATAAAATAAAATTCTGAATAACAGGGTTCTGGGTACAGATTCAGCTAGCTTTGTCCACTGGGTTATCCGATAGCACTTCTTGATCTGCAGAGCCTGTGCTGCACTGTTGAGCCCCAAAACTTCCAACCATGTTGTCGATGATGTAACCGGGGAATTTCCTTGAAACCTGTCTGCCAAGCCATTTATCATTAATCAGTTTATCAGTTAAAGCAGAAGGAGGGAGGAAAGGCAGTCAGAATAGCAAAGGCACAAACTGAGGAAAAGATAGCCAACTCTGTTAAGAAGGGAGATAAAACGTTTTATAGGTACATTAGGGAGCAAAGAAAGACCAAAGGAGGGATACAGAGACTTAATAAAGGGGAAGGAATGTGGGCAGAGGGTGACAGTGAAAAAGCAGGGATACTGAATGAATATTTCTGCTCGGTATTCACAACAGATGAGGAGGGGGAGGTGCCTAAACCAAACAAGGGAGAAACTCTGAATAGGGGGGTCGATACCAGTCCATTCACAGAAGAAATGGTTTTGAAAGAACTCTTGAAACTGAGGGTGGACAAAGCAATGGGGCCTGATGGGATTCACCCAAGAATACTAAAAGAACTAAGCGTAGAACTAGTAACACCACTGACTACTCTCTTTAACAAATCATGGGAGGATGGAGTGGTACCTGAGGACTGGAGAAGGGCAAATGTGATTCCATTTCACAGACGTGGGAGCAAGGCAGAGGCAGGAAACTACAGAGCAGTTAGTTTGACTTCAGTGGTAGGGAAAATGATGGAATCACTTCTGAAGGAAAGAATTGTTGAGTACCTAGAGACCAGTGGGGCACAGGACCCAAGGCAGTATGGTTTCACAGCAGAAAGGTCATGTCAGACGAACCTAATAGATTTCTTTGACTGGGTGACCAAAGTAGTAGACCAGAGAGGGGCTGTGGATATAGCCTACCTAGATTTTAGCAAGGCATTCGACACAGTCTCACACAAAAGATTAATATACAAGTTAGCCAGCCTTGGAGTGGGTCCCAAGGTGGTAGCCTGGATAAAAAACTAGCTGGACAACAGGACGAAAAGGTAATAGTAAACGGAGCCCACGGTGAAGAAAGGAGGGTAACTAGCGGGGTACCGCAGGGTTCTGTACTGGGACCGGTCCTCTTTAATATCTTTATAAGTGACATTGGAGAGCACCTGGAAGGAAAGGTATGCCTCTTTGCAGATGACACAAAGATCTGCAGCAGGGTTGATACACAAGGTGGGGTGGAAAGAATGAAAAGGGACTTGGCAAAGTTGGAGGAATGGTCAAATACGTGGCAGCTCAGATTCAGTGCAAAGAAGTGCAAGGTAATGCATCTGGGAAACAAAAACCCAGGGGAAGAGGACACAATGGTGGGTGAGTTAATAACAAAAATCGAAGGAGACCTAGGAGTAATTATATCAGATGACCTAAAGGTGGGCAAGCAATATGCGAAGGCAGTAAGGAGGGCTGGGGGGATACTGGGATGCATAGGGAGAGGCATCAACAGTAGAGAACAGGAAGTTGTTATCCCTCTCTATAGACAGTTTGTGAGACCCCATCTGGAGTACTGCATGCAATTCTGGAGACCCCATCTCCGCAAAGACATAGACAGAATGGAGGCTGTTCAGAGGAGGGCAACCAAAATGGTGCAAGGTCTGCACCAGAAGACATACGAGGAGAGACTAAAGCAGCTTAATATGCATACCCTTGAGGAAAGGAGGAGGGGACATGATAGAAACTTTCAAGTATCTCAGGAATTAACAAGGTACAAGAGGGTAGTGTCTTTCAGAAGAAGATGTGCAAGAACATGGGGCACAATTTGAAGATAGAGGGGACGGCTCAGAGGTAATGTTAGAAAGTATTTTTTCACAGAGAGAGTTGTGGATGCATGGAACAGCTTTCCTGAGGAGGTTGTGGAGTCAGTAACAGTGGGAGAATTCAAGAATGCATGAGACAGGCTTAAGGCAATTCTAGTGGGGGGCAGGAGGAAGTAAGCTGTTGATTAACTAGAATCTGCAGCTTATCCATCAGGTAGGGAAATGGGCAGACTGGGTGGGCCAAGCGGTCCTTATCTGCCGCCAAATGCTATGTTTCTATGTTCGAATATTTTTTCCCTGCAAAAGATTTTCTGATGCTCCAAGTGGGATCTGATCACTTGATTTTTCTTCTGCTAGTCCTGCCAATACAGTGAGCGTCTTGCCTGTACTAGTCATCACCTCGTCTGTCCCCAAAGTAGGAGCATCCACTTGCTGTTCGACAGTTTGTAGTCATTGTGTGAAAGAACCAAATGTGTTGGTTAGCAGTTAAAGCAATTTTAACATTGTTACATTTCATGCAGTGAGGGTAATCTCAAGTTCTCCCCCTTGGCCTATCATGAACGTCTTCACCGTTTCTTTAGCAGGTTGTTTGGGCTTGAAAAAGTCCTGTGATGTCCCAGAAGTGAAAAGTAGCAAACAGTAGTATAGCAAATTGCAGCTGAATCATAGAAACATGGAAACATAGAATTTGACGGCAGATAAGGACCGCTTGGCCCACCTAGTCTGCGCATTTTCCTACCTAACAGATAAGCTGCAGATCCTAGTTAACCAACAGCTTACTTCCTCCTACCCCCCCCCCCAGGACTGCCTTATGCCTGTCCCATGCATTCTTGAAGTCCCCCACTGTTCTTGACTCCACGACCTCCTCAGGGAGGCTGTTCCATGCATCCACAACCCTCTCAGTGAAAAAACTTCTCACATTACCTCTGGGCCTCCCTCTATCTTCAAATTGTGCCGCCTTGTTCTTGCACATCTCTTTTCTGGAAGATGCTACCCTCTTGGACTTTGTTGATTCCCTTGAGGTACTTGAAAGTTTATATCATGTCCCCTCTCTCCCTTCTTTCCTCAAGGGTATACATATTAAGCTCCTTTAGTCTTTCTTCATATGTCTTCTGGTGCAGACCCTGCACCATTTGGTGCCCTCCTCTGGACAGCCTCACTCTGTCTATGTCTTTGCGGAGATGGGGTCTCCAGAACTGCACACAGTACTCAGATGGGTCTCACCAACTGTCTGTACAGAGGAATAACAACTTCCTGTTTTCTACTATTGATGCCTCTTCTATGCATCCCAGTATCCCCCAGCCTTCCTTACTGCCTTCTCACATTGCTTGCCCACCTTTAGGTCATCTGATATAATTACCCCCAGGTCCCTTTCTATTTTTACTGTTGTCAGTATCTCACCCCACATTGTGTACGCTTCCCCTTGGTTTTTGTTTCCTATGTGCATTACCTTGCACTTCTTTGCATTGAATCTGAGCTGCCATACATTTGACCATTCCTCCAACCTTGCCAAGTCCCTTCTTATCCTTTCCACTCCATCTTGTGTATCGACCCTGTTGCAGATCTTTGTGTCATCTGCAAAGAGACATACTTTTCCTTCCAGTTCCTCTGCAATGTCACTTATAAAGACATTAAAAAGGACCGGTCCCAGTACTGAACCCTGCGGTACCCCGCTAGTAACCCTCCTTTCTTCACTGTGTACTCCATTTACTACTAACCTTTGCATCCTGTTGTCTAGCCAATTTTTATCCAGGCTACCACCTTGGGACCCACTCCAAGGCTGGCTATCTTGTGTATTAATTTTTTGTGTGGGACTGTATCAAATGCCTTGCTAAAATCCAGGTAGGCCATATCCACAGCCCCTCCCTGGTCTACTACTTTGGTCACCCAGTCAAAGAAATCTATTAGATTCATCTGACATGACCTTCCCATCGTGAATCAGAGCTGATATGAAGAGTTTATTTAATGTTATTGTCACCAGTTTACTGGAGCAATGTGAAAGTGAGTCTGAATGCCTTGGCTGCTAGCCCCCCCCCCCCCAAAAAAAATATTTTTAAGTAGAACCCATGGTATAAGGGCAATAAGACACTCAAGGGATGTGTAATATGGTAAATAATTGTACTTTTCCTTTCGTGTGTTTAAAGGCACTTGGCGCTTGCACCTTGTGCCTAACAAAACACTCTAGGTGTGCGAATATTGACCCATAATTAGATATCCTCTCATGTCATAGTATACTTAAGATACGTGAGCTTTGCTACCATGGTTTAAGTGCCATCACATGCCTCTGGTGTAGGAAACAAAACTTGTTGCAAACTACTCCCCATGTACTAAATGTCCTTATATGCTACAGTACTGTGCATGCTTCTGTGAGAGCCTACGTGATTTCTTCTACTCGGCTAGTTTTTGACATAGAAACTCACAGATTATATGTATAACTGATGACGTTAGGAACCACAAGAGCGAAGCTATTGTTCTGTTTATCAGAGCATCAGGATTAAATAATGCTGTCGTAATTTGTAGTTTGCTATGTTTTAGGCACCAAGCAAAATTTGGAGCCTGTTGTCATCAATATGACTATTATGTTTCTTTTTTTTTTTTTTAGAACTTTCATTTTTTATTATGTTTTATAATTTTGACAACCATAGACAGACATAGACAAAACAACATATATGTGCACTACAAGTATACAAGGTATCATATTTCCTTTGTAAGTAAAACAGGGAAAGTCTAGGTACAATTTGAGATATACCTTTAGTTCTTACATAGCATGAGTAGATACTTTAAGGGGTGTAGTGAATCATGGTTGAAAATCTGGTCTCAAGGGAGAAATATACATAACCCATCTTCTCCACACATTCTCAAAGGATTCATAAGTTTTGTTTATATTAGCGGTTAATCTCTCCATCTTGTAAATATCTATCAAGATCTGATGCCATGTGTCTAAAGTGGGAGGTTGAGGGGAGCCCCAACTTTTCGTAATGGTTTTCTTGGCAGCCAACAGGGCTAAATTAAGAAATTTTCTAGATGGGATATTCACGGGCTCCTGAGAGGTGTCCCCGAATAGCAACAACTTGGGGCCTAGTGTTATATTAAAAGACATTAGTTGTTGGAGAGCCCTGTGCAGCTGATCAAGAAAACCCTGCAATTTATTACAGGACCAAAAAATATGACCCAAAGATGCTGGAGAAAATCCACACTGCCTCCAACACTCAGCCTTAGAGCTGTCCCCATATTTTGCAATTACCTTCGGGGCTCTGAAGTATCTAATAAGTACCCTCCAGGCAAACTCTTTCCATAGGCCGGAATCTATACCTCTATACATTGTTTTTAAGTATATCTCCCATTGAGTGGGAACTATTTCTAATCCTAAGTCCTTTTCCCATGCCTGTCTAATACTGTCTAAGGGTTTATAGTAAAGTGAGCATAGACCTTTATAAATCGAAGAGATTATATGAGGGGGGGGATGGTCTACCATCAATAACTCCTATGATGGTTGAAAGGATTTCGGGAAGTGGGGAGTCACCCCATCCCACCTTCCCAAGAGAGTTAAGGAAATTCCTTGTCTGAACATATCTAAATCTATCTGAAAAGGAGATATTATATTTTTGAACCAGTTCTGTCAGTGAAAGAATCGTTCCCTGAGGCATGAAGTGGTAAACTAAATGTAAACCCTTCCTTTGCCAGGAGAAATATCTCCCATCCATTTTTGCTGGGACAAAGGTGTCTGTGAAAGGAAGGGAAAATAGAGCCAATCTCCAAGGGGTGATCTCCCTTGATATCTATAGTTTTTGCCAGTGAAACAAGGTTGAGTAGGTACAGGGGTTAGAGGTAACTCCCTCACTTATTATAGAGGGAGTGGATAGAAGTAATTGATTCAGCTCTAATAAATCCTTCCCCTGCAATTCTAGCGCTTTCCATTTTGTCTCATAAAGTCTGTCTAACCAGAGTATCGGGATTCTAATTTGGGCAGCTAGATGATATAATTTAAAATTAGGTAGGGACACCCCTCCTTTCTGTTTGGGTAGTTGCAAGGTTAGAAGATTAATCCTGGGTTTTTGATTAGCCCAAATATATGCAGATATTTTTCTCTGCAGTGTTCTGTAGAATATGTCAGGAATCTGGGTCGGCAAAGTTTGAGCCAGATATATAAATCGGGTGAGAACCACCATCCTGACTGATTCTACCCGTTGATACATAGACAGGGGGAGAACCCTCCATTTGTCTAGGTCAGTCATCATTTTAGTTATAAAAGGCGTATAGTTCAGGGAGAATATGTCCTCATAGGAGGGGCTGATCTGCACTCCCAGATATTTAATACTCTTCAGGCCCCAGCGGAAATTAAAAGTTTTCCGCATTTTACTATCTGGGGTGTAATTACAAGCCAGAACTTCAGTTTTTGTTTCATTGATTTTATAGCTTGAGATCTCTCCAAATCCTTTCAGTTTGTCCCAAAGAGGGGGCAGTGAGGCCTCCGGTTTAGTAAGATATAGTATCAAGTCATCTGCATATAAGGCTAGTTTATGAGATATAAAGGCCACCTCTATTCCAGAAATTCCCTCATCTTGTCTTAGGGCCTGTGCCAGAGGCTCTAAATAAATTGCAAACAGCAGAGGTGACAGGGGACATCCCTGTCTTGTTCCGCGTGATAGTGTTATAGGACTTGAGAAGGATCCGTTTATCCGAATATATGCTTTGGGGTTTGTGTACATTAATTTTATTAAACCTATCATTGATTGAGGTATCCCAAATTCCTCCAGAGCCTTCCACAGGAAGGTCCATTCAACACGGTCGAACGCCTTCTCTGCGTCCAGCGATAGAAGGAGAAACGGCGATCCGGCTCCCTTTGCCCTCTGCAGGAGGTGGAGTGTTCTTTTTATATTGTCCTGTGCCTGGCGACCCGGGATAAATCCCATTTGGTCTGGGTCAATTATATCCGGTAGAAAGGACTCAAATCTTTTGGACATTATGGATGCAAAAATTTTATAATCTATATTAAGCACCGAGATTGGTCTATACGAGGAGCAGGATGTGCTATCTTTTCCAGGCTTTAATATGCTAGAGATGTTTGCGTATCTCCAAGAGTCAGGAAGAATTTGGTCTGTCTGTACACCCTTACATGCCTGCAAGAGGGCAGGGGCCAGTTCAGATTTAAATACCTTATAAAAGTCCCCTGTATATCCATCCGGGCCTGGACTTTTATGTGATTTGAGTGAAGACAGGGCCTTGTCTAATTCTGACTGGGTAATTGTTTGCTCTAGTAATTGTTTCTGTTTATCTGAGATCTTTGGTAGCCGTAGGTTTTTCGTGAAGGTCTCAATTCCCTTGGTGTTCCCCTTTAATTCGGCACTGTACAGGGTGGTATAGTATTTCAAGAAGGCCTGTTCTATTTCTCTGGGATGACTAACTACTATTTTAGAGTTCGGGTCTCGTATCTGGGTAACATTAGATCTGGTTTTATGCTGTCTGATTTTGTGTGCTAGTAGGCGAGTAGCCCTGGGACCCCCTTCGTAATATTTTTGCTTACACCTCTGTAACGCTTGTTCAGTGCGGATATCCAAAATAGACTGTATTTGTTCTTTAGTTGCCTGTAGGAGGGGAAGGACTCCCTCATCCCCAGAAGCATGTAATGCTTGCAATTCCCCCAATTGCTGTTGTAGCTGATTAAACCTTGCTTGTTGGTTTTTCTTATAATGCGAAGCATACTTAATCAGTTCCCCCCTAAGAACGACCTTAAGTGTATCCCAGAGGACTCCCGCTTTAGTGCCCTGATCCTTGTTTTCTTCGAGAATCTGTCTTATTTTTTGTTTCATTGTTTCCTTAAAGTCTTTAATATTCAATAAAAAATCATTAAATCTCCACAATGTGTTAAGTTTTCTTTTCTCCCAAATTATATCTAGTATAAGGATTGCATGATCTGACAGTACCGTCGGAGTCTGTGTGCAATTTTGCATTTTATAAAGATGTTCCTTGGAAACATGTAAATAGTCTATACGGGTATATGTTTTGTGAGGAGGGGAATAATGAGTATACTCCCTTTTATTGGGGTGAAGGTTCCGCCAGATATCAATCCATTGTGCGCCCCTTAAACAAGCCTGTGTGATTCGATGTGCAGAAGTCTTTTTTTACCGGTCTCTTACTGGTAGTATCCAGCTGTGTCATAGCCAGATTATGGTCCCCGACCATCACTAGGATCCCTTGGGTCAATTCTGTAACTTTTTGAAGTAACAGTTTCCTGTTCTCTGGGTTCTCCCCAAGGGGAATATATATGGAGGCCAAAGTGACCTCCTGACCGTCCAATTGTCCCACAACAATTGCCAATCTTCCCTCTGGGTCTACAAATGAATTCATTAGCCTGAAGGGAACATTCTTTGGAACCAGAATTACTGCTCCCCTTCTTTTCCCCTTCCGGTAGGAGGAGGCTACTATTGTGGAGAAACCAAACTTGGAGAATTTTTTATGCTCCTGATTGCTCAAATGTGTCTCCTGCAGGAGGAGAGCTGTGGGTCTTAGTTTTTTAAGGGAGGAAATCACCTTGTACCTCTTGATAGGGTTATTTAAACCATTCACATTGAGGGAGCACACTCTAACCATATGGGCCTTATTCATTGAAATGAGAGGAGTTGTCGCCCGGGGATAGAATTAAGCCAACTACTCCCCAAGAGTTTGCATACTCTTCCTTTGCAGAGAACAAAGATCCGCATCCAGTGAATACTGTGTGAGTATGCTCCTGTAAGTTAGTTCCCACATAACTAAAATTCTCGTGGGGTAACTCCTCCCTTTTACATTGTAGGTAGCCTGCATACAAGTGCACATTCATGAAATATACATACACATAACAACTAACAACAACTAGTAACCTCAAGAACCTATTTACATAAGTACTTCCAGAGCAGAAGGAGACTAATACTCTCCCTCTATTCGACATAGATCCAAGCCTATAGTCAGAATGGATCTTTGTGGGAGGAATAGTGACCTCCATCGGTCAGGCCTCCCAGGCCCCAAGGAGAAAAAGCTCGGGGCCAAGTAGTAGGGACGTCCCCCACTATAAGAGAGTAGGTCAGTATTCAGTTATCCCCATTCATTAAAACTGAGAGGCGGGCCGACACACTATCTTAAATGGCCGCCTCTCATCTTGTATAGCCGCCACTCTTTCAGTCTGCGTGCTGTCACTGTTTCTTTAAATTTTTGTACTCGCGCTTGGAGCTCGCACCCTGCACGTTCACAGGGATCCAGGCAGCGGCGTTCTCGTGCACTTGTCTTCGTAGTCACGCATCGCCAAAGGAAGAGAGCTGCTTGCAAACGGATCCTAACTTCGCACAACTGCAGTTTGGGCAGAGCGCCAGTCAGGATCACGGGTAGTTCTTTTTGCTGGTCAGCAGACTCCTCAGCGCCAAATCATGTAGCCAATCCAGGAGGAAGCAAGCGGAGTGACAGCCGAGGAGCCCTATAGTGGAGCAGCTACAACACATCGGGGTAAGTCCTCCTAGTGAAGTAGCTGCTGCCACTGGAGGGCTTTTTATCAGTGCGCTTGTGTCTTCCGTTGGATTCACATCCATACCTCTCAACCTTTTGGCCCCCAAATGTGGAACATTGCCTGTCAAAATGTGGAACAAATGGGCAAAATGTGGAACACTTACTCAAATCTTTACCTAAGAAGCTCAAAACACCGTTAACATGTTACATTTATGTTCAGAAAGTCTGTTATTAATTGAATAATATATTTTTTGCATTATTTACTATGGATTTTTGCTTTAAAATGTTGATTTTGAATGTGGAACAAGTCATCACAATGTGGAACAGGGAGCTTTTGTGAAGTAAAATGAGGAACGTTCCTCGTAATGAGGTACAGTTGAGAGGTATGTTCACATCTCTGTATAACTAATCCGGGCTCTTTGACTTGCTACGTTTATTTCAGCAGGCAGCTGGTACTCTAACATAAAAAAAAAAAAAAAACAAAACATATTTGCACTAAAAAATACTGACTGCATAAACGCAGTTTTAATTTATTATTTGAAGTGGGCTGAGTGAGGATTGGAGAGGAGGGAGTCGAGAGATCATCGTGTGGTCTCCCACAGTGGACCCTGAAGCAGCAGCTTTCACTGATCTAATATAAAAGATAATGATTAATTTGAATAAGATTTTCTTGCAGTGATTAAGAAGATAGACTCTGTCACAGTCTCTGCTTCAGTTTAGAGAAGTCGGCTAGTTGTTTTTAAAGACAGCTGAGCAGGCAGCTTAAAGTAGTGAGGTTGTGCAGTCTTGCTTCGTCAGTGGAAAAAAAAAATATTTGTGTGAAAAAAAAAAAAAAATTGGGGGTTCCTTAACTGTGCCAGCAGGGGGTCTGTCCCACTAGTCAGGTTGTGCAGTCTTGCTTCGTCAGTGGTCACTTGTTCTGAACCCTGATTCAGGGAATAAAAAAATATTTGAGTGAGAAAAAAAAATTGGAGGTTCCTTAACTGTGCCACCAGGGGTTCTGCACCACTAGTCAGGTTGTGCAGTCTTGCTTCGTCAGTGGTCACTTGTTCTGAACCCTGATTCAGGGAATAAAAAAATATTTGAGTGAGAAAAAATCTGGTCTCCTTAACTGTGCCACCAGGGGTTCTGCACCACTAGTCAGGTTGTGCAGTCTTGCTTCGTCAGTGGTCACTTGTTCTGAACCCTGATTCAGGAAACAAAAAAATATTTGTGTGAGAAAAAATATTTGGGGCTCAACCAGCATTACCAAGTTCTCGTTCTGTATTGACAAATAAACACACGACAACACTTAGGGAAAAAAAAAAGCTTTATTGTACACAATGCAGAAACTAACTAACTTTGGTTTCAAATTCACTCAAAAATGGAAACATCCTGATCAAGATGACAATTGTGAGTCGATGATTGGGACAATGCCAGTTGGTCCAGTTGATATCGACGTCATTGTCCAAAAAACTCCTTGCACTTCCTCCTGTAATACAGAAAAAACACCTCTAAGAATAGAGCAACAGGATTTTATACTGGCTGGCTTAACAAATGCTGTTGGTTACACTACAAAGAAAATGATGGCATGTTTTGTGCATTTTGCATAAAACATAAACAGATGCCCAAATCAGGAACAGTTTGGGTACTCAGTGGGTGTAAGACATTCAGAGAAGATGCTATAAAAAGGCATCAGAACAGTTCAGTTCACGTTGTTGCTTCTGAACTGGAAGCTAACTGCAGAATTTCAGCTTCAAAAGGTGGAATAGAGCAGGCAATGCAGCAGGCCCTGACCCTGGAACAAGAAGCTTTTGTGGCATCCCTTCGCTGGCATGTACTGGCTAATAAAAATGAGCTGCCTCACACAACAAATATGGCTCACTGCTGGATCTCGCCAAATCATTGGGATGCAAATACTAGACAATATACATATTGCTGATGCTGTTAAATATCGTTCTGATCGAACTGTCAGAGAAATGGTTCTCTCTCTGGGTGAGGTGGTCAGGAGATCAGTTCTTGCAGATTTGAAGGCTGCCAAATGTTTTTCATATTTAGTGGACGAAACAACTGATATTGCTGTTATGAAGCAGCTCATTTTGTATGGTATGTACTGCAAAGAAGGGAAACCCAGAGTTTCTTTCCTGGGACTTGAGGAACTAATTGATGGAAAGGCAGACACAATTGTTAAAAAAATGCTGGAGTTCTCTGATAACAATCAAATCTCGGTTGATCACCTTGCAGGGTTAGGCAGTGATGGAGCAGCCGTTATGCTGGGCAGGCAAAACGGGGTGGCTAAAAAGCTGAAAGAAGTCAGCCCAATTCTTGTTGAAAATCACTGTATGGCTCACCGGGAGGCCTTGGCTGTAAAGGCAGCAGCAAATGAAGTGAACGCCATTAAAAAGTTTAATCAAACACTAGATCACTTATACAGATATTATGAAAACTCTGCTGTTCGCATGGCTGCCCTGAAAGAAATTCAGCAGGCAATGGAAAACCCTGTTTTAAAGCCTAAACAGGCAAAAGCAGTTAGGTGGTTGTCCCATGATGCAGCATGTGACACACTAAGGAAGATTTTCCCATCCGTTGTTACGTCCTTGCATAGAGAGGCCTCTGAAAGGCATGATCCCCAAGCTGTGGGCCTAGTAAAAATGGTGGAAAACTGGGAGTTTTCTCTATTTTATGCATGATGTGTGACATACTTCCACACCTTAGCATCTTATCTAAATGCTTTCAAACATCAGCTCTGAATTTTACTGATATAAAGAGACATTTACATTCCACTTTAGAGATTCTTAGGGCACGCCTACTGGTACCTGGTCAGTACTTCTCCTCCGTTTCACCTGAACTAGTACTCCTGAATGATAATGGCCTGAACTTGCCATTTAGCGAACCACAGTTGAATCATTTCACAACCTCTGTGCATGACAAGTTTATTAGGGCCCTAATTGCTCAAATTGAGCAAAGGTTTCAAGCACAGAACTTTTGGATGCGTTCAGTATCTTTGACCCCAGCATGATACAGGAAGTTGATATTGAAGAGTTGAAGGGTATGGTAGTGATAGCCTTGAGATTATTCTTGGTCAGTATGCTACTGTTGTGGATGTAGATGCTTCTGCACTGGAATGGGCTTCTCTGGTAGTCTCATGTTCACGGAAAGATGGCCTTTAAGACTATTTCTGATGTGCTGCACGCCTAACTACTAAGTATGTAGACCTGTATCCAAACATATCTACTTTGGCAGAGCTGGCAATGATAATACCCATGTCAACTGCAGATTGTGAGAGGGGGTTTTCTGCACTGAATCGAATAAAAATGCAGGAACGAAATAGATTAAGTGCCAGTGTGCTAAATGCACTTATGCTTATCTCAATTGAGGGCCCCGATGTTGACAGTTTCCCTTATTTGGAAGCTGCAGCTCACTGGGCAGGACTGCGAAACCGAAGATTAGATATTGGCCTTGCAGGCACTAGTAAAGAGTTGTAGTATGGGCTCACCAAAATGTTAAGACTTTCACAAACTGTTGCCTGGCCTGCAACTAGAATGCAGAGGTTCTCCAGTATGTTTTATCACACTTTTTATTTGCTACTGCATACTACAGAGGCCTCAGATCATCATATTACTTTTATTTCTTGTTTCTTATGCATTTATTGCATCCCGACGGACTCCGTCCACCGGTAGCTCCGCCCCTGGTGACCCCGCCCCCTGTGGCTCCTCCCCTTACCACCGCTCTATATTTCCACACAATGTGGAACACTGGTATTAGATGTGCGCCTCTTCTAAAGTAAAAAAGGAAAGAAAGAGGAAAAAAAAAAAACAAAATTAAAGAAAATCGCTGAAGAGGTAGCTGCAAAGGACTGGGGATAGATAGATTTAGTATTCTCTACCATCCACCTCTGTTTACTCTGTTATATATTCTTTACATATTATTAATTCCCTGCAAGTCCATATTACTACCCTAAGGCGATAACAGTGTTTGTACTTCCCTCTCTGTCTCCTTTAATGTTAAAACTTAAATTATCAAACCAGAAAATAGACGAAGAGAGGGAAAACAGCACAGCTTCAGCAGAGAAACCAGTCAACTAATAAAAGCAGGGTAACTTAATGTCTCTCCTCTCCTTTGCCTTGTCGGCATTTCAGATAGTCTGGGGGGTCAGCACAGCGTAGGTACAGTGCCCTTAAAAGTTCACAAGCCCTCTACCTGAGGTTCTCTGAATCAGGTGTTAGTGTCTCGGTTGACCATCGTTGCAGCAGTAGGGGAGTGACGATTTGTCTGGATAAAGTCCTTCACCTCCTGAGCGGTGGGAAAAACCTCTTACGTGGCTGTTCCTGCACTCATTTGAGTGCTTTACCACTGCAGTGAGGGGCGTTTTTCCGTGGGACGGACCTCGACTTGCAACTCGATCCTCTTCTTCGAGTTCCGTTATGGCTTCCTCTGGGCTTGAATACACCTCATTTCCAGAATCCCAGCAGACTCTCAACTTCGCCGGGTAAGGGGTGTGGAACCTTACACCTTTTTCTTTTAAGACTTTAAGAATGGGGGCAAAAGCTTGTCTTTTTTTCAAAATTTCCGAGGAGTAATCGTCGAGAAATAATCTGGCTGAGTTGTATTTAATATTTCCTTTTGCCCGTGCTGTTTTTAAAATCGTTTCCTTGTCTTTAAAGCTGGAGAGTTTCAAAACTATTGAGCGGGGTCTGGCAGTTTGATCCGTGGGCTTTTTTGTCAAGGCTCTGTGAGCTCTCTCAATCTTGAACTGAAACGATATTGGAAGGTCCAGGACGTCTCTGAGGAGATCTGTGATGAAATCTTCCATCTTTCCAGTTTCAGAGTCCTCTGGTAGACCGTATATACGGAGATTGTCTCTCCGAGACCTCGCCTCCAGATCTGTTATCTTTTCTTGGTATTTATCATGCTGATCGATCAGGAAATCAACTGCTTGATGTAAGCGCTGGGTCTCTTCGGCCACTTCTCCCGTGGCTTCCTCTGATCGATCGAGTCTACCCTCCACCTCGGACAGTCTATTTTGGAGTGTGGTGAATTCCCTCTTATTTTCTGCTCGAAAAGCTCTGATTTCCATGAGAAGGATCTCAAATCTGGATTGGGAGAGCCTTTCGCTTTCTCTGTCGGTGTCTAAATCATGGTCCTCGGCCATGCTGTCTGGGGGAGAGGAGCTGCCACTACGAGAAGGCCTCTTATCAGATCCTTTTACATCCCCTTTCTCGCATCGTCCCTCCGACCGCTGTTTCAGTTGATTTTTGTTCCCCTTCATTTACACTGTTGAAGACGTTAAGTTTTGGGCTTTGTTTGCTGGACTGAGGAGAGATTTTGGTGGATTGAGTAGGAGCTCCCCTTCTATGCAGCCATACAGGTGGGTGACGTCACCGGAAGTCAACTATTTTGTTTCTAACATTTTTTTGAATTGGGATGTGTAGTGAACTATTCCTTATGACTTCCACAGGTAATTTAGTTGTGTGAATTTTTTTTTTTTTCCCTGATTTGTCCCAGGTTTAATCCACTGACTTTGTATTGGCTTGTTTTGGTGTAGTGGTGTCTTCATAAGTGGTGCTTTTTCAGTGGTTTTGTTTTTATTTGAAACCATGTATTTTGAAATTGGAGAGCAGTGGAGATTTAAGCAATGAGGCATGCCAGGGCTTGTGTTGTGGTGGAAATCTGGATGATGTTGCACCTTGGGTCCACTGTGAGGCATGAGGTCACAGGCTGAGTGCCTTCAACCACCTGAGAAGCAACATTATTCCAGCGACACATGATTTGAAGTGCTTTATTGCGATTGATAAAATGGATCCATTTATGTTTGTGGTTCTAAGTAGACTGTTTTAGGGCACATTTTTCATCTGTGAGGTTGTGCTAGGATAACATCACAGGCAAAACTTTGCTCTCCACCAGTTAACTTTCAGCATCTTTGTATCCATTTTATAATATTTTATGTGAAGTTGCAAAGGTTTCTGTGGAGCTGAGTTTGATCCCTGACAAGCTGCATATGTAAAGCATAATGGGTCAGTTTCTAACACTTTCTGTTTTGAAGGAAAGTGTTTTCTTGTGACATCTGGTGACATTACCAGCTGGAATGCACCGGCGAGTTGGAGCTCAATCCAGACTTTTACCAAAATGTGCCTATAAGCATATTTTGTTACTTTCAAAAATAGTATTACTGCTGCTTGATAAGGTGCGGCCGACTCACCATGAGAGTCTCCAGAAACGTAAGGCATTGGGATCTGTTTCCACCGGTTTAAACCAGCAGTGGTCCATGCACATGGACTCCTCAGCTTCAATCTCTGGTGCAAGTTTATCATCACGTGGCAACAGTGGGTGCCTAGCAAACACTGAGGTTATTGAAGCACAACTCCTAGTGGAGTTAAAAGCATTTTGAGCAGAAATCGCCAGTTCAGTCCAGACATTAAAGACCAACGTTGAGGCTTTAAATGGCGAAAAACTGGTAATAAAAGGGGCAGTAACCAAATGGACTGGGAGAATGGGCAAAATGGCTGTTCTCATATTGCACGTGTACCATACATAGGTGCAACTTGAACAAAAGTGAACAGACCTGGAGAGTTGCATTTGCAGAAAGAACCTTCGTATCTGTGGATTTCTAGAGGGGTTGGGGGGATATCTTGGGCTTTATTGATCATTAGATCCATGACAGACTTGCCATCCCCTAGACGGATCCAGGACTATGTGCCACAGATCCAGGCTTACCATGCAGTGTATGGTCAAATACTTAGAACATTATGCCAAGCTGGCTTGAGATTTCAGATTCCTTGCCCTTCGATATTCAACTACGAGTGCACTACCCTGAAGGTATTATTCTGTACCACACACAAGCCAAAGCAGAGACTGACCTCAAACATAGAGGAATAGCCATATCACAGCCACCTAGATCTCAAATGCAGTGCTGGGTGACAAGAACCAGAACAGAGACCACAGAACCTGTGTCATCCTCGCTGCAACAGACTGACATGGCCTCCAGTGTTGTTGTGGTGAATCTGCAGGTTCTGGATGCTGCAGCACATAAAAGACCTACTTAAATATGTTTTCAGCGAGTTTTGTGCTGAACTACTCTGGCTGTTTCTACAGACAGTAAATCATCCTCCTGTCAGACATTCTCTAGTATAATTGTGATGACTGTTTTTGCCAGTTAAAGCAACATATCCTTTTCATGAGGGTGGGGGTGGGCGTGTTGGTCAGGGCAACAGACCAGACCCAGCTAACACAGGTATGTACCTCAGGGGGCATGAGGAATGGAGCGATTGTTTGGGGGGGGTGGGCAAAGGGACCCACTGATGTGGCTGAAGGCTTGTGGGCCCTAACCATGTGGAATTTTTGCCTGACCAGAATATTTGGATCTTGCTGTGAGTCATAGTGGTGGTGGTGGTGGTGGTGGGGAGCTCAGATTGGCATTGTGCCTCAAGGGATAGGGGACTCTGCGCCCATCTGGGACGGAAAACCAGCTGCCTGCGGCCTGGACCCAGGAGATACTGTTTCAGGGCCCTCTCATGTATACCCTTCTCTTCTCTGGTTTCAGATCTTTTGTAAGGGCCTTAGCAGGAGTTTGAGGTTGGGGGATAGTAGCTCTCAGGTAGGGGGCGGCCTGCTTTGCCCACTGTGGAAGCTGGGGCATTAACAGCATCCATAGCTTTGGCAATGCAGGAATTTGTTCGAAGAGAAGGGCCATTAAGTAGTTAGACTTTTGGAGCAGGGAGTGCCCCATGCTGGGCTGTGCTCTTTGAGGGACCTTCCTTCTCTTCATGCTGCTCTCTGCTATGTATTACCAGTTTGACTTTTTTGCTCCTAGGGTTATAGGAACATCAGATAAACCTGGGTCTGGGATGCCCCCCCCCCCCATTTTCATACTGCATATTGCACTTTATTTGTGATCCATCTCGCTGTGTAAGGTCGACTTATTAGAAAACTCTGTCAGAAGTATCAAGTATAATTATTTTTAAGTATTCCGAATCACTGTGGAACTCCTGACGGCAGGCCACAGGGACCGCACTGTGGCAGTGTCTGGCCGGAGTCTGTTGTATTGGACCTGGATCCGTTTGCGGAACTTTTTGCAAGATGGTCATTGCTCCCCACATGGGCATTGCAGCTCATGACACATAATGGACTATAGTGTCTGTGCTGCTGTCTGTTCTTTGTGTTTTTTTTCCTTTTTCTATCTGTACACTTTCTGAAAAATGGAATCATTTAGTAAAGCTTAAATTTTAACAAAACAAAAACATTTCTTTTCTTGCATCTATCTTTGGGAGATGGAGGACCAACAGTTGTTTGTTTTTAATTTTTTACTAGTCATTTGATCTTCTGCTGTGCTTGGTTCTGCTCAGTTAAATTAAGCTCATTACTCTGATTACAGCAGTACTAGAAAAAAAATTATTGCACCTTTTCTGCCTTTCACAGGTCAGTCAGGCGGGAGGCTAGTCATAACCTGTGCACAAAACCGAGAAACTGCTGTACTCAGAACTTTTACTGCAAGCAAAACACACAGAGCAGAGCAGGCTTCACTTTGCATTTGTGAACTCCAATCTTCTCAGTGTGCTTTATGTATAGTAAAGTGAGTATTGAACTTTTCTACATTGGAAAGGCCTTGCTGTAACCCCCATCCCTCACATGATCCCCGGTGGTGTAGTTCTTCAGTTCAGTAGTGTCAGATCCAGTGCTATCCCCCTCTCTCACCTGATCCCCATTGTCTTCAATTCCCTGGTGTCCCTCCCTCCCCATAGCCTCCAAAACCTGAGACAGTGGCCAGCACTTAACATTCCTCTCGCCTCCCTTGGCCGCCGTCTTCCCCATACAACTCCTGCATCAATATACATCTCTGTGTAATGATACAGGGCATGTGGGCTGAAAAAAACATAGCCTACTTTGGACTTCCTTTTTTTTTTTTTTCAACACACTTTTTCTGCTAGTCATAACTTGGCCAGATGTTAATCTTTTTTCACCAAATTTGGGTGATAGCTTTTGGACTCCACCTCTCATGACCACATTAGTGGTGACTCGTAACTCCCACCCAGAATGATTGTTTGTCATTATCCCACTGAACACCCATTTTGGCAGGGAGTTGTTACCACTGATGTCACTGTGGGGGTTGGGTCCAAAAGCTGTCACCAAAGTTTGGTGAAAAAAGAATAACATTTTGCTGTGTCTGTTTCAGAAGAGAAGAAGAAAATTCTGGAAGCAAGTGCATTTTGCCTCAGAGCAAGATGGTGGACAGGATTTTAGTACAAATTTCAGAATTGAAAATCTCATTGAATTATGAAAATAATTATGGTCTGTCTAACAGTCAGGGGGCTCTATACTCTGATGCCTGCTAAAAAGATTCATAATAGTTTAGGATTTTATTATTTCAACCTAACCCAAAAAAGATATTGAGTAACAAAATCTTGTACTGAAATCTCGTCCTCCATCTTTAATCCAGAATGGTGTGGCAGAGTGCACTGTACCCAAATTCTGTGTCCCCACCTGATCTATAAGGACTTATTTTTCTATCCTCCCCCAACCCCCAATTCAGATGGTGTATATCCCTGTTCAGATCCAGTACCTCTCAGCCTGGTCGGCGCTGGTTTCTTGGCGCTCCGGACATGTACATGTTTGCTAGTACCAGAAATCATCTAGATAGATGTGACTGTGAGTGTCCCACTTTTTTTTTCACTGTTCTTCTCTTCGCTTGCCTCCTCCATGGTGATGCTTGTGCGTGGAAGGCCACACAGGCACACTGCCATCTACTGTAAAGGAGGGAGATCCTCCCTGGCTCACCTTAGGGCTTACTGTGGCCTATAATATTTGCAGCATCTTCCCACAATGAGGCAGTGGCACCCCTGACCATGATCTGTCTGTTGTAGCGAGCTAAGACTTTTGTGGAAACCCTCCGGGGAAAAAAAAAAACAACCTCCAGGCAGATTTCAGTAAAACAAAAAGTGGCTTTACTTCAGCACCAAATAAGGATTCAAAGCAGCTTACTTTGGCAGAGCAAATACAAAACAAAATACTTTTTAGCTTGATTCAGCTCTTTAGTTCACAGCAGCCCTTATCGTGCTGTCCATCTCCCCCCAAAAAATCCTCCCCCTTGCTCTCTCTGGTTTCCTTTTTATGCTTCCTTGGTAAGGCTCTTTTGAACCCCTCCCATGCAGGGATTTCCAGTCTTGTGTACAGTCAGTGCCTTCAAGTGGCCAGGAAAGAAATCAGGAGGGCTGGGTCTCAATTCACCATTGTCCTGCTAGTGTCTTGGTGCAAGGGGGGGTCCTGGGTGAAGGTTGTATAGACTCCTTTACACCGCCCATTCACTGACAGCTCAGATTGACTCCCAAACCCAGGTCCCCTGTGTCAGAGTACACCATGCTACTGCTAGGCCATTGTATCTTTTTTCAACTTACTGTATACTGTGCCTGTGTACCTTCCAGTTTTACTTAATCTAAGAATTGTTGTTTTTTCAAGGTATTCCCTTAAAGTGAGTTTCCAGTTTTCCTGCAAGACAAAGAAACTTGGCATTGGCAGGACCGAAACCACATAACATTAAAAAAATCACAATATTCCATTCTTTATTACTAAAAACATTCGCATGGCAGACTTATGGTCCTTTTAGACTTCGCCTTTTACTGCGATGAAGTCATAATTCTCTGCTTGTGACATCCGAGTCTTTTTTGTGGCAGCAGGTTATGTTGCTTTAAACAGAGTTTTATGACTGCATAACAAGTGTAAGTAACATAAACACATAAACAGATGAAATCTAAGGGGAAAAGATCCTAATTTATAGGTTATAGAAAACGAAAAGTCCTTTAACTTACATTTTTTTTTTTTACTTATATGATTTTATTGGTTCGGTATCTAAGATATCCATATACAGATCTCACAGTGGTGTACATTCTGGAGGAATAGAAAGTTATACAATGTATAGATCACATTTCTAACAGTTCTGAAAATGCTGGTGTTAATCCAACACAATAGTTCGCTGAAAGTCTTTAAAGTCCTTGAGTGGACTATAGAGGTGTCCTTTTAAAAAAGAAAGGTGGTTAACAATCTTATGTAGACCGTGACTTAACTAAAGTCCTCCTATAGCTGTAGAAAGCTCCATGTTTATAAAGTCCTGTATGTGGAACTAACCAGTATCAAGGATTAATATATATTGAACACATTCCATATCCAGTGATTACATATAAAGTCAAAATGAATAAAGATTAAAGCATGAAACAAGTAGAAACATAAGTGATGCATATTTTCCCTCCCTCCCCCTTTGAACTCCCAAATCCAGTATACCTAAAAAAGATTTTGGTATTACATAGAAACATAGAAGTTGACGGCAGAAGGAGACTGCTAGGTCCTTCTAACCCCAGTAATGCTCAGACCATTCATAACTTTGTACAGTCATCCTGATGGGTTGGACTGCCCGGAGAGATGGAACACATGCAAATGATGGAATTCTTTGCACATGAGCATCTTTCAAATACTGCCTCTACCAACTGTAGTGTTCTAAACCCTTCAAATTTTTCTCTCCGCCTGTAAGTCTGGTCGCTCGGAGTCTCTGTCGCCCTCGTCCGCGTGAAAGAAGAAAGAAAAGTCATAAAACCGTAAGTATTTTTAGTTTTTACTGCCTCTATTAATTGTTAATTATTATTGTTTAAATTGCTGTTTTCTTGGTTCCTCGCGGTTCGGGATAACCGTGAGGGTTCCGAGTTAGTTTTAAGTTAGTTTTAACTTAGTATCGGTTCTCTGATTAAAGAACCTATTCATTATCTCAAAAATTTGGTCCTAAAAGATTTTATTGTAACCGCTTTTTATCGGTTACAGAACTGCTGAACCGGTTCATTTTTTCATCTCCTTTCTCAGTTTCATCGGTTCCTTATCGGTTCAGGAACCGACTGCAAAAAAAAAAAAAGGCAAAGCTGTTTAAATTACCGTATTAGCTTTTGGTATTTAGCGGTTGGAGGTTTTTCACTTTATCTTTCACCATGACTGAGAAACCTAAAAAGAGAACCGGGGAGCCTGGTTTTAAAACGGTTTGAAGTGTGGAGATGTGTTTTAAGGCAGACAAGCACACCTTATGTGTGGCTTGTCTGGGTTTTGAAGATTTGACCAGGAATGTGATATAGTAAACATTCCAGAAAAACTGTTGAGAAGCACCTTGAAAGGCTTAATAAAGTTTCTAAGGGGTCCTCAGGCTCTGACCAGCTGATACCCCAGGCTGTTGTGGCTGAATTAACCAGTGCTTGTACCTCTTTGATAATGGGCGCAAAAGGGCAAAGAGGGAAAGAACCGCTGACTCTCCGTTCCCTCAAAGAAATTAAAGAAGCTCAAACATGCAGAACCCTCTCCTGCTAAACTAGGGACTTTCATGCAGCAGCCTGTAATGCCTTCTGCCTCAGGATATAGCCCAGGCATTTAAAATTATTCAGGCTCTGCAGAGCATCATCCTCAGCCTCCTGCCCCTTCCCAGGGTCTCCAGGTTGCTGCTACTGTGTTGCCCCCTGATCCGGAGCAACACTATTTTGAAGAGGTTGAGCTTTACGAGGAGGACGAACCTATTCCCCCAGAGGTTTTCCCTGAGCAGGAATTTGGCTCACCTCCCAGAGTGCCTGAGGATTTTTCCTCTCATTTTTCTTTTGTAAGGAAAATGGCAGATGCTCTGGATATTGCCACAACAGAGCAGGTTGAGGATGAGGAGGAGATTCAGTACCTAAATATGATGGGTTTAACAGCCACAAAGGCCCTCCTCTTCCCAGTGTATAAATTCTTCAAAAAGGATGCTATGAAGCTCCTCCAAACCCCAAATTCTATTCCTCCTATTGACAAGCGAATAGATAAAAAATACCAGCTCGACAGGGAGGGAGCTGACTTCCTTTTTTCCCACCCTGATCATCAAGGGGTAATACAGCAGGCTGCCTGTGATAAGGCTAAAGTCCCTCTGTCCTCACACCCACCGGACAAGGACTCCAGAAAACTGGACAGTATGGCCAAAGGGCTATTTATCAGCCTCGCTATTATGAGACAGCCACTTTTCAGCTTATGCTGCCCAGTATCAGAAATCCCTGTGGCAGTGGGTACTGGCAATGTCCATGAAGGCCACCCCACCCTTGTCAGATGACCTGGCTGAAACTGCCAGGTTTGGGCTAGAGGCGGCCAAGTACCTATTCCAGATGGCTGCTGACCTGAATGACACTGCAGCCAGATGGATGGCTAATACAGTGGCTCAGAGGAGGTTTGCTCGGCTTAGGGCTACAAACCCCACTCAGGATACCCAGTCAAGGCCCTGGATTTCTATTAGAGGAAATGCCCTTTGGGAGTCCACAGTGGTTATATGAAAAAGTGGATGAATATAGGCTACTTATAGAAGTAACTCTGCTAGAGACAGAGCTTCCTCATCCACTAGGCCCTATGGAAGGGGGGCTAGGGGTCGTTCCTTTTTATCAAGACCCTTTTTCCAGCCAGTAGCCATGCCCCAATACTAGCAGTACCCCCCACAGGGTAGGGGTAGAAAGGGCTCTAGGCGAGGGGCTCAGCCACAACCTCAACCCCAGCCTAAACAGAACCCCTGAGATGCAAGCCACCTCCTCCCTACTTGTTGGAGGCAGACTGTCCCACTTCCTCCCCCTCTGGTCAACCATCACCACAGACAAGTGGGTATTGGAGGTAGTGGGCAAGGGTCTGTCTTTGCAGTTCAAATTTCTTCCTCGAAGACACCCCAGGGTTTCCACTTTCCCACCCCTAGCACAAATCTCATTGCTGGAGGCAGAGGTTCAGAAACTGCTTCAGCTCAAAGCAGTGGAACAAGTCCCTACAACCCTGAGAGGAAGAGGTTTTTACTCCAGATACTTCCTAACAACAAAGAAAAATGGGGAGTGGCGGCCAGTTTTGGATCTCAGAGCTTTAAACAAGCACCTAAAAGCCAAAGTTCAAAATGGTCACTTTGGCTCGGATTCTGCCAACAGTCCAAAAAGGGACTGGCTGGCATCTCTGGACTTACAGGACGCTTATTTCCACATCCCCATAAAGGAATCTTACAGAAAATATCTCAGATTCAGATTCATCAGGTCATTATCAGTTTGCAACCCTACCCTTCGGCCTTTCTCGCACCAAGGGTGTTTGCAAATGCCTAGCACCTGTGGGACATTTCTCTCAAGACAGGGAGTGACTGTCTTTCCATACCTAGACGACTGGCTGATAGTGGGCAAATCACCAGAGCAGGTTGCAACCTCTCTAAGGCTCACACAGGATCTTTTGGAGTCCCTGGGTTTCATAGTAAACCAGAAAAAATCTGTCTTCACCCCTAAACAGACTTTACAGTTCATAGGGGCGGAGATCAGCACCCTACAGGCCAGGGCCTTTTTACCACTAGACAGGGTGCAAAGTCTTCAGACCATAGCAAATTCTTTCAGATTGCACAGTCAAAAAACAGCCAGGCAATTTCTGCAGCTCTTGGGTCATATGGCTGCATCCACAAGTACAGTGCAGGGTTCCAGGTTTCACATGAGACACATCCAGTTTCACCTCAGGACTCATTGGAGTCAGAAAAAAGACCCCTTTTCAAAACTCATTCCAGTGACAAGGCCCCCTGTTACATGCCCTCTTGTGGTGGAAAAAGGAATCCAACCTAAGACAAGGAGTCCCCTTCCAGAAGGAGGATCTTTCACTAGTCCTCACAACAGTTGCATCCCTGCTGGGCTGGGGTGCCCATCTAGGGGAGCACACAACCCAGGGTACCTGGTCAGAAGCAGAGTCCCTCCAGCATATAAATCTGCTGGAACTCAGAGCAGTGCGGCTGGCACTAAAGTTTCTCTACACTGATACGTAGCAAGGTGGTACAGGTCAGAACAGACAATACCACCACTATGTATTACATAAACAAGCAGGGTGTCACCAGATCAGGTCCCCTATGCACAGAAGCCATGAGAATTTGGGCTCTGGCATATTCTTTAAAGGTGTCCCCTGCAAGCCATCCATCTGCCAGGAAAGGACAATATCTTGGCAGACACATTGAGTCGGATCAATCAGTCCCATCACGAATGGACACTGAACAAGCAGGTGGTACAGGTAATTTTCAACAGGTGGGGCGTTCCAGAGATAGACTTGTTCGCATCCCACCAGAACCACCAGTTGCCTCAGTACTGTTGCAGGCCACCAGCCCAAGGCACAATCCCTCTGGATGCCTTGGTACTGGACTGGTCAGGCAAGTTTCTGTATGCATTCCCCCGTTTTCCTCTAGTTTTCAGGGTACTGCTGAAGCTCAGATCCCTCTCAGCTTCTCTGATATTGATAGCTCCAGATTGGCCCAGGCAGCCATGGTACTCTCTTCTGCTCTCCATGGCAGTGAGCAGGCCAATAAGCTTGCCTCTCAGGCACAATCTTCTAACCTCCAATCAGGGAACATTGCTATTCCCAAATCTCAAGTCTCTTCACCTCAAAGCATGGCTCTTGAGTTAGAGTATGCAGGCTTGAACCTTTCTGAAACTGTATTAAACATCTTGAAAGGTTACAGGAAGCCTTCAACTAAGAAAACTTATTCTGCTAAGTGGAAAAGATTCTCTTTCTGGTGCTTTACTAGAAACTTCACCCCAAATGATGCAGGGGTCTCAGTGGTGTTGGATTATCTAACTCATTTGCATTCACAAGGTCTGCAACCCAGTTCCTTAAGAGTTCACCTTGCAGCAGTATCTGCATGCCTGTCTGCTAGGACAAAGGTATCCGTAGCATCAGATCCCATTTTCAAAAGATTTTCCAAAGGCCTAATGCATTTGCACCCCCCTCACAGGGCACCAGTGCCCGCTTGGAATCTTAATGTATGTATAGCAAGGTTGATGCAGGCAACTTTTGAGCCCATGGCTACAGCCCATTTAAAGTATGTTACCTGGAAAACAGTTTTCCTGGTAGCAATTACTTCAGCAAGAAGAATTAGTGAGCTTCAGGCTCTCTGTGTTGACCAGGACTACATTTCCTTCCACAGGGACAAAGTAGTCCTCAGAACAAACAGACGATTCCTTCCCAAAGTGGTTTCAGACTTCCATCTGAACTAATCAATCACTTTGCCTGTCTTTTTCACAGATCATGCCAGCTCTGGTGAAAGAAGGCGTTACAGCCTGGATGTGAAAAGAGCTATCAGCTACTACATGACAGCTACTAAAGGCCATAGGCAAGACAGGAAACAACTTTTCCTTACATATGGGGATGTTGGAATGGGCAAACCGGCCTCAAAAAGATCCATTTCTCGGTGGATTGTCCAGTGTATTCAATTCTGCTACACTAAAGCAGGTAGAGAGTCCCCAGCTGGGCTGAGGGCTCATTCAACAAGAGGGCCAGCTGCCACTATTGCAGCTGCTAGGAGGAATGCATTGTTGGACATTTGTAAAGCAGCTACTTGGAAATCAGTACACCTTTACAAAGCATTATAATTTAGATATTTTGTCCAGAAGTGACGCCAAATTTGGCACAGCAGTCCTGCAAAGTCCGTTTCCAAAGTAAGTTCTATGCCCACCACCAGGGGTACTGCTTGGTAGTCTGCACAAAGTTATGAATGGTCTGAGCATTACTGGGGTTAGAAGAAAAAATTACTTACCATAGTAATCTTCTTTCTTCCCAGTGATGCTCAGACATTCATAACTCCCTCCCATCCTCCCCTTCCAGAACTTCAGCCTCTGCATTCAGCATGCTAGTGCCACATAGTCATTCCTTCTGGATACATCTTCTCTATGCTTGATAGATTTTAACAGAGTTTTCTGTCTCTCTTAATAGTTTTTCTCACTGTATGGTGAACATCATTATTATATATAGATATAGTTCCTCCCTTGGAGGTTTTTTGTAGCAAGTTTTATTAGGTTAATCCTAAAAAATGTTTATTATTAGATGTCATATTTTCCCATGTTGCCTGACTTCCAGGCTTCTTACAAATCTGAAGGGTTTAGAACACTACAGTTGGCAGAGGCAGTATTTGAAAGATGCTCACGTGCAAAGAATTCCATCATTTGCATGTGTTCCATCTCTCCGGGCAGTCCAACCCATGAGGATGACTGTACAAAGTTATGAATGTCTGATCATCACTGGGAAGAAAGAAGATTACTATGGTAAGTAATTTTTTCATCTAGTCTGCTCGTTTGTATTAGACCTATTTTGATACTCTAGTTGCCCTTTGTAGTCAGTACTCTCTTGTGTCTATCCCATGCTTTCTTGAATCCTCCCACAGTGTTGACCCCCACAACCTCTTGGGGCAGGCTGTTCCAGGCATCCACCACTCTTTCTGTGAAGAAAAACTTCCTGGCGTTGGTAGAGAACCTCCCTCCTTGCAGCCTGAGGTCATGTCCCCTGTTCTGGAGCCCTTCTTGAAGTGAAAAAGTTGCTGTGCCTGTACCTTGTTAATGCCTTTTATGTACTTGAATGTTTCAATCGTGTCCTCGCGCTCTCTTCTCTGCTCCTGGGAATACATATTCAGTTCCCTAAGTCTTTCTTTGTAGGACATTTACTGCAGACCCTGAATCATTTTTATTGCCTTTCTCTGTACTGTTTCCACCCAGTAAGTGTCCTTCCTGAGGTGAGGCCTCCAGAATTGGACTCCGTATTCCAGGTGAGGCCTGACCAGCGATCTGTATAGTGGTAGTACCACCTCTCTCCTTCTGCTTGTGATTTCCCCTTCCAGTGAAACCCAGCATTCTGTTGGCCTTCAATGTTGCCTTCTCACACTGCTTACTAACCTTCAAGTCTGAGATTATGATTTCCAGATCTCATTCCTGGTTTGAGACCACCAGTCTTTCGCCTCCTAGGTAATGTTCCTTTCTTGGATTTTTCTTTCCTATGTGCGTGACCTTGCACTTTTTGGCATTAAATCTCAGCTGCCACACTCCAAACTATTCTAGTTTCTTGAGGTCAGCTTCCATTTTGCTCACTCCTTCTGAGGTGCCCACCCTGTTACATGTCTTGGTGTCATCTGCGAACAGACACACCTTCCCTTCCAGTCCATCAGCGATGTCTGCTATAAAAACATTGATGCGCAGAGGCCCCAGCACTGAGCACTGGGGCACCCTGCTGGTCACCCTGCCTTCTGTCAGTTACCCTCTGAGTTCTGCCTTGTAACCAGTTTTGTATCCATCTACGTCTGGACCAACCCCTGTGTGGTCAAGCTTCTTTACCAGCCTTCTGTGTGGAACCAAGTCGAAGGCCTTACTAAAGTCTAGGTAGACCATATCTACCGCCCCACCGTCATCTACTATTTTTGTGGTGTACTCAAAAAACTGGAGCAGATTTGTCTGGCATGACCTACCTGCTGTGAAACTCTGCTGTTTAGGGTCTTGTTGGCTGCTAGTTTCGAGGAATGCTATGAACCTCTGTTTGAGTAGTGTCTCCATTAGTTTTCCTACTATAGGTGTGAGGCTCACCGATCTGTAATTACTAGCCTCTTCGCAACTGCCTGATTTGTGAAGTGGAACCACTGTTGCCTTTTTACAGTCTTCGGGTACCACACCGCTCTTCAAGGATTTCGGGTACCACACCGCTCTTCAAGGATTTCATGAATAGAAGTGCCAGAGGGGCTGCTAATTCTGCCCCCAGTTCCTTATGGATTCTGGGGTGCATCTCGTCTGGTCCCATGTCTTTGTCTGCTTTTAGTTTATTTAGTGCCTCCCGTACCTCGACTTCTGTAAAGGGACTTGTGTCTACCCCTGGTCTTGGGGTGTTGTGTTTTTTCCGAGCTGGGCCACCCCTGGGTCCTCTTTGGTAAACACAGAGCAGAAGTAGTTGTTGAGGATTTTGGCTTTCTCTGGGTCATGTTTGGTGCATTTTCCTTCTTCAGTAGCAATCTTTACTGTCCCCCCTTTTGCCTTCCTACATTCCTTAATGTATCAAAAAATGATTTTTCTCCTCTCTTTGCCCCTTCTGCTATCTTTTCCTCTGTCTGGGCTTTTGCCTATCTAATTTGTTAGAATCTTGGTTTCCTGGTATATACTGTACACCTTCTTTTTTTCTTTGACTGTGGTAGCCACTTCCTTGGAAAACCATAGTGGATTTCTCTTTGCTTTGCTGACCCATCTGGCACATTGATCTGTCTTTATTGCTCTCTTGAGTCTGTCTCCCCCACATGACCTCCATTTCCTCAACCTCTGTTTCCATTAACTGGCTACTTATGATGTTCCTCATTTTTTTGAAGTCAGCCTTTCTGAAATCTAGCACATTTATCTTTGAGTGGCTGGTTTCCTGTGCTGTGTTTACCTTAAAGCTTACCATGCGGTGGTCGCTATTGCCCATATGGCATCCCACTTCAATGTCCTTGATCCTTTCTGAGTTTGTGAGGACAAGATCGAGAATGGCATCTCCCCTTGTTGAAGTTTTAACAAGTTGACACAGTCCCATACCTTGCAGTGACAATAAGAAGTCCCTACTTCTTGTTGCTGCCGTTAGTGTGCTCCAGTTAATATCTGGTAGGTTAAAGCCCCCCACCAGTATTACTTTGCCTTTATCAGACATTTTGTAGATTTCCTCTGTTAGGTCTTTGTCTCCTTCATCTCCTTGATTTGGTAGCCTGTACACGACGCCGATTCTGAAGGGTTTTCCCTTGCCCGCTTCTGCTAGGCCACAGTGATCAAGTCCTCAGGTTGCCCTTTACTTGTGGCTTTTATTTCCTCCGGAATGTAAATGGCCGCCCCCCCCCTTTTTTTGCCCTATCTTTCCTGAACAGATTGTAACCGGGAATGGCCGTATCCCATCCGTGGTTTTCTGTGAACCACATTTCTGTTACAGCCACCCAATCCATCTTTTCCATTTCCAAGATGGTTGTGAGTTCGGGAAGTTTGTTGGTTAGGTCCTAGTATTTGCAACCATTGCCTTCCAGGAATGTACATCCTCTTTGGCATAAGGTTTTAACCTCTTCCTGGACTGCTCCAGTTTGCTCTTTCCAGCCAAGAAATTTCGGTATTCTCCTTCTGAGGGTTGTAGGTCATTCCGACTGCCTATCTGCCTCAGCTAACGCTGTGAGTCAGGGCCGCCAAATATTTTCAGATTTTTCCATGGTCAAATGCAGATTATTAGTGATACGTTCCATATGTTCTATTTCTGCTGTTTTTGCTTCTTTAACTTAAATTTTGAGTGAATTTTGTGTAACTGTTTTGTTGATTCGAACTGTGATTATTTTTTCTTGTTGGAGGTGGAAAAATCTCTAGGAACAAAATAAATTATCTTTGGGGTGATAACTACGACGCATGATATCCAGTTATTATCAGAAGCATCTATCTGAGATCTGTGTTCCTTTAAACTAATATGTGATTTTGATGATAGAGTAAAATTGTGTTTTGCTGTATAAAAAGAGCATTCCATTGAGAATAATGTATGGGCAGTAGTGTGTTAAACAGGTTTTTTTTGGACACCCAAAGTGTGTGATACCATACAAGCTGCAAGATAAGATTGAAGGTCGAGTGGTTTGTATAGGTATCACACACCTAAGGAGAGTAGATTTATTAAACAAATAAAAAGGTTTTCAAATTTTCACTGTTGTCCTTTATTTTTCAGAATGCAGTCAACAGGTAGTAGTGGAGCCGATCAAAAATTAAAGTACATTTGGCAGCAGCGGTTGTGTGCTCGATGCTGTGTGTGAGGGCGAGGCAATTTTTGCATTATACACACTCGTGTAATGCAGTGTGTGTGACAGAGAATTCTAGGTACTGGTTTCAGGTTGACCCTAACTAGTAATAATAGTACTGCATGTTGCTGCCATTGTTAGTATTGCAGTAGCTCATTCTTTGTAAATTAATGGGAAGCTATGTTTTGGTGGTATTACACGAAAATGATGCTAAACTCTTGATTTTGAAAATGTTTTCAAAAAGTAATGTTTAGTTTTGTTTATAAATGAAACTGAGATTAATTTCGTATTTAAAACCCTGTCAGCACAGTCTCAAAGAGGCTGAATCAGCCTTTTTGGGCTGTCCTTGTTCCTTCATATAAAACTGCATGCATTGTTGGCCGCCGGCACCTCTCTGGCCCAGGTCAAGGAAGGATGGGCATGTTGCAGAGGTTATTTTTTGGTTAGTCTTTAAAGACGGTGCAAGCGCTCAATACAGGTTGTAGTCATTCACACAGATACTCAGTTTATTTATTTATTTATTGTGTTTTGTTAACCAGTTGAGTCCACTGAGACAAAAAGTCCTTTTTTCAGGAATGACACAAAATTAATTGCATAGATACATTGCAGAAATATACAGAGTCAAATGCTAAACAGAACACAGATATGCGCAGTATTCACAGGGGTACAAATGATTAACAATACGCACATTTACAGCAATAAAGAAAGACCAAACTAACATGAATCAGTACAGGACAGGTAGCAAAACTAACAACAGTGATGCAGAAATACAGATCGTTCGGTACAATTCAGGGGCATAACAACATTTTCAAGTACAAACTAGAGAAACTGGAAGAGATGCAGCATCTACTGGTCAGCAATTACAGGAACATTGACTATGTTCAAGTAAATATTACCACTTTTTTTAAAGCCTGCAAGTGAGGAACAGTTTTGAAGGGTTGCTGGGAGAGCGCTCCATAGGGATGGTGCTGAGTGGGCGAAGGATCGCTGCCCATACTGGACCTCACTCTTAGTGCTTCAAGTAGTGTACAACTGCTTTACGCATGACTGTGCATGGCGAACTACAGCGGAGTACTTTAGGGCGCCATGTTTAGCATGTCGGGAAACAGAGCAAGACATCTTAAACCTGTAGCAGTACTGCACTGTCATAAGGAAAGGCACAGGCATAGTGTGCACATTGCCTGCAAACAGTACCGTAGCTGAAGACCAAGGAGTCCTGCTACCACAGCCATGAACCTCATATTGCGGGGGCTCTTCCCACTGCACCCCCATTTTTTATTTACAAATGAGCTATTGTAGATATAGTACAGATTCTCAGGGTGTGTGTGTATATTGTAATAACATCACCCTTTGGTGTTGAATGCACTGCCTGTGGCCTTAATGCTTTAACCACCTGAGGAGTGACGTTATGACACAACACCACCACACCCTGTCATGCCTTATTGCTTAATTATAAAATGAGGCCAATGCTTCAAAGCTTTACCATATTAAAGAGAATCTTTCCTGCTCTTTTAAGTTGCAACAGATAAGAGAAAGCTCCTTTACCTCCATGAGAACTCCTCTGTGCAAGCTGCAGACTTCTGTTTCATACCACCAAAGGCAGGGAAGGGATTGTAAATTGCCTCTGAGGGCCTAGCGGCATGGTCCCTTTCCACTTCTGGTTGCTGGCCACATCCCTGCGCACTGGGGTTTTATGATCTATAGGGAGAACACAGGGGGTGTGCTCCACTCATGTCTGTGTAGCGTGATTTGCAAACACTGTTTTTGGCCGTTTAAGTGACCATTTTGTAAAATCAGAGCCAGGGCTCAACTAATTCCTTGTGGAAATATGGAACACATGACACTAACAAACTTCAGAGCAGTAGATGACTTATGGACGCATTACTGTTTTCTAGTGAAGTTGCCCATCAGCACTTGGCAGGAGTATTATAGTTTGCCTGTTTTCTCAGAGATGAATTGGGAATCTTTTTCAATTCTGGGTGACTATTTAAGCACTGCATTTGTAGTAGTGAAGGTAACATTTAAGGCTGTGAGAATAGTTTAATCCCATTTGTTAAGCAGTATATATTCAATCCATTTAACCAGGGTAACTGATTTGGATAGTGTACTGTCTGATCTATATTCATAGATAATTTTGAACTATACAAAACAGTACGTATAGTTTCCATACAACCCTTGTAGAAACTCAGGCAAAAGAGAAGCATATGAATACATTATAGCATTTCTTAATAGGGTTTTCATTTTATACATTCATTTATTGAGTGAGATTGTTTTACCAGGAAAGATCTTTTGAGAAGTCACATTTTCAAAGGTATCCATGTATCTAAACAAAAATGCCATTATCTAATATTTACAATACATTAACAATGATTAAAGGGTAACATTTATGAACAGTGGCCTTTATAGTGGGAAGTCAATGAAAATCTCTTTTAAATGTGGTATTGGGCTCCTTTGTAGCTGGCAACTGTCTGGAGATATTGATGACTAAGTTTGCTCCATACTCATGCTACTAGATTATTTCAACTTCTGGTGACTATGTGAAAAGTATGTTTTTAAAACTGTATTAAGTTACTATTTTCAAATATGCCTATTTCTTATCCTGCTTGGATGCACTTAATTTGTATTCTGCAATGATACAATACGTTAGAGTGGTTATTTTATATAGCAGTAGTGATTTTTTTTCCCGTTATAGCTGTTCACCCCCAGACCACCACCTATGCCTGTCATCGGGTCGTAGTACTGCAGCCTCCCATTTTTATTTATAGAGCGGTCTTCCAGAGCTCTGAACACTTCAGGTACAAAAAGATACAGATGAACGCCTAGAGTAGTCTACCGAAGCCTGCGTTAGAAGTCAAATCAGTGACTGGCCTTAAACATGCATGGGATAGGCACATAGGGATAGTAAGCCCTAAGGGAGTGAGGAGGCTGGACAGCTGCGCGAGGGTGCTTTGGGGCACTGGAAGGGCAAGAGGCCCAGTAACTCTGGTCCGATGCTGGATCAGGCTTGAAGTTAAGTAGGAAATGGGCAGACTGGATAGACTGAGTCTTTATCTGTCATCAGAATCTATATATTTGTGTATGTTCAGGAGAGAAACAGGGTTGGGCTGGCCTTCTGGCGCAGCAGTAGTGTGTTCGCTTATGATGCTAGTGTCCCGGGTTCAGGAGTGGACCTGGAAAGTCAGGAGGGCTGGCTGGTGTGAGGAGAATTGAGTGTCCCATGGACTACTCTCCTCCGGGGAAGGGGAGTGTGGGGAAGCATCCGGTGCATGTCTAACCTCTGGCGGAGGCCGGGGGAGCAGCAGCTGGAGCTTGCGTTGTTGGGAGGAGTGCCAGACATTGGCACCTATGCACCATTATGTCATTGCATGCCATGCCTCCCCGGGGTCACAACTCTGGAGAATTCCGGCCCACAGAATGACACCTCGCCTTGCGAGCCCAGAACCACCTCCCCAAGGCACTCGGCTGGGAACCGAGCTCTAATACCGTTGGGAACGGCCTGATCCTGCGGCCCCACCCTAGGGGGGAAAGCCGGGGAGAAATACTGGCAGAGATATCTGCCAGGAACAGGGCTTTAACTCCATTGGGAACGCGCCTACTTGGCGGCCCTGCCCTGGGGGGCAAGCCAGGGAGGAAGACCACTTGATGTAAGTCCCGTGGACGGTGGGTACTGGGGTGGGAGCTGAGACTAAGTTGGGTCTGGCGGCCAACAAGCATACTACAAAAACAAAAAACAAAACAAAAAAAAAAAAAACAAGGTGAAAATGTAATATTTCCAATATATAGACAAGGAATAGTAAGCAAAAGTAAAATATTACAAAACAATTTATAAACAGTAAACTATAGTACAGAAAAGAGCAATAAATACATACTACTAATAATTAAAAAAACAAAATAATGCATGCTAATCAATCTACACAATTCTGAGATAGTCTGTGCTTAATCAGGAGTGGCCTGCCTCAACCGGAACATTTTTAGATTGGTTTTAAAAAGATCCTTATAAGTGAACAAACGGATATCCACTAGAAGTGTGTTTGATAAAACTGTGTTTGCATCCACAAATGTGTGATTCCATTGTAGATATTAAGTGTGAGGGAGGCACCTGCAGGAGCCCTCTGTCCTACAGACCTTGTTTTCCCAGGAGTGAAGGGTCTAGGAGCCCGCAGAGTAGTCAGATAGGTAAAGCCTTGTTAAAAGATCCAAGAACACACAATGAGACTGGTCATTATACTGCTCTATTTTTACATTTGATTTATTTGTTAGTGACTGTATCTTAGTTTGTTTCTTTGTTCTTTTTCAGATCTAGAACCAGATGAGTGTACACCGTATTACTTCTTTAATGTCAACCAGCCACAATCTGTTGGCATTCCACGCCATGGATTACAGTCAGACTCACCTGCACTGTCACCATCTCGGCTGCAAGTTCATAAGACTTTTGAAGAAATGTGTGATATGTCCGGACCCAAATACAGTCCAGTGGGTGGTCCTAAAGCCTTTGAATGCCCCAGTATTCAAATCACCTCAATTTCACCCAACTGTCATCAAGGAATGGAAGCTAATGAAGAGAACATGCAAGCAAATGTCCCAGAAAATGATTGGGAAAGACCTTCCAGGGCCCAACTATATCTTCCTCTCGATCCTTCTTACAGGGACTCCTCCTTAAGTCCTAGCCCTGCAAGCAGCATTTCTTCCAGGAGTTGGTTCTCTGATGCTTCCTCTTGTGAATCCTTTTCTCATATTTATGATGATGTAGATTCTGAGCTGAATGAAGCTGCTGCCCGTTTTACTCTAGGGTCTCCATTGACCTCTCCTGGTGGTTCACCAAGAGGTTGTCCTGGAGATGAATCTTGGCAGTCGCCTTGTGGATTTGTACGGTCTATGTCTTCCCGACAGTCCCCCTGCCACTCACCTAGAACTAGTATCACTGATGAAAATTGGCTTAGTCCTAGGTCATCTTCAAGACCTTCATCTCGACCGACATCCCCCTGTGGCAAACGACGACACTCCAGTGCTGAAATCTGTTATGCTGGTTCCTTATCTCCCCATCATTCTCCTACTCCATCACCAGGACATTCTCCTAGAGGAAGTGTAACAGAAGACTCATGGCTTGGTAATGCTTCTCTTGTCTCAGGCCAGAATCTTAGCCCTGGACAGTCATCATTTCAGTGCTGTGCAACAGACACCAATATCCCATTGAAATCAAGGAAAACCTCTCAGGATCAAACTGCCACACTATCAGGGAAAATAGATCTCTGTGCTGAAGATCAAGGGAGTTTGTCTCCTTCTGTGGAGTCTCAATTAGATGATGGCTCTCAGCATCCATTAAAAAAAGACTTGTCTGGTGAACAGTTTCTTTCAGTTCCTTCACACTTTTCTTGGAACAAACCAAAACCTGGGCATACTCCCATATTTCGGTAAGTGTAACATTTGTTGATTATTTACACTATTTATTTGTATTTTACCAGGAAAAGCATAATTAGCTGGTAACAGCTCCTTTCCAGATGCGTCTTGTGCGGGGAAGGAGGGAATAAATACTTCTAGGAACGTAGATATGGTACACTATCCACACTGTGGCAGTCATCCTTTCCTGTTTATACTTGACTGACGTCTTTAAGCTCCTCTGACCCACGCAGGTGGTATACCCCTTGGTTCTGCCTCATAACATAAGATCTTCCCTACTGCTGGAAGTGTCAGGTTCCTCCTTCCCAGCTCCATGTGCGTTTTAGGCCTTTCTTAGTGCGCCATTGGCAAACTTTGTTTTTCTTAAGTTTGTGAGTATACTTTTGGAACTGCTCGAGTCATCCAGCTCAGCGATGGAATGCGAGGAATCCAAAATGGGTACAGGGTTTAAGCATTGTGTCCAGTGCACAACCAGAAGATGTAAATAGAGCCACACACCTCATGCATCTACGGCCTTGGGGCAGAGCACGATGTCGCCGCCTGCAGCCTTTGCAAGACCTTGCTATCTTCATGCCTTGGAGGCTGTTACGCCTGTCTTCTCCTTGACTGGCTGGCTGGCTGAATGGGACCCTCCAGTGAGGTCTAAGGACGCCTATAAGGTGGTTTCCATGGCTGCAAGATCTGTGGTCCAGCTCATGGCAATGGACGAGACAGTGGCCAAAGCTGCAGTGAGTGCCTTGTTGGTCTGCGCGCTGCTCCCAGCCAGGGCCAGTGTTGGGGTGTCATTCTCCGGTGTCTGCTCCTCCTGATCCTGTGATTCTCTTGACTGCTAGATGGCTGTCCAGTGCTCAGCTTCCGCTGAGCCCATTTTGGTCAAGGGCCATGCCGCTAGCTCCACGGTAACCCCATAGTGCTTGTTGACCTCGACACAGGTCAGCTAGGTGGTTGAGATTTTTGTCAACCCGGTTGAGTTGCTGTCGCAAGGGGTCAAGGAAGACTCAATCTCTAGGGCCCTGGTCCATTCAGCCCTCACTCAGGAGAGTCAGGAGCAGTTGGTGGACCTGGCTGTCTCCTCCGGAACTGCCTTCCTCTGCAGTCGTGCAGCAGAAGCCAGAGCCTGTAGTCTACATGGCACTTCTGTCTCCCTCTCCTCATCGTCGACGGCTAAGTCGTCACTCAAGGATTCGGTTGTGGTTGAGGGCTTCCTCATTCTCCCAGTCTTGGTCGTCTGGGAGGTGATGCCGCAGGCATTCCTCTTCCTCTTTGTCATCTGATGAAGAGAGACTCCATTGCAGGTTGTGATGGTGCTATGAGGACATGCCGTGGCAGCAGTGGGCCTTGGTTGGGCAGGGTAGGACCCTAACTTGAAACCCAGAGATTCCATGGTCTTCTCCAGTCCAGCCCATTCTAGTCCTGCGGAGACAAGAGTCGCCGAGATCTGCTTTTCCCCTGATCTGGGTGGAACCGCTGTCTTTGCAGCTGTTGCTGGGAGCCCCTACCAAAGACTCCTGTCTGGCTACTAGCTTGCCAGGTTGGTTATCCATGGAAATTACACACTCAGATGAATCCTGAGTGGTGCATGGTGAGAAACGGCTGAGGCCCATGTTCGAAGAATCCTCATATGACTCTGATGGGTCTTCCATGCAGTCCTCGAGGACCCATGAGTTTGACCATGACTCGGCCAGGGGATTGACCACCGACCATGGGCCGTTGTCTTTTGGGGCTCTTCCCAGATTAATATCGGAGTCCATGGAGATTCATCTGGAACTGGTTCGGAAAAGGGCTAAGTACCCTCTCACTGAAATTCTGGACAGGGATGAATCCCTGGGGGTCACCTTCCCCATGGCTGAGGCCATACTGGGACTGACTCTGGAGCTTTGGCAGCATCCAGCATCCTGTGTGGCACCCTCAGCTATATGGCCTGCAAGTGTATAATCCCTACTGCCACCTTGTCCGGTTTCTCAAACCACCCCTTGGCTGAGGGTTTGGTGGCAGACTCCCTTTTCAGGGAAACCAGCAATGTTGGGGATGTGGACAAGCCCCCGACAAGAAGTGCAAAAAGCTTGACTATGCAGTGAAAAAGGTGTATACTGTGTCTTCCCTGGGTCCCCATCAGGTGAGTTGCACCCTGATGATGGCCAGCTTCTTCACTCCCTGATAGGAGTGCTAGAACACGTCCTCCCTCAGCTACCTGTTGCCCTGCAGACAGTGGTGAAAATGGTCAGAGACCAAAGTAAAGCACTGGCTAAACACTAGCTCCAGATGACCTTGGATATCGGTGACTCTTGCGCCCATTCCATGGCAGCGGCTATCGTCACAGTGCCTGGCTGCGGATCTCCACCTTCACAGCTGATACCAAACACAGATTTGCCAATGTGCCCATTTTGGGCACTGACCTTTTTGACTCAGGGTTGTAGGAGCATCTCACAAGGATTGAGAAGTCCAGCACCACCTTAGATTCTGTGACTTCCTCATAAAAGGACCAGAAAGGGCAGACACAGAAGCCATTAGTTTCGGCCATTTCAGCCACAGCAGTCAAAGCAGTAGCAGCCCCAGCAAGGGCAATCTCAAGTTTGATGCCCCAAGACCAAGTTTGCCAATCAGGGTACCAAAAAAAGTGAAAGTGGAGGTGGTGGTGTCCCTCCAGCAGCAGGTGTTGGTGCTCACTCCAAAGCTGCCCAGTGATGGGTTGGGGGTGTCTACCTCCCGCCTGTCCAGTCCCTGCCTCACCTCCCTGTTGGGGGGTCGGTCTCGCAATTTCTGGCACAACTGGTCCATCATTGCTTTGGAGAGATGGGTGCTGGAAGTGGTGGGCAAAGGGCTGCCTCAGAAAGAACTGAAAGGGGACAGGATCAGTTGTGTTCCAGGACAGTAGCTGCTGCTTGTTGTTTTCACAGGGTTCTTGTGGATTTTACTGGGTAGAAGGTTAGTTCTTTTCTTTCTTACTTCTAAGGGGCTAGCAGAGTATTGTTTTGGGAGCTGCTGGAAGTTTGAAAACTGGTTTGGTGGCTGTAAGTGGGCACATTTTGTGGATGTTTCACTGTGTAACAGGCTGAGCTGGTGGAGGCCTATTTCTTCTGATTTAAAAACTATTTGGTGGGATTTGCTTGGGCCTGGTTCTTTGGCTGCTGGGCTTGGAGGGGAGACACAGGGCTGATACACTCTCTCTCGAGTCAGGTGTCTGCCCAAGACCCTCCCTCCCCAGAATTCTGCTAATTTATAGGGGAACACCTGCCCTGCAATTTGAGGAAAAGGCTGCAGGTGCAGCTCATGTAGTTCTAGCCACTGGGGGTTGGATTTAAAGGCTGGGAGAGAGGAGCTTAGGGAGTTGTTCATTTCCCTTATAAGTTTAATGTGTTGTACTGCACCTAGTAACAGGGTTACTGGTGTACAGTGGGACTGTCTCTAAGATTAGTGGGTGACCTGATTAGGCAGTAGGGGTATCTTGGACTAGGGGGAACCTGGTGGCTCACCCAAGGAAACCTATTTGGAAGGGGATGGAACCACACATCATTAGGGCCGGCATCTTTGGGAGGGTGGTGGGGTGCACAGGGTGTGGAGCAGCCATGATACTGGACTGGGCTTGGAAGTTCGGTGGTTGCCCAGTGTGCTACCAGCTGGCACAGCTTAGGGAGGAGGTTGCGGGGATTAGGAGACAGCTGGGGAAGGGGGAGGTATGGTTGGGGAAGGGGGCTGGAGATCTCCCACGGGGTTGCACCAAGCACTAGGGGCGGGGCATAGGGAAAGGAGTGCAGGAGAATACTCAGGGGTCACATAGGGACCCTGGCAGAGGGGGTCCAAAAGGACACTACCAAGGAAGCAGGCAGGTAACTGGGGACCCTCACAAAGGAGGGATGGAGGGACAACATTCTCAGGGAAGTAGGCAGATGGCCAGGGCTGGACAGAAGGAAGCAAGGCGGGGAGGTGGATCAGACCTTACACTCAATAACTGCTTCAAATCTCTTCTTCTGCTCGAGGATGAGGGGGGTGATGTAGCCACAACAGGGGTGGTTAGAGATGGAAAGGGAGTGGGGGGCAGGAGGCAGGGGCCAGATAGCAGGAAGAACAGGGGGGACCTGGAATGCAGGAAAAAGGGGGGGGGAGCAGGAATCAGAGCAGGAGGGGCAGGGGAAGAAGGAGGAAAGCGCAAGGAGAAGGACCAGTTGGGAGGAAAGGTAAAGGAGAAGGACCAGAAGTACAAGGAGGATTCAGTAAAGGGAGCTGAGGGTTTAGGCCAGGGGAGCATGACGAGCAAGGAGGAACTAAATGGAGACAGGAAGGAAGGGAGGATGAGCCAGGGTAGTTTAGCAGATGGGGGAGAAGGACCAGTCACGAGCAGTGAGGGGGGAATTAGCAAGGTACAGAAGGATACTCAGGAGGAGGAGAGGCATAGGATTGGAGGGAGGGGTGGCCATGGTAAATAAGGAGTGGGTGGCATGTGGCACCCAGATAGGGGGAGGAACAAGGAGCTGGCTGGGTGGAGGGGCCGGTAGAAAAGATGAGGGACATGGAAAGGGGGGAAATGGAGGAAAAGGAGCGGTCAGAGTGCTCCTGTTGGGGGATTCTAGGATCAGGGTATCAAATGGGATAGGGAGGGAGAAGCCTGGCCAGTTAGAACAAGATGCTTCCTGACTAACGGTCACACAGGGCTAAGCACGAGGTATATCAGCTGGCAAGGATTGTGGGGTTCCCCTGACATACTGGTCCACCTGGGTACAAATGACATTGAGGGAAATAGCGAGCTAGAGTACAGGCAAGATTCAGGGAGTCCAGGGTCTGTCATGACATAGGATGCACAGTTTCCTTCTCAGAATCCTGCAGTGCCAAGGGCTAGTGGGGAACACAAAAGGAAGATTAGGGAGATAAACCAGTGGCTCAGGGAGTGGTGTGAGGCCAGAGGGTATGGGTTGATGGGGGATTGGGGAGACCTGGGAGGATAAGGAGCTGTATGCTAGAGATAGACTCCTTCTCAATTTGGAGGGGAAGGGAATCTTTAGTTGAAAATAGAGGGGTTCATTGGTGAAAAGTGGGGTTTAAACTTGTGAAGGGGGGAGGGATGGGAGAAAAGGCTGTCAAGGGGGTGCCGATAAAGGAGGGACTCTGTCTCCACTCCCCTGGGGAGCTGGAGGATTGGGAAAAGGCCGACTGGCTAAAGTGCAGACCAGGGAAACAGATTCCATGGGAACACAAGCAGGGAAATGGAACTATAGGGAAAGGGTGGAAGGTAGTCCATAAATGCCAGGAGCTTGGGCAATAAAATGCCTGAGCTCCAGGCGATGCTAACTGAGGGAGCAGTGGATGTGGCAGCGGTCACTGAGACTTGGGCCACTGCAGGACACGACTGGGACCTGAACCTGGAGGGTTACACTATGTTCAGGAAGGACAGGGGAGGGAGGGAGGAGGTGCAATGATAATCAAAACTGCATTGGCATAGAGGAGTAGAGGAGGCGGAGGGAACCGTGGAGGCGATTTGGGTCACCTTGATAACAAGGGGGGGCAAGAGAGTAAAAATAGGAGTGGTGTATAGACCCCCTGCCCTGGTGGAGGAGCTGGAGGAGAGTCTGGTGGCAGATGTTGGGAGACACTGCAGACTGGGCAGAGGAACAGTGGTGGTGTTGGGGGACTTAAACATGCCAGGAACAGACTGGGAGATTATGACATCCTCTGTGACCAGGGAACAGAGGTTGTTGGATGTCTTTCAAGACGCTCCTAACTCAGCAGGTGACGGAACCGACCAGGAGGCGCTGGTACTGGATGTGGTCCTGGCAGACAGTGACCAGATTGGGGCCTGAGGTGGGACCCCTTGGCGGGAGTGACCATGCCACTGTCTGGTTCTGCCTGGACCTAGGAGGGGTAGAAGGTTGCACAAAGACTGAAGTAACCGACTTCAGGGGGTGGATTTTAAGGAAATGGGAAGGATCCTATGAGCATTTGATGGGATTGGGTCAGGACATAGACGCTGATAGTAGGTGGGAAATAATCAGGAGGGGTGCAGGATGCCACCAGCACCTGTGCAAGAGTAAGACTAAAATGTAGGGCCCAAAACTGCTGGTGGGACCAGGAGGTCCAGGAGGTGGTGCGGGGAAAGAAGGCAGCCTATAAGCAATTCAAGTGCTCAAGGGAGTGAAAGGGATTGAGGGGAGTACGAGCTGATGGCTAGAAGGGCCACTAGGGTGGTGAGGATGGCCAAGGCAAGGAAGGAGCAGAACCTGGCCAGGGAAATTAGAGAGGAACAAGGGTTCTTAGATACATTGGGGAAAAACGAAGGGTGAAGGGCAGATTAGCAGGATTAAATCGGGAGAGATGGGCACAAGACCTGGGAGCAGGGTGAGGTACTAAATGAGTACTTCACCTCAGTTTTCACCAAGGAAAATGGGGGTGCATGCATCACGTGGGAGGAGACGGAGATACTGAGGAGGGGGACCCTACCGATCGGGCAGGTCTGGGAGAGGGGAGGCATCACTGGCAGGAGGGGGGAGGGCTAAGCAAGGAGAAGAGGTACCTGAAGTGGAAATCACAGCAGAGAGAGTGAAGGAAGCCCTCAGCCCCTTTAAGATGGAGAAAGCAACGGGGCCGGATAAATTACATCCCAGAGTGCTGACGGAACTTATGGATGTCCCATGAAACCCTGGCGGAGCTTTCACCATCTCTGAGGACAGGGTGGGTGCCCAGGACTGGAAGGTGGCGATAGTGCCTGTCCACAAGGGGGATCAAGGAGGTGGCAGGGAACTACAGGCCTGTCAGCCTGACATCGTGGTGGGCAAGATGATGGAGGGCATTGTCAAGGAGAGGCTGGGGGGACCTGGATAAGTCGGGGTGCCTGGACGATAGACAGCATGGATTCGGCCCGGGAAATCGTGTCAGACAAACCTTGTGGAGTTCTATGACTGGGTGACGAAGTGCCTTGGACCTGGTAGACCAGTGGACGCCCTCTTTCTAGACTTCAGCAAGGCATTTGACTCTGTTCCTCACGTGGGCCTGTTGGATAAGCTGGGAGAAATGGGGTGGGGAACCAGATGATCAGATGGATAGGCAATTGGCTCCAGGACCCGACTCAGAGGGTCGTGGTTGGGATAGTCTCATCCCCAAGAGGGTCATTAGTGGGGTCCCACAGGGATCAGTCCTGGGCCCCTCTGTTCAATGCCTACGTCTCTGACATAAGGACAGGTATCAAGAGTGAGATGAGTCTCTTTGGCGGATGACCTCAAACTGGGGCGGTGGTGATGGGAGGAGGGGAGGGTGGCCCTACAGGGGGACCTGGAGGCTCTGGAAAGATGGTCTAGAAAGTGGAAGCTGAGGTTCAATGCAGGGAAATGCAAGGTACTCCACCTGGGGGCCAGAAACCTGGGCCAAGTGTACACTCTGTGGGGGAAATGCTACAAGTCTCGATGGCTGAGAGGGACCTGGGGGTGGTGGTGGATGTCAAGATGAACAACTCTGAGACTTGTAGGAGGGCAGCAGCCAAGGCCAACAGGATGCTGGGATGCATTGCTAGGGGGATCACCTCCAGAAGAAGGGAAGTGATACACCCTCTGTATAACTGCTTGGTGAGGCCGCACCTTGAGTACTGCGTGCAGTTTTGGAGGCTACACTTAAAGAGGGACATTAACCTCCAGGAGAGGGTCCAAAGGAGGGCAACCAAAATGATTTGGGGCTTGGGGGACAGGACCTATGAGGAGAGGCTCGAAGAGCTAAATATGTACACATTGGAAGAGAGAAGGGACCGTGGGGACATGATAGAGGTCTTCAGGTACATGAAGAGGGTAAATAGGGGAGGAACAGTCAAGGTGCTTCGAAGGAAGGAGGAGGGGGCCACTAGAGGGCATGGGTGGAAGCTGGAGGGGAGAAGATTCAGGGGAGAAAGGAGGAGGTGCTACTTCACTGAGAGGGTGGTGGAGCCATGGAATGTGCTGCCTAGGGGGCTGGTGGAGGCAGAAACAGTGGAGGGGTTCGAGAGGGGGTGGGACAGGTACAGGGGAAGGGTTCTGGAAGCAAAATCCAATGCAGCAAGAATATCCAGAACTGGGAAGGGAGAAGCCAGAGAAGGTGAGGGGGGCAGCAAGGTCAGCACCCAGGGTGGGGGCTGACCAAACGAGCAGACACGAAGCACCGGTAGGCCTATTCTGCTGGCATTTTAGTAAGTTAGTATGTTAGAACTTCTAGATTCTCTCACCTTTCCAACCCCATGCACCCAGGGAGTCCAAGTAGTTGCAGGACATGCTCCCTGCCCTCAGGGAGGACGTTACTTAACTCCTCGACAAAGGAGCCATAACCCATGTTGCAGACTCCATGGCAAGTCAGGGTTTTGTGTCCAGGTACTTCCTGGTTCTGAAATGGACGGGGGGTGCTGGCGCCCCATACTAGATCTTCAGTCTAAATCAGTACCTTCAGAAGCGCAAGTTCAGGATGGTCACTGTTGACCTCCTTGCAGGACAGGTTCCTTTACCCCAATATCCAGTCTCTCAGGCTCAAGGCTCAAAGCTTGGTTCTTGAAGACTAAGAGTATTCAGACTTGCACATTTCTATAGGGGTGCTGGAGGGTCTTGGGGTTTCTAGAAAACCCTTCTACCAGAAAGACTCGCACCTCTAAATGGAAGAAGTTTTTCCATTTGGTGCCAGAAAAAGAGATAGACTGCTGCCAGGCTGACTTGTCAGTCATCCTACAAAATATGGCACACTTTCTTTCTCTCGGCCTTAGGACTTCCACCCTCAAAGTACAATTACCAGCTGTCTCTGCTTACCTCTCAGCTGGTAAGGGGTCATCTCTGGCAGTTAATCAAGTGTTTAGCAAGTTCTTCAAGGGTCTCATGCATTTGCATTCCCTCACAGGGAACACACCTCGGCATGGGACCACAATATATGCATTGGCTGGCTAATGAAACCACCATTTGAGCCCATGTCTTCAGCAGAGCTTAGGTATGCAGCATGGAAAACAGTGTCCCTGGTAGCCATTACCTTAGCTGGGAGGATCAGTGAGCTCCTGGCCTTGTCCACTGAGTTAATTACATATCAGTTCATAGGGGCAAGATAGTCCTCAAGACTAACTAGAAACTTTCTGCCCAAGGAGGTTTCGGACTTCTGACTAAATCAGTCCATTACTTTGCCAGTCCTTATTTCACTGACCACTCTAGTTCAGGGGAATGTAGACTGCACAGCCTAGATGTCAAGTGAGCTATAAGCTACTACTTGGGTCACACAAACAGTCACAGGCAGGTGAGCACTCCGCTTTTCCTGACCTATAGAGAAGTAGGAAAGGGCAAGCCCATGGGTCCACGCAGAAGAGGTTCTATATGAGTTCAAGGTCATGCCTTTTGGCTTCTCATTGGCTCTCAGGGTCTTCACCAAGTGCATTGCAGTGGTGGCCACATTCCTGAGGCACCAAGGGGTCAGAATCTACCCCTGCCTGGATGACTGGCTGATAGCTGAGCTACCCAAGGAGGCTGTGTAGCAGTCCAGGGACCTGTCCCTCCAGACCTGCAGAGACTTGGGCCTTCTGATCAAGCCGGCCAAGTCCAAACTCAACCCCTCACTGGTGATTCAGTTCATTGGGGCAGAGCTGGACTCCCTCGGGCGAGTGCTTGACTCCCTTCGGACAGGCCATTGGGTCTTACCTCCTTTACCTGATCAGTTCAGGTTGGGCACTGTCACCCTGCCTGGGACTTCCTGCGGCTACTGGAGTACATGGCATCCTGCACCAGCAGGGTCAGGTGGGCCAGCTGGTGGATGTGTCTCCTGCAGTGGGAGCTGGGCTGTCAGTGGTCTCAGCACCTAGGTAACCTGGACCAGCCGGTCACAGTGACACAGCCGATATGGATGCCATCTAGTGATAGTTCATCCTAGAAGATCTGGAGAAAGGAGTCCGGTTTGTCCAACCAGAGTTGACCGTCACCCTGCAACCGACGTGTCTCTGGTGCGATGGGGAGTGCACCTGGGTAACGGCAGGACCCAAGGGCATTTTGAACCCCCAAGGAGTCCCATCACCACATCAGCCTGCTGGAGCTGCATGCAGTGTGGCTCACTCTGACGGAATTCACTCCATTTGTCCAGGGTCACATGCAGGTCCAGATGTACAATACAATGACCATGTACTACCTGCACAGGCAGGGTGGCACGCACTCCCTTTATCTGTGTCGGTAGGCTCTCCACATCTTGACCCTTGTGAGCAGCTTGGATACATATCTCTTGGTAATTCATGTCGCAGGAGCCTCCAACCAGCTAGTGGATGCCTTCAGTCGGGTGGGCGAGATGTCACACAAGTGGTCTGTGCATCAGGAGGTAGTGAACCACCTGTTCTCCCTGTGGGGCACTCCTCTGATCGATCTTCTGGGAGAACCCAAAGCTGAGGCTGTTCTGTGCCAGCCCCCCACAGTGCAGGACACTGCAGGGGGATGCCTTCGTGAGGCCCTGGACCCAAGGCCTTCTCTACACCTTCTCTCCTTTTCCCTTGAGCAACAAAGTGTTGGTCATGGTATGCAGGGACAAGGCATGGATGATCCTGATAATCTCAGACTGGCTCTGCCAGTTTTGATACCTGGATCTCATCAGCCTCAGCAGCAGGACTCCATGATGGTTGCCTCTGCGCCTGGATCTGCTTTGTTGTTTTTTTGGATAAAAAATTGGCTAGACAACAGGACTCAAAGGGTAGTAGTAAATGGAGTACACAGTGACGAAAGGAGGGTTACTAGTGGGGTACCGCAGGGTTCAGTACTGGTCCTTTTTAATGTCTTTATAAGTGACATTGCAGAGGAACTGGAAGGAAAGGTATGTCTCTTTGCAGATGACACAAAGATCTGCAACAGGGTTGATACACAAGATGGAGTGGAAAGGATGAGAAGGGACTTGGCAAGGTTGGAGGAATGGTCAAATGTATGGCAGCTCAGATTCAATGCAAAGAAGTGCAAGGTAATGCACATGGGGAACAAAAACCCTGGGGAAGTGTACACAATGGGGGGTGAGATACTGACAACAGTAAAAATAGAAAGGGACCTGGGGTAATTATATCAGATGACCTAAAGGTGGGCAAGCAATGTGAGAAGGCAGTAAGGAAGGCTGGGGGATACTGGGATGTATAGGAAGAGGCATCAATAGTAGAAAACAGGAAGTTGTTATCCTCTGTACAGACAGTTGGTGAGACCCCATCTGGAGTACTGTGTGCAGTTCTGGAGACCCCATCTCCGCAAAGACATAGACAGAGTGGAGGCTGTCCAGAGGAGGGCAACCAAAATGGTGCAGGGTCTGCACCAGAAGACATATGAAGAAAGACTAAAGGAGCTTAATATGTATACCCTTGAGGAAAGAAGGGAGAGAGGGGACATGATAGAAACTTTCAAGTACCTCAAGGGAATTAACAAAGTCCAAGAGGGTAGCATCTTCCAGAAAAAGAGATGTGCAAGAACAAGGGGGCACAATTTGAAGATAGAAGGGGGATGGCTCAGAGGTAATGTGAGGAAGTATTTTTTCACTGAGAGGGTTGTGGATGCATGGAACAGCCTCCCTGAAGAGGTCGTGGGGTCAAGAACAGTGGGGGACTTCAAGAATGCATGGGACAGGCATAGGGCAGTCCTAGTGGGGGGTAGGAGGAATTAAGCTGTTGGTTAACTAGGATCTGCAGCTTATCTGTTAGGTAGGAAAATGGGCAGACTAGGTGGGCCAAGCGGTCCTTATCTGCCGTCAAATTCTATGTTTCTATGTTGTCACAAGGGGAAGATCCTGTATCTGGATCTTCAATCCCTGCACCTCATATCCTGGTTCCTGAGTGACTGGAATTCCAGGCATTGGATCTTCCGGAAGATGTGCTCCACGTTCTGGAGGCTTTACGGAAAGAGTCAACCCGTTGGTGCTATGCCTTCAAATGGAAAAGATTTTCCATTTGGTACCAGGGCAGGGAGTTTGACACCCTGGCCTGCCCTTTGGCTTGCATTTTAAACTTCTGTACTTGTGGTCCCTTTCTCAGTTGAGACTGATTTTGATGACCCTCAAGGTGCACCTGGCAGCCATCTCTGCATACTGGGCATGGGCTGGTATGCCAACAGTGGTGCAGGAGAAGGTAGTAGGGCACTTCTTCAAAGGCCCTAACCACCTGTCCCCACCAGTGCATGAACCACCTCCACCTTGGGACTTGTTGCTGGTGTTAGCAGTGCTCTTGGGCAAGCCGTTTAAGTCAGTGCACACTACTTATGGTCCCTCTCTCAGTTGGGCCTTCAGTAGACGATCCCCAAGGTGCACCTGGCAGCCATCTCTGCATACTGGTCATGGGCTGGTATGCAGATGGTGGTGCAGGAAATGGTGGTTGGGTGCATCTTTAAGGGCCTTGACCACATTTCCCCTCTGATGCATGCACCATCACCTTGGAACCTGTTGCTGGTGCTGATAATGCACATGGGCATGCCATTTGAACCAGTACACAGGTGTGAGATGTTACACCTGCTGTGGAAGACCACCTACTTGATGGTCATCACACCCGCCAGAAAGATCAGTGAGCTCCAGGCGCTCTCGGTAGAGTCTGTTTACCTGGTTTTCCACAGGGACAGGGTTGCCCTTCACTCCAACCCAAAGTTCCTTCTGAAGATTGTCTCGGAGTTTCACCTTAACCAAGTGATCAATCTCCCAGTGTACTTTACCAGCCACACCTTAGAGACTGAGCACAGGCTCCATATTCTGGACCTGAGGCGAGCACTTGCCTATTATAAGGAATGCAGGACTGGAGTTCGGGGAGAGGTTCGTCAGGTGTTTGTCACCTATGCTGAAGCTGCACCTTGCAGACCAGCAGCTAAGCAGACGATTGGCAGGTGGATAGTCTCCTGCATCGACCTCTGCTATAGGTTGGCTGGTAGAGAGCTTCCTGTAGGGCTTAAGGCTCATTCCACTAGACATACTGCTGCCTCACTGGCTGCTTCCAGGGACATCCCTATCCAGGAGATCTGTAGGGCTGCTACCTGGAAGTCAGACCACACGTTCATCTCCTGTTTCCACATTGACCTTGAGTCACGCCGGGATGCTGGTTTGGGGGCCTTGGTTCTCCAGTCTCTCTTCCCTAAATAGGGGATGTGCACCTTTCCCCTCCTCCCAGAGAACTGCTAGAAGTCTGCCAGAAGTGTGGCTAGTACACCATATCCATGCCCCTAGAAAAACAAGTTACTCACCTGTAACAGTAGATCTTTGGTGGTATCTCAGTCATCAGGTCACACTGTAGGAACTTCACTGTCGGTAAAGGAGAATCCACATGGACGATTTTCAGCAGTACAACTGGGGCCGCCCACACCGACATCATGTGATGAATGTCACCACTCATAAAGGCAATGAGGTCCCCGCTTCCTCCTAAGTTCTTTCCCCGCTGTAGATCGATCTACACGGGTCTCATGGATGTCCGGCCAGTTTTGTGCCTTTTGCCTACAAAACTTTTTCTACTTACGTACTTTGGAATCTCGTTTTCTCAGAGATTCTTTTATTTTGTTTATGTTGAGAATTACTCCTTCTACATCTCTTTTCCATTGCTGCCGCTGTGGAAAGAAGATTGCGTCCACAGACGAACATTCTTTATGTGTCTGCTATCTTGGACCTGACCACGAAGTTTCTGACTGTGAGCTTTGCCAGAAGTTTAATCTAACAACCCAAAGGCGACGCAAGAAAGCTGTTAAAAATTTCCTAATGGAACATCAGGCAGCCAGTTCCAGCCAGGGGTCCTCCAGGGTCCCAGCCTCTCAAAACTTCTGGGTCTAATGGTGGCTTACATTCCCACTGTCCCTCTGGCCAGACTCCACATGCGTACCCTTCAGTGGACCCTCAGGGTACAGTGAGATCAATGGACATATGAATTGGACACATTAGTCCTAGTTTCTTCTCCTGTTCGCAGAGTGCTTCAGTGGTGGATAGACCCTCAGAACCTTTTGAAAGGGGTCCCATTCCAGATGTCATCCCCACAACAGATCCTTACCTCGGACACGTGCAGGATGGGCTAGGAAGCCCACCTGGTCCCTTTTCAGACTCAGGGCTGTTATTTCCAGACCGAGGTCTCCCTGCACATCAATGTCCTGGAGATGCAGGCAGTTCTGTATGCCTTGCAGGCCTTTCAGAACCATCTTCTGCTGGGGCAGTTGCTGATTCAGTCAGACAACCTTTGTGTAGTGCACATCATAAATAAGCAAGGAGGGACTCATTCATACCCTCTATGCAGGGAGGCCATGAGAGTGTGCTATTGGGCTCTGGACCATGGTCTGACCCTTTCAGCAGTCCATGTCCCAGGAGTGCTAAACACTCTGGTGGACAGCCTCAGTTGGACTCGGTCCAAAATGCACGATTGGGAGCTGCTCTCTTCCATCGCAGAAGATCTGTTCGACAGCTGGGGTCATCCGGAGTTGGACCTTCAATGCAAAACTGCCCAATTTCTGCTCGCTCAGTCCAGGGCCTGGAGTTTTCTGGCAAGACGTGTTGTCCCTCTCCTGGAGCGGGAAGTTTCTTTACACCTTCCCTTCATTCCTCTGATTCAGAGGGTACTAATCAAACTGTAGATGGAGGGGGCCACCATGATTCTGGTAGCCCCATTCTGACCCTGCCAGATATGGTTTCCTCTTCTACAGCAGTTGGCAGAGGAACCTCCAGTCCCTCTTCCCCTCTGCAGGAATCTTCTGACTCAGGATCAGGGGACCCTGGTCCATCCCAACCTCAGGTCCCTCCATCTGCATGCTTGGCTCCTGAGGATGTAGCCATCGCCAGATTTGGGGTTTCCAACAGAGTGGCGGACATCCTGGTGGCCGCACGCAAACCTTCCACCTGAGCCACTTGTACTATGAAGTGGAAGCAGTTTGCCATATGGACTGCCAAACATAATCTGGACTCCTTCACCTATCTGGTGAACCAGATTCTGGACTACAAGATCTCCCTGTCTGACTCAGGGCTTCAGTACTTCTCCCTCAAGGTACACGCTCCGGCTGTTTCTGCTTTCCATGAGCCTGTGGGTGACCGCACTGTAGCTCAGCTGGATGTCTCCCTTACCTTTCTGAGGGGCATCCTGCATCTGAAATCTCCAATCCATTCTCCTGTCCCAGCTTGGGGTTGAAATTTTGTTTTGCAGAAGTTGACCCTGTCTCCTTTTGAGCCAGTCGCAACTTGCAACTGGCGCTTTCTCTCCTGGAATGCGCTCTTTTTGTTTGCCATTGCTTCTGCTCGAAGAATTTAAGCGCTTCAGGCCTTCTGGTGTGAGGAGCCTTATTTGATTTTTCACAAAGACAGGGTGTTTTTGTGCAGTAATCCTAAGTTTCTCCTTATGGTGGTAGCTGAGTTTACACTGAACCAATCTATCCACCTTCCTGTTTATTTTCCAGAGCGTGCCAATCCAGGGGAAGCACTGCTCTGCACTAAGGACAGCAGGAAGTCAAAGCAGTTGTTTGTTTCCTTTGCCCCAGGCAGAGAGGGCACCTCAGTTTTTAAGCAGTGTTTATCCAAATGGTTGACTAATTGCATAGTGTTCTGCTACAGAATTGCCTGGTGCTGTCAAAGGTCACTCCACTAGAGGCATGGCTACCTCTGTGGTATGTTTCCAAGGGGGTTCTGCTGCTGACATTTGTATGGTTGCCACCTGGAACACCGTTCATACTTTTACCAAGCACTACAGTCTGAACATTGCATCTAGAGCCCATGCAGGATTTGGCTGGGCTGGGCTGTGCTACAGGGCATCCTGTCTTAAGCTTAAGGTTGGCCTTCCTCCCAGACTGTTTTGTTTTCACCTGTAACTGCTTGGAACTCGTTCCTACGGTCACCTGATGGCTGAGATACGTTGAAGAAGACAGAACAGTTACTTAAGAACTTACCGTAACAGTAGATCTTCGAGGGTATCTCAGTCATCAGGTCTGTTTCCCTCCCACCATCCTCCTTTTTGTGACTTCTTCCTGGAACTGGCTACTTGGTATATCCAGCCTTCTTTATAGGCCTGGGCACCTCTCTCTCTCTCCTCAATCCCCTATGGCTGGGCATTGCTCCCTTTGTCTCCGGGGGAAAGAACTAAGGAGGGAGCGGGGCCACTCAATCCTTTATGGAGTAGGTGACATCACATGACATCGGAGTGGGTGGCCCCAGTTGTACTGTTGAAAATCTTGCGTGTGGATTCCCCTTCACCGATGGTGAAGTTCCTATAGTGTGACCTGATTACTGAGATCCCCTCGAAGATCTACTGTTACAGTAAGTTCTTATGTAACTGTTCTTTCTAGGAGTGGTATATGGTGTACATCCACACCACCCACACGACCTCCCCTGGCAAGTGGCACACTGGTCTGGCTTCCAGCAGGTCAGATCTGATGTCACGGGGCGTTGCCGAGGAGGATACCACCTGGGTCGGTGGGAGGAGCCAGCTTGAAGACCTTCCAGCCTAATTTAAAGGGGAAAGGAATTCTGACAGAAGTGTGAATGTTCACCATATATCATTCCTAGAACTACAGTTACAGGTGGGTAACTTGTTTTTACTCACCTGTAACCGTAGTTCTAGGAGTGGTATGTGGTGCACATCCACACACCCCTTCTGACAACTCCTGGCAAGTGACACATGGATCCCTGCTTCCAGCGTGCAAGATCTGACGTCACAGGGCAGAGCCAAGGAGTATACCACTTGGGCAGGTGGGAGGAGCTTAGCTTAAAGATGTCCGGTAAGTATAATAAACAGGAAAGAAAGACTGCCAGAGTATGGATGTACACCATTATACAGTGGTAATCGCGCAAATGTTGCCCCGTAGCATGGTATACCGAGTGGTATGCAAGCACGGTACCCATTGAATAACATGTATACCACTGCCACACAATGATGCTCGCTGCATGGTACTGCGCAGCTTTACTGTGACTACCACTGTGCCACTTCTAGAACTACGGTTACAGGTGAGTAACCCTTATATGTCAATCAATACAGGCAGTTAGAATAAGGAAACAAAACACAACATTTTATGTATGTCGCTGCATGTGGGAGGAAAAACAGAGGTTGGACACAGTCGCTGTGTGGAGCTGTATGTATGTATATGTGTGTGTATGTGTATATGTGGTGTCTATATATATATATATATGTGTGTGTGTGTGTGTGCGTATATAATTATACTGGTACAGTAGTGTCAGTACAGTTGGGGTGAAAGGTAGCTTCTCCGTTAAACCTGAATTTATGAATGTTAATAACTTTGGAACCATTAAATGGATTTGTATGCAATGTGGCACGCATAATGTCCAGGGGTAGGTCTCTTGACCTGCCAAATTTTGTGGGAATCAGTTGTGTGGTTTCTGAGATATATATAGAGTGTTGAAAAAACTGAAAAATCTGTGCGTTTTGACATTTCTTTGTCCACCTGGATCTCAGAAACGGCTTTAGATTGTGGTCTGAAATTTTCAGGGTTGAAAGACACTGCCTCACAGATGTGCCTTTTGAAGGTTTGGTGAAAATATATTAATCCGTTCAAAAGTTATTAGACTTTAAAGTTTCCCATTATAGCCTATGGGGAAAAAAAATATATGATCTGAAAGCAGAAGCAGGTAAACAGCTCCAAAAACAGTTTCTTTGCCACTTCATAGCAAGAAAACTGTTAGGACATTTTGGCTGAAATTTACAGGGTGGCAAGCCCTTGCCCCGCAGATGTGCCCTTTGCTGATTTGGTGAAGAAATGGACACCGGTTCCATAGTTACAGCAGTCCGAAGTTGCTAATTTTCCCATAGGATAACATTGTTGCGCCTTTTGATGGCTGTATCTCAAAAACGGTTCAAGATACGGATTTTTTGCTAAGCATAACTTTAGGTGCACTAAGCACACGTGGAGGTGGCCAGGCCATTAATACAACTGCGAAGGAACGTTTTCCAAAGTTCCTATGGTTCCTTAGAATATTGCAACTTTTGCAGCACATGGGTTACCTGGAATGGCTCTTGGCATGCACTATGTCTCTATATTTATGGGTACATGGCGGGCCCTGCACTCCCACATTTGGATCCCATTATGCAATAATGGGAGGACAGGGCCCTACATTGTGCAGTAGTTGGCCCACACAGAGATGTGATATCATTAAAATATCAGTACACTTATGTATAGATGAGGCTCTGTGCTCCCACATGAAAATCAGAGACAATTACAAAATGTATGCATGATGGGAGCACAGGGCCCGGAAGCCCCTGTGCTCCCACAACCACATACGAGTAACATAACACTTTCTCAAAAAGAAGGGAAATTCATTGCAAAATACTTTATTAATGCATCAGTTAGGGTTGTCATTACAGTGACAAAAGTTTGGAAATTCGATGTTATGGTTACCAACCCTACCCCCACCCCCACTCTCCACACACCAGCAGGCATCGGGGTGTGCCTTGGGGTCGTCAGGCTTAACTCTCACCCCATTGTCCTATACTGTACCACTCCGCCTCCTTACAAATGGAATGGGGTGAGAGTTAGGACTGACAACCCCAAGGCACACTTCGACGCCTGTTGGTGTGTGGAGAGGGAGGGGTGGGGGGTAGGGTTGGTAACCCTGACATCGAATTTCCAAACTTTTGTTGCTGTAATGACAACCCTAAATGATGCATTAACAAAGTTTTTTGCAATGAATATATATACACACACACATACACATATATATATACATACATATATATACATTATATATCTATATACAGGTGTGTGTATGTCTACACACGGCATGCCATGGGAGGGATGAATAAAGTAATGGAATGAAAGTAGTATTCAAGCACGTTATTTCCTTCCAGCATGAATAACAGAATTTGTAGACAGAAAATGATTGCTTGGCCCACCCAGTCTGCCCAGGGTGGCCCCTACCTAGTCTGTCTCCGCTGACCCTAACTGGTTTCCGACAACCCTTCCTCCCCCTCCCTGCCTATTTACTGATATTCCCCCTGTGCCTACCCCACGCATGCTTGAAGCCACCTACTATTTTTGCTTCTACCACTGTAACTGGCAGTCTGTTCCAGGTGTCCAGTACTCTTTTTCAGTGAAGCAGTACTTTCTTACATCCCTCTTCTTAACCACCCTCCCCCCCCCCAGCTTTATGTGCCTTCATGCCCTAGTGCTGTTTCTCATTTGAAAGAGACTCCCTTCCTGCACCCTATTCACCCCCGTGAGGTACTTGTATGTCTGTCTTGTCCATGCTTGCTCTTCTGTCTTCCAGGGTGTACATGTTGAGATCTTTCAGTCTCCCCTTGTAGAGCTTTTGGTGCAATCCCTGCACCATTTTAGTTGCGCTCATCTGGACTACCTCCACCCTGTCTATGTCCTTTTTGAGATGCAGCTTCTAAAACTCGACACAATACCCTAGGTGGGGTCTCACCAGCAAGCGATACAGTGTCAACACTACCTCCTTCCTCCTGTTGGAGATACCTCTCTCTATGCATCCTACTGGCCCAACCCACTGCTTTGTCACAATACCCTGCCACATTGAGGTTATTAGATATGATAACCCCAAGGTCCCTTTCCTGCTTAGTGGCTGTGTCAGTACCTCCCTCTCCATCTCTTACTCAGCTTCTGGGTTCCTTTGCTCTAGCTGCATGCTTTTGCACTTTTTGGGATTGAACTCCAACTGCCTTGCCTTTGACCCTCCTCAAGTTACCCAAGGTCGCTATGCATTCTCTTCACCCTCTTCTGAATGTCCACACTATTACAGATTTTGATGTTATCTGCAAAAAAGCATACCTTCCCTTCCAGTTGGAAACATAGAAACATAGACAGTGACGGCAGAAAAAGACCAGAGGTCCATCCCGTTTGTCCAAGTTCTCTGTAATCCCTAGAACCTACTGTTCCTCCAGGGTACTAACCCTCCCCATTGTCTCTCTATTCTCCTCCTCTGTCCTGTTGGTCCCAATATTCCCTTCATTATGTCCCAGCCCTGCTTGAATCCCCTGACTGTTTTTGCACCCACGACTTCAGCTGACAGATTATTCCAAGGTCCAACCACCCTTTCCGTAAAGTAGTACTTCATCACATCTCTCCTGAACCTACCTCTTGTTAATTTCCATTCGTGTCCACGTGGCTGTGAATTGGTATTCAGGCTAAATAGTTCCCCGCAGTTCACTTTAATTCTTTTAAGGAACTTGAAGGTCTGTATCATATCTCCCCTCTTCCTTCTGGTCTCCAGTGAGTACATATTTAGTGCCCTGAGGCACTCCTCATTGGATTTTCCCTGCTGGCGCTTAATCATTTTTGTTACTCTCTACTGCACTGTCTCCAACCTGTCCTTATCTTTTCTGAGGTGAGGACCCCAGAACTGAGCGTAATATTCTAGGTGAGGCCTCACCAGGGATCTGTAGAAGGGGAAGTATTACCTTCTTTCTTCTGCTATCAATACTCCTTCCGATACATCCCAGCATCCTGTTAGCCTTGCTATAGACCTTGTTGCTCTGACTCAGTTGCTTAAGTGAGTTGCTGATGATAACTCCCAGATCCTATTCCTCAGCTATAGTGATAAGTCTCTCTCCTCCCATCCAGTACTCTGTCTTGGGGTTCTTTTTCCCTAGGTGCATTACCTTGCGCTTTCTAGCACTGAATTTTAACTGCCAGACCTTTGGCCACCCTTCTAGTTTTTGTATGTCTCTGTGCAGTTCCCTTATTCTCTTGCCATTGTCCACCCTCCTACATAGTTTTGTGTCATCTGCAAAGAGACGCAACCTGCTCTGGATTCCTTCTCCAATGTCACTGATGAACCCCGTACCGATCCCTGTGGAACCCCACTCATAACCTCCCTCTCCTCTGATTTAACCCCATTGACAAGCCCCCTCTGCTGCCTCCCCTCTAGTCAGTTATACACCCAGTTCACTATAGGTTTAGTTGCACCCAGGTCTTCCATCTTCTTGAGCAGTCGTTTGTGAGGTACTGAGTCAAAAGCCTTGCTGAAGTCAAAGAAGAGCAGATCCACAGCGTGGCCCTTGTCTAATTCCTTTGTCACCCAGTCAAAGAACACTGTCAGGTTAGTCTGACAAGATCTTCCTGCCATGATACCATGCTGTTCCAGGTACTATCCTAGAGCTTGTTGCTCTCCATGTAGTCTATGAGGTCTTCTCTGAGCAGTGACTCATCAGCTTCCCTACTATAGAGGTTAAACTGATAGGCCTGTAGTTCCCTGTTGCTCCTTATCCCCCCTTTATGAAGCAGTAGAACATCTGCCGCCTTCTAATCCCTTTGAACTTTTCCAGACCTAAGTGAGCTGTTGGAACAGACATACCAGTGGTTACGCCAGCTCTGCTGCTAATTCTCTGAGTATCCTCAGATGCAACCCATCTAGTCCTGGGGCCTTATTTATTAGTTCTTCTGCAGTGCCACTTATGAAGACATTTAAAAGGACTTGTCCCAGTACTGAGCCGTGTGGGAGCCCACTGGTCACTCTCCCCTTACTAGAGTGGGTACCGGCTCAATACAGCACGGATAAAACCGTGCATGAAATACTGCACTGTAAGAAGCACTAATGGTCTACAGTGACAGTTTTTTCTTTTCGATATATATTTTAAGCTTTTTTATCCTGTTTTCTCTCACCCCCTGTCTCTGGCACACTTATTATGCGTGGGCATAACGCCCATGCATCAAGGCAGCCTCTGTTGTGCTTGCCCCTCTGCTGACACGGACCTCCACCCAGTGGTGACAGGACTACAGGAGGTGACTACCTTCCGAGGAGAGCTGCTGTAGGGCTGCTTGATGCTGCTCCCCCCCCCCCGTGCCAGTGCCCCAATGACCTGAGGTCATTTCTGAACCCAGGTCGCTAGCGTAGCGTGAGGTAAGGTGTCCAGCGCCTCAGCCCTCTGCGCTACTGGGCCGGCTCGACAGGGTTTTTTTAAGCATGTGGTTATAACCGATACTCCTGTCGCTGTAGCCTTCCGGAAGAGAAGCTGAAGGATGCCACCGGGGCGGTTCCTGGCTGAGCTGCTCCAGTGGAGAAGTGGTTAGAGCCACCTGCCTCTGGTGGTGTCAGGGACCTGGGGCTGCGGGTTTGATTCATCCCCAGGTCCCACTCTGCTGCGGCCTTTTAAAAACAAACAAAAAAAAACCCCTCAAAGTCCCGGTCCTGTTTTTTTCCTTTCCCCAAAGTCCACGACTCCCTGGAATTGAATATAATTAGGCCGAGGGGTGTGGGAGGCAAAGCCTCCCATGTTGTGGGGTGCGAGGGGGCAGAGCCCCTCACAAAAACCAAGATATTTCTCCAGTGTGTGCTGTCTTTGTGGTCCTTGGTGTGTTGTGGCAATGTTGTTTTGCCACATGCCGCTTTGCATGCGGCATTGTTGCTCTGTGCGGTTTTGACCACGACATTATGACCCTGTGGTATTAGATTGAGTGCCATTAACCACCACACTCTGTCCCCTGTCCGTTAACCAGTTCCTTACCCATTTCAGCACTTTGGATTCCACCTCTAGGCTTCTTAATTTTTTATCAGTCTCCTGTGCAGCACAGTGTCGAAGATCTTGCTAAAGTCCAAATAGGCTACGTCCACTACCTTTCTCTTATCTATTTCTCTGGTTACCCAGTCAAAGAAATCAGATTCGTCTGGCATGGCCTAACCCCATAAATCCATGCTGCTTTTGTAGTCCACAGGATTCAAGATACTCTACCAACCTTTCCTTTAACAGGATTTAATTTCCCCACCATTTCCGTAAGACTGGCCAGCCAGTAGTTGCTAGCCTCCTCAGTGCTGCTGCTCATATGGAGAGGGGCCATGCCTACTCTCTTCAGGTCCTCTGGAATCACGTATATTTCCAGTGAACTGTTGAATTAAGGCAGTCAGTGGGGCAGCTGGTATCTCCCCGAGTTCCTTTAGTACCCTTAGGTGTATTTCATCTGGTTCCATAGCCTTGACCACTCAGCGTGGCTCAGTTGGTAGCACATTCACCTCTGGGCCAGAATGTCATGGGTTCTAGTCGCACACCGGGATTGGGCTTATGTCTTACCTAAATGCTGGCACCGAGTGCAGTATTGGGGTGCTGTACTGTTGTGGTGTGCCATCCTTCGGATGAGAAGTTAAACCGAAGTCCCTTCTACCCATCCTGGTGGGTGTGCAGGTGGAAGTAGAGAACTCAAGGGACTTTTCGTGAAGAGTAGGGGAATTTTTATTGAAAAAGGAGGACTGCATACAGAATATGTACAGTAATGCAACAAGCAAAAACAAAAAGACAGTCATGAATAATTATACAAAATAAAAGAAGTCCAGAACAATATGTATCACATTAAATGTAGAGAGGCATATAACCGTAAATTTCTATCTGAAAATTCACTTTATACAGTTAACCCATAAGTGTTTAACTTTCTCTGCCACAAAACATTTAATATCTTTTTCCTATATAGCCTTTAACTAATCTCCACTATCTTAATTCTCACCAGTCTGCTCAAATTCCCACCTGTCCTCTGCCCTTACCTCTTACTGCCCAACCCTTCTCTGTCCACAACATTGCTCCATTCCCACCCACTCGCCCTTCCTCGTCCCTCCCAGTCCCAACTCTTTTTCTTGTCCCCTCCACCTCCCCTCCACTGTGCCTCCCCTCCCTCTAGCTCTCGCATCATCCACGTCTACTCCTCACCCATTCTTCCGAACTGATGACAAGGTCTCGCATAGAGGATGCTTCCTCCTCTCTTCCCCTCAGGATTCTACTTTTTGTGTAGATGTCTAGAATAGTCCTTTACAAATGTTTTGTGGTAAACTGATCTGCTTGCATTCTCTGTACTAAGTTGTTTCCTGTATTATGTTGCCTGACGTGGAACCTTTATAAAAGAGCTCCTGCTCAAAGGTCGTTTCCAAAACAATAAATAAAATAAATAAAAAAAAATGATAATTGTACATTTCTCAGTATTTCAGCATTAGATAACTACCCTTGACTGTGTGACCCAAACGCATCTGGACTGCCAGATGTAGTACCTGAGGACTGCAAACACCACATATAATGTTACTGGGTGAATGCCCCCATCCACTGGGTAAGGCACTATACAGTCATCCTGGGTATGTAACAGAGGCATACAAAGCGCCTCTACATTCTCTGGACAAGTGGGCCTAGAACAACTATACATATGAGCACTCTAGAAAAAGGTGTTCTTGTGTGTCATGCTTTTGGACACAAGATTCTCTGAGACGGTACCTATCGGTGAGCTGTTTGTGTTTATTGTTATTCTTTACACTCACTGTGCCGTAATTACCCAGCAAAACAGTGTCCCAAACAAATGCTGGGAAACAAGGGATCTTACTTCGAGAGGGTTCCTGCAGTAGGTCTTCACATATAGGACTGCGCCCCCTGGCGTCAGGTCTGAACGGCAAACTTGTAGATAGCAATCATCAGCAGGGACCACCCCCAACATGGGGCATCATGACGTCAGCCCGGCTATAAAAGAGGCGGTCCCACGACCACACTCCCACCTCCTTTCCTGCCGCCGCCCAGTAACGCTCGGCACGCCGAGCAGAACAGCGATCATACATCCGCCATTTGTCAAAGTTTTCTTGGCCTCATAACCTTTTTTCTCATAATTGTTTTGCTCATATTTGATGTCTTCTAGACAGAAAAAGAAGTACTCGAAGTGCGGTGCTCAAATCCCGCACGGGAAGGACCATTCCCGCTGCCTCCTCTGCCATGGTTCCAAGCACAACACCCAGGAGTGCTCCATCTGCCAGGCCTTCAGCCAGGCGTAAGCGGACCCTTGAGGCCCATCTCCTGTCCCGATGACTGGCGTCGATGGAAAAGGAGCTCCAGGAACTGCGGGATAGATCGTTGTCACCGGGTCCAGAAAAGAAGAAAAGCAAGGAGAAGCGCCGGGACTGGAGTCCATCGCCATGTGGGAGGTCCTCCGAAACTGTGAGTACTTCTGCCAGTGCCCCGTCTGCTTCTTTATGCCGGGCACCTTCTTCCCCTTCTGCCAAGGTAAGCGGGCAGCCGGGGGTAGCCTTTCTGGAGGTTTCTGTCAAATCACCCTGCCTAGCCGATAGGACACCCCTCGACCCCACTGAAGGGCGCACAGCTCCTGCTGATCAGTCTAGCAGTGGTCTTCAGACTTCCACTAGCCCAGCACGGTACTATCAGCCGGACGACGGCTCTTCCATCGCCCGCCCGGATCTTTCCACTCTCCCGTTGGGCTCCAGTTTGGCCCCTGATGCTGGACCGAGTGAGGGGCAGAGTGACCCTTCGTCCTCTAGGGTTTTACATCCCAGAGACTCGCAACCGGATCCACTGATTTTTCTGCCAGCACGATCGCTTTTGGGCCTGCTGTCAGGGCTCCTTCCAGACCTCCCCCCTCGCTAGGCCTTCCGCCATCCCCGGACATTAGTCCACCGCCGGCCAGGGATCTTCTCATGGAGCCTCCTCCCTTGGGACCTTCGGGGGGCCCTCCCAGATCCTGCGCCTCCCCGAGATGCCATGGCACTTCCCTCGGCAGGACCAGATCCTCTGGGCGGGTTTCTGGGCTCAGACCCCATTTTCCCGCCTCCAGGTGGGCCGCCGTCGATTCCACAGTATCCAACGCCAGACCATGTGCCTCCGACGCCAGGATACCCTGGGTATTCATACTATTCTCAAACGGGTTATCACTACCCTTCTTGGCCTCAATACCCAGGTTATCCTACATTCCAGCCTCCTCCTCCGCCACCACTGGTGCCGGAGACAGTACCCCAATGGCAGCAAGAGGCCAGAACCCAGCTGCTGTCGGAGCTCAGGCAGTCGGTAGGGGAACCTCCCCAGCCTAGGGCCCCCCCCTCCACCGCCTCCTTCGGGCAGAGCTTCAGGTTCTCTTGCTGTGGGTACCGCTGGTATGGAGCCTTCCATTTCCAGCAGCTCCGAGCCCTCTGATACAGAATCTGACACCGAACCTTCGGACCCCAGATCTCCAGTTGAAGTCCCTTCCAAGGAGTCACCTAAGTCTCCTCCAGAGGACCCATCATTTGGAGACCTCTTGCACTCCATACAGGCAGCCGGGGGCTGGCCCACAAAAGAGGTGGATCCACAACGAAAAAGGCTAGCAGAACACCTGGATCTTGCTACATTGGATCCCATCCCCATCCCCCCATGGATGAGACCCATGAGGACTTGGTGACCACAATATGGCAACAACCATCCTCCATTCCAGCGGTCTCCAGGAAGGTAGACCGGACCTGTTATCCCCCAGAAGGGATTCAACACCTTAACTCCCATCCTAAGGCTGACTCCATGGTAATTACTGCCACTCATGACTGGTCAGCCCAGCCGAAACACCCGAGTTCCTCACCACCAGATAAGGACTCCCGTAAGTTAGACCAATTCAGGCGAAAAATCTATTTTTCTTCCTCCAGTGGCATTAGAGCTCTTAACTATGTCTCGCACATGGTTGCTTTCCAAAAAGCTACTGTTTCGGAGCTGGAAAGGGATCTACTTGTGGCTCAGGATGAAAACCTTAGGAAGAAACTCCTGGACAAGGTCAGGATGGGAAAGTCCTCATGTCGTCACGCGCTCCGTACGACTCAGTGGAGTCAGTGGCTAGAGCGGCAGCCACGGGGATCTGTCTCCGTCGGCTGTCCTGGCTTCGGATAGCCGGTTTGGCACAGGATGTACAGTCTTCCCTCTTGGATGCCTCTTTTAGGGGTTCCGTCATCTTTGGCTGCAATGCCATAGATGATATAACAGGACTGCAAGAGAGTGGACGCTTTTTAAGAGACGTATGCTCCATGTACAAGATGGGTCAGAAAAAGCAGCCGTTTCACCACCAAAGAAGGTGGAACAAGAACCAGGCAAAGCATCGGGGAAAAAGGTGTGCTCCCTGGCTCAGGAACCCAAACCCCACAGGCTAAGTTCTCCAAACCAGCCTCGGGGGGCCAAAGCTCCCCTCCCCTTCCCTCGGCGTCCTGACTCCTTTCCCCTCCTTCCGCTCCCTCCCTTACTTAAAGAGGAACCGGTCGGAGGGAGGTTCGGCCCCCACCTGGAAGGTTGGAGGCCCATCACCGCAGAGTCTCGGGTGCTTCAGGTCATCCAGCGGGGTCACTCAATCGAGTTCCTCAAGATTCCAGCCCCTGTACCTCTGGGCGGTCTTTCTATCCATGGGATCAAGTACCCCCTCATCTCTCAAGAGATTCAGGCATTTCTCCTAAAGGAGGCCATAGAACCCGTCCCCCAAAATCAGATGGGAAGGGGATTTTACTCCCACTTCTTCCTAGTCCCAAAGAAAACGGGCGATCTGAGACTGATCCTGGACCTCTGAGCACTAAACGTCTTCGTCGAGTACAAGAAGTTTTGTATGTTGACTCTTCAGGGGCTCCTACCCCAGCTCCATCCTAATTCCTGGCTGTGTTCCCAGGATATGCAGGATACCTACCTGCACATCCCTATCCTCCCGGCCCACTGCTGCTTCCTCCGTTTTGCTTTCATGGAGGATCACTTCCAGTTTCGGGCACTTCCTTTTGACTTTTCCTCGGCCCCAGGGGTGTTCACGAAGTGTTTAGCAGTGGTGGAGGCGTTCTTATACCGCCAGGGCATTTATGTCTTCCCATACCTGGACGACTGGCTTCTCGCAGCACCCTCTTCAACCAGCCTGAAAGGGTCCCTCTCTTTCACTCTGAACTTGTTCTCCCTTCTGGGGATCACGGTCAACTTCTCCAAGTCCCAGCTAGCACCATCTCAATGACTCCAATTTATTGGAGCCGTATTAGATACAGTTCAGAGCAAGGCTTTTTTGCCATCGGATCGAGCTGAGACTTTGGTTGCTCAGGCTACTCTTGTGGCCCAGGCTCGATGGATCCCAGCACATGCTGTGCTCCATCTCTTGGGACTGATGGCAGCGGCCATTTCCACAGTACCCTTGGCCAGAGTCGCCAGACTTCACATGAGGGTCACCCAATGGTCTCTCCGAGTCCAATGGGATCAGAGGACGGATAGCATGAAACAAAAAGTCATGATCTCCAGCAGCCTTCAGAGAGATCTTCGCTGTTGGCAGGATCTCTCCATCCTATCGAGGGGAACTCTTTTTCATTCCCCTGTCCCAACCCAAATCCTTACCACGGACACCTCAGACTTGGGCTGGGGAGCCCATCTGGGGGTTCACAAGACGCATGGGTCTTGGTCCGATCAGGAGCTTATGCTCCACATCAATGTTCTGGAGACCAGGGCGGTCCTTTATGCTCTCCAGGCATTCCAGTCCTTTCTGGTACCGGGATCACTTCTGGTCCAGACAGACAATATGTCCACAGTCTGATACATCAACAAACAGGGAGGAACCCAGTCGTACCCTCTTTGCAGAGAAGCAATGAGGATCTGGTACTGGGCGATCCAGCACAGTCTTTACCTGACAGTAGTCCACGTACCAGGCATAAGCAATGTCCTGGCGGACGGTCTCAGTCGATCAGAGGCCAGGGCCCATGAGTGGGAGCTAAAGTCAGGGGTGGTCGAAGAACTCTTTCTTCGATGGGGTTGTCCAGATTTAGATCTGTTCACCTTCTCCATTCAGCTTAAAACTACTCCAACTTTTGCTCGCTGCCTCGGGCGTGGTGCTTTTGGCGAGATGCACTGTCTCTTGGTCAGGGAGGTTTTCACGCTTTTCCTCCCTTTCCTCTCATTCAGAAGGTTCTGGTGAAACTTCAGCAGGAGAGAGTTCATATGATTCTTATCGCTCCTCTCTGGCCACACCAGATTTGGTATCCTCTTTTGCAGCAACTGGCACTGGAACCTCCATTCCCTCTGCTGTTTTCTCACGACCTTCTGACACAGGAACAGGGCACCCTGATGCACTCGAGCCTTCAGTCTCTCCACCTTCATACGTGGCACCTGTGGACATAGCGGTTTCTCGCTATGGTGTCTCCTCGAAGGTTGCGCATATCTTAGCAGAGGCCAGAAAACCCTCTACTAGATCCACTTGCACCATGAAGTGGAAAAGATTTTCGATCTGGGCCCTAGCAAGGAGCTGGGATCCCTTTTCATCCTCGGTGGCCCAGGTGTTGGAGTACCTCGCACATTTAGCTGAGATGGTCCTTAGCTACTCCTCCATTAGGGTCCATCTCTCTGTGGTGTCAGCCTACCACCTCCCGGTGGAGGGCAAGACCTTGGCTCAGTTGGAGGTTGCCAAAACCTTTCTGAAAGGCATCCTTCACTTGAAACCTCCTATCCGGAATCCCTGTTCCCCCGGGACCTGAATTGCATGCTCGAGAAGCTGACTTTACCCTTGGTTGAACCAGCTTCTACTTGTGACTTACGCTTCCTTTCCTGGAAGACTTTATTTTTAGTCGCAGTCACTTCCGCCAGAAGGTCTCTGAGCTTCAGACTTTTGTTTGTAAAGAACCCTATTTAATTATTCCTAGAGACAGAGTAGTCCTTCGGACTAACCCTTCTTTTCTCCCTAAAGTGGTATCGGAAACCACTCTGAATCAGAGCGTGGAATTACCAGTATACTATCCCCAGCATTCCAACAGGAGGGAATACCTTCTGCACACCCTAGATATGCACCGGATTCTGAGGTACTACACGAACCGGACTAAAGAGGTTCGTAAATCTAACCAACTCTTTGTAGCATTTGCTCCCCAGTGCCAGGGCAAGGCTATTTCCAAACAAACCATCTCTGGATGGTTAGCCAACTGCATCCGTTTTTCTTACACGAAATATGGGAAGTCCCTTCCGGGGGCAGTCAAAGGCCACTCCACCCGCAGCGTGGCTACCTCTACTGCCTTCTTTAGGCATGTGTCCACTGCAGAGATTTGTGCAGCGGCCACGTGGTCGTCTGTTCACAGTTTCACCAAGCATTACAGTTTGGACATTGCCTCTAGTCGCAGAACAGGCTTTGGTCTTGCAGTTCTGCAAGGCCTCCTATCATGATTCACTATGGTGACTTCTCCTCCTCCCGGATGCGCCTCTGCATAAGTTATTTTGGGGACTGCTTGGTATTCAGTCCTATATTTGAAGACGTACTGCAGGAACCCTCTCGAAGTAAGATACTGCAGTTACGTAAGAACTTACTGTAACAGTAGATCTTTGAGAGAGGTTCCTGCAGTAGGTCTAGTTTCCCACCCACCTTCCCCCAGCTCCTGGATGTTTTTTCCTTTAGTTTCCATCCTACCTAGTCCTTGGGTCTACAGAGAAAGCAGGGTCCTAGGAGTTTCTTTACTCCTAGGCTTTATTTTCTCTTTCTTTGGGTCTTCGTGAAAAGAACTGGAGGCGGGCAGGCACCGCTTCTTTATAGCCGGTGATGTCATGACACCCGACGTCGGGAGCGGTCCCCGCTGATGATTGCTATCTACAAGTTTGCCATTCAGACGTGACGCCAGGGGGTGCAATCCTATATGTGAAGACCTACTGCAGGAACCTCTCTCGAAGATCTACTGTTACAGTAAGTTCTTATGTAACTGCAATTTTGATAGCTGTCCGACAACCGCTGCTTGTTGGCATGCTGGGCATTGTGGGAAGAATATCTCCTTACTTGTTTCTGCCTGTATATATCACCTTCCTGTCCATTGTTTGTATCTGAGCAATGGTGACACCCTATTTGATAATACATTTCAGTTGATCTAAGCCATATCCTGGTATCGAAGTGATTATTTGCCGTAATCTTGTTTTTTTTCTGGATTCAAGAGCTTATGCTTAGTGGAAATCAGGTAAGCAAAAAAGGCTTCCGTATTTTGTCCCCTGGTTTCAAAGCCTGTACAAAATTATAATACATGAAAATGCTGCAATAAAATGCCACTGAGTTAATCGTTCCGATCCCACTCTCCTGAATGTTGCTATATGTGTGCTCTCTCTTTTAATTGGGTTCAGCCTACTGCCCCATAGGGCTTGAAAAAAGCCACTGTATAGGGCAATAAGCTTTGACTGTGGGGGGGGGGGCACGTAACTAATATATGGAAAGAGTGCTACGAGTAATGTTTTGATCAGTAGAACTCTCTTTTTGAGATCTGTTGACCTTTCCAAGAGGCCACTAACCTATTTGCCCTTTTGAACCCCACTTCCTAGTTTATGGAAGCCATGTCTCCTGGTCCGTATTCTATACCTAGAATCGTTATAGGTTCTTGCATAATCTGAATACTCCAGCTGCTATGGAAGTATTTCCCAGTGTTACACCCCGGCTTTTGCTATACTTAATCTGAGATCCAGATATGTTAGCAAAATTTCTCAAAGTATTTGTCAAGGTCTCTTCACATGTGCTTGTGGCCAAAATTAATACCACATCATCCGCATAGGCAGTTATTTTGACTGGAGTTTACCCAAGGGATAGATAGCGACCCTGTATTCTGTCATTATGAGCGATGCTTCGTATCAGTATATCAATACCAAAGGAGTTTTGAACAAGAGCTGAGTGGGCATCCCTGTCTTACCCTGCGGCGGATAGAAATTTGTTTTCCCCACCACCCATTAACATTTGGAATCAAAATTGCTGATTATACATATTGATAATCTATTTTACAAATGTTTCTGGTAGGCTGTATGCCTTGAGAACAAAAAATAAAAAACTGTGTGCCAGCTTTTCAAAAGCTTTTTCTTGGTCCAATCCCAAGACATACCCTTGTGTGTCATTATTAATCTTATTTTGAAGGGGTTCTTGCAGTAGGCAACACTGTTAGGACTAAGCTTCCAGGCGTCGGGACCCCACGGTAGAATTCTAGCTAGCAGTACCAAACGAGAACCGCCCCCTGACGTCAGCACGTCTACGTCTGGTCTGGTATAAAGGGGGCAGTCCCCCACACCCACCTCAGTTCTTTTCCCACCATCGACCTGCGCTCTTCTGACTTTTTGGATCAATGCCAGTACAGTCTACTGTCATTTTTTTCTTTCCCCTTCGGGATTTTGTCATTAGTAGTTACAGTTAAATTTTCGACCTGATGTCATTGCCGGATTCTTCTACTGAGACCCACAAGTCCTAGTGCGCCTGCGGGAAGCAGCTCCCGGAAAAGGATGGTCAACTCCGCTTGTGCATCTGCATAGGCCCACACCATGACACTGATGCCTTCCAGAAGTTCAGTTCGATCACACGGAAAAGGAGGCAGAAGGTCCTGGAATCACACCTCCTGCAGCAGAAGCTGACTGCCCTAGAGAGAGAGAGCTACAGTCCTGTTCCATGGCCGGGGCTTCTGGGGCTCCTCTGTCATCGTCATTGAAAAAGGAGCACAAAAAACATCGGGACTGGGATCAGTCCACCTTGGAGTCACAGTCTTCTCTCAGGACTGAGAGAGCCGCAGAATCTACCTTCAGCTGGGGGTTGACTTCCTCATACGCACCAGCCCTCTGTCCTACTGGGCTGCCAGCGGACCCACCTCCCGCAGTGCTCATTGTGATGGAAGGCACTTCTAAATTCATGGAGGTTCTGTCCTCTGCCCCTACACCCCTGCTAGTCAGGCTGGTTCTCATGCAAGGGCCTGACACAGGAGGCCAGACCGATGCTAAGGGTGAGGCCGGGGCTGATTCCACCCTTCCGGCCTTGGCGTCTTTTCTGGACCCTGGGCCAGGATCCGACAGCAGTCTAGTGGCCCGATACCTGCTGTCGCCCTCTTGGTCACAGCCTTCCTGTATGGAGCAGCCATCCTTGATGCTACATGATTCTGGGCTCTCACTGGGGGCGGCCTTCCATGTCCCCCCCCTTCAGTCCCTGATGAGATCCTCGACTCCCGAGCCTCCTGCCGGGGCCCCGACTCCCGATGGTTCCAGGCCACAATATCCACTTTCCCAGGACCGGTCTGGCTTATCCCAGTCTGTATCAGAGCCTGCAGCGCCTCCTGAGGTTTCCACCTCTGGGCTCGGTCCATCAGGTGTGCTTCCAGATGCTGAACAGCCAGGTCCATCATTGAGCCTGGATTCAGGTGCCATCACAGACTCAGCCCTCCACATGATATGCTCTGGGAGGACGCTGGGTATAGCTGGTACAATGTGAGGCCACACATTGGATCTTCTGGTGCATTGTCCAGTGTTTACTTGTGCCTTTCAACCGACGCTCCTCTGCTGTACATCGGTGGATTATTGCCTGGTGGGCATTGGCTCCAAGGCCTAATTTGACCTCTCTGTCCATGGTACCTTCATCTCCACTCTGAAGGGATGCCCAACCTTCAGGTCTAAATGACTCTTTCCAGGATTGGGGTTCTCATTGGGCAGAGGTTCGGGAAGTTACCTCCAGGGTTTCCCCTTCACCGAGTTCAGCAGTAGATTTGGAGCAATCCCTCCATGTGGTCTCCGATTCCCTGGGCTCCTTTACTCTGCTTTTGTCTCCTGCAAAACTGTGGGTTTAAGATACGCCTAAGTTGCCCACAGAAGCTCATTCCTTCTTGGAGATGATGAAGGTGATACAAGCCCTCTAAGGGTGGAACAGAGGATCAAGACCCGCAGCGGAGACGCCTCAAGCAGCATTTGCGCATTCCCAGTATGGAGGCAGTGGTGATCTCACCCTTGACACCTACCCATGACGACATATCCTCCACGGTGTGGTTGCAGTCAGCTTCAGTTCAGGCCACCCCATGCAAGGCTGATCGCTTCTATCACGCCCCGGATGGGAAGGAGCACTTCTCCTCCCAGCCCAAGGCAGACACCTCTGTTCTTAAGGGATTTCCATCCACATGAGATGGCCTGGGTTTCTGAGACCACCCATCGGCCCGGGAGTCACAGGTTTCTGGACTCCTAGGGCTGGCCCATCGGCGCAGGGGCAGGGCATCCATCTGCAACGACGACCTGGATTTGGGAATGGACTCGGGATGTCAAAGGGCTGGTCGGGGGGAGAGGGAGTGAACATCCTAGGGACTGCTTTCCTTCTCTGGGGGGAAGGGGGGTAGAGTGTCCAGCACACTACGGACCCTTGGCAGAGGCTGGAGGCATCACCATGCCAGCGCCGTCACTTGAGGGGGGCAGGGCAGACGTGGGATGTCATTGCATGTCCCCGCCCCCAGGGAAGCAGCAACAACACTGAAAAACACAGTTGCCATCTCTGAGGCCCTGCTCTCCTGGCTCCAGTCGCACCACTGTGGCAGTCTGGGCCGTTGACACATTACGGTCTCCGGTGTGGCCAGCCAACTCCACTCCCCACCATGGGGGGTAAGCCAGGGAGGCAACACAGATAGCCTCCCCTGCTAGAATCCTTACTCTGTCTTGTGTGGGTTCACGCAGGGTACATTGGCCCCGCCCTGGGGGGCAATCCAGGGGTGTCCTCTGCCCAAGAGGTAAGTCATGGGGTGTGATGAGGTCCAGGAGTGGCTGGGTCTGAGCCTTGGCAGTAGCCGGGGAAAAAAGCATACTAAATTAAACAAACAAACAAAAAAAAAACTTCGTAATTTTAAGGGAGATTTTTTTTTTTTGTATTTAGGGGCCTAGCTAACTTTCTTAGTGAGTAATAGTGACAGATATATTTGTAATTGAAATCGGAATTTTTTTTAAAAGGCATTGATATGTTAGTGTGCTGTGTCCTGACTGTCAGCACTTAGTTTACTAGTGGTCTCGCAGTGCTTGACTGCTGACCAGTCAGTGAGCAGTGATTTCTCTACCCATTTTCTGATCCCTTTATATAATAATATGTATATACAATGAACTGGTTTAGTGGTTAAGTTGGAATATCTGTTTCTCTGCTGCATAGCCTGGGTTTTCCGTGTCCTTGAAAAGCGTAGTGACATATGCAACTTTTTGCTTACAGCACATCTTCATTGCCTTCACTAGACTGGCCTTTACCAAGTCAGTTTGGACAGTATGAACTGAAAATAGAAGTGCAACCCAAAACGCATCACAGAGCACACTATGAAACTGAAGGTAGTCGAGGAGCAGTGAAAGCATCTTCTGGTGGACACCCTGTGGTTAAGGTAAAAAAAATTGTTCTGCTGAAAATTACTCTACTTAAAATATACCCTAGCCTCCCTGTGATGTGTATATATAGTCACTGTGCCACCAGTTAGAGGAAGTCATACAGCAAATAAGTTTGCATAAGCATACACGTTTTCCTAGAAGAAAATGGTCAGTTATGAACTCACAGACCAGATATTTTTTATATTTTTTGTGTAGAATATTTCCTCAAAGGAGTTTGTATCTGTTTGTTTTTATTTTCTTCACAATTACTTTATATGCAGTATATCATAAAACGACAGTATACGTGAGAAGCTTTCAGATTGGCTGTTGGGTGTTGTTAAAAAGGTAGAGTTACCTCTCTGAAATTAATTAGTTGGATGTTGAGTAAATTGTTAACAAAAAAAAAAAAAGAATTCTAAAAAATATCTACTACTCTGGTTTTATGTTTTTATTTTAACAACAGTGTACTTCCATGGGATAAGAGTATCGTGAGAGGATATACTGTGTATATACATATATATTTAGGTAGGAGCCACTCTACTCCATCTCATTATGCCCCAGGAATGTAATGGGCCTGTGATAAACGCACATTATACCATGCCTTTTTGTTTAAATAACTTAACTAACAGTAAGGGCAGTTATGAATTGCCTTAGTTACCAAATATGTAATTCATACACTGAGTGGTCAATCTTTATACCAAGTAAATTAGTACTCTAGATTCAGACTGATGATAAGGCTGTTGATACTTCGGTTTTCTTTGTACTTATTCATTGTTAGTTTAGTCACAAATGATTTTGCAGAGACATTAATATTTCTTAGAAACATAAATAATGTCGTAGAAGAAGGCTGAGTGGTTCATCCAGTCTACCCGTTTCCATGCCAAGCTCCATGCTTTGCCTAACCTCTGGCTGGATCTAGAGATCCAGTAGCCCTAGTGACTTACCATCACCCCCTCTTCACCTTTTCTGCTGGGGGGGGGGTGCCCCACAATCCCATTATATCTGTCCCTCCCAAGTTTTTACTCCATCACAGTCTTGGCTTCAGTCACCTCTCTGGGTAGGCTGTTCCATTTATCCACCGCCCGCTCTCTGAAGAACTTTCTCGCATTCCTTCAGACTCTTCCCGTTAGTCTCCACCCATGTTCTCTTGTTACTGTGCCCTCTTTCCTCATGAACAAGTCCGTACAAGCCACCCAGTTGATTCCTCACAAGAACCTGTGCCTTAGTAATATCCCTCCTTTCCCTCCCCTGCTGCCACTAAATCCTTGTTGTTGTCCTGCTTTAGATGGTGTCTATGCAGTCCCTGTCTTTTTTGAGGTGTTCCTGAATTGTGCACATGACTCCAAATGCGGCCTAATCAGGGGCCTGTACAGGATCAGTATCATCTCTTTTCTCCTACTATCAAATCCCCTTCCTATACATCCCAGCATCCCGTTTGCCTTCCCATACACTTTGCTGCACTGTGCAGTGGCCTTGAGTCTCTCGTTAATGATGACCCTTCCCTGGTCTCTCTCACTTGCCTACACCACCCTTACCCCCTCCCCCCCCCATCCACTAGTCCTTTGTAGGGTTCTTTCTGACAGTGGCATCACTTTGCACTTTTTTTTCCATCTTATTTTTATTCTCTGCCTGCAGGTGGAGGTCCGTCCTCCTCTGGTCACCCGATTGTTGCCCCCGTACCCCTGAGTCCTATTTCCCATGGATTACCACCTCATGGTGGGGTGGAAGGGGAAGGGGCTGTACTCCACCACTCCCGTGAACATATCTGGAGCAGGCAATTACAGGTGGTCCTGAGGTAGCAGCGCTGGCCCGCTGGAGGGGATATCATGGAACCTGCAGCAATGGTTTTCTGCCTTTTCTGGTCCCTTCCCCTCACAGCCGTGATTGCACACGCATCACGAAGCCACGCTCTGAGTCTCCCAGAATCTGATGCTGCCCCCCATCTTCCACCAGGAGGCAGCCAAGGAGTGGGACGACATGCCCACCCATCCTCGGGAGAGGAGAGCGTCGCCTGACGCTCAATCCACTCCTCCCCCACCCGGCTGCCTGAGCTTGCTTCCAACCTGCTGCCGGGCATGGTGCGAGGTGCGGCATCCAGTGCCTCAACCCTCAGCACCACTGGGCTGGCTTCTTTGCACTTTTTAGACTGAATTTTAGTTGCCTTGATCTGGATCAATTTTCTTATTTCTTGGTCTCTCTTCATTTCTCTGTCTCCTTAAAAGGTGAGTTTACATTATGGATCTGAACCATTGAAAAATCTGGCAGTGTAGACAGCTGCCAGAGCATTGTGAGCCACTCCATTGAGGCATAGAGCATCCCTTGTTTTGGTGGGAGCGTCAGCACGCGTGCAGTATGCTTTTTTTAAAGCAACACAGTGTTTCGCCAGAAAGCACTGCAGTTCCATCCTCAAACAAGATACCCTAGTGTTTTTGTAATGGTCCATAATGTTTTTGGAGCAATTTGATGTGCTAGATGCAGTTGGACAGTTCAGAAAAAAAACTGAGGGCATGTAAAACTTGTGGACAGCCAAAAAAGAGAACTGAATATCTTCCTTTACCTTTAAGTCTCCTGAGAGCTATCTGTGTGCTCTGTTTCTCTAATTATTTTCTCAGATTTTACTGCCCTTTGCATTTTGAAATTGATCTTGCTTTTCGTCGGAATTCGTATCTTATTTTGGAGACACGCAGTGCTGAGCAGCAAGTGGAGGGCCAGCTCAGTCCCTCCAACACACATGCTCTGTTTCCATGGTAACTGAAGCATTAACCCAGGCTGCCCACCTTGCATCTGCTACAAGCTGCCTGCATGTGCTAGGAAGATTGTAAACTAGGCTTCAGGTCAGTAAAAGCAGGGAAAAACATTGATAAGGTATTTGAGACACAAATGCCACAAATTAAAAAGTTACTATCCAGTTCATCTTTCGAGATCTATGGACCCCTCGCACACCTCCCTCTCATCTGATCGGAAAGGCACGCCTCCCTCTCTTCTGACTGGAAAGGCAGCAAAAACACTGGAAAGGAATCTGGAACACTGTAGAGCTACAGCGTGCAGAAACGAGTCTGCATCAGGAGCCGATACAGAAAGCAGAGCTGCAGGTATTTACAGTATAAACGTGCAAAAAGTCTACTCTGCTACAGATTGTAGTGTCATCAGCAAAGAGACATACTTTATTCTGGATTCCTTCTCTTATATGGCAGATGAAGATATAGAAGGGCACCAGTCCCTGCAGTACCTTGCTCATGACTTCCCAGGACTGTAAGGGCTCTCCATTGATGACTACCATCTGCGTCCTCCATCCTTTATCCACCTTGTCCATTTGTTCCCAACCTCCATGTCATCCAGCTTTTTTAGTTGTCTTCTGTGCAGAATGAAATCGAAGACCTTGCAGAGTTGAGGTACAACACATTCACAGCTTGGCCCCCGTCCCACATCCTTTGTGGCACAATCAAAGACGTCATTCAGGTTAGTCTGGCAAGATCTCCCTGCTACAACTACATGCTGCCTCCTGTTGTGCAACCCATTTGCATCCAGGAAATTTGTTCCTTAATGATAGTTTGTAGAAGCTTGCCTACAATCGAGGTTAGAATTACCAGTCTAATTATTCCAGGTCATCCCTTTACCAGCTCATATGAAGTGGCAACACATTAGCTACCCTCCAGTCTGCTGGAGCCCCCCCCCCCCCAAGAAATCTCCCATGTGCAACTAAACAGATTTGTCAGTGGTGCAACCAGTGTCTGCCCCACCTCCTTCAGCACTCTAGGATGTAACCCACTAGGCTTTTTCAGATTTATGGTTTTGAGTCCCCTGAACACCCTTTCTTCTGAGACTGGTCCTAACTCCAGTCATCCTCCCCTGCCTGGGTTCCTCATTCCAGTACTGGTCCCCCTCGCCCTGAACAAAAGTAATCATTCAGTAAATTAGCCTTTTTCCAATCCTCCTCATCCGTGTCCCTAACTTCGTTAATCTGATTACACTCTCCTTAGTTTTCATTTTTTCCTGATGCACCTGAAAGGGGAATAGTCAGCACAAAGGTATAGTATGGCATCAGTCTAATTTTGTTTACTTCTAGGATGACATATTCTGTACTATAAATCCCAGAATCCCCTGCAGTTCACATCACAGCAGTAGACTGCGGTGGGAAATCCAATAGCTTGCCATGCATATTAGAGTTTATATAAGCCCTTATCTTTAGTTTGCTGGACCCGCTGCCCTCCTGGGATAAGTGCAGTCACAGAGAACTGTACTTAGCACCTGGACAAAAGCCGAACCAGAACACAGCTGATTGGAGATTATAGGTTTAATGGACACTGCAAGCTTTTAAATCTCCTACTGCTGCCTACTTCTCTGATGTCAACTGCAGGGAATTCTGCGATTTGTAGTAACAGAAAATGTCAGCCTAGAAGTAAATAAAATGAGTCTGATACCATCTACAATACGACAGTAAACACTAAATAATCCAAAATGTTTTTACAAAAAAGTGCACCTTGGGACCTGCTCCACACTTCAGTATACAGACCCTTTGTGCTGACTTCCCCTTACCAAAAGAAGGTTTTCCTCTCCCCTCCCTTGACCGCCCCCACTATTCTGTGTACTGTCTCTGCATTACTATTTCTTAAATTACATTAGCTTTTTCAGATCATTCTCCCAGTCTCACTTGACCTTTCTTAGATACCCAGTGTATTCTCGAAATACTACCCTTTTTGCCCTTACCTCTGCTCCCACCCCTCTGGAAAACAGGATTGACTTTTTGTGCCTTTTCTACTTCTCGATCTCTCTCTCATGCATGATGCCTTCCCCTGCATTACATTCCTCTGTATAACATTGCATTTTGCTTCTGCTCTTTCTATCCCTACCAGTTTACCTCTTAGCATTCTCCCATCTTGCTAAAGTCTGCCCTTCTGAAGTTCAGGGCAATTTTTGAACAGGAGCGATGTGTTGCCGTAGTTGTGTTGAACCACACTGTATTGCAGTCACTGGACCCCAGTGGTTTCCTTGCTTCTACTACTCTGACTGTCTCAGCATTTGACAGAACAAGATCAGGGGTGGCCCCCTCTCTAGTCTGTTCCCTGAATCACTGGAATGTAGTGTTGCATCACATCCACCAGCACCTGACCTCTTGCATGGCTGGCTACTAGGATTCCCAGTCCACATATGGAATATTTAGCTCTCCCACTATCACCAGCTCCCCCTAGCTGATTCCTTCCTGTTCTTCTCAATTCTCTTTCCCATCCTCCTACTGGTTCGGCCATCTGTACACCTCATCAGCCCTTATTTGTGTAACCACTTCCATTGTCAGTTGCACCCAGACTGCTTCTGTTACATGACCACCCAAGTAGTATCTTCCATGGCCATTATACCTTCCTTAGCCTACAGTGCCACCCTCTCCCAAGCCTTTTTGCTTACCTGTATTGTAGAGTGAGTATAACAAATGCAAAGGTGCGCTCAGGTCCTGTGTAGGTCCGTGCAGTGATAAAGGTAGCTCACCAATTAACATGAAGAGAGAATTAAGTAAAACTGCACTCGAGGAGCAAATAGACAGCACAATTCAACCATAAGGTAAATAATCTCCTTTATTGCATGACCATTATCTGGAGGTACACTAAAGGTCTCTCCCCAGTGCTTCGACCACTCAAGGTCTTCCTCAGGGTGTGTGTCCCTAAACAGGGTGTAACCCTTTCTTATGTACACATCATCAGTCACATGTCAAGTGAATCAATTAACATCTTTAAAGACAAATATTGTAACAGACATGTATATCCAATTACAAACATCTAAAAAGTTCATAAGATTATTATATATTTAAATTCCTAAAATGAGGGTGCAGGTAAAACATAAATATACAATGTTATTACTCAGCGTGCCTATATTTATGTAGGCTATGCACTACGCAGTTCTCCTTCCATAATGTATATATATATTTTTTACCAATTTTATGTTTTTAAATAGAATCCAGAGCTGCATGTAAATACAAAGTATTTTATGAATGGAAGCAGGGAGGTATCTTTTGGCTGTATCCAGTTATAGATGAACAAGATTTATAAAAAAAGAAAAATTAGTATTTTATACGTCAAATACTTATAATTACTTCCAAAAAAGTAAACAGTTCTAATAACTGGATACTTAGTTGAAAAAGTGTTGTGCTAGGAGTACAAAAAAAGAGGCTTACTGTGATTTATTTAAAAAAAATATTATTAATATAATATAAATAATCAACTAAGAAAATAACCAAAAAACAAAAGGATTTCCAAAAGATTTAAAGAATTTATAAAATTATTATTATTAGTTTGGGGACAAAAAAAAAAGTACATAAATCAAATTATGACCAAGCTAGAAATGTCATTTCATAATCATATTTTTCTCTTTTTTTTCTCTCTCCTTTCTATACATAGATAATCATGAAGCAGGAAGGGACTTTATTTATCTTTTAAGAAAGGTTTGAGATCTAACTCCTCATTCATTCCCCGTGGGCTGAGGGCCCCTAGGGTATTAATCCATCTACTCTCCTTTTTCTTTAGGAGGTTAACACGGTCTCCACCTCGCAGTAAATGCGGAATCTGTTCGAGGGCCATAAATTTGAGGCTAGTTGGATTCGATCTGTGGGTTATTGCGAAGTGAGACGCTATCGGGTTTTCAACATTTTTATTGATGATCGCTCTTATATGTTCTTGTAGTCTCACCTTCACCATTCTTGTGGGCATACCCACATATTGTAATCCACAAGTACACCATACTATGTAGATCACAAATGTGCTACGACATGTCATGAATTGCTTGATAGCCACTGTTTTGTTATATTCTAAGGGATGTACATAAAGGTTTCGTGTTTCTACATATTTACCGATATTGCAAAAGCCACATCGATGAAAACCAGGTGGTCTATATGGTAGCCAATTAGTGCTTAGTTCCCCTATCACCTAATTTTCTCTTGAAGTGGCTGTTTGTTAGAATGTCCCCCAAATTCCTGTTTTTCCTAAAAGTTACTGTGTTTTTTTTCCAGCTATCAGAGCTAATGTTTCATCGCTTAATAGCAATGGCCAATATTTATGTATGGCTCCTCCCACAGCTTCTGCTAAAGGACTGTAAGCTGTACTAAACGTACATGGTGTCTCTACTTCCATGGTATTCCTTACTGTTAACAGATCTTTCCTCTCTTAAATTTCTTGCCCTTTCCAAAGCGTCAAATGGGAGTTGGTCATCATAACCCCTCTTTTTGAGTCTCTCAGCAGTTCAGCTGCTTGTTCCTCGAATGTCTCATTTTAAGAACAATTTCTCGTAATTCAGAATACTGTTAGCTGCATTCTCCTTTCTAAATCCCTTACTAATAATGGATGAATCCACTTTCCCCATCAATGTAACATCCAAAAAATTTATCTCACTTTCTGACAATGTATTTGTGAACTAGAGATAACTAATTTTGGTTCATGTATTGCATAAACTCCATGAATTCCTGGTCATTTCCACTCCATATGCACAACACATCGTCAATAAAGCACAGCCAGCAAACAGTTTTGTCAAAGAGCCTGTTATTATCAACATTGTAAATATGTTTTTCTTCCATCTCCTCATATAAATGTTGGCATAGAAGGGGGCCAAAGCTGCCCCCATCGCAGTGCTACAACGCTGTAGATAATATTCTTTGTCAAAAATGAAAAAGAACTCTTGTTTGTCCCAATCCCTAAGATTGACATTTTCCAAATTAAAGTGGACATTTATACATTTATACGAAGATTGAAACTGCACTTATTTTTCAAAGATAAAAACACTACCATGGCTCCAAATGGAATGATGGACTTTTTGGATTCTGAACCTGAGATGCAAGAAATAAATACCCTCCCTGATTGGGACATACAGGAATTTGAGCATTTCTATAATATTCCCAGGCAAGGACACATGATGAAGAAGCGGAAGAATCTGAATTGCCAAATTCAGATAATGAATTTGCATATAGCGAGGTGGACACCAACTATGAACTTTTTTGGGGACAGCATCTTATTGACCAAGTTAATCTTGATGACTTTCTGACTATACAAGATGAAGCGGGACCAAAACTGAACATCATATATACTGGATTTAAACCAAAGTCCATATTTTACTCGAATGTCCAAAATTCGACGATCTCCAACTTTGAAAAAATGATTAACCGTGAACTGGATATCATTACTGGTCAGCGAAGATACACTTCTTATAATAATCTTTCCCAGGCAGAACAGGAAGCCTTGAAGCAACTGTAGGAACAACCAGGTGTGATCATAAAACCCTCAGACAAAGGGGGAAATATAGTTTTGATGCCTGAAGAATTTTATGTTGATAAAGTAAAAGAGTTATTAAACGATAACAGAAGTTATGAGAAATTGAGTGCAAATCCAATAAAATTATTTCAAGAAGAGTTGTTAATTTTGTGGATAGTGGGCTGGAGACACGTCGTATTATTGCTGAAGAAGCAGCATTTCTTAAAATAGAATTTCCGGTGGTTTCTACCTTCTACATCTTGCCCAAAATCCACGAAAATTCTGAGAACCCACCAGGATATCCTATCGTCTCGGGTATAGGATCGCTTACTCAAAATCTAAATTTGTATCTGGATAATTTTTTCCAACCATGTATACTTTGTCAGCCCTCTTATATTCATACCACCATGGACTTGCTGGGTAAACTCCAGCAGTACAGGTAGACATCCGAATATAGATGGGCTACTATTGATTTTACTAGCTTATACACATCTATACCTCATGTTAAAGGCATAGCTGCACTAAAAGATGCAATGAGAGATCAAGGCTCAATACCACTCCCATTTATTCTGAGAGGTATAGAGTTTTCTCTCAATAAAAAATGTTTCATTTTTGACAAATAATATTATCTACAGCATTGTGTCACTGCGATGGGGGCAGCTTTTGACTCCTCCTATGCCAACATTTTTATGGGGGATGGGAACAAAAACATATTTACAATGTTGATAATAACAGGTTCTTTGACAAAATTGTTTGCTGGCTACACTTTATTGACGACGTGCTGTGCATATGGAGTGGAACTGACCAGGAATTCGTGGAGTTTATGCAATATCTGAACCAAAATGAGTTTAATCTGCAGTTCACATATATATTGTCAGAAAGTGAGATCAATTTTTTGGATGTTACATTGTTGGGGAATGTGGATTCATCCATTATTAGTAAGGGATTTAGAAAGAAGAATGCAGCTAACAGTATTCTGCATTACCATAGCTACCATCCAAGAAGACTGGTCAGTTCCATTCCATATCCACAACTTCTGAGGATTAAGAGAAATTGTTCTCAAAATGAGACATTTGAGGAACAAGCAGTTGAACTGCTTGAGAGACTCAAAAAGAGGGGTTATGATGACCAACTCCCATTTGATGCTTTGGAAAGGGCAAGAAATTTAGAGAGGAAAGATCTGTTAACAGTGAGGAATACCATGGAAGTAGAGACACCATGTACATTTAGTACAGCTTACAGTCCTGTAGCAGGAGCTGTGGGAGTAGCCATACATAAATATTGGCCACTGCTATTAGGCAACGAAACCTTAGCTCCGATAGTTGGAAAAAAAAAAACAGAGTAACTTTAGGAAAAACAGGAATTTGGGGGACATTCTAACAAATAGCCACTTCAAGAGAAAATTAGGTGACAGGGGAACTAAGCACTAATTAGCTACCATGTAGACCACCTGGTTTTCATCGATGTGGCTATTGTAATATCGATAAATATGTAGAAACATGAAACCTTTATGTACATCCCTTAGAATATAATAAAACAGTGGCTATCAGGCAATTCATGACATGTCGTAGCACATTTGTGATCCACATAGTATGGTGTACTTGTGGATTACAATATGTGGGTATGACCATGAGAATGGTGAAGGTGAGACTACAAGAACATATAAAGGCAATCGTCAATAAAAATGTTGAAGAAAAAGAGTAGATGGATTAATACCCTAGGGGCCCTCAGCCCAGGGGGCTTGAATGAGGAGTTAGATATCAAACCTTTCCTAAAAGATATATAAAGTCCCTTCCTGCTTCATGATGATCTATGTATAGAAAGGAGAGAGAAAAAAGAGAAAAATATGATTATGAAATGACATTTCTAGCTTGGTCATAATTTGATTTATGTACTTATTATTTTTGTCCCCGAATTGGGAATAATAATTTTATAAATTCTTTAAATCTTTTGGAAATCATTTTGTTTTTTGGTTATTTTCTTAGTTGATTATTTATATTACATTAATAATATTTTTTTTAAATAAATTACAGTGAGCCTTTTTTTGTACTCCCTAGCACAACACTTTTTCGATTGAGTATCTAGGTATTAGAATTTTTGTTTACATTTTTGAAAGTAAATATAAGCATTTGACATATAAAATACTCATTTTTCTTTTTTTACAAATCTTGTTTATCTATAACTGGATGCAGCCAAAAGATGCCTCCCTCCTTCCATTCATAAAATACTTTATATTTACATGCAGCTCTGGATACTATTTAAAACCATAAAATTGGTAAAACATATATAAAAATGTATACATTTTGGAAGGAGGACTGCATAGTGCTTACCCTACATAAATATAGGCATGCTGAGTAATAACATTGTATATTTATGTTTTTCCTACACCCTCCTTATTTTAGGAATTTAAATATACGTAGTCTTTTGCACTTCTTAGATGTTTGTAATTGGATATACATGTCTGTTACAGTATTTGTCTTTTAAAGATGTTAAATGATTCACTTGACATGTGACAGATGATGTGTATATAAGGAAGGGTTACACCCTGTTTAGGGGCACACACCCTGAGGAAGACCTTGAGTGGTCAAAGCGCTGGGGAGAGACTTTCAATGTACCTACAGATACTGGTCACGCAATAAAGGAGATTATGGTCGACCTTATGGTCGAATTGTGCTATTTGCTCCTCAAGTGCAGTTTTACTTAATTCTGTCTTCATTGTAGAGTGAGTAGCCTGGCACTGCAAGGTCCCAGTCATTTCCTGTTGCCCATGTTTATGTAATGGCTAACCTGTCTATCTTAGCCTCTGCTGTAAGTGCCTGGAGCTCACTAATTTTGTTCCTGAGGCTTCTGACATTTAAGAAAACCACTCTCCTGGACTTATCTCTCTTACTCTTGCCCCTTCTTTGGATCAGACCTACCATGCTGATTACCTGCATTATTTCACCTTTGTTACCTCCACTCTCTGATGTGGTCCCCGTTCTTTAATGTATTCTCCATTCATCATCGCTGTGTACATTACCCTTTCCCCTTGCTTAGCCCTAATAGTCATGGAAAGTGCTGGCTAGGTCTGCCTCTCCTGTGGTCTTTTCGCAGAGGACTCTAGCTCCAACCTTCCTTACCTCTACTTGTTTAAATGCCCTGAAATGTATGTCTCAAACCTCTGCCCCAGTCCCCTCCTTATTAAAATAAAAGCTTCTGGTTTAAATTGACCTTTATTCCACCACATGGACAGTGCGGGGGCATGCCTCATTGTAGTCTATGAGGTAATTTTTGGAACGATTTTAAAACTGTTACAGCATGATTTAAATGAAAGCCACTGCTCAACTAATAGGGGCCCTACTACTGTAGTTGAGCAGTGGCTTTCATTTAAATCAAAGGGTACTGTAACAGTTTTAAAATTAAGAAATTACCCCCCAGACTACAATGGGGTGCGCCCCCACGGGCTCCCTGGTTAGATGTCATAAAACATCTGAGCGTTGGGATGGGACTAGAGAACCAGGACGTGGAAGGGATTGCCTGGCCGTTGGTTTGGTCTGGATTGTGATCCCTTCCCTCCTGAACTGGGGTGCTGCAAAAATTCCGAAATAGACACGGCTGAACTATTGCCGAGGTAAAGTATTGGGCTATAAAGCCCAGTGCTTAAAGTTGGAAATGTCCTTTAATGTATTAGCAGCCAGATTTCGCTCTGACCAAAGCTTGTCTGACATGCAGTCGTTCCCTATATTTTGGTGCCGAGGTGTTGAGAGATAAAGCAGATTCTTCAGGAAAAAATCAAAGGCATCATATTACAGATGTTGCTTCTCATTTGGGGGTCCTGGATAAATCGGTTGTAAAAATAAATAATTACATGAAAGATTGTCAGTAAAGGTTCACTGCAGCAGCAAGTACATGGATGCATTCTGAGTTTGCGTATGGCGAAATGCATATATGGCTGCACATACTATACACGTGAGATGATTTGTACTAGATCATGTTTTTGCCATGCAAAATATGCTTCTCACTAAGCAACTCATGTTTGATGACTGGCTGCCCAGTATTGTACAGGGCAGATTAAAAGCTGTATCCTATATCAACCTGAAAGAGCTGCAGCATCTCTACACCCTGTGTCGTTCCCTTAGGTCAGCTGGTGAGGCCCTCCTGGAGGGACCCAGGATGAGATTAATATCATCAGGTGATTGGGTCTTTAAGGCTGCGGTCCCAGTTCTTTGGAACTCTCTACCGGGTTACTTCTGGGAGGCGCCATCCCTGGAGAGTTTTAAAAGTGGTCTCAGAACCTTTTTATTTCAAGCTATCTTTGATTCATGCTTAGCAGAACTATTTATATTTTTGGAAATTGTCTCAGAGGAATTTTCTGTAACTGATTTTATTGAAATCGCTAACCATGTTTTATGTTTGTTTGCTTATATTTGTAAGGGTGCCCTGAGCCTTGGGGGCAGGACGTCCAAAATAAATGATATCATCTACTACTACTATTACTATTACTACCACCACCACCACTGCTACTACTACTACATATCCATGGAGTATGTCTTGTATCCCCTGAATACCCATCTCGGGGAAGAGAGGCACGAGGTAAAGCAGAGTGCCATACTCACGGGAGAGACACCATTATCCCACAATTAAAAATACCCTAGAGTCCCTTATTAATATTATAAAATGGTTACTCTGATTTTTATTTTAGAAACTGAGTCATAAGGTTTAGAGAATTAAGTATTTCTAACCTGTATTGTTGTGCTGGAATAATGTATAGTTATGTGATCATAGATGACCCAATTACTGGCTACGGTTTCTCTTACCCATTTTAAAACTGTCTTTGGTCAACTGGCCGGGGGGGGGGAGGCATGGATACCGAGCAGCTCATGCTGTCCTTCCTCAGGAACTGAGTACCTTGCCTGGTCCTTGGAATTCTCTGGCTTACACATCACCTTGGTCTCGTTTGTGGCATGCTACTATTTGGATGCCCATGTAAAAAAAACAATATACATGTATTTTTTTTTTTTTTTTTTAAAGTCTTGTATTTTTCCCCTTCATCATCTTGGTTATCCCATGGGTGATGGATGAACCTGCCAGAGTAAATGCACTCTTACCAGCTTGGTAGAGAGCACTAGACTGGGAGCACTCCGGCAGTCATCCGCCACTAGAAGGTTTATATGCTTATTTTCTCCTTGAGTGCTGGCAGTGAGCTTAATGTGCTCATGTACACCTAGGTTTGTGTGATGTTGAACTCTGCCTGGCGGCCCCAGACACTTGATCCTCGACAGTGCCTCCACCCATGGTCACCCAGGTGGTAGTGTTGTGGCAAATTTTCATGGTGATTTACATATACATCCCGTGATGCTTTGCATCATTGGTGTATGTGTAATTCTGTATTTCTTTGGAACCTGGCTTTAATGCCATTGCCCTTTTGGATAACCCTTGACTTGGTGCTTTTGTGCTGAGGTTCTTTGTGTTTTTAGCTTGCCTTTTTTGGGGGGCCCACTATGACCCAAAACCATAAGATCATTTAAGGGCTGGTTTGTTTATCCTGGGTTGAGGGTATAGATGATGTACACTGAAGAAGGGTGAAACACATGTCTGTGTCTGCTGTTCTCAGCCTTTACAGGTAATGAGAGAGGCCATTTGGCACCATGCACTTCTTTAAGAAGAAAGACTTTAAATGTTCATGATAATTTGCATATACATTCCATGGTGCTTCATACTATTGAGGTGTGTGTAATTTTATTTTATTTTTTTTTTAAACCTGGCTTTGTTGACGATGCTCTTTTGCGTAACCCTTTTGCACTGAGGTTCTCTGTCTTTTTAGTGTTGTAGCAAGGTCTGACCCCGACCCCACTCCAGCGGAGGAGAATGCCCATTGGGAAGCTCAAGCCCCTCCGCCCCCACCCCCCCGGACACGGGACTATCCTAGCTCAGGACTCAAACTCATGTTGACAGCACTGCTAGTGTGTTGTTGTTCTGGCCGAAGAAAATGTTTTCTTGTTGATTTTTATTAATGGCAATATGAATGTGTAGAGTTTTTTGTTTTCATTTTCTAAAAACGGTGTAGTCAGTATATGTATTAACCCACCCCCAGCTACACTCTTAGAAATTTGCTTCTAGTTTCTACAAGCGGGACATTTACCTACCATAAAAGTCTATTATGTTATCCCATAGCATTATTCTTTTATTTTATGATCCAATTTATCATTGACTGTGCCGTACAGTGAGCTGTGTGATCCTGTTTAAACACCATAAAAATATCAACTAGAAAATATTTTGTATTTTCTGCACGTGTCTGACTTAACTTGATACAGGGCCTTAATAATGAAGGCTCTGTTTAATTTTTTATGAAAAGAAGAAAGTTGGAATAGAGAGCTACTGATTAATCTTTCAGGTGCATGTAAGGATAGTTTCTGTACTGAGTATTATAAATGGATGGAAACAGTGCTGAACACTGACTAGTCTAGAGGCCGTTCCAGCTGTAAATGTTATCCCAGTGCAACATCGCAGTTTGAAATTAATCTAAAGAAAATCCTTCATAGAACCCCTCTTTTTGAAATTCTACAGGATCCATTTTGTATTCACAATATGGCACTCTGTGGTGGGTGTTATGCTGGTTAATATCACTTCTCAGGTGGCTGAGGGCATGAGGCACACCTGAGTGCCTCACCGTGCAGGTGTGATGTGACATAATTCCTGTATAATGCACATCCTGCCTTGCCTTATTTGTTAGAGAAGGTACATGGGTATGTTCAGTAGGTCAGAAGCAGCATAACGGTTGCCATGTAAAGAAAAGGACCCCCTCCAGTATACTGTGAGTTCTGTATTTTTACCTACAGCACATAAAAATCAGCGACCAGTAAAGGACTTTCTTGCCTGTACATTGTAACCAAGGGAAAACATTTTTGGTATGGTAGTTTGACTTTTGTTTGGCATTCTTGATTGGAAAGTCCGCACTCACAAACTGGGGATGTGATATTTATTGATGCTGATGTTTAATATTTATGTGGGCCATAACTTATAGAGTAAGCCTATGTAGGCCTTATTATTTAGTTTTTTGGTTTTTTTTGTTAATGGCTTTTGACAACTTAACACTGGAGGAGTGTATGGGGGGGTGCATTTTGAGGTAATCTGTTTACTTTTAAAACAGATGAAAGTATTTACCCCTTCATGTAAAGTACTTTTCTTCTTCATCTTGAACAAGCTGTGTGAGATGGGATTGTGCAGGTTAGGTTAAGTTTGTTCTGTTTAGTTGAGCAGTGTGTTCCGTCAAACCTGTTGCTAGGAAACTGTAAGCCAATGATAACTTTGGCATCCTCTGACCTGTGCGTATTTAATCAGCTTATTGTGTTGTGTAACATAGAGGGAAATAAGGAGCATGGGTCATCAGCAAATGTCCTGCATGACTGTAATACTAACAAAGTAAAAGTGACTAGCTGTGACTGTTAATATAAAGGTGCTGGAAAGAATTGCAGACTTTTTCTCTAAATAATTACAACTGTTACACTAAAAGCTATTGGTCCTCCCTTATTTTTCTTAACCCCCTGCTCAAATTGTTTGCAAGTGCATTCAAATTGTGCTGTACATGCTGTATGTGCATGTATATTTAACAACTGTATTTTACCCCTAGACGGCGCTACTCCTAGTGTTAACATCCCTGCCAACTACCTACGAACTAGGCCGAGGGGTTTGGGTTTGTTAACTTATTTCAACTTTAAAACAATTGCGCAGTGCCTCCACTCAAGTTACCTTTATGTGGGCCAGCTGTTATCTGGTATAACTCTGAGATGTTATACCACCCACAAATACCATTTGCCACCCCCAAACATGACCCAATAGACATTTCCCTACATTTAAGACATTTTGCAATTAATATCTCTCTCTAATATGCTCACATACGATGATTTGCAAAAAAACAGTAATAACAAGATATATTTGGGAGGCATAGGAGTTAGGATGGGGATATAGAAAGAGTAGAAGTTATACGGATTACTGTTTACAAAATGTACACAGGTTTTGGTTTGTGCTGGTGAATTCTCCAGCTGGGTGGCAACTAAATTAGCAGAAAAGGCAATCACAATTCTCCAACCAGAAATGATACCCAGAGCCCTGGCTATCTAAGCTGTTGACTAAATCAGATGTTACACAGCAATTATCCCCACCACTGGTACCAGTCCCAGATACATATGAAGCCCCGCAATCTCACACTATACCCTGGGTACCCAGATATCAAAGTCCTGGACGTTGCAGGCCTGGTGGATGGTGCAGCTGGTCGAGTTGGCCAGCTTTGATTTTAAGAGGAAGGGGCTACCTTGGAAAACAAACAAGCAACAATGGCTGTCAATTCTTATTAGAGGTGCAGGGGTTGCCCTGCTTGTTGCAGAAGAGCAGGGGTTGCCCTGCTGGTTGCAGAAGGGCAGGGATTGCCCTGCTTGTTGCAGACTGAACAGTCCAGAAAAGGCAACTGGTCCAGGTTACCTTGGCTAGATCTTGGATTCGTAAATCCTGAACATTCAGCACAAATATATTGTAGTCGCATCCAGTACACTCATATACCAATACTTTTCAAGCACGTCTGAGGTCTCAGGCAACATTCAACAAGGTGGAAATCTGTCGTTTCCAGGTGTGAAGCTCGGTCACAACCAACTCTAGGGCCTCATGTCCTTTGAAGTGGCAACGTGACTATGGCCGGCAGCTCCAACAGGGCAGTCTTGACCAAATAGGGGGGTACAGACAAATATCCGCACATGTATATGATTTTGCTGAAGTGCATGCTGTCTGGGCTCTCTTGGGTACCCCCAGCAAGTAGCTGCACTTTGCATGGCACAGTCTCAAAGATACACCTGTGCTGGGCCAGCTGGGCAGCAGGCAAGGTGCGAACAGGTTAACTACTAGATTTAACAGTCTCTTCAGGCAAAGTGGCCCAGACTAATTACTCTCATGGTTTCTCACTGTTAAGTAGATAGAGGCTATGTCAGCCAGGGTTACTTATTTTGTCTTCTTGGCATAAAACAGTTACAAGGGCTGGCAGGCCCATAGGTTAGTTTGCAGTATATTTCTCCCTTGCACCAGGGGGTACAAGGGTACTCATGCAGGTCTTCCACCGGTTGATCTCCACTATAGAAGGCATCCTGGTGTCTTCAGTCCTCTCATGACTGAGGTTCTGGTCAGCGCTCTCACCACTGCTTGATTTTTTTTTTTTAAACTCTCTTTATGGCACCGTCACCCGGGCAACTCTCTCAGGCATCCACTGGTCCCCAGCTCTACCTCCGATCCTGAAACTCCTCTACTTCCTGGCACCAAGGTAGGGCTGCCCTATCCGCCCAGGCGCTCTATCTACAATTAAGGCCAGGCTAGGCCCATGAGCAGAGAGCGTCTGGGTAGTGGAGTGTGGCTGTGGGAGGTGGTGCCATTGCCTATCCCCGGGGACGGGGATTTTCTTGCTTGTGCTTATGCCCCCCTCCCCGCGCAGAGCCCGAACATGCGATGATGTCAGGGATGTCTGTCGCGGCTTTGTGTGCCCTCTGAGTGTGCCCTGGAGCGTTTTAGTGCCTCCAGTCACCACCAGGGGTCACTGCGATGCCGGGCAAACCCTGGATCCCCGAGAGAGGAGGGCAGTCCTCTGGATGCTCGATCCTCTCTTCCCCCCCTGCTGACCCCCGGCGGCCTGGGCTCGTTCCTGAACCCAGGTCGCCGGCGTGGCATGAGGTGTGGCATCCAGTGCCTCAACCCTTAGCGCTACCGGGCCGGCACCACTGCTTGATGACATCTGGTCTTTGGTCCACATCTTCTTCTGACGTGGAAGGGAGGGCTAGCACCTGGAGGACAGTCTGACAACCTCCAGACTAGCAGTTTAACAACTTAACTAAGTTACTTTAACATTAACTAAAACAAAACACCCCCTCCTGGATGGAGGGGCTTAGCTGGAATGCCAGGCCCAGTGGCATGACAGGGGGCTCCCTCTCGAATCTGCAGGCTGGAATCTGGCAAAATGCTGGCAAACACTGTCTCTTATAGAGCTTTCCCAAGGCTCTTGATTGGCTGTGGTGATGGGGTAATTGGTCTCCGATTGGCTGGAGGATTTGTCAGTCACAGAAATGAATAATGCATGAACCTCATTTGATGCACTGTTGGTCTGCTGTTTTAGTGTCTAGAATGAGGTCCTTGTAAGTCTCCATGAGCACTTGTCATTTACCCGTGAGCTTTGGTGACTGTCCCAGAAGTCCTGGCTTTGTTTTTCTGGCTTTCCGATTGGCTGTGGCTGCTTGCAATGGCTGCTTAACCCATTGTCCCTTTAGCAGAATGAGCACAGTCCTGAATTAAAGTGCTGGTGCAGAAAGAACTAATAAGATATTTGCCCCAATGCCCCACAGTTCTTTAGCCCAGGTAGTGTACTTGCTGTCGCTGCACAGATTAGTTGAATTGCTCAGTTCATTTTCCTGTTGCTGCTGCCAGTGTTTAAGGACGCCTTGCAGCAGCAGACAGGTTGTTTACTCGGAGTCCAAAAATAAATCTGGTTGCAGCCAGGAGGAAGTATTTATTTAATTAAACACTTTCTCCCGTTTCAAATACTTTCTCCCACATATAGCAGCTACAATATTTAATTTTTAAAACATTTTCTTTTCTTTCTCCCGGCCGTAGCCGAGGACAGCTGACCCGAGGGGAGACAGGCCCTTATGAATATTCAAATGGGATCAGGGCTCAGCTTATGAATATTTAAATGAGCCATGATCGAACACCTCGTGGAACTCCTTTAATTTTAGGAGGAACGGCCTCTCAGCAGCCTGTCTGTGGTCACTGGGTCCCACTTAGGTGATGGGAATCCTGTGACCGATGGAACACTCCTCGAAACGACCGCAAAATAGCGAGGTCACAGATCAAAGGTGCCGCTCATGCCTAAGCAATTCCTGCTGCCCCGAGGGCAGACAGCATAGTGTTAGATCACAGTGGACATTTTGAAACCCGCTGGGCTGGATTAAAGCCTGGGCTGGCTTAGCTGGGGCACCAGGGGCAGGAAAGGATCTGGGGACTACAAAAAAAATTAGAGGCTGGTCCTGGACGCACTCAGGAGAGCAGGAGGAGACAGAGCCACAGGGTGGCAGGTAAGCCCAGGCAGACATTTTAGGAACCCCTATTTGTAGGGGGGGGGGGTTACATGTAGAAATGCATGTGTCAAAACAAATGGGGCATTTTTGCTTGTGATGTGTCTAGAGTGAGAACATATTTGATACTAGTAATGTATATGCAGCATCATTTGGTATTTGCAAAACAGAATATTTAATTAGAATGCAGTGGTGCATTAAAGTGTGTGTGTGTGTGTGTATATATACGTCACACACACACACGCACACACATATACACCCCTGAGCAAATCTTACCACTTTATAAGGACATAGCCATGCCCTACCTGGCGTACTGTGTACAGTTCTGGTGCCCCTTAATACAAAAAAAAAATGAATAGACAGTTGAGGGAGTACATCATGGAGGCACCAAAAAAGATTAGGGGTATGGGGATAGAAGATAAAATTATAGGCTAGTAACCATTATGATCATCTTGGAGAAAAGAAGCCTGAGAGATGAATTAAGCTCAGTCTTTTGCATACTCAAGGGTATTGACAAGGTAAAAGGGATGGACATGTTTGATCTGGCGTCCTCCAGTAGACACTGGGACATGCTCTGAAACTCAGTGGTACTAAACCAGGGATAAGGTTAGGAGGCAGTTTTCTCAAAGGGTGATGAATCTATGGAACAGCCTACCAGAGGAGGCGGTGGATATGAAGACAGTACAGGCCTTAAAGGTAAGCCTTGACTGAACCAAGGGAATTACAGGGTACCCTGTGTAGTAGAGGGGGTATGTAATCCCTATAAATAAGCACGTGTTGTATGATATACTCATTCATTCTTGGTTGTGAATCAGTAGGATCAGACCTGGTTGACCTAAATCCTTTCCGACTTTAAATTACTAATGTACTGTGTTACCATAACCCCTTGTGTGGCTGGGATTTCAATATCTGAATCGTGGCCAGTGCAGGAAATGGGAAAAATTCACTTGCCCCCCCCCAAAAAAAAAAAAACAAACGCATCAAAAAAAGGGGAAAGCTTGCCCAGCTATCTTTTGTGACTGGCAAGATGTGGACCTTGCATTATAAAGCTTGAGATTATGACGACATTTATTTATTTTTCTCTTTATTCTCTGTCACAGGCCATGCCCCTGTTGTGCTGGCCTCTCCAGCTCGGTCACCTGGCTTCCCTTGGGCTTATCGTTGCTCCATTGGTACCCCCATGGCTTGCTTCCCCTGTGGTGGGGGCAGTGGGGTTCTCCACCACCCACTGTAGAATGAATCCAGACTTACGGAGGATGGCCAGGTCGCAGGTGCAGGCCTGTGGGAGGCTGGGAATCATCCTGCTTCTGTTTGGGGTGTTTCATGTATCTGTTTCCCGCACCCTTAGGAATAGGCAGCTTGGGTGCATATGTGCACATACAAAAGCGCATTTAGTGCAGTACCAGCTGATGTTCCGACTCTGAGGGGGAAGTGGATGGGATTGGGGGTTGCTGAACCACCAAGGAAAATCAATGAGGGGTTGAAAATCACAACTGCAAATCACAAGTGGGCCAAATAGTACTTGGGCGGGCAGTGGGAAGACTGAGGCAATTACGCTTCAGATTACGAACTCTGGGCATGACTTGGTGCCATGTGTGTGACTAGCACTGTACCACGCCCCCATGTCTGTGAGTGCTACTTGCCAACATTCAAAGACCTTGTTTGTGCCCACTAACTTCTGGCAGTCACACTAGCATTGTGTTGGTCACCTGGGCTCTCCGGATGACAGAACCTCCCAGAATCAGTCTTCTCCCTGGAGTAACACTCTTGGGTCTAAGCTAGAGACTCCAAGACCCCACATGAGCAGATCTTTTGGCCAAGGGACAGGCTGTGACTGTTGGCTCACGGCACCTGTGTGACATTTTGTGGTGTCATGTGCCTGCCAGTAACTATTGCCTCCCCCCCATCTACCTCCCTTCTGTTTTTCCCGCAGTAACATCTGAACAGAAATGGTATCCCCAGATATAACTTGGTGAAATGGCAAGCATAAAAAAAGGCTCTGCAGCTTATCTTCTTTGTACCTTTCCTGTGAATCCCGTGTCTGCAGTGCAGAGTGAGTTGTCACGGTTCATCTTTCGTCACTGTTCCTCTTCTTTTTGTTATTTTTCACGATGCTCAAGTTGTCGAAGAAAAAGAAGGAAAAACAGGGCCCCCTATTTTACTACTGCACATGTGGTAAGAAAATCAGTGCTGACAACCAGCATCAATCATGTCTCTCCTTCCTTGGACCAGGCCTCAACAGGGACTCCTGCAGTGCCTGCTTCTCCATAGATTACCACACTCTCTAAAGTTGGGCTGGGAGCCCCTAGCGTTTGGAAGTAGGTGTTGCTTCAGGAGGTCCCAAGAGAGGACATTAGACCATTCCCTCATGTCCCCGCTTCACCCTTCTGGGGTGGCCAAGGCACAAGGCTCTGCCCCATTCCCACCGTGTTGAGGTTGTGTTGGATTCCTTGGTGACAGTGCTGGGTGGACCTCTAGCTCCTCCTGAGTGGCCACTGAAGAACCTACCATAGTCAGCTCGCCCTAAGCGACTGACTGCTCCAGACTCAGGGTTGAGGCCCTTAGGCTTGTCTGCTGTGTTTGTTGTACTCATCAGCGCTGGCTGATGGTGTCACCCACGCTGTTGTCACGATTTGCAGTGATACACTAACTGGTGGCAGACCTAGCTCTGGTACTGTTTGTGGTGTCAGGCCTGGCTACGGGGTTGGTGCCTGTGCTGCTGTCAGATTGAGTGCCGTTCCTGACCTCTGCGTTGAAAGTGACAGTGAAGGAAGAGGCAGAGCTGGGCCCAGTGTTAATGATGTGGAGGATCTTTGTGCTGGGGACATTGTTCCCTCTGGGAGTGGGGCTGCTTGAAACACTGAATCTGAGACAAACATCAACACTGGTGCAGAGACTACTCAATTGGGGATCACACTTACTTAGCAAGATCGAATTGACCACAATAGATACTAAACAACATAAAGTCACCTCCTCCCATGTGTGGCGGGAGTATGGCTGGAAGTGTGTTCTCTGCTTTTTCCGGACCCCACAAATAATGGGGAAATATGACGTGACAAGGGGCATGGCATGCTGCAGAACATGTGGAGAGACTTATTCTAACCACACGTATCGTCTGGAGCTGCCCAGTGTTGCTTCCATACTGGCAGTCAATAGAGAAGACTATCCAGGAGTTATTTCCAGAACTAGGTGCTCTTACACCCCCTACAGCTGTCCTGCTACATTTTCCTGCCCAAATTAAAAATAAACACACTCAGTCCTTCTTGGCCATAATACTGACAGCGGCAAAGGATGCTATATCCTGTAAGTGGTTGCAAAAAACTGCTCCTGCCGTGAAAGAATGGGACGATACCATGCAACAAATCTACCAACTAGAAAAATTGACTTTGAGGATTAATCTCCGAATGTCCAGGTTTGCCAACTTCTGGAATAAGTGGATGTTATGGGTGATGGGACACCATTCGGATATTGTACCATAGGTGGGAAGTGATATCTGGTGATATTTCTTATGTGCCGGACTACGCAGGATTGTCTGAAGAAAGATACAGGACCACACTGTGTTCCTGTATTATGGCACCACTTTTAACAACATTTATAATGTCTCCTGCCCATATGCTGTAAATGCAATTTAAATCTGTATTGCTCCATGAAAATTTAATAAACTTTAAATTAACCAAAAAAAAAAAAAAATTGGTGCACAGTTTTCTCTGGGGCTGAAGTCTAATGGTGGCACTAAGCATGAATCAGGCCACCTAGTGTGGCCTGCTCCTTAGTTGGATTTCCATATCTCATACAGGAGTCTCTTCCCCAAGGCCACTGTTCTGCTGTCTCCTCCATTGTAGAAGTGTCAAACTGGAATCTACTCTTGATCCTTCCCTAGAATGAGGGTGTTGCTGGAGCCTCGATGCCCTTTACAAGGCATTGGTATTCCAGCTGTACCCCCTCCCCCAGCTTATGTGCTTCATTACTGGGTAGACATGGTACCCATGTTTTTTTTCAGGCCTCCTGGGCCTCTATCATAGCACTAATACCATGCCTGGGTTAGCACCATAGACGTTTGGTACGAAGACACCAATAGGGCCCAGTTCAGGATCTCTTCTCTGGTGCTTAACCCAGCAGGGTCCTGTGGGAAGATGATGCAGATATTGGATGTAACTGCCTTGGCAAACCCCTATCCTGTTGACCTGCCATTTGGACTCCTAGGTGTTCCCAACACTGATCTTTTTGTGTCATGCCTCCTTGACCTAGGGTCATGTAGGAAGCTTCTGGGGTTGTTTGGAGGTGCCCCTATGCGACACCCTGGAAATCCTTAAACAAGGTAGTGCCCCCTCTGGGTCTGTAGGTGCTATACCTCACCCTTCCTCAGAGCTTCAGTTCATCTAGACTCAGTTGGAGCTGCAGTACCGGAGACATGGCTACTTCAGTCTGCGGTGCTTGACACATGTCTACCTTCCCCCAGCAAAGCAAGATACAGCAGGATTCAGTGCCCTGAGCAGGAAAGTTTTTACCTCGACATAGTCTCTTAGCACTATATTGATGCATCAGGCATATATGGCAGCTTGCCGACTTTACTTGTGGCTGCAGATGTACTCCTTTTATGTTTTAATTTTTTGTTTATTGCTTGCGTTGATGTGCCATAGTACAAATACTGTAGAACTGATTTATTTAACTGAAAAAATAAGTCTTGCTATGTTCACTGTAGAAAGAAACCTGCTAAATTAATTGAACAGCTAAGTTAGTTATCTATGTCAAACTCATTATATAGAAGTACAGGACAGTGGACTTTAGCTGCAGCTAACAAGTAGCCTTGGATTGCTAAATTAAATGAACGTGCTACTTTTCAATTCTACAGTATATGCAAACAGCTAATACATAGCAAGAGTATTTCAGTTTAGTTGCATCAGATGTTACTAGGTTGTCATCAGTACAGATTCACAGACTCTCATAGTTCTTTATCAGAGATGGGCGATCTTGACTGACTATTGATGTTTTAAGTGAAATGTTCACTCCTTTCTGAATAGCATCATGGAGAGGGTCCCAGATCTATTCAAAAGGTTTTTAAAATATTGAATTCTTCCCAGTTTCACTACATCCATTGTGAAGTTGATCCACGTCTTAAATGCCGGGGGGTTAAAGTCTTTCTTTTGGATCACAGTACATTTTTAGCTACAGTTATGGCAATTGTTATTAGTTGTGTTTGTTTTTTATAAAGTTTAAAATAAGGGTCAAGAATGCTAGTAAGGTAACTAATTGGATAGGGGTCACAATTACACTATGAGTGTCACTTAACTACACTGTAGTTATAGTGTAACTACACTGTAACTGCATTGCAGTTGCAATGTAGTTGATGCAACAAACATGTAACTACATTGTTATTACCCTGTTGCATGCAGTTAATGATTAGTTACATGGAAACTGACACTTAAAGGGTAACTGGAGCCATGCCATGGATCTTCTGTACTTCAGCTTCAGCAAGGCTTTTGACTTGGTACCCCACAGACACTTGCTGAAGAAGATGGAGGATCTGGGTGTGGCTAAGGTCATAGTAAACTAGATAGGTAACTGGCTAAAGTGAAGGCTGCTGAGGGTAGTGGTCAACAGGGTCAGATCAGAAGAGAGGGAAGTCAAGAGCAGGGTACCACAAGGATCTGTCCTGGGTCTGGTCCTCTTGAGCATGTTCATCAGTGACATTGGTGAGGAGATCCAGGTCAGGCTATGTTTCTTCGTAAATGACACAAAGCTCTGTGGGAGGGTGGATTGTAGTGAGGGAATAAAGGAAATGCAGAGAGATGTGGTTTTGAAATTCACATCAGAAAGCTCACTAGCTAATGCAGCTGTCAGGCACAATGAGATTTTAGCAACCATTAAATGAAGACCCCCAGGCTAGTTACAGGGGCTGGTGTGAACAGTGAAAACAAACTAAGGCAAACACATATATTCCCTACAGCTATGCAGAGAGAGTTGTCTGCTGACAAGGAAACAAATAACATTTACAAGATATGGGAGAATAGTTCTCCTTTAATTGTGATGTGGGTAATATTTTGGTTAGTTTTTACAGCAATTGTGAAAGGTTCTATCACTGTTTCAGATATGAGTGGTGATAGTGGGAACTGGGCAGTCTTGTCAGCGTTTTTGTTTTCAATAAATTATAAGCTTCTCTTTTTTAGTTCTAATATGTTGTAAACATTAGTACCCAAAGTCAAGCTGTGTATATTTTCTAGGAGCTGGATTTTTATATCTAGTTGATTTAAACAATTGTGACATAATTGTTTATTGTATGTTGATGTGGACTAGAATATACCTCTTGCCCACCTTAAATGCATTCTAGTGGAGAAACATCATGTTTAGAATTATCCGTAAAGAAGTTTAATATCCCTGCATTTAACTGCATTGGAAATAAAGGGTCCTTCAGCAGGGTGTGATCCATATTCCATGTTTTGTATTATTTAGTTCCTGTTCTAATTTGATTTGCATTATGCTTGGAGAGTAATCTGATATTGTGATTTCTGGGCATTTGATTTCTTCTATTTGGTGTACAATGGATTCCGATACTAGGTAGAAGTCATTTTCAGGAGTAAGATTGGTGGGATGCTGGGAAGGAATATTTCCTGTCTTCTGGATATAATGTTCTCCAAGGGTCTGTGAGCCTGAGGTCCTGTTTAAAGTTTTATTTTTTTTTTTTTATTTATTTAGAAGAGGTTCACCAGGAAAGCAACATGAACTAATAAAACAGCTCATTTCCAGACGTGTCCTGGGGGTGGGGTACATAGGAGGAATGCGACAAACTTCATACAAGAGAAAACATGGTACAGAGTCATAAACATTCAAGTAAAAATAAAACCAGGTAGTATGTAGTTGAGAAAATAAGTGCAGAGTGTAAAATTGATATACAGTCCAGTTACAGTCTGGTAATAAAAACCAGAACATAAGTTAACTCACAGACTCGTATAGCAGAGCAGCAATAGTTTTTGTATACAACAGTTAAACATTATATCAGGTGAATAACCCATTTATAGTACAATGGTGATAGATTGACAAAGGAGAACCGGGTAAGTACTGTTGAGGGTGTAAGGTGGCCTAGGCTGTAAGAGCATAAGTTGGGAGGTAGAGTTGTGAAGTGCTAGCTGTAATTACATATTATGTATAAAACTGCTTGCTGTAATTACAGTACATATTATGTATAATACTGCTGGAGGCGAGGGGGAGGGGCGGGGGAGGAGGTGATTAGCCTGGTCCATCTCCTCCTCAGGGTGCTGAGAACCCTGCAAGGGGACAGTGGTGCTGGCCAGAGAAGGTGGAGGAGAAAGGGGGGAAGAAATAGAGAGGCGGTAAGGTGGAGGGGGCAATGGGCAGGGTTACTTAGGAAAGTAAGGGGGTAGATGTAGGGAAAGTTAAGGAAGAATTGAGGGTAGAATGGGGGAGTGGGGAACCAGTGCCTTCACACCTTCAGGATGCAGGAAACCCAGCAAGGGGATGGAGAACTGGCAGAAGAAAGAAGAACTGAACTATGGGGAGTGGGCTAGAAGGGGAGGATGGGAGGGGTGGCAAGATAAGGAAGAATAGAGGTAAGTGTTTAGGGGTTGTGGAGCCGGATCCTTCACCCCTTCAGTATGCAGAGAATCCTGCAAGGGGGGGATTGTAGAAGTTAGTGAGTTGGACTGGAGGGGGAGAGAGAGAGAGAGAGAGCAAGAGGGAGAAGGGAGGGGAGAAGGGGTTAAATTAATTAGTGGTAGGGGAGGTGGGACACAAGAGTTACAGTGGTGGGAAAGATATAGGGAAAGACAGTGTGTGGGGGGGAGTTGCAGATTACTGAACAGGGTTTATAAGGGGGAAGGTATGCAGGGATTAGTTGCAGTTGCAGCAGTGTGCTGTGGTGCTTCTTAAGGAGGAATGCAAGGGAGCGGTGAGATTGGGCTGACCAAAGTTCGAGGGGAGAGAGTTCCAGGAGCCAGGGAATAAGTAGGAGAAGGCATTGCAGCCAGATGTGGTGCTACAGTGGGAGGGAGAGCTTCTGTGAGTTGAGGATTGTAGTGAATAGCAAGAGGTGGGGGAGGGGTTGACAAGAGGGAGGTTAGGTAAGATGGCAGAGTGCCAAGCCAGAACCTGCCTACTAGGTTGGTGACATGGGACAGGTGTCTGCCTGAGAGGGATGAGAAGGAGAGTGAGGTGTAGATATAGCAGTGGTGGGTGCGGGGTTGGGGGGAAGAACAGCCAATGACAAAGTGGCAGAATGAATTGGAGAGTGTCCAGTCTGGTTAGGGTGGTCTTAGGGGCAGAGTTGTAGACAATGTCCTCAAAGTCAAAGACAGGGAAAATCATATTTTAAACAATTTCTCACCTGGCTTGCATTGGCAGGCAGCTACGGTGTCTGTACAGGGCACCGAACTTAGGGAGGCGTTTATTGTGAATGGCTTCAACGTGTACACCAAAGTCTAGATTTCTGTCTAGCCAAAGCCCAAGGTACTTAAATGAGGGACCGTAATCCAGTTTGGCACCTGACAGGTGTGAAAGTTAGGGGCGGAGCCCATTCTGCACAGTTTTTGTCTGATGCCAGAGGTCATAGAGGCTGTTTTTTTGACATTCAGAAAGAGTTGGTTGGCACTAAACCAGCGCTGGACATTGTTGAAGTCCAGCTGGAGCCTGGTAGTCACTTCAGCAGGGGAGCTTCCAGATGAGAATAAGACGGTGTCATCTGCATACATGTGTATGCTAGCAGATGTCCGGAAGGTCATTTAAGAATATGGAAAATAGTGTAGGTCCAAGTACGGAGCCTTGGGGCACACCAGTAATAATTACGAGGGGGGAGCGAGGTGGAATTGCCGACTCTGACAGATTGGGACCAGACAGTGAGGTATGACCGGAACCAGTCGGTGGCTGCGTGGGTCAGTCCTGCCACTGTCAGCTTGTGGAGGAGATGGGTGCGGGCGACAGTGTCGAAGGTTTTGGCCATTTTGACAAAGATGGCTGAGGTGATGCATGACTGGTCCATTCCTGTGAGAATAGAATCAGTGAGCCGGGGGGAGGGATGCGGTAGTGGAGTGTTGTTTTTTTTTTGACTGGAAAGGGGTGAAGAAGGAGGAGGAGTCAAGGAAATTGGAGAGTTGCTACAACATGAGGTACTCTTGAACCTTAGCCAAGATGGGTAACAGAGCTATAGGGCGGAAATTGCTCGGGTTGGAGGAATCACCCCCTATTGGAAGAGGGATCACAGTAGCAGACTTCCAAATCTTGGGTACAGATGCGTGCATGAAGGAGAGGTTCAGGAGCTGGGTTAGGGGTAGAGCAATAGCGTAGGTGGAAAGGTGAAGAGGTTTCAGATTGAGACCATCTGGGCTCTTACCTTTGTTTGGATTCAGGGCAAGTAGAAATCACAGGATGTCTTCAGGGAGGATCGATTTAAAGGTGAAGCATGAGATGGTTGTGGATTGAGAGTATAGGGGCACATTAGAGCGTGGGTGAGTTATAGGTGGAAGGGATGCAAGAAGTTGAGGAGGTGTAGGTCATAAAGAAGTTATTGAATTCCACAGCCACTGAATGTGGGTCCTCAATTAATTGTGAGCCACATTTTAGGACTGGCGAGGGTGGTTGTGAGGGTGGCGTAAACAATGCATTAATGACCTTCCAGAATTTGGAGGGGTTGTTTATATTGTCATGAAAGGAGTTGCTGAAATATTCAGCTGTTGTGAGGCGGATGGCATGGGTACAGGCATTCCTGAGTGTGCGATTGTGCTGTAGACTATTTGGCATGCAAGAGGTTTTGTATGTGGCCCATGCTTCTTCATGTGCTCGTTGACAAGTAATGAGTTCAGCAGAGACCCAGGGCAGGTGGTTGCCTTGGACTCTTGCATTTCTAAATGGAGCATGGTGGTCCCAGACAGATAGGAATTGCTTTGTAAAGTAAGACAAGGTTGTATCAGCTGAAGGGACTTTGAGTATGGGTGACCAGTCGATACTGGACAGTTCTCTGTGGATGGCAGAGATGTCAAGGGACTAGAAAGAGCGGATTTTGAGTATTATAGGAGGGGACTTTGTATGGTGGATCTTGCGTATGCAGTAGATCATGTGATGTCACGAAGTGCATCGGGGAGTGTCCCAGACTTGATGACATGGTGGGGGTTGGAAGATAGGACCCAGTTGAGTAATGAGTGTTTACCAGTTTTGTGATTGAGGCACATGGGGTCAACTATTAATTGCTTTAAGTTGAGAAAGGCTGCATGAGTGCAGAGTTTTGATTGTTTGCTGGCAAGCCGGTTTATGTTAAAATCTCCAGGGAGGTACAGTTCCCCAGAGGTGACTAGGGATGTGATGGTGGAGAGGAGTTCAAAGATAGAGGAGAGCTCAGAGACAGAGAGGTTGGGACAGCAGCAGACACCTTCTACATAGATGGAGAGGGAAGAGTGTAGGGATATTTTTATCGGTAGCATCTCATAGGCAGAGGGGGAGGAGGTAGCTAGGCAGACAGAATATTTGATGGAAGAGGTGATATACATAGCGACACCTCCAACCCTGGACTTGCGATCCTGGCGGATGATCAAGTACCCCGGGATGGAGATGTCTGTGTCTGGGATTTTAGTGCTGAGCCACGACTCTGATATAATGAGGATAGAGGGTTTTAGTTGCAAAACGAGTGGCTGCAAGAGGTCAATTTTGGGAGAGAGGCTTCTAATATTTAAGTGGACTATACTTAAACCCGTAGGAAAATTCTTTACAGAGATTGGGGTAGGACCAGGGTTGAGTCCAACATCACCAGATGTGATAAGTAGGATTAATATTAGTGACCGAGACAACTTTTCTGACCAGCATTTAGTCCGAGGACCGTGTACGGCTGGTGACTAGGGTGGGGACATTATTCCAGTAGCAGCACATGGTAAGGTAGCCAGGTGGATCCCTAATCTGTAGAGGAAGCCGGCAGCAGGGCGCCAGGGTGAATGGGGGGCAGTGGACAGACAAGGTGAGGCAAGGGTAGGTGAGGCCAAAGGAGGACAAGTTGGGGCTGGGACTGGAAGCATGGGTTGTGAGGAGGGGGGGAAGTGATGTAGGAGAGAAGAGTAGGGGGAACCAGGCGAGGAAGAGTACCAGCATGATTGTGATCTTAGTGGCAGCTGGGATTAATTGGGTACAAATAGATACTTTAGAATTGTGAGGTAGACAGATTAGTGTAAATGATGGAGGTAGTAGGGTTTGAAAAAAAAGAAAGAAAAAAAAAAAGAGACATTGGCAAATAATAAGGAATTGCTAGCCGGAAAATATATGGCTAATTATAGTGGTTTAATATGATGAAAATGTTAGGATAGTATCCGGTTAGAAGGAGCTTCCATGAGACAGCATCTGTTGAGTAGCTTATGCAAGGGGACGAGAACTTATTAAATGCAGGCAATAGTAAGTGACTAAATATAACTGGTTGATTGGTATGGAGTGACTCATTAGTAAATGAAGCAGAGTCACAGATTAGCAGGGAACAAACGGTTGTAAGAGCCGTGTAGTTAGATAGACCAATTAGAGACTAGTGGACGAATCGAGGAGGGGCTTAGGTCTGATGTGAACTGATGTGCAGTGTGGTTTGGAATTGTTGGATGTTTTGTCTTGCCTTGTGTGTACTACAGTATCCCCCCCACCCTCATGTATATATGGTGAATGATGCCTTGAAAGCTATGAAAAGAAATCAGTGAAGAAAGTTGGGTTGTTTTTCATTTGGGCCTTAAAGTGTGAAAATAGTGAATTTATTATTAGCTATTTGACATTCTGCAATAATATGTCTGCCGTGTGCATCTGTTGTGGTTTTAGTTGTTTTTGAGTTTATTGTGACCTTTGTGAAACATATTGCTGCCCCCTTTGCAGTCTGATTATATGGAGAGTATATTTACATAATTTTTGAAACCAGTTCAAATGTTGCGAAACATGTCTCCTGTAGTACGAAGCAGTTGATTCCCTTTTTTATCCAAGTAGTTTGCTGTATTAACTTTATCAGTGGAAGTTCTATTTCTAAGTCTTTTCACATTCCATGTTGTAATTTTGAGATTAGTATTCATATTTATTATGACAGTTCAGCAATTACCAAAATGTTTTTCCATTTTGATCCCTGTATAAGCAATTTCTTATTAAAGCACCTCTGAGCTGTCGTTCTTGTTTTGCTGTTCCCTTCCTGCCCTGACTATCCCCCAGGGCTCCGTATATTGAGGTGGGCAATCTTTAGACCCTTTTCCTCTTCCCACTGTGGGGACAGCATGATGAGTTATGTATATGAGGGGGATGGAAGTAGGTTTCGGGCTGTAACCTCAGCACCAGTCAGCTAGGTGAGGAAGCAAGTGTGCTAAGTGAGAATCACCCAGCAAATTTAGCTGTAGTTGATTTGGAATTCTGTGGAGTGTGGAGCATTTACAAATGTTGAAGGAGTATTGGTACTCATTAAAAAAATTTTGTGAAGAGTCTTTCCTAAAATGAGGTGAGTAAAATAGGTCACTACTCACCTTATCTGGAAACAATACTCGAGGTTCCAAAATGCAATATCCGTCCTATCACCTTTAGCCTGTGGGGTACCTCAGGGGTCGGTCCTTGGTCCCCTCCTGTTTTCCCTCTTTATAAACCAGTTGCCCTCAATCCCAACCTTTGTACAAGTTACTCTATATGCCGATGATATGGTGCTCCTTGCCAGTACACAGAGTATTGGTGACATTAACTGTGGACTCAACTTGGATTTCGGTTGCATCCAATCCTGGCTCAAGGCAAGTAAGCTGGTCATCAACCTTCAGAAGATGCAGGCAATGTTATTCGGCTCCCTTCCCAAGGTGAGAGCGTGCCCGGCCGTGCTCAGAGTCGATGGCACTGACGGCACCCCTTTGAAGGTGGTGGAATCGTTCAAGTACTTGGGGGTGACTCTTGACCCACAAATGGATCTCACCCTGCACATACTTAACTCCTGTAAGGCAACCGACTGCAAACTAGGACTTGGTACAGAGCAGAAAGTTACCTCACCCCAGCTGCCAGACTTGCCCTGGCAAAAGGGGTCTTCCTCCCCTTGCTTTGTTACGGGCTTACCTCCTTCACGAATGCCCCCAAAGCCTGGCTCTCCAAATGGGACACCTCGTGTAACAACATATGTCGGTTCGCCCTATCAGCCCCTCGTCTCAGCCATCGGTGTCTACTTTACTCCAGACTGAGTTGGCTTTCCCCAAGCAACCATCGCTCATTCGTTATGGGCAAATTTACGGATAACATCATCCGATCATCTACTCCTCCAGCACTTGCTGACCTCCTCCAGCCTGTCCTCTCTGGCTATCAGTTGAGGTCCACTGAATCCCAGGCGCTGATGGTTCTGAAGACTCGCTCCCTTGCAGGCGATCGAGCAGTTGCAGCTCTTGCCCCAAAAACCTGGAACCTCCTACCTCCTCACATAAGTATTGCCCCCACCCACAGTTGTTTCAGGTCCTCCCTTTGGGATTACCTAAAACAAGCCTCAAGCTGCCTCTGTCCCCTGTAGTCCCTCCCTCCGTGAAGTGCCTGAAATAAAAAAAAAAAAAATTCCTGGCTGCGGAGTGCGCCTTATTCAAAATAAACAACAAATAAGCAATATTCACAAATATTGATTGCTGCTGACACTGGCTCTAATTTTTCCTGGCTGTCCTCCCTGGGTTGTTCTGCCTCATACTGAACTGCACTAAAATTGTTATCTGCCCGTTACCTGACTGTAGATGATTGCTTTTACCTGTCTGTACCTTGCCTGACAGTTGGACCCAAGCCTTTGTACTTTGTTTCGGCTGGTCCTTCTTGCTTGTATTCTGACTGTACCTTTGTGTAACTTGATGCTAGCCTCTGTACTGTTATTGCTTGTATCTCTCTGTATCTCTTCCGGGTCGCACCTGAAAATAGGCACGTGACTGTCTAGTGTGCTTACCTGGTAAACAAAAGCTAAATAAATAAAAGAACAGTGCTTTGTAACATAACTCTTGATCCAAAAGGAACAGTCTTTTTACAGATTTACAGCATGTGTACGCATACCATTTTTTTGTTTTAAAATTGGTGAGTAAATTACTCCTACTTGCCAACATAATCTGGAGCTTTGTTGTCACCTGATCCAATTCTTATCTAGAAAAAAAAAACTACACTTTTTTTTTTGCCTGGCACCCCCACCCCTGCCCAACTTGGCAGAGGCTTCCTCAGCCCCGCCCTGCTCGCCACCCCAGCCCAGGCTACTCTCCAGTAGGTCCCTCCCCAGGACATTCAGTCTTAAGCCCTGGCTTACCCCTCAGGACGGGGCCACAGAAGCAGGCCCCCCTCGGCGGACCTTTATCACAGCAGGAGTGGCCCAACTTGGCAGAGGCGGGAGTGTCACCCATGGGGCCGGATTTTTGTGAATGCTGATATTCTTCAGAGGCGGGACATGCAGTGACATCAACGGACATGTCTGATGTCTGTCCCGCCTCCCATGATGTATGGCCTCAGTATTTGCTGTTCCCCCACCTCTGCCAGGGGCTGCTAACATATTGACTGCTCCCTCTTTCCCCCCGGAGGAGAGTCACCAGGTGGCACTCAGTCCTTCTCTGCCTCGGCTGGCCCTCCGACTCCCGGGTCTGTTCCTGAACCCGTGTTGTTGGTGTCGCGAGCGGACGCCCTGCTGCTGTGCCGGCAGGCTGGCACAAACGACATTGTTTTTAAAAAGGTACTTCTCACTCCACTCTGTCCAGACATTTGTATGCGTCTGAATTTGCTCACCTCACTTTCAAAATGAGAAGTACATTACTCATCCCAAAAAAATGTATCTGGAGCCCTGCTACCCCCCTATAAATATGATGTAACTTTTACAAACCAAGTTATGAAGCATAAAAAGTTTTCCTTGTTTCCATCCATAGTCTCGCCCTACTTCTCAAGCAAGACTGTTATTATCTTGCTCCATACCAACCAAAATGACATGTTTGTTATCTCAAGACCTGCTAGTAGCAGGTCTGGATTCACGGTACTTTCACACTCATCATTTTTTTTTTTTAATACAAGTTTTTGGCCACTGGTAGCCTCCTCATGCCTGCTTTAGGTGATTGCCAGTATCCCGAGTCTCAACCGCCATGCTCCTGTCTCTTCGGAGGGGACACAAGGACGCCATTGCTGTCATTGATGGCTGCCAATGCCACATAGGTTTTTCTTTTTTTTTTTTTTTTTTTTTTTGCTTGGCCCCTCTCCCGTCTTGGCACAGCACTTGCATTCCCATTCATGTCACCGGATGCACGAGAATGTCCTGCTGGAGAGACAAGCTCCCTTGGCCCAACGCAGAGGTCGCTACAGCACCGGTACCAGGGTGCATCCCTTCCCTGGCTGAAAGCACTGTGCTTCTCCAGCCCTCTGGCTGCCCATCCGACTTCCTGGGTCTGCTCCCGAACCCGAGTCATCCGCACAGAAGGGCATGTTGCTTCTGCTGGGCCATTGAGCAGCCCCTATTCATCATTTTTATAATAAATTCGGCAGCTTTATCATTGCCTTCCTATTCTTAACATTTCTTACTTTAAATCATCTATAGTCCCTCAAGTATCCACATTGGGATATGTCTTCTCATTTATTTCCTATTGTCTAAGAAAGCGCCTTGTCTATACAGACTTGTAATCCTGTCACCATTTCGTTTTTCAATTTCCTTTATCCTTTTTTGTAATTTTTATATTGACGTCTCACCCAGTGACAAATTTTGTGATGTATATACTTATTCCTTGCGGAGAGTGATAACATTCCCAAATGGAAGTGGTAAACAGTGCCACTTGTATAAAGTAAAAAGAAAAGGTTAAATGGATGAATTTGCAATATACTCTTTGCAATATACTCTTCTTCCTCTTTTCAGCTCTTCTCATTATTTATTCAGTGCTCATGTTCCATTTCCTTTTCTCTCATCCCCCTCCTCTGCCATCCTTATCCCTGCCTACCCCCTCAACTGATCCTAATCAGGGACCCTGGTTTTCCATTTTTAACGGTAACACCGGTAGCAATCACAGAATCCTGCTTGGTTTGCGGATTTTGAATTCTTGTACCGGTGCCTCACGGAAATTGCATGTCACTGCACAGAATCTTTAAGATTTCAGCATCTTCTTACATTTTTTTTATTTTCTCTTTCTATGCCCCCTTCTCACAGCATCAGTCTCCACTTTTCAGAGATTCCCTAGGCTGGGTATCCCCTAGCTTCACCCCAGGTAATGCTCAGGAGCTCCTGTGGGCCTGCCCCTATCCTGCCTGGGTTGTACCCCCCAGGTGGGAAGAGAGGGAACCCCAGGTCACCCCTCCACACTCCCTTAGTGTGTGTCGGGCAGCCCAGTGGGTCCCTCATGGAGCCTGGTTATGAAGTCTGGGGCACCTGGGTCCCTTCTGCCAGTGGCTGATGTGGGGTGATTGTTCCTGGTTTTCTGTTCTCTGTCCCTGAGGGCACCGGCACTAGAGGAGATCCAAGGAGGTAGGTCACATAGAGACATGCCACTGCTCCAGATCCTGGCTAGCGTCCTCCCCTGCTGATCACTCTGCAGCACCATTGCACCACCACCATGGTCACACAGGTGGTGGTGGTAAAGCAGCAGAACCTGAAGCCCACCCTCCTGGAGGAGGAGAGCAGTTCCCGGTGCTTGGTCCTACTCCTGGCCAGACTTCCAGCAGCCGAGTTACGCTTCGACCTGGGTCACTGGCATTGCAAGCAGTAGTGCTACACGTAGCACCAGCGGAGTCGACCCAGATTTCAGCATCTTATAATGAATGCTGCTGTGCTTCGCATTCTTTCTGCTTTCTGCAGTATAGAGTCAGTAGGAAATCACCGCTCTGCTTTATTGTAACCAGCATTCAGTTTAACCACCATGCTTCCTACCAACGTCTCCATCACCTGAGGACTGCTTTCCTTCCTGAAAAAAAACAGTTTTCATGTAGTATGTGCCTAAGCGTCTTTTACTATTTCTATTACACTATATGATACAATAAAAATACAAGTATCAGCACACATGGGAAGGGCCACTGGAAAATTGCAAGAAAAGTAATCTGAAATTGCAGAGATTTTTTTGCAAAATTTGCTGGGAAATTGCAGGAGTTCTTCTATAGATCCGGAGTGCTTCACAATAAATCCTTTACTGTTTTCTGCAGCATATATTAGTCAGCATAAACTACTAAATGAATACACTGACACTTGAATATGTTTTAGATATGAAGAAAAACTTCTCTTTCTAACATGAATCCTAAACAGATGTGTTGCCTCTTCCAAAATGTAAAAACATCTGCCTCATACAGTACTAGATTCTATTTAGTGAGCCACAGAAAATCAATATTAAATAAATCCAGAATAAACAAATTTTATCTGTTTCTGGATGTAGAATAATGAAGCCTGATCAAAAGCTATTTACAGTGCTCTGTCAACTATTCACCAGCTTTGGGGTAAGAACAAATAAGCAGATGGAGTGGCAAATAGTTCAATTTTAGTAAAATGTTGTAAAGTGTTTCATGTTCATAATTTGCATTGTAGGTACTGTGCACTATTATTAAAATACATATTAAACGTTATATATGGATGTTATTATGGCTGGCAGTATAGCCTAGTGGTTAGAGTAACAAACAGTGATTGAACTGGGTACATTCAGCAGACTTGTTTGATTCCCACAAACTCTACTTGCATACTTTGTGACTCCAAGCAAGTCACTTAACCTTCCCAGTGCTTCTAGGTCACGCCTGAAAGCGGGCAGTTTTGCCTAGTGGCCTTACCTGATTTACAAAGAATATAAAAAAAATACCAATATATGTTTACTACATCACAGAATAGTAGTCAGGGTACCATGTAATTTACTTGAGCTGCAATGATTTTGTATAGGTAAAGATAAATGTTCAGATACATTTTATGTGTTTTATTAGCTTGCTTTTAGATTTTAGTCAGGTTTTTATTGTATTCTTTGCATATGAGCATCTAGGTTGTAGATTGCTAAATGCAGGATCACTGTTACCAACTAGCTTATTCAAGTTTATAATCAGCAGGGCCATCCAAAATCCTCAGTTGTTTGAATGAAAACTAGTCTGAATGGAAGTATGTTCACAAGGAAAAAACTGCCTTACTACTTATGAAAAGACTTCACAGTTAGCACCCCATTTAGGTGAGTTGGATCATTTGCACCTTTTCTCCCACCTGTTGTTTCAGTCTCTGTGATAACAAAAAGTTTTCTGATAGACTGCTTCAACAAAAAGCAAATGTTAGGTATTTAAGTGTACTTATGTTTGCCAGTGGATTTTGAAAGCACATTCAATGACATACAGAAGGTAAGACCCAGGGGCTGTATGATGCTGGTGGGGCGGAGTGGTGCTCAATTCACATCTGAGCTCAGACATGAAAACTGGGAGACACCCTTCTCATGGACACCAAGAAAAGAAACGTATCCACATGTCTAGAAGATGCATGAATCCATTTGAAGATCCACTTGTGGATTTTTTAAGTGAAGACACTTCATTTCAAAGAAGCAAATTCAAGCATTTATTTTTTTGCTCCTCCTACCAACTGGCCATCCACTCCTTCTGGCCTGCCAAGGCCCCCTAGCACCGCTGTTGAGTCCCAACCACCATCCACTGCCCCTTACTGCCGTGCTACCGGGTAACCCAAAGTAACCCTTCATTGAGTGGGCCCCTAACCCTATGGGAGGCTACCAGGGGAGGAGAGTTGCCCCAAAGAGCTTTCTGTGTATCCTGGGAATGGCAGGGGTCGGAATGGACACATGTCTGGGGCTTTCGGCTTTTGGAGGGACCGGCAGCCATCCTTCAGTTGGCCAGTGGGTGTTTTCCCATTTTCTTGGAAGCATGACAGGCCACATGATGTCAAAGCACAAGCCGACGTGTGTCATACTCCCTCCTACAGTGAGGGCCGATGTGTTGTCATGCCTCTGACCTCCACCAAGGGCCAGCAAATTCTGAGCCGTAAACCCACCCTCCCTCCCAGGAGAAGGTGAGTGGTCGTTGGACACTCAAGCCTTCACCCACTAGCTGGCCCTCCAACACCCAAGTCAAGTCTGTTCCCTAACCCTGGTTAGCGGTGTCACAGGCAGAAATCCAATTCAGGCAGTTAAATTATAGATAGGAAGAAACAAAGGTAGTCCACCTTAGCGGTGATGGTTCAGATTAATTCACATCTGAGTTCTAAAAAGCAAAAGAGCAAGTCATTTTGTAGCGGTGTGCATGTGGGGTGTGGGTGTTGAAGAAAGGGATCATAGTGCTGTCACTACTGCCATCATCCAGAGGGATGTGGACTGCATTGTTGCTACTGCCATCACACCGAAGGGGTGGGGGCTGTAGTGCTGCTGCTTCTGTCACACCTGAAGGAGGGAGGTCATAGTGCTGTTGCTGCTGCCATCACACCAGACGGATGGGGGCCGTAGTGCTGTTGGTGCTGCCATCGCACCTGAGGGATGAGGCTGTAGTGCTGCTTCCATCACACCTTAGGGATAGGGGCTGTAGTGCTGCTGCTGCCATCACATCTTGTACCTAAAATAACTTTAAATTGGTACAAGGATGGATGGATGTGCAATAGTGGAGGTCAAAATTGCTAAAATTCATGTTAGCAGAGTTAAAAATTGTTAAATAAAGTACACAGAACCAAATACCGGTAAAACCGGATTTTGGCTTAGCAGACACCAGTGACAATACCGTTATTTACAATGTGCAAAACGGAATATGCCCTTTTTCAATCCCGGTAAACCAGTGTCCCTGATCCTAATGTTTCATCTCTTACCCCAGTGTTCCTCTCCCACCCTCCCTCCTCTGTTAATATTCCCAATATAAAATTGTAACTTTTTTAATTTGTGTACTTGGTAGGATGGAGAGGCATCCTCCCTAGTTGTGTCCTTAATGAAAGTTTTAGATCACAATAGTATGTCTAGCTGAACAAAAAGGATTGTCTTTGCCAGTATTTAGACATGTTAGTGGAGCACTGTGCACCTGATGCTTAATAAAAAGGGATGTTAGGGGAAGAAGTAGAGAGAGAGAGAAAAAGGGTGGTGGTGATATTATGTGATTGTAAACCTACCAAGTGGTGCTGTTGATTCCGTCAGACTCTGAGTGCTTATGTTGGTAGACGGCGTTCTTGTTGTTACCATCAGTCAAACTGGCTGCTCAGTCTGTGTGCGGGATAGAACAAGTACACTCACCAATCATTTTATGAGCATGCTGTACATATTTATTTTGTTTGTTTATTCGTTTGTTGACTGGGTAGGTGCTCTGATCCCAAGGACCATTTTCAGGCATGACTCAGGCCACTGAGATGGCACAAGAATAAAGAGGTACAGTACATTAGGAAGCATAGCAAAGATCATTCTTGTACTTCTGCCCCATCTTTTCTAGCCAGTGCAGTTATCTGGGTTTCCGGGGGAAGGGAGGCAGGTGGAATGTTTACTGTTTTATTAGCTTTGTTCTGCACCTTTAAGAGCAACTAGACAAGGTCTCAGTTATACTAACATACTAAAAGCCAGCAGAATAGGCCAAATGGTCTGTCTTGTCTGCTCGAAAGCCAGCAACCTAGTGGCTGTTCGTCTTACCACCCACCAGCCCCCGAGAGGATCTTCTTTGGTTTCAGTTTACCCTTGTACCTGTCCCAGCCCTTCTTGAGGCCCTCCACTGTGCCTTCCTCCATCAGCCTCCCGGGCAGCACGTTCCATGGCTCCACCACCCTCTCAGTGAAAAAATGCTTCCTACGTGCCCCCCCCTGTAATTTTCCCCTCCAGCTTCCACTCGTGTCCCCTGGTTGTCCCCCTTCCCTTCTTAAGTCTAAACAGCTCCATGGTTCCACTCCTGATTATTCCTTTTACATACTTGAAAACCTCAATCATGTCTCCCCTGTCCCTCCTCTCCTTCAGCGAGTAAAGCCCAGGCTCTTCCAGTCTCTCATCATAAGGCCTCCCTTCCATGCCCTGAATCATCCGGGTCGCTCTCCTCTGGACTCTCTCCAGCAGCGCTATGTCCTTCTTCAAATGAGGTCTCCAGAACTGTACACAGTACTCTAGCTGCGGCCTGACCAAGGCATTATATAGAGGGAAGATCACGTCCCTCCTTCTGGACGTAATTCCCCTGGCTGTACAGCCTAGTATCCTGTTTGCTTTAGCTGCAGTTCTTCTACAGTTTTCAGTGTTATTCATTTTGACATCTGCCACCACCCCTAAATCCCTTTCTCCCAATATGGCTTGCAGTGTGACACCCCCGGGAGTATACATGGCCCGGTTTTGACCCCCAAATGAAGTACCTTACATTTCCCGGCATTACATTTCAGTCCCCACCTCCTTGACCACCCCTCCAGGGTATCCAAAACCCCCTGGACTGTCTCCCTCGCTTCTTCACAATTCACCAGTTTTGAATCGTCCGCAAAGAGACTCAACCTATTTCTAACCCCCTTCCCTATATCCGAGACGTAGGCATTGAACAAGAGTGATCCCAATAGTGAACCTTGAGGGACCCCAAATGAAGTACTGATTACCTTCCTGGGGGAGGAGAGTATCCCACCCACCATTACCTTCTGTAAACGCGCCGAAAGCCAATTTTCAACCCAGTTGAGCTCCTGCCCTCCCACCCCATCTCTCCTATTTTTGCTATCAGTCCATTATGGGGCACTGAATCAAATGTCTTGCCGAAATCTAGGTATAGTACATCTACTGGCCTATGTCTATCCGAGGCCCCCGTCACCCAGTTATAAAACTCTACAAGGTTGGACTGACATGATCTCCCCGGGACAAATCCATACTGTTGATTATCCTGGTGTCCTAACCTCTCCAACTGCCTTCCAAGCCTCTCCTTGATAAAGCCCTCCATTACTTTGCCTACCACAGACATTAGACTGACAGGACTATAATTCCTCATCTCCTCCCTAGACCCTCCTTTATGTATCGGCACTACATAAGCCACCCCCCAGGCCTGTGGCACCCATCCTGTCTGCAGAGAGGTGTTAGAGTTCAGCTAGTGGAGCTGCCAGATCCTTCGCCAGTTCCTTCATAACCCTCGGATGTAGTCCGTCCAGCCCCGGTGCTTTATCAGTTTTTAGCTTCCGAAGGGCCTCCCTCCCTCACCCTATCCACTGTGATTTCACCCTCCCAGTCCACTCCCTCATGCAACCTTCCTACTCCTTCTGGGTCTGGTCCAGCGTGTACCCCAGCCTCTTTCCATCCTTTGGTCTCAGACTGAGACTGACCTCTCACTTTTGCTGGCTCCTCTTCCCTCCCATCAGGCTGAAGAGATCCCTTGTCACCCTCTGCAAAGACTGAGGCAAAGTACTCATTTAGTAACTCTGCCTGTTCTCCTGCTTCCTGAGCCCAACCCCCCACACTCTTAATCCTATTGATCTGTGTCCTCCTTTTCTCTTCTCTCTTATGTATCTATAGAATCTCCCCCGCCAGATATTCCTAGCCAGGCTTTTCTCCATCCCTGCCTTGGTGCCCCTCAGCACTCTGGTGACCTTCCTGGCCAATAGTTCAACTCCCTCGTTTCTTGTCTCCCCACAGAGCGTTTGAAATGTGTATAGGCAGCCTTTTTTATCCCTTACCGGCTCTTGCCCTCGCTGGTCCACCAACATGACTTGCTGGTTCCACCACGCTTATGCCTTACTTTAGTACAGGACCTAGTAGCCTCTTGGACCCCTTCTTTAATGGTCTCCCACAAATTTCCAGCATCCATGTCTGGCCTAATCTTGTCCGTCCTCTCCCTTAGAATCCTACCCATACCCACGAAGTCCGCTCCCCTAAGTCATCCACTACTGTATGAGTGCGGTCCCCCCAATACAGCAGGAACCAGACTGTGGCATGGTCACCACCCGTCGGTGGACTACACACCTCCAGGACTCTTATTTGTTCACTGTCTGCTAGGACAGCATCCAGTATCCACCCCTCTCTAGTAGGTTCCCCTACCTGTTGGACCAGGAAGGCATCCTGAAAGACATCCATCAGTCTCTGTTCCCTGGTTACATAGGATGTCATGGTGTCCCAGTCCGCCCCCTCGGCATATTAAGACCACCCATGATCACCACCACTTACCCTTTCCAAGGTCACAGTGACCCTTGATGTTCTCAACCAGTTTATCCTCTAGAGCCTCTTCTATTGCAGGGGGCCTATATACCACCCCTATCTTCAATTTCTTCCCTCCCCTCATTTGCAGGGTTACCCAAATCGCCTCCCCACCCCCTCCACGCCACAAACCACTATGTAATTACTGACTATCAGCGCAACCCTCCCGACTCCCCTATCTTTCTTGAATATCTTGTAGCCCTCTAAGTTTAGGTCCCAGTCATTTCTCTGGGTGGCCCATGTCTATGTAATTGCCGCCACATCTTCTGTTCCTTCAGCCAGTATAGCCTGTAGCTCGGGCATTTTATTGCTCATACTCCTGGCATTGATCAGGACTGTCCTCCACCCTGACTTCTCCCCTCTCGCCAGTCCTCCCAAACCTGCGTAGTCCCTTTTCTGCCCAGGTTTCCTTCAGTTTGCAGCAAAGTCCCCCCCCACTCCTCACGTGCCCTAGACCTGGACCCTCAAACAGACCCCACGGGGTCTCTTTATTATTTGAACCCCCCCCTTTACAAGTTTAAACCCCACCTCTCGCCTATGAATCCTGCAAGTTTTAATTTCAAGATCTCCCTTCCTTCCAGGTTGAGATGTAACCTATCCCTGGCATAAAGTCCCTTCTAGGGACATGGATATGTTGTTCATCCACACTGTCTGGCAGGTTCCTTGCCGCTTTAAATCTTGCCAGAAGGTCTTCAAGCTGGCTCCTCCCACCCACCCGGGTGGTAAAACTCTTGGCTCCGCCCCATGACGCCAGATCTTCCTTACCGCTTGGAAGCTCAGGTTCCCTCCTTAATGCTCTGCGTGTAGACTGGATCCTATTTCTTCGGTTTGCCCAAAACTTATTCTCAAATTTTCAAGACTTCGGTCAAATTACTCCCTCGCAGCTGCGATGGACAAATCGACTCCCGGATTTCAGCGGTGCCCATGTGGGCAGAAAATGTCCAGGACGGATCCGCACTCCACGTGTGTCTACTGCCTCGGCCTAGACCATGACCCGCAGGCCTGCGAGTTATGCCGTTCGTTTTCGACCAACGTCCTGGAAGACTGCGCTGCCCGGTTACAGCTTGGCGCCCGGGAAGCGCTACCCGCCGGTGAAGTCGAGGGAGGCCCGTTGGGCGGTTACCGCGGTGGTTGGCTCAGCTGAGCAACTCGAGCAGATGATCGCCCATGAGGAGGAGGCGGCCCAGGCCACATCATCCTCTTCCTCGGTCGCGGCATTTATCCTGCTCTCTCTGGGTACCTCCTAATCAGCTTCTTTTAAGGAGCTTTGCCAGTCCCTTTCCATGAAGGGAGAGGGGCCATTGGGACATTCTTCTCAGTCCAAAAAGAAGGACTCGAAAGGTAAGTCCCACCGTCGGCGTTCTTGGGTGTGGGAGGTCCCCTTCCCCGGACGATCGACACTCGACTTGATCGAGGTTGGCTAAGGTGACTTCCACGGTGTCCCCAGGTCAGCGGCGAGACACCCCCGTCGGCCATCGGTCGAGATTTTTCTCGACCCGGCGGATGGGCTGTCGACTGGCGGAAACCTACCACCCTTCTTCTACCAGTTCCCCGGTGGAAACCGGACTTGCCTGCGCCTCCGGTGCGAGTCCGTCAAGGCTTCGAAGCCGAGGAAGAGCGGGTGTCCCCCGCTCCTTCCCAGACCCGTCCTCGGAAACACCGAGGATCTCGGTCTCGGTCTCAGACATCCTCTTGGTCCAGCCGATCCTGCCGACATGGGCGGTCTTGGTCTCTGCACCGAAGTAAGCGGCACCGCCGCTTGTCCTCGTCTTCCTCCTCGGAAGAGGAGAGGCTTTGGCACAAATTGCGTCAGCGCTACGAGGACCTGATGTGGCAGCAGTTACTTCTTCTGGGAACACGTCGACGCCCGCCGCTTCTCCCCTGGCCATCAAGTGGCTGTCACCCGAGCGGCCGAAACAACCCCTCGCTGTAGTCAGGGTGCCCAAGCCTGGGCCAGTTGTTCGCTGAAACCAGCTGCCCACCGATTGTGGTGGAACCTCCACCTTCACAACCGAAATCGGGGCGCCGACCAGGGACTCTCGGTTGGGTGGGAGGGCCTCGCCCACAGGTTGTCGGTCACACCTCACTCCTGACCATCATCGGCCAGGTGGAGGTGGCTCCAGGCCCCAGGCAGCTCTTTCGCTGGACTCCTCGAGTCCGATGACGACTCCTTCCTGTTCTCCAGGTCCATTGACCTGGAGTCCTTCGGGGGCCAGTTGATGGATGAAAGCCCATCGTCCTTCATGGGTCTGCTTCAGCTCATCTCTGAGTCTTCCGGGATGCAGCTCGAGCCTATATCCAAGCAGGCCAAGTATTCCCTATCGGAGATACTGGACCAAGGGGATTCACCCATGGAGGCCTTTCTGGTGGCTGAAGTCATTGTTTGCCCAGCCTTGGGCTCTAGCAGTGGCCTGCTTCCTGTCCTGTGCCTTGACCAGGATGGCTGGGAAGTATCGGTCCTGTCTCTTTGTCAAGTTTTTCAGAACACCCCTCCGCCGAGGGGTTGGTCACCGGCAGCGTTTTCCGGCGTTCTGAAAACGCTAGGGATGTAGATAAGCCCCCTGACAAGGAGTCCAAAAAGCTGGACTATGCTGGGCACAAGGTGTACGCTACATCCTCCATTGGCCTCCACCAGGCCAGCTCGGCCATGCTGATGGCACACTTCTCCCACGCCCTCATGGGCTCCCTGGATGAGGTGATCCCTCATCTCCCGGCTGACCTGCAGACCACGGTCAGGCGAGTGCACGGGACCAGGGAAGGGCGGTGGCAAGCAGCAGCCTAAATGGCTCTGGACTTGGGACTCTGTCCAGATCAATCACGGCCGGTGGTCGTCATGCGCTAGCAGAGCATGGCTGAGGATATCCCACCTTCACGGCGGATACCCAGCATAAACTGGCGGATGTCCCTTCCTGGGGACCGACCTCTTCAGCCCTGGAGTGGAAAGTCACCTCCAGCGGATCGAAAAGTCCAGTGCCACTCTGGACTCGGTCACCTCCGTTCAGAAGGACAAGGGCCATCGACAACAGCAATATAAGTCCTTTTGACCTTCTGCGCCTGCGGCACGTCCGGCCCAACAGCACCAGCACACCAAACCCAAGCCTGCGGCTTCCTCTAATAGGAAGCAAGGAGGAAAAGGCCCAGGAGGTCCCTCGGCCGGTCCCTCCTCTAAGCCTGCCCAGTGATGGGTTGAGGGTTGTCCTCCCAGCCTCATCACTTCCCTGTTCCCCGTGGGGATGGCTCTGCCACTTCCTTTCCGCCTGGTCCGTTATCACCACGGACGTTGGGTGTTGGAGTGGTAGGAAAGGGCCTGCCCCTGGAGTTCGAACAGGCCCTGCTCCTTCCAGCCGCCGCCGCCCCCTCGGGGGCTACGTGTCCGCAGCCCTCTGTTGGCTCGCCGAATGAGCATCGCCCTGCTTCTCGAAAAAGAGGTGATCAGGAAGGTGGCGGATCCTCCTCCAGACCCGGGGTTTGTGTCCAGATACTTCCTGGTCCCAAAACGGATGGGGGGCTGGCGTCCCATTCTCGACCTGCACGACCTGAACAGGTTCCTAAGGTCTCGGACCTTCAGGATGGTCACTCTGGCTCAGATAATCCCATCCTTGGAACGAGGCATGTGGTTCTGTTCTCTGGACCTCCAGGACGCATTCTTTCACATCCCAATCCGTCCGTCCCACCGGAGATTCCTCCTCCGCTTCAGGGCAGAGGGATCCTCTACGAAGTTTTCTGCAATGTCCTTCGCCTTCCTCAGCTCCCGGTCTTCACCAAATGCATGGCAGTGGTGACAGCATTCCTGCGGAGCCGAAGGTTCCGGGTATACCCCTACCTGGACGACTGGCTGATTGCAGCCCCCTCCAGAACGGAGGTGGAGCGGTCCAGAGATCTGGCCCTCCAGGTTTGCTCTCAGGTTGGCCTCCTCATCAACGAGGCCAAGTCGGAACTCGTGCCAAAGCTGGTGATCCAGTTCATCGGGGCAGAGCTAGACTCTGTACGAGCCAGAGCATGGCTCCCGGCGGACAGGGCCGAGGTTCTTTTCTCCTTTGCCCAATCATTTCAGGTTGGGCAATTGCACCCTGTCCGGGACTTCCTGCGCCTCCTGGGCCTCATGGCGGCCTGCACCAGCGTGGTCCGTTAAGCTCATTGTTGTGCGTCGTCCTTCAATGGGGCTGGCCAGTCAATGGTCACAGCACTTGATCCACTGGATCAGCTAGTGACAGTGACCCAGGAATGTGGGCGACTCTCCAGTGGTGGACCGTTCCAGCACATCTGCAGGGGCATCCGTTTGTCCGCCCGAGCCGGCGGTCTCTCTATCGACCGATGCCTCTTTGATGGGTTGGGGTGCCCATCTGGGAGCACAGAGCGCACGTGCCTTGGTCCCTCGGTCCCTGGCTGCCACATCAACCTGCTTGGAGCGTCTGCCTAGCCTCACCGCCTCGCTCCGCTTCTATGGGGTCAAGGTTCAGGTCCAGACATTGCTCACGACATATGTACTGCCTAAACCTCCAGGGCGGGATGCTGCCCATGCCTCTGTGCAGGTAAGCTCCTCCGATTTGGTCACTCATGCGCAGCCTGGAGGTGGACCTCCTTGCCATCCATGTGGCAGGAGCCTCCAACACCCTGGTCGATGCCCTAAGCCGGATAGGGGCTGCGTCCCATGAGCTGTCTCTCCTGCTGGAGGTAGTACAAGATCTGTTCTCCCACTGGGGCATGCCTCAGGTGAAGCTGTTTGCCTCTAGGGAGAATCTGGCTGAGACTGTTTCATGCCACCCCAGCAGGGCTCGCTGCAGGATGCCTTCCGGGCCGTGGACCCCGGGCCTCTTCTCACGCTTTCCCCCATTTCCCTTGATCCACAAGGTGCCTCTCAAGGCGAGGAGGGATGAGGCACAGGTGATTCTGGTAGCCCCAGACTGGCCCCGCCAGTTCTGGTATCTAGATCTCCTCAATCTCAGCTCCAGGCTCCCGAGGCGGCTTCCAGCCCGCCCAGACCTGATCTCGGTCAGTCAGGGGAAGGTATTCCATCCGGACCTTCAATCCCTGCACCTGACGGCCTGGTTCTTGAACAGCTAGAGTTCCAGGCCTTGGGTCTTTCCGACGAGGTCCTCAACATTGTTGAGGTGTCCCGTAAGGAGTCAACCAGAAAATGCTACACCTTCAAATGGAAGAGATTCTCCATTTGGTGTCAGGGCAAGAGCCTGGACCCTTCCTCCTGTTCCTTGGCAAGCATTCTGGACTACCTGTGGTCCCTTTCTCAGTAAGGGCTTCGGTCGACGACCCTTAGGTGCCTTTGGCAGCCATCTCTGCTTACGGGTGTGGGCGGGGAAGCAGTCGATGTGCGCAGGAGAAGGTGGTCGAGCGTTTTCAAGGCCTTGACCACATATCCTCCAGTGCGAGAACCTCCACCTCCGTGGGATCTACTGCTGGTATTGGCTAAGCTCATGGGCAAGCCTATTTGAGACGATGCGCAGATTGTGACATCTTTCACCTGTCGTGGAAGACCGCCTTCTTGGTGGCTATCCGTCAGCAGAAGGATGGGAGAGCTCCAGGCGCTTTCCATCGAGTCTCCCTATCTGGTCTTCCACAGGGACAAGGTTGTCCTGCGCCCCCACCCGAAATTCCTTCTGAAGGTGGTGTTGGAGTTTCACCTTAACCAGGTGTTGACTCTGCCAGTGTTCTACCCCAATCACACCTCGGAGGCTGAATATAGGCTCCATACTTTGGACCCTAGAAGAGCGCTCACTTACTACAAGGAGCGGACGGCTGAAGTTCGGGGAGAGGTTCGCCAGCTGGTTGTCACCTACGCTGAAGCCGCACCTGGCAGACCTGCAGCCAAGTGGAGATAGGCAGGTGGGTCACCTCCTGCATAGATCTCTGCTATAGGTTGGCGGGCATGGAGCCTCCCAGAGGGATAAGAGCTCATTCTACCCGCCATACCGCTGCATCGGTGGCTGCTTCCAGGGACGTTCCTATCCAGGAAATCTCCAGGGCTGCTACCTGGAAGTCAGCACACACCTTCATCACCCACTACCATCGACCTTGAGTGGCTGGGATGTGCTGGTTTTGGGGCCTCGGTTCTCAGTCTTTATTTCCCAAGTGAGGGTGTGCGCCTTGCCTCCCTCCTCCCGGAGAACTGCTAGAAGTCTGCCAGACAGTGTGGATGAACAACATATCATGTCCCTAGAAATACAGGTTACTCACCTGTAACAGGAGTTCTAGGAATGGTATATGTTGTTCATCCTACATTCCCGACACCTCCCGGCTTGACGCACAACCTGGCTTCAGCGGGCTAGATCTGGCGTCATGGGGCAGAGCCGAGAGTTTTACCACCTGGATGGGTGGGAGGAGCCAGCTTGAAGACCTTCCAGCAAGATTTAAAGCGGCAAGGAACCTGCCAGACAGTGTGGATGAACAACATATACCATTCCTAGAACTCCTGTTACAAGTGAGTAACCTGTATTTATCCTCCCAAGTATCCCCCCAATCCCCCATCAGCCCATGTCCCTCTGCCTTGCTCCAGTCTCTGAGAAACTGGTTCACCCTCTAAGTTTTAGCTTGTTTTCCCTGGTAACCCTTAGTACAGGCAGAATCTCAGAGAAGGAAATTTTGCTTCCTACAGAGTGACAAACCCTGGCCAGTTCCTGGAATCTAGCCTGTATTTCTAGCTCACTGTTCCCTTCCAAGTCACTTGTCCCCAGATGTACTGGGAAATCTGGGGATCCCCCGTAATCCAGCATTAATGAGTATAGGTGGAATTTAGCCTTGTGTATGGATAGTCCTGGTATACATTTAGCCTTGACTGGGCTGCTTTTATTCTCCCCCTGCCCCTCCCATTGGATACCCCGGTCCTGGAGTCACCCAGCAGTATCACCTTCGTCCCACCACCCATTTTGATAGCCCGTTTTGTTCCTTCCAGACTCCTCCTTTTGTCATCAACCCCCTGCTTGCTCCTCCCTCTCCAGTCAACCTGGGTGTCTCTGTGAGCCCTTTTTGTTCCTTCCAGACTCCTCCTTCTTTCAGCAACCCCCTGCTTGCTCCTCCCTTTCCCATCAGCCTAAGGGCCACCCTCATGTGCATGCTCTACCATACTCCTTTTACCTGTCCCTGACATTTTGCTCCTCGCTCCCCAATCTCCCGAGTGATCAGAGTTTGCCCTCCCAGTTCTACCTCCGTCTCCCTTCCTGAGCTAAAAACATTCAGTCCCACACCCGAGAAACCTCCCGTTACCCCCTCACTCTGAACCTGTACTTCCCTTCCCAACTACTGTAATTTTCCCTACCCTATTTTCCACCTCTTCCGGTGATATCTGTCTCGAAACTGCCCTATCTAGAGAACTCTCTACCAACCCCCCTCCTTGATTGACATCCCCAGCCCAGACACAGGCCTGACCCCAGTCCCGCCTCCTTCCACCCTGGACTCCCTCAGTGCCTCACCCTTCTATCATATTTCCCTCCAACCTAGGCTCATGTCCCTCTCTCCTCCTTCCTTTCCTTTGAATCTGGCTCCCTCCTCTGTTCCCCGACACCCTTAGCTTACAGACCGAACCCTCACTGTTCACCTGCTCCCCCCTTCCACCAGCCTCCTTCACTTCATCTCCCAGATATAGTAGGGTGAATCTGTTTGAAAGTGTGATACTTGCCCCCGTTTTGCTCTCTCCTACCCTCCTCTGTCCAGCCCCTCCTATGGTTTGCTCCGTACATTGCTTGTTCTGCCCGGATGTGCCCCTTTTGGTCTAGTCCACCTGCCCCTGGGGTATGCCATTTTGGCACGCTCATACATATGGTCCATACCCAACTTAACTCCTCATCCTCCCCCTCTAGCTGCTCTCTAATCCCCTGATCGCCTCCCTAAGATCCTCCAGTCTTAAACACACTGGGCACCCTCAGAACCTCCATGCCCAATTTAATATTATGGCCGCCCCACATCCTGTACATCCAATCACCCTACCGAAGAAGCCCACATTGACAGCCCCCCAAGCCCACTCTCATTTTGGGATTAAATAATATGGCCTCCTATCAGCAATACACACACAGTACCCAGCAATAATCAGTTTTACAACAGCAAAGACCAGCAGTAGACAGTTTTCAGCAATTTATCCCCAAGCCGCATAATATCTAGCTATCAGTCATCAGCAATCCCCTAAATAGTAACCCCAATGACCCCAAATGCTAATTTCAACCTCCAACAGTAACCACCAAACCAGTACAGTATATGTAACTTATGCCAGCCCCCCACCTGACCAGCAACAATTTTGAGCTTCTTATTGCTCCAGCTCAACCAGTGTCACCATGCCCTTCCCCAAGGTTCCACCCTCTCTGACCATTTAATAGAGGTCGGGGCCGGGGTGGGTGGTGTGGGACACAATTACAGCTCACCAACGAACAGTGAGGTGGCTGGGCCCGTCTATGTAGCCAAGCCCAGGCGCAACTCAAATTTGGTGCCCTCACTCCCGATTGGTCCTCAATTATGTAGAAAAAGGGATGTAAGAAGTAGGAAAAAGAGAGGTGAGTGGAAAACATTTTATTTTATTGTTGGAGGAAAGGGGGGGGGTGAAGAGGCAACACAGAATGGATCTTATCCAGATTTAAGCATTGGTTACATTAGGTCTTTGTTTGTCGTCTGTCAGATTTTCTGTCTTTTTCTTCCTCCTCTTCATCTTCTTTTTCATTCTTTTTCTTCTTGACTTTTCTCTGGGGAGGTGGGTTTGGGAGTGTAGTAGCACCGTTGTTGTGTTTTAGCATCTCTTCAGTACATTGGGTGTTTGGATTCTCAGATACTGGAAATGTTGAGCTTGGTTGTGATGATTGTGCAGTTGCCTGTGTAGTTGAAGATTTGGGGTGAGGGAGGTGGGGAATTTTCTCTATATGGATGGGTTTATGAGTGACTGTCCAGTTTTCGAGGTTTGTATTTGGTATTGCCGTAGCGTTCATCAGAACCATGCTGTACTTTTCGGGATCTTCATAAATGTTGTAAGTGGCCATTAACAACGTTTTTTATTTTTGCTAGGGGAGGGGTTATTGAAAAAATAGTTGAATATCTCTCTAATAGAGCTTACGTTTAGGTGGAATGAACAGTTTCTGTTTTGAGATTGTTTCTATTGAAAAATCTGGGTATACATTGAACTGGCACTTCTCATATTTCAAGCCTTTATGCATCCTAGCCTTTCGTAGAATTTCCTCTTTATTCTGGTATTTATGAGATTTTATGTATACCATCCATGAAAGAAGGTTGTTGTATGCCATAGTTCTTGGACACCCTCTGTGAGCTTTGTCCAGTAAAATTGTGTCTCCTGTATATTTCCTCCTGTCACAAATTTCTGAAAAAACTCCAGAGGATCTCCTGTCCCCTCAGTACCTACAGATACTTTTCCCTGTCTTAACTTGTCCCATCTAGAGTGATCCCCCGTTCAGCATTTGTTGCACTAGTCATTGCTTAGAGGGGGGCACTGTGGAGCCTGGGCAAGATGCCGCCTGGACTTAGAGCTCATACTACAGCATGCCCACTTTCTGTTCCTGGATAAGATGAGTGCTGTTGGCCTCTCAGCTCCTGCTGTGCACTTGTTCTTTTCATACCTCTCTGGCCTGCAGTCAGTACAGGTTGGTAGTGCCCTGTCACCTCCACTTTCCACCCAGGCTGGTGTCCCACAGGGCTCCATCTTGGGGCCCATCCTGTTCTCTATCTTCCTTAATGACCTCCCCATAGCTTGTCATTTACACCTCTGATTCCTCCACAACACCATGGAAGGTCTGCTCTAGCAAGACTTCCACAATATCCTGCATTGGTTTCAGTCTAACTAACTCCAGATAAACACACAAAAAATTTGGTCAAAACAAACAAAAAAAACCAATGTCCATGACTTTTGGCACCAGTCAAAAATTAGCCGGACTCCCACCTCTGCCTCTTCTCCACCCTGGATGGCACAGCTCTTGAAGTGGCTTATTCGTTCAAATACCTCAGTGTGTGACTAGACAGCAGACTTGACTTCTCTGCCCACATTGATACTATCCATGCAAATCTCTGCCCTAAACTTGGTGCTGTGTACTGCAGTAAAGACTGTCTGTCGTCTGTGGTGTGAGCTTGTCACCAGAATGGTGCTCCTGATCTTTGACTATGTGGATATGGTATATGGTACCACTCCCTCCACCTCCCTGGCCAAACTGGACACCCTCTGCAATGCCTTCTGTCATTTTGCCACCAACTTCACCTCTCATACCTACCATTGCTCACTTTACTCCTCCTTATCCATTCTTCCTCTACCTTCACGTCACTAGAACCACGGTGCCTCATTCATACCCAAGTACTGGCTGGGGTCCCTTACTCTCTGCAACCTTACCCGCTTGCCCTGAATTTGTTCATCTGCCATGAGCCACCTGGTCAGTGGTTCCAGATGCAAATTAAACAAATCCCTCCTCAAGGACCTTTTCCCCCCTTCCTGTAGATGTGCTTAATTTTTATCCTTACCATATTTGCCTCCGCGCTTGTTTGCAGATTAGCACTTATCCTATATTATTCGTGCAAGTGATTGTTTTGTATGTTTTTATAGTCTCCTAGCACCTCTCTTGTTATTGTTAGATGTTTATTGCAATGTATTGTTATCTATTTTGTTCATCCTATTTGATGTTTGTATTCTGTTTTCATTTATACACTGCTTTTGACATTTGCTGCTCTACTTACTATGTAGCCCTGTTCCCCCCCCTGTTCCCCGGGATGCATCTGGAGACGAACATTTTTTTGCTCAGTATGCCTTTTCTGGTGAAACTTTTAAATAAATAAAACAAATATGGGGAAGGGGACAACACTGCCTTGTACCCTTCTATAGGGGAAATGACTGTGAGTAGACCCCATTACAGGAAACTCTACCAGTTGGGTGAGAATAAAGGATCTTCACCCACTCCAGGAATGTATAGGGAATACAGTTTGGTCAAGACTTCCTCCAACTTACGATCTTGTTGGTCTTCTCACAGGCAATTGCCTCTGCAACCCATAATTCTGGGCATTCATTGGATCTGGTCTTCCTCCTGGGTATGCAGATCTCTGATTTAGTGGTGGAGCCAGTTGGATGGTCTGACCATTCCACTATCAGATTCAATTTCCAGGTCCCCCCTTATAGGCCTGCTCCAGTGGAGATGGTTCGGTACTGTCCTTTAAGGGGAACAACCCCAGATGGTCTGATGGTGGCACTGGATCTGTCAGTACTTCGTAACATTAGCATGTGTCCGGACAACCTACTACAAGCTTATAACGCAGTGGCAGCTCTGGACTCCATTGCTTCATTCGTGTTCTCCCCCTCACCCTTCTCCCTCAGTCCCCTTGGTTTGATGGGACTTTGAGGAAGATGAGAAAAGAGGGGCGAAGGATGGAGCATCGTTGGCAGAAAACAGGCCTTGATGCTGACAGGCATAGATTGACGGCCCATTATTCGTACTATCAATTGGCGATCTCGTGTAAGAAGACAGTATTCCTGTCTGGGAGATCGCTGCCGCAAAAATCAACCTCCGCGGCTCTTCTGAACAGAGGACAGACTGTGCAGTCCAGCCTGCCTGCAAGTTCAGAGAGCATTGTCACAGGATCGGTGTGATGAGTTTGCTCATTTCTTTGCTGATAAGGTTGCTGACATCAGGTCAGAGATCTGCTTAACTAGCTCCAATGGACAGGGCAGTGATCGGCAGGAGGTTGCAGAACCATGGTTTTGCTGGGAGGCATTCAGCCGGCCGGCGATTGAGGATGTCATAGGGATGATCCTGAGTATGCGGCTGACTTTCTGTAGTTTGGACCCAGGCCCAACTCGCCTCCTTGTGGGATGCGTTGAGGTCATCGGCCCGGTCCTGGCTGAGATAGTCTGGAGGTCACTTGAGTTGGGTGAGTTTCCTGACTGAAGGAGACAGTGGTTACTCCCCTCCTTAAGAAATCTCTCGACCCCGACTGCCTAGCCAGCTTCAGGCCGGTCACTAACCTGCCCTTTGTGGGCAAGGTTATAGAGAAGGTGGTCGCACTGCAGCTGGATGATCTTCTTATCATCCATGACATCTGCGATCCTCTCCAGTCAGGATTTAGGAAGAGCCATTGCACTGAGACTGCCCTGGTCTGGGTGCTCAGTGATCTCCTGATAGCGAGAGATCAAAGGACCTGTTCCATCTTGGTCCTTCTTGATCTCTCTGCAGCATTTGACACCGTGGATCATGGCATTTTGCAGGAGCACTTGTGGGTGATCAGTGGACTGTCGAGTACGGTCCTCAGGTGGTTCCATTCATTCCTTACTGGGAGATCTCAGAGAATTATGTCAGAAATTTATTCCTCAGCACATTCTCTCTTATTATGTGGGGTTCTCCAGGACTCCATGCTTTCGCCTATGTTATTCGCGGTATACATGCTGCCATTAGGAGACATTGTGAGGCGGTATGGTTTGAGTTTTCACTGCTATGCAGATGATACTCAACTATACATGTCCTTTGTGGCCGACCAGGGTGATGTGGTCTCGATGTTTAACAACTGCCTCGCCGCGATACCGGGCTGGATGAGTGCCTGCTGGCTGAGGCTGAATGCGGACAAGACTGAGGTTTTGGTGGTGGACCCTGGTCACCAGGTAGAGGGATTTTCGGCAGAGCGGGCCTCTGGACTTATGCTCAGTGGCTGCTGGCTGATATCCTCTGAACAGGTGCGGAGTCTGGCTGTTATTTTTGATGAGGGGCTGAACCCTGAAGTCTCAGGTGTCATCTGTCATCTAAATCTCATTTTACCACCTGAGAAATATCACCCGGATTAAGCACCTAGTTCCGCCCGACGATCTTCCTACTTTGGTCCACGCCTTTGTGACCTATCGCCTTGATTACTGCAACACCCTGTACCTAGGGCTTCCAGGGGTTGATATCCACCACTTGCAGCTGGTGCAGAACACTGCGGCCAGGTTGTTGACTTGGCTGTCTAGATCTGTCCATGTCACACCTGTGCTGCGTGAGCTGCACTGGCTGCCTATTCAGTGGCAGATCACCTTCAAGGTTGGCTTGCTAACCTGTAAGGCCCTACATGGTCAGGAACCGAGTTATCTGCAAGAGCTCCTCTGTTTCTACCACCTCTTCCGACTGCTCCGCTCCGCCGAGGAGGGATTGCTAGAGATTCCCAGGGTTCGCTTGAAGAACTCTGGAGCCTGTGCATTTGCTTTTGCGGTTCCTACCCTGTAGAATTCTCTACCTCCATGGATATGGGGGTGCCTGACTGTGGAGAGCTTTAAATCTGCCCTTAAAACTTATCTATTCTCTCTGGCGTACCCTGAGTTTTAAATGTATGGATTTGGATGTTTTAACTGTTTTTAAATCTTTGTTCTAGTTGTTTGTAAAAGCGCTTTGATATTCTTTGAATTGTGCTTTACATAAATAAAGTTGTTATTATTTATTTATTTTTATTTATTTCAATCTAGGATTACAATACCTTTGAGCCGAGGCTCTTTTACAAAGGTTCCATGTCAGCGTATGCAACAGTCATCATTTTAGTTACAAACATATAGTCATTGACTTATAGACATGTAATAACCAGTACAAAGACTTGAGCTATGAGCAAGACAAGGGAAGGAGGGAGGGTGGGTGGGGAGAAGTGAGGGTAGGAGATCAAGGGGAAGGAGGTGCAGGGGTAAGGGGAGTACAGGAGGTGGTTGGGGTGGGGCAGGAGTGGAGATACGGGAGGAAGTGGGCGAGGGCCGGAGACAGTGTAGCCAGGGGGCCTTGTCGAGGGAATATGACAGGTAAGGTGCTAGGGGTACAAAGACTGATTGTAAGTGCTGGGTGCTGGGGCATGTGCAGCTGGAACGGTGGAAATGTTAAGATGGGCATTCGCAGGATACAAGCAGCGAGAGGCGCAGCTTGGACTTGAAGAGGCCGAGTGTTGGAGTGGTTGCTATGTCGCTGCCAAGAGAGTTGAGCCAGTTGGATGTCCGATAGGCGAATGATCTTTGTCCTTGGGTGATGCGACATTGTGGGATATGTAGTAGATGGGAATTGGATCTCCTTGTAGTGACGTTCCTATGTCTAGGCTTAAGGAGGGCACAGACACCAGTTGGAGCAAGCCCCATTAATAATTTTCTTGGCCGTGATGCAGGTTTGGTATTTTATGCGTTTGTCCAGTTGAAGCCATCCAGATTGGGAATAAAGGTCACATGTGTGGGTACAGCGATGTGAGCCAGTGATGAGACGACAGGCCTTATTCAGGGAGATCGTGATACGTTTAAGAGCAGTAGTAGTTGCAGACCCATATATGATAAGACCATAGTCTATGATGTTGACTATGGAGCTTTGAACGGCCACTGACAGTGCTTCTGGGGTTAGGTGTTTCCTGTGCCCGAATAATATGCCTAACCTCGCATTGGCAGACTTTGCAACATTGCTGATATGGACAGCGTATGAGAGGTGGGGATCAAGGGTGATGCCGAGGTACTTGAACGATTGTGTTTGCTGTAGGATGGCTCCTTGTTCGATTGCAATGGAGAGGTGGAGTTGTTTGTTTTTGTTGTGGGGCTGCAGAAGACCACAGACTTGTTTTTTTTCTGATTCAGAAACAGTTTATGATTTAGGAACCAGGATTCGATGGAGGAGAAGGCCCGCTGAAGTTTATTTTGTGATTGGATCAGGGTCTGGGGTGAGGATCATAGCATCGTCGGCATAGAGAATTATTTGTTCTGGGCAGCTGTCTGGTAGTGAGTTTAAGAATAGGCTGAAGAGGAGGGGTCCCAGAATGGAGCCCTGGGGGACTCCTGAGCGGACCGGTCTAGGGTCCGAGAGTGTATCAGCGATTCTTACTGTTTGGGACCGTTCTTCAAGGTAGTTCTTAAACCAGCCAATGGAGTCGGTTGACAGCCCAGTGTTCTGAAGCTGGACAAGAAGGAGGCGGTGATTCACGGTGTCGAAGGCTTTAGTTAAGTCAATGTAGATTGAGCCTGGTAGTTCACCGGAGTCAAGTGCATTGTGGATTGCGCCGGTGAATTCAAGTAGGGCTGTGGAGGTGCTGTGACCTTTGTGGAACCTGTGTTGTTGCTTGCACAGGATGTTGTACGTATCCAGGTGTTCTGTGAGCTGGTCCGATACATAGATACATGGACAGTGTTGGCAGATAAGGGCCTACAGCCCACCCAGTCTGCCCATTTGAGTTGTAAGTTTACTTTGTTTTCCTAGAAGTCTGTTGCCTCTTGACCCTGACCTCCAGAATTCCTTTATGTCTATCCCGTGCATTCTTATATCCCATGATTGTTTCAGCCCTCACCACTTCCTCTGGCAGGGTGTTCCACTTGTCCACCACCCGTTCTGTGAAGAAATTCTTCCTCACATTTCCTCTGAATCGTCCTCCCTTCAGCTTCATCCCATGCCCTCTAGTCCTGGAACATCTTTTTCGCTTAAAAATAGTGTATTCCTGCACCCTGTTCCTCCCTGTAAGATACTTGCATGTCTCTATCATATCCCCTCTCTCTCCTCTCCTCCAGGGCGTACATATTCAATTCCTTCAACCTGTCCTCATAGGACTTGTGATGCAATCCATGTACCATCTTTGTTGCCCTCCTCTGAACCTTCTCTACCCTGTCTGTGTCCTTACGTAAGTAAGGTCTCCAGAACTGTACACTGTACTCCAGGTGGGGCCTCACTAGTGTCTTGTATAGTGGAATTATGACCTCCCTTTTCCTGCTGGTGATGCTCCTGCCTGTGCATCTCAACATCCTATTTGCTTTACCTGCTGCCTTGTCACACTGTTTCCCTACCTTGAGGTCATCAGAGATGATAACCCCAAGATCCCTTTCCTGCTTGGTGCATGCTATATTCTCACCCCCCAGCTGATATATTGTGCCAGAGTTTTTGTTGCCCATATGCATTATCTTGCACTTCTTTGCATTGAATTTCAACTGCCAAACCCCTGACCATTCTTCAAGTTTCTCAAGGTCCCTTCTCATTCTGTCTACACCCTCTGGTGTGTCCACTCTGTTACAGAGCTTTGTGTCATCAGCAAACAGGGAAATTCTGCCTTCTAGGTCCTGCGCAATGTCACTGATGAAGATGTTGAATAGGACTGGTCCCAGCACTGATCCCTGTGGTACCCCACTGGTCACTCTTCCCTCTGTGGAGTGACAGCCATTTTCCACCACCCTCTGTGTCCTGCCGCCCAGCCAGTTACCTACCCACTGCACAACTGTCCTGCCCACACCTATGTTCCCCAGTTTGTGTAATAGTCTTCTATGTGGCACAGTGTCAAAGGTCTTGCTGAAGTCCAGATAGACCATGTCCACTGCCCTCCCCTGATCCACTTCCCTAGTCACCCAGTCAAAAAATTCAATGAGGTTGGTCTGACATGACCTCCCCCTAGTGAAACCATGCTGCCTTGGGTCCTGTAGTGTATCAACAACCAGATGTTCCACCAATCTCTCCTTCAGTAGTGCTTCCATGATCTTCCCCACTACCGAGGTGAGGCTGACTGGTCTATAGTCCCCCGCTTCCTCTTTCTTCCCACTTTTGTATAAGGGGAACTATATCTGCTTTCCTCCAGTCTTTGGGTACCTCCCCTGTTTCCAGTGATTGGCTAAACAGGATTGCCAGAGGTTCAGCCACCACCTCTCTTAGTTCTGTAAGGACCCTGGGGTGCACCCCATCTGGCCCCATTGCTTTATCAACTCTTATTACTTCCAGTTCCTTCAGGACCCTTTCTCGTGTAAAGGGACTTGTGTCCATTTCTGCACCATTTCCACCCCTTGTACTCCCTTCAGACCCATTACCCTCCTCTTCCTCAGTAAAGACTGAGCAGAAATACCTGTTCAATATGTCAGCTTTACTGTTGTCATCCTCCACGCGGCCCCCATCCTCCCCCTTGAGTCTCACTATCCCTCCCTTTGCCTTTCTTTTTTCCCTTATATACCTGTAAAAGGTTTTGTTCCCTCTACCCACTGAATTTGCAATGTGCTCTTCTCTTTGAGCTTTGGCTTCCCTTACTGACCTCCCTGCCTCCCTTTGCTTCTCCTGGTACTTCTCCCTATCCCCTTCTGCCTGTGTCTTTTTGTATTGCCTGAATGCAATCTTTTTGGCTTTCACTTTCTCTGCTACCTCCTTGGAAAACCATAATGGCCTCCTCTTCCTTTTCGCCTTGCTAACCTGCTTAATGCATAATTCTGTTGTTCTTGTAATCCCCATTTTAAATACTGCCCACTGTTCCTCAACCCCTGATTCCTGTCCCATTCCCCTTAATGCCTCTTTCAAGCATCTCCCCATTTCCCCAAAGTCTGTCCTCCTAAAATCCAAGATACGTGTTTTTGTGTGATTTGGTTCTGCTCCTTCTGTGATTTCAAACCACAATGACGGGTGGTCACTGTTCCCCAGGTGCTCCCCCACTGTTTTCCCCATCACACTGTCCCTGTTTGTGAGCACAAGGTCCAGTATTGCCTTCTGCCGAGTTGGTTCAATGACCAGTTGCTTGAGGAAGGCACCCTGAAGGGAGTCCAGGATAAATCTGCTCCTAGTTGATGCTGCTGCTGGGATGCTCCAGTCCACGTCTGGAATATTGAGGTCTCCAGCCAGCACTACCTCACCCTTGTCTGCCATCCTTTGGATGGCTAGCATCAGCTCCCTATCTGTTTCTTTCTCCTGAACTGGTGGTCTATAGACCACACCTGTGCGGATGCTGGCCTCATTTTCCTTTCCAGCTTAACCCACAGTATCTCTCCCCCATTTTGTTCCTCCTGGATCTCTGTGGCCCTGATGTCATTTTTCACATACAGTGCCACTCCTCCTCCCTTCCTACCTGCCCTGTCTCTTCTGAATATGTTGTAATGAGGTATGGCCATCTCCCAGTCACGGTTGTCATTACACCAGGTTTCTGTGATGGTCACAATGTCCAGGTCTGACTGCACCATGACAGCCTCCAGATCCTCCATCTTGTTGCTAAGGCTCCTGGCATTGGCACACATGGCTTTCCATGATTTGACCTCCCTAGACTGTTTAGCTGTCCTACTCCAGCCCCTTCCCTGGTTGTCCTTTATCCCTGGTTCTCCTTGCTGTCTGCCCTTCTATTGAATTTTGCCCCTTTTCTGCCTATCCACCTCTTGGGCACTTATCTCCATCTTTTGCACACTGCTTTGTAGAGATATCCACTCCGGTTCACTGGTTCCACTGGTAACTGTGGGGGGTGTGCAATTAGGTACCCTCCTTGCTGGCCTGCCACCCCCTTGGCTAGTTTAAGTGCATGTCAGTGTAGCATTTAAACTTATCATTGAGTGCTTGGATTCCCCTCCAGGATGGATGCAGGCCGTCAGGCTTGAACAAGCCTCCATCCCTCCAGGTGGGTCCCCGTCACCAGTGAATCCAGACCCTTCCTCACAGCACCAGTTCTTCAACCATGAGTTAAAGTTCCTAGTGCATGCACCCCTATGCTCTCCCATGTTTCTCGGAGGTAGTACTTCAGAGAAGGTAACAGAAGTAGCTACTTGCTTGAGACCCCTTCCCAATTTCCTAAACTCTTTCTGAACTTCCTTGGCTCTCATTTGCCAGGTCATTAGTACCTAGGTGGATAATGACATCCAGCTCACCCTCCCGTCTTGCCTTCCCAGCGATCCCCAGGATCTTCCCTCCATCCCTTTCTTGCCGTGGCATCTGGTAGGGACCTCACCTCTCTGTCCTCCCCCTCCTGTGTTCCTAGCTGGATCCCTCTTATGATGGAGTCCCCCACCAGGATTCGCTTCCTCCTCCTCTGGGGTCCTCTGCTCTCCCCACTGAGGTCACCTCCTTGGCTAACCTCCACATCCTTTCTTTCCACTTCTCTGGGTACCTCTATTTGGTTGTCCCCATTTGCCAGGGACTGTAGTGTGTGATATAGAAAAAGCCACGAGACCTTGCCAAAGGCCTTCTCTGCTTCTAGGGTCACTAGCACTGCAGGGTGTTGGAGTCCCTATAGGCAGCAGTAATGTGGCCTAGCTTACATAGGTTATCCATCAGTAATTGGCCTTGCATGAACCCCACCTGTTCAGGTCCAGTAAGAGAGTTATACACCCTGCAAGACTTTTATCAGTATTTTAACATCTAGGTTCAGCAGAGGGATGGGCCTGTATGAACCTAGTAGCTCTGGGTCCTTGCCTAATTTGGATAGAAGAGTGATGTGGGCCTCATAGACCATATTGTCCACCCACCCCTTGCAACATTGAAACGCTCCGTGAGGGGGCCAGTTAAGTTCCTCAAAGAGAACTTTGTATGAGTTAGGGGAAAAAACATCTGGTCCCAGTGCCTTATCTGTGGAAAGCACTTTAATAGCTTTCTTTATTTCTCCAGAAATGATGTCAGAGCCTAGGAATTCTGCCAATGCAGGGTCAGTTTGAAGAGGTTCTGCTTTTTGGAGGAACTCCTGGATCAGTTTAATTTAAAAAGTAGGATCACTGGCATACAATGTTGCATAAAAGCCCCTGAAGGCAAAAGCCATTTGTCTTGGCGTTGTGATGAGGGGGCTTATTGGAGAAGGACAAACTGCTTTGAGTGTATGGGCCATCTCCTGTTGCCGAAGCCTCAAGTCCAGCAGCCTCCCAGCTTTCTCGCCTTCGGTGTATTCGGTTTTGTCCCTGAAGGTGGCAGATTCGGCCTATTCACGGAGCAGCTTGCCGTATTTGACCCTGGCACTATTAAGCTTCACACACTCCTCTATGGACAAGGAACTGGAAATGTACTCTATTGTATGGATGTCGGCAAGGAACTGTTTGCTGTGTGCCACCCTTTTCCATTTTTTAGTGGTTGATAGTCTTGAGTTCCCACCTCATTGTACATTTTAAGACACCCCATAACTGGGCAGGATTATCTACTCTGCCAATATTCTCTTTGAAATAATTGACTGTACGGTCCTTTTATGTTTTGCAAGCTTGTAGAATACATCAGTAGGTTATTGTTTATCCTCCTGTCTTTCTCAGTTACGCCTACTGGCAGGAAGGAGAGGCCAACCGGAGAGTGATGAGAAATTACCCTGGGGAGTATTTCAAATTTTGTGATGTTGCAGATAAGGTCTTGGCTCATTAAAAAGTAGTCCAGTCTAAAAGAGGTGTGGTGGGCTGATGACCAGAAAGTGTAATCCCTGTGATTAAGGTGTAGGGCACGCCAGATTTCCATCAGTCCCAGTGAATCCTGCAGGTCTCTGCTAGCCCTCTGGTTGGGGACCGTCTCCCTCTGGACATGCCTGACCTGTCAAGGTCTGCATCAGGGACCACATTCCAGTCACCAGCTGTAATGACAACAGTACCTGCATATGTGACTACCTGTATCAGAACCTGAGTGAATACTCAAGAGTCCTGTTTGTTAGGACCATAAATAGAAACCAGGGCCATTTCTACTCTATTATCTGCTTCTTTGATAATGACATATCTCTCCTCTGCATCTAGATGCTTGTAATGAACTTGAAAGGGAGATTGTGGTGGATGGGGATGGCAGTGCCCTCTTTTAAATCTAGCCTTGAGCCTATTGGTCAACCTACACAAGTCTGAACTGGTACTGAAGCAGGTGATCAAGTTCATTGGTGCAGAACTAGACTCTCTGTAGGCTGAGACCCATCTCCCTGCGGACTGAACACTGGATTCTTTTCTTTTTTTTTTTTATTATGCTTTTTTCCCCCAGTTGGGCGCTCCACCTTCAGCCCCTCCAGTCACCTGCCTTGCTCCCCAATGGCCACCTTTCACCACCACCGATGCTTCCTGGCTTATCCCTCATGGCAGGGCCACAGCACCATGATCTGCCCGTCTACGATGGGAGAAGGTGTCAGCAGAGCCGTCATTGCCTACCTGGCTTCCCCCCAGGACAGGGTTCGGGGCCTGTGGTGGTGCCTGCGGAGCCGTGATTAGTCTGTGGAGTGGAGCGGCAGAGAGCTATGGAGGCCAGGCGCCGGGCGGCGTTATCCTGAGCGGCTGGCATGGATTTTTTTCTTGTGTTTTCTGGAGGTGGGGATGTGCAGTGACATCTGGCATCCGTCCCGCCCCCCTGAACACTCAGACGCTGGTCGCTGTGGTACCCCCTGCCTTCGTCAGGGGTTCGTCAAGCATCGGACATACTCCCAACCCTCCTCCTGAAGAAGGAGAGCAGTCCTCGGGATGCTTCATCCTTCTCCTCATGGCTAGCCCTCTGATGACCCAGATCCGTCCCGAACCTGCGTCACTGGTGTCGCAAGTGGAAATCCAGCCGCAACACTGACAGGCCAGGCTTTCGAGAACTGGATTTTACCTCCTTTGCCCCATCATTTCAGGTTGGGCTCTCACACCCTGCCCAGGATTTCCTGTGGCTGCTGGAGTACATGGTGTCTTGCACCAGTGTGGTCTGTTGCACCCACTGGTGGATGTGCCTCTTCCAATGTGAGTTGGGCGATCAGTATTTCCAGCACCTAGGCCACTTGGAACAGCCAGTCACAGTGATCCAGCCAATGTGGGATGCCATCCAGTGGTGGCTAATCCCAGAACACCTGGAAGAGGGAATCCCATTTGTCTGCCCAGAACTGACCTTCACGCTCACGATGGATGCGTCTATGGTGGGATGGGGAGTGCATCTGGGGGACCACAGAGCTCATGGGTTCTGGTCACCTCAGCAGAACCGTCATTGCATATACCTGCTGGAAAACCATGCAGTGCATTTGACGGAATTGGCTACACTAGTCAGGGGTCAAGTCATGCAGGTCTAGACAGACAACACCCTGACCATGCTGTAACTGAACAGGCAGGGTAGAACTCTCTCCCTTCCCTTGTGTTGAGAGGCACCCTGCACCTGGGCACTCGTGCACAGCCTGGGTGCACATCTGCTGGTGATCCACGTCATAGGGAAAATAATCAGCAGGTATGATGCTCTCAGCCAGGTAGGAGAGACATCACACAAGTGGTCCCTGCATCAGAAGGTGGTGAACCACATGTTCTTCCAATGGGGCACACCCTTAGTGGACCTGTTTGCCCCTGAGAGAACGCCAAACTGAGGCTGTTTTGTGCCCGCCCACCACAGACTGGAACACTGCTGGGGGATGACTTTGCAAGGTTCTTGACCATGGGCCTTGTATATGCTGTCCCTCCCTTCCACTTTATTCACAAGGTGGTGGACAAGGCCCGGAATGGCAAGGTGTGGATGATCATGATAGCTCCAGACTGGCCACGGCTGTTCTGGCACCCAGATCTGCTCAGCCACATCAGCAAGATCCTGTGGAGACTGCCTCTCTGCCTGTACCTGCTGAACAGAGAATAGGGGAAAGTCCTGCACCCAGATCTTAAGTCCCTGCACCTCACGACCCGGTTCCTGAGCAGCTAGAGTTCCAGGCCTTGGGTCCTTCGAGCAGGGTCCACCACATTGTGGAAGCCTCCCGGAAGGAGTCAAGTTACAGATGCTATGCCTTCAAGTGGAAAAGATTTTGTATTAGGTGTCAGGGTAAAGGGCTTGATACCTATGGTTGCTCTGTGGTTAGCATCCTGTACTATCGCTGGTCCCTTTCCCAGCTGGGACTGCAGGCAGCAACCCTTAAGGTTCACCCGGCAGCCACCTCTGCTTACTGGACATGTGCTGGTATGCAGACAGTGACCCAGGAGAAAGTGGTCGGGCACTTTTTTCAAGGTCCTGTACTACTTGTCCCCTCCGGTGCATGTACCTCCTCCACTGTGGGATGTACTGCTGATATTGGCAAGCTCGTGGGCAAGCCTTTTGAGCCGGCTCATAGGTGTGAGATGTCACACCTGTTGTGGAAGGCTGCTTTCCTGGTGTCCATTATGTCAGCCAGAAGGACTGGGGGAGCTCCAGGTGCTTTCGGTGGAGTCACTTTATCTGGTCTTCCACAGGGCAAAGTTGACCTTTGCTCCAATCTGAAGCTCCTTCTAAAGGGGGTATCAGAGTTTCACCTTAACTAGGTGATTAACTTGCAGGTTAATCGGGCAGACTTGATAGACCTGTGGCCCTTTTTCTGCCGGCAATTTCGTATGTTCGTATGTGTATTTCACCAGCCCATCTTCGGCGACTGACCACGGGGTCCATACCATGGACCTGTGGAGGACGCCCTCTTATTATGGTGCACACAGCTGGAGTTCGGAGACAGACTCACCAACTGTTTGTCACATACACTGAAGCCTCGCCTGGCAGACCAGCAGCAAAGCAGATGACCACCAGGTGGATTACATTCTGCATCGACCTGTGCTGTAAATTGACTGGTAGGGGTGCCTTCAGTAGGGCTTAGGGCTCATTGGCTCATTCCACCACACATACTGCTGCCTCAGTGGCTGCTTCTAGGGACATCCCTATCTGGGAGATCTGCAAGGCTGCTGCTTGGAAGTCAGCACACACACCTCCATTTCCCACTATCACATCAACCTTAAATCATGCCTGGATGCTGGTTTTGGGACCTCTGTTCTCCAATCTGTGTTTGCCAAGTAATGGTGTGCACCTTGCCCCCTCCTCCCGGAGAACTGCGTAGAGTGTTCCAGAGTGTGGCTAGGTGAGCCATATCCACGTCCTTAGAAAAACAGATTACTCATCTATAACCATAGTTCTAGGAGTGGTATATGGTTTGCATCCACATAACCCACCTGGTCTCCCTTGGCAAATGACACACGGATTTTGCTTCCAGCATGCAAGATCTAACGTCACGGGGTGGAGTTGGGGGATATACCACCTGGGTAGTGAGAGGAGCTTAGAGTAAAGCTGTCTGCCCAGTAAGATTGTTCCAGTGGAACTGTCAGAGTGTGGATGTGAACTATATACCACTCCTAGAACTACAGTTACAGGTAAGCAGTGCTACGGATAACATTGGCAGGTAGGAGTAATTTACTCACCAGTTTTAAAATATAATGGGCGAAACAAAATTAGGATGTGTACGAGTGCTGTAAATCTGACAAAAAAAATGCTCCTTTTGAATCACCAGTTATGTTATGAAGCAATATTCTATGGAGTGGAACATTTACAAATGTTGGGTGAGTACTAGTACTCATTAAAAAAAATTTTCTGAAGAGTATTTCCTAAAATGAGATGAGTAAAATAGGTCGGTACTCAGCTTATCTGGGGCCCTGCAGGTGAGTAACCTATTTGTATGCATAAGTACAGTATAACAATGAGTATCACCTGAATGTAAATGCACCTTAAAATTCCAAAAACAACCAAATGAACAATGCAGCAATAAACACAATAACAAGGTATAAACAGTAAACAATCATGGTTTGGTCAGAGCAGCTAATGCCTAGTGCCAGTCTGCAATACAGGCAGACCTACTAGGCAAGGGCTGCTACTAAAAATTAGGTCAGATCGGGGCTCGATTGCCGGAGATCCTGTTGCCTATGGACCTAGGGTTCCAGATAATTTCACAACCTAATGACAAATGTAGGATGCAGTGCCCCCCCCATCGCACCAAGGAACAGGTAATGAGAAGGCTATTTCTGTACATTAGGAATCTCTGCCTCCCCCTACAGACAGTAGCTCGTAGCGCTTTGTTTGGACACTACTCAGTCCCCCACCCTTTTGTAACAATGTACCTTAAGTCCATGAGAGGGTCTCTGGCGCGTTTGTGATACCACCATAGTCCAAACATGTCTCTCGGTAGTCTAAGAGAGGTGCAGAGTTTGTGTTGCAAGTTGAGGAGGGTTACCGACTTTGTCAAGGCTTCAGCGGTGCTCCCCTTCCGCAGCTCGGGGGATGGTATGGTGGCTGCCAGGCGACAGGCGCGAAGATGTGTAGAAGGTTTCAACCTGGGCATATGAAGTACACTCTTCTGTGCCATCATTATCTGTCCTGAAATAAGGGTTTGCCGACTAAATACCTGTACAGTCGTGCAACGGTGTGAGTTGTCCCTCATGACTGTTTACTGTCGACCATGTTGCGCATCTTGACGTCTGACTTGTGTCAGTACTGTCCTCCAACCCGTTTAGCCATGTTGTTGGGACTTTTGACAGGCTGTATCCAAGGTGGGGGGGAAGGACACTAGAGGTGGGAGTGAGTCTCAGCTGGCGGCGTTTGACAGCTCCTGTCAAACTGCTGTCAAGCGGCTGTGTTACTGGCAAAGTCTGCAGTGGTAGGAAAGTTGGGGTCTCTAGGTGAGGGATGAAGACTGTTGTTCAATGAGTCATGATGCCTACACCATTTTACCACCTCAGCGTCTGTCAATGGTTGACAGTACCAGTCAACCCCACCCCCACAGTACGATATTTATTAAAATTAATATTCAAAGCACAGTTCCTGAATGAAAAGCGAAAGTCCTTGGCTTATTGGTGTGACAGCAAGGTTGATTTATCCTAGTGAACCACTGATCCCATTTCACCTGCTGTAGTTGTGGCCCAAACTACTACACTTTCAGTCATTTGACATTGTTGATAGCTCCTTTGTTTTTCTCGTTGCGGGACACTGTAGAAATCACTTCTGCCAGCAGTTTGGACAGCTCTCACTGTATGAACACACTTTAATAAAGGACCTAATGTCCAAAACTCATTAGGTGTACAAGCCAGTATGTTGGTTTTTAATATGTGATTGTGCCTTTGAATAAAGGACAACGAAGCCTGAATCACTGGAGCCAAGGGTTCATTTTTAATTTCGTTTGAGGTGGTGTGTGCCCGACTGTTCAGCTTTGCACAGCTTTCACTGTGCAGTCGTAGTGTTTTGGAATTCATGCGTGCCCCTTGAAGTAGTTACAACAAGCCTAGCTGCATGCAGCATAGGATATTTGATCTGGGCTTCGGGTAGATCTTTCTTAATCTTGTACGCCAGCTGCTTATCTCAAACTGCTGGGGTCACGTCGCTAAAGATGTGCAATTTAGTGCCATTCCAGGAGAGAGTTCCCTTTTTTTATGAGCCTGGGCTTGAATGTGTATTTTTTTCTTGAAAATTGAGGCATTTCATTACGATGGCCTGTGGCTTGCCTTCTGTGGGTGGCTGAGGTCAGAGTGACCAATGAGCCTTCTCAGTGGTACACCGTGCCCAATTTGGGGGTCCAGCCACCTCTTGAAGAAGCTTTTGTAGGCACATTATCATGTTGACCCCTTCTACTTTTTCGTGGATTCCCACGAGGATGAGGTTGTTCTAATTGCTTCTCCCTTCCTGGTCCTCAAGTTTGACCAGTTTTTTGTGTAGCTCCACTAACTCTGCTCCTTCCCATTCATATTTGTTGTAAGTGGAGCTAATTCTAGCTCCTGTGGCTGATACTCTGGTAGTAAGGGTCTCCAGGGCAGGTTTGAATGCCCGAAAGTTCCTTGCTAATTCCAGCATAGCCACCTTCGTCGTGGCCAGCTCTGAGAAAAAACCGTCCAGCTCTTCAGCGATGTATTCTCTTGCAGCCGCTTCCGGGGGAGAATTGAGTGGAGAAGTATGTAAAAGGATGAACTCCACAACAAGGTCTCTCCAGAAAATATTTCTTTTTATTCATGCCAAAACACTTTCAAGGCTATGTTTCATGGCTAAGCCACTTCCTTAGGCCACAGTGTTATTTATCTGCAAATATGAACAATACAGAAAAATACATATCTTAGTACATAGACTCCAAAAATAACACAATTCTCCTATTAGTGACCTTGAAAATGGATTAATCTCCAATATTCTTACTTACAAGAGATTTTGTTGTGGAGTTTGTCCTTTTACATACTTTTTGGAACTATTTTCAGTCACTTACAGGATGACCCAAGAAGTTATGGACTTTGAGTTCTCTTTAGAACAGGTGCATCCTGAATTTAACATAAAATAGTAAGAATTGAGTGGAGAGCCTTGCTTGTGCTGCTTACAGGGTTGGCTTCTGCGGCAGATCAACGGAGCTTCTGACAGATCCATCTGGCAAGTTTCAGGAATATCCATTTGCTGTCAAACTTTCACTACACTTAGTTGCTGAGTAGAGGAACTGACTGCGTACACTGGTGAAAATAAAGAATTAGTTAAAATAGGTTGTAGCTGTGTTTTTAAAACACTTATTCATGGAGCTGAGAGGAAGGCTGCTTTTTTTCTCTGAGTGCATCAGGTGACTCACTCTATCCCACACGTTCTTGAAGACCCCTACTGTTTTCGCTTCCACCGGCAGTCCCAGGCATCTACAGCTCTTTCAGTGAAGTAGAACTTCCTCACCTCCCTCTTACCCCCCCCCCCCCACACACACACACACACATTCACTTAATGTCTTCTGGCCCTTGTTCTCTTTCTCATTTGAAAGAGACTCCCCTTCTGCACCCTGTTTACCCCTGTGAGGTACTTGAGGTCTCTATCAAGTCTCCTCTCTTCCAGGGTTTACATGTTGCAATCCCTCAGTCTCTCCTTGTAGGGTGTTTGGTGCAACTCCTGCACCATTTTAGTTGCACTCCTCAGGACTGCCTCCATCCTGTCTATGCCCTTTCTGAGGTGTAGCCTCCAGAACTGGACACAATTCTCCAGGTGGGATCTCACCACCGAGCCATATAGTGGCAGCACCACCTCCCACCTCCTGCTGGAGATGCCTCTCCCTGTGCATTCCAGCATCCCACTGGCCCTACCCACCGCTTTGTCACACTGCCCTGCCACGTTGAGGTCATCAGATATGATAACCCAAAGGTCTCTTTCCTACTTAAAGTGGCTGTCAGTACCTCCCTCCCATCTTCTACTCAGCTCCTGGGTTCCTATGCCCTAGGTGCAAGATTTTGCAGTTTTTGGCATTGAACACCAACTGCCATGCTCTTGACTAGTCCATGAGTTTCTCCAAGATCCCTGTGCATTTTCTCCACCCCCTGTTGAGTATCCACCCTGTTACAGATTTTGTGGGAGGGTGGTGAGGTACTGGATGTTCTGAATTGCTTGGCATGGGGTCAGGGAGGGGGGATAATGCTAGACACCAGGGACTGATTGAACAGTGATGGGGTGAGGGAAAAGGTGCCAGTAGACATCAGGGACTTATTGGCATGGCAAGGGGGCAGGTGTGTTGCTGGATACAAGGGATTTCTTTAGGGTACAGATGAGGAAAGTGGTGCCAGTAGATGCTTGGTACTACTTGTAATTGGGTGGGGAGAGGGAGGAGATTGCCGTAGTGCAGGGACTACTTGGCAAATTGCAGGGTTAGGGAGGGAATTGACACTTGATGCCAGAAACTGCTTGTCACGGAGTTAGATAGAGGAGTACCACAAGATACCCAAGGACTCACTGGCATGGAGATGGGCTTTCACTGGATGGCTGGGACTTTCTGGCATTGGCCGGAGTAAAAGGGGGTGCTTATCACAAACAGTGTTGTCAATACAAATAAATGTGCATTTGTTAGTAAATATTATTTTTAGAAAGGTTGGAACTTAGTTGCGAAATAAAAAACAACTATTGTTATGGCTGGGTTGAATGTAAAGCCACCATTGTGGGGTTATGCAACATTAGTTTAAAATATTCTCCTAAATACTGGTGAATGTATGGTGTGTGGTTTCTAGAGTTTGAGTGGTTAGCAAAGCAACATTGACATTACCTTAACATGGCACACTCTGTCAAGCACTGATGTTTGTAAATTTTTGTGCCTTGAAAGGCAAAGCCAAAGTAAAGGTAATACCAACACTGCACTGAGAAGGAGTTTAAACCCTAGGAACATACAGTAACACCGCACATTCACCAAGACATAAGAGACTACTGTAGAACTAATTTATATCACTGTTAAACATCGCTATTACCGCACTGTACCTTTAAGGTGCGATGTTTGTTTGACAGAAGTCATTTATTTTTATGGTAAGAGCCTCATCGGTATTGGCGTGTGGCGTTTGAGTAAAAGAATCGGTACAGACAAGGATTTATGCTGTGCAATCACTCTGTAAGACTTTATTTAGTGTAAGAAACGAAAAAAGCAAAAAACCAAAAATAATGGCTTGATTTGCTCGACTCGCTCGATTCTCAGTACAGTAATCCTTCGAGCCACACTCGCTCTTGCTCTTGTATGATCTAGGACTAAGCTGCATCTAAGTAAGAGAGAGAAGAGAAAGTTACAGCATTCTCTAAAAAACCAAACGAACCAACTAACAAACTTCCTTACAAGCAGCCTTTACCTTCGATGTTGGTGTAAATGTCATTTAGGCAGTTCTCATGTGCCTGATGTATCCCAGCCTTATAAAATCCACCTTTGCAATCATCAGTCCTGGTTTCTAATGCAGCGAAGATGTTAACCAACCACTTAGCATGTCTGTTCCTTAGGGTGGTAGTTTGAAAGTCGATTCAAATGTTGGCACTACTACTTCCCGATTTGACTTGCTTTGAAATCTCTGTGGCATACCATTCTGTGAATTGCTTTTTTAGCTTGTCTTTGAACACCTTATTAATGGAAACATCCAAGAGCTGCAGAGGGTCCGTGCATGATGCAGGTACGTAAATAGGGATAATGTTATGCCTCTCAAAATTCTCAAGCACATCATCCATAGTATGCTTCCTGAACAGATCCAATATGAGCAATGTTTTCTGACAGTAAGGTAGTTGTTTCTATTTTTCAGTGCAGTTCATGTACGGGATCAAGACGTTTTTGATGGTGGTTTCAGACTGAGTTTGCCCAGTGATTGTCTGTTAGGGTGATGTCCCACCCATCAGGAAACTTGAAACTTGGGTGACAGTGTGTGGTCTTGCACTGATAAATGATTTGAAGGGGCAGATAATGGCCAGAGAGCAGGCAGGCACCACCATAGCCTACCTTTTGTCCTCCAGTCCAGACACCTCGACCTGCTTTTTTCCGACCGGCTCCATAGTCCATTCAGAGCAGGGGATATGATTAACCCCTGTTTCATCCATGTTGATGACAAGGTCACTGGGGATGAGTTCTTGACTGCAAGCTGTACTGATGTGGCTCAGAACTTGTCTCTTAGGACTGGGAAGTCTACCGGGGGTTTTCTAGCAGCTTTCATACCTTTTTGCTTACTGAAGCCCATGCGATTTAAAAAGAACCAGGACCACTGCCTGGAGAAGAAGGTGCCACCATTCTCTACGAGAAGTTCGGGGTGGCAAGCTTTAACAATACCAGTGGTGACAGCACCCTACCATTACCACCACACCCTCATCTTGAAGAGATTTAACAATAGATTTGATTTCTTTCTCTACATCTTCCATTAATAAAAGAGGACGGCCACAGGCCTTAATGGGCAAGGTTTGAGGCAAGGTAGCAGGATAAGGATTTGTTTTGAGTTTAGCAAGGTGTCTTTTTTGAAAATATGCACTGTGCTTTCATTTATTTTGTTTTATTTTTGGACTCTTAAAACCTGACTGCTTGAATGACCCCATATTGACAGGAATACTGCCCGATTTCATACTAACATATTAACATACTAAAATTCCAGCAGAATAGGCCTAACGGTCTTTCGTGTCTGCTTGTTTGGTCAGCCTCCACCCTGGGAGCTGACCTTGCTGCCCCCCTCGTCCTCTCTGGCTTCTCCCTTCCCAGTCCTGGATATTCGCACTGCACAGGACTTTGCGTTGAGAACCCTTCCCCTGTACCTGTTCCACCCCCTCTTGAACCCCTCCACCATCTCTGCTTCCACCAGCCTCCTGGGCAGCACATTCCATGGCTCCACCACCCTCTCAGTGAAGTAGCACCTCCTCCTTTCTCTCCTGAATCTCCCCCCAGCTTCCACCCATGCCCTCTAGTTGCCTCCCTCCCCTCCCTTCCTTCGGAGCACCTTGACTGCTTCTCCCCTGTTTAACCCCTTCATGTACTTGAAGACCTCTATCATGTCCCCCGGCTCTTCTCTCTTCCAATGTGTACATATTTAGCTCTTGAGCCTCTCCCATAGGTCCTGTCCCCAAGCCCCAGATCATTTTGGTTGCCCTCCTCTGACCCTCTTCAGGAGTTCAGTGTCCCACTTTTAAGTGTGGCTCCAAACTGCACGCAGTACTCAAGGTGCGGCCTCACCAAGCAGTTATACAGGGGGAGTATCACTTCCCTCCTTCTGGAGGTGATCCCCCTAGCGATGCATCCCAGCATCCTGTTGGCCTTGGCCGCTGCCCTCTTACAAGTCTCAGAGTTGTTCAGTGTTTCAAATCTTACTTCGGGGGCATAGACACGGTGCTCAATCTTTTTCTTTTCAGCTGGTAGTGATGCAGTTGAAGCAAGCTGTTGTGTGACCAACTCTGCCATAAGCCTTGGATATACATGTGGTCACACTGAGCACCTCGGCATCAATGTTAGAGGTCTGAAGTGCGCGAAAGTCCTGTTTCACTGCTTTCCTCGGAGGAGTACTGAGACACTTGGCAAGAGACCTTGTGTTGCTCGAAAACACAGTAGTCTGCTGCCAAGCTGCTGCCGTATTTGACTGTCTTGGCAAACAGCTGACCACAACAGCAGCCAGTAACAGAGCACGGTATTATATTGACGCTGGTGTTTTCAGTTAGGAACTGCGATACAAAGTTAATGCGGTTATTTATAGTTGTACAGTATTTTACCGTAATATAGCAGTTCCCTACCTTAGTGGCTTTGTTATTAAACCCTAACTGATGCTTAAATGTATTTATTTTTTTTTGCAATTAATAGCTAATATAATGGTTAGTTGGATCTAGTTTAAGATGTAAAGTTCTGAGCAAAAGAAAAATCAGGACTTAAAAAAGGAGATGCACAGTAGTGCTAAATTTGCTTTTATATTATTTTTGTTTTGAAGACTGTGGAAAAACTTTTTGTAAATGAAACATGTTATCAGATGACATACAGTAATTGACCTGGTCTGATAGTGGGACTGTTTGTAGAGTATATACATTAGTAAGTTAGCAACAACTGTGTCTCAAATCTAGAGGTCTCAACAGTTGATATTTCCGAAAAGAATACACATGTAGGGATTGCTGGTGAGCACACTCACTGAGAAGACGTGCTTCATTTAGACTCCGCAGACCACGGACGTTTCTACCAAAAATACTTTATTTTATTTCTTCAAACTCCAAAAGTAATCGGGCTCGTTTTCTTACATTGCAAGGATTAAAAGGATACTAGCATCTCCGATGGGTCACTGAAATAAAGGGGATGCAGGCGACACTAAAAGTCAGCCGCAAATGGAACAGCAGGCCGCTGTGGCATCAATGGGACCGGGGGGCCGGGGGAGAAGAGTGATCTGCCTTTGGCAATCCCGTATGCTATCCATGAAAGCCATCGATAGCAAAGTTGTGGAGATCCTTAAATGTTTTTGGGAGCAGGATTTAAAAGTAGATCAGGCTGCTCGAACTGTGACATCGGCTGAGGCACAAACAACTAAAGCACTTAATGCTATGGCCACGCTTGTTCAAGAAAACCATCAACTATGCTATCACTTGGAGGCAGTGGAAAATGCTCAGAGAGCTATGAATCTTCGCCTTGTGGGGCTCCCGGAGGGTAGCAAGTGTCCTGACCTGACCTCCTTTTTACAAAGCTGGTTACCAGGGACCCTTAGGGTGGACATTGGAGCAGGGTTAGCCCCCTTGATTATCAGGGCTTACCGGCTTTCCCCATGGACTGCACTCCTTCAACAGGATTTACCAGGCACTGTATTTATGGTCACCTCAGGTGTGCCTATACAGGACCTGTTAGTGAAGGTAGTCCACGATTCACAGGATTTCAGCTTTCAAGGTACAACTCTGCATCCCTTTGCAGATTTATCTTTTGCAGCCTGCTCTCGCTGTAAAAAAATTTGAAGCGGTAAGGGTGCACCTTTGCAACCTAGGTATTGTTCATTCCCTCCTTATGCCAGCACGTCTCCACATCCACTATGGTGGACACACTTACCAGTACACAGATTCTCAGGAAGCTGGGAAGAAAGTGGAGGCCTTGGAGAGGGAATTTACTGCAACTCGACCCCTGGTGGAGAACAACTCAGAGGGAGAGGTGGAAACATGAGTAAAGTAACTTTCTGCTCTTTGCTATTTGTGGAGCTTTAATCCAGGGCTCGAACTTCAGCTGACTTTTTACAAATGTACTTTATTCCTGCTTATTGTTATACTTTGTATTCTTGGATATAATAAAATCTTTTTTCTTGGGAAATTTACTCCTTGCAGTTAGGTGGTAAGCATATTCTCTATCGTACAGTAATAGTGGGCATCACGTGGCGATCTGAATGTTTGCCCCGTGTACTTCTGCTGTTCTTAGCTTCGGGTTTTCTTTTGCTTTTCTGCTGCCACAGTAAGCTCAACCTACTTTAACTAATGTGCAGAGTTTTTGCAACAAGTTGGGCAGGAATTTTGTATTTTAAGGTAGGAGCATTTCCCTGGAATGTCTCTATGTCAATTACTGTGTTACCCTTTGCGACTATTTACTGCATGTGTTGCTGTTGCGTTACTATGCATTTATCTTTGCAGTGTTATAGCTTCAATGCTAGGACACTGAATATGATGTTTTTGGAAGGTGGTTAAGGTGGTAGCCCTGTGGTTTTTGCAGTGCTGAGTGGATGCACTACACTACCTTTTTTGTTTATACTTAAAATGCTTGGAGTGGAATCACATCAACTATTTAGTTGAGTCTATCCCTTTTACAGACTTCATTTTTAGAAAGATTGCCACACTCCTGTGAGGTGCAGCCTTTGAGACTATCATTTCAATCAGTCAAACTTTATTTAACCAGGCATTTACATCATTGAGCAAGCTCATTTGCAATATGGTCCTGGACACACAGTACAAATTAATTTACAGTATACAATGTCAAACCATAACATAACATAACATAACATAACATAACATAACATAACATAACATAACATAACATAACATAACAGGAACAAACAAATTCTTAAGTTACAATAGCAGCTAATATCTGAAACATTGTTGATTGCTGACTGTGTACATACACAGTCAGGTCCTTACAGTAGATTTAGGGACTAGTGTAGGAAGGAGAGGAGAGGAAGTTTTAGGAGGGAGAGAGGAGAGGAGAGGTAGGCAAGGAGACAGGGAGACAGTGGGATGGCAGAAACATGAGAGAAAGGAGGGTCAGTCCTGCTACGGAAGGGAACCCCGGGGGGTTTCCGCAGGGAGGGAAAGAGGGAGGGAGCCGGGGGGGGTGGAGGGTAGTTTTATGCTAAGAGGAAGCCGATCAGCAGGAGGAATAAGCAGGCCAAAGGGGTCCATTTCTGCAGCTCTGTTTGAAGTACCCCACCTTCTTAAATCAGACTGCTTAGGCTTTATATATATTCTGTAATCTATTGGATGGCTCCTGATTTTTTTTAAGTATTGTATGCCCGGTAGGATGTTTTACCTGTATGTTATTGTTTTGTGTTAAACAATAAAATATTAGTATAAAAAAAAAATACACATGTAACAGTTCTTGTAGGGCTGCACTTACAGTATAGGAAATTACGGTACTTTATCTATGGAATGATTTTGTGAAGTTAGTCTATATATAAGCAAGTCTTCAAGATCACTCTATTGAAAGTGTAGACTTCTGAAATATAATTTATTTAAAAGCTTATTGGGTTATATTAATTCTCACTGAAATGTTGTTTTCCGTTGTCTAGTAGTTGGTTATATTCCTGGCTATAGAATGTGCAGTATGAGGAATTTATATATATAAAAAAAAAATGTGGTATTACCAGGTCAGGCTACGAATGAGCAAGTAATAGCTTCAGAACACATTCAGCAATAACCAAGCACTGTAAATTGGCTGTAAGGGTCTTACTGTCGGTTTGCCTTAACTATGATTGGAAAACAGAAGCATCCTTCACCTTTTTTAATTGTTGGCTCACTTACCTATCCTTAAGATACAGAAGTACCAGAGAAACAGACTATGAAACTGTTTTAAATTCTAAATGGAAAACTGCACTTAACCTGCAATCCTGTGTTTTCTGTTGAAGCCATTTCAGCTACTGGTTCCCATTCTGTTATTGTTCCTACTTCACAGTCATTTTAGTAAATGCAGTTAGTGTTCTGATTTACACATTGGGGATAAGGACATTTATATGTACCCTTGTTGAAGGGGAAGTAAGCATTGCCGTGCCACTGAGTTTTCAAAACGTATTGAAAAGAGCTTTCAAATGAGGTGTTGGGCTTACCTGTAGTTGTCCAGAGTCTTGACAGACTAAGGCCCCGTACACATTAGTGAGCTTAAAACGGTTTAAGTGGCTTAAACTGTTTTAAGTTCTTTGAACACGGTTTGCGTACACACACCGTGTTACAACCATGTTCTAAAACCATGCTAAAACCTTGCTAGGGAGGTAGTCTTTAGCATGGTTTTAGATAAACACAGTTGCCGTCATATATGTTAACAGCAGTGTGTACGTAAACTGTGCTGTAACACTGGTTAAGGCAACCCTTCCAAAGAGAAAAGCTGATTTTCCAGCTGCACAATTTCCCCCAAAAAAGTTACAGGCATTGCCGAGCTGGTGAAGAATCCCTCGTTCCATCGATGTACTTCTTGCCTGGATCGGTTTTGGTGCCCGATTACATATATCCCATCATGCACTGCAGCACCCGCTGTTGCTGCAATCATGCATGGGAACCCGCTTGGAACGCATGGTTGTCAGAATGTAATGTGGACGCTCCGACAACCGTGATAGGGACTGATTGATAAAACGTTTTTAAACACGTTTTAAAATTGGTTCCTAATGTGTACAGGGCTTAAATGTCTAAATTTGCAGAAAAATGAAATCAAGGCAGCAGCCATTTCATGAAATCTTGGGATACAGAAGTGATGACACTGAGAGGCAAGCTGTGTGCTGCTAAGCACAGCCCTTTGTGACTGCGTGTAAGGCCCCTTATCCCAAAGTTGTGTATTTAAAGGCTCTTTATATTATTTTAAATGTAATAAAATGAAAGTTAAAAAAAGGGGTGGATTAATGTTAGAAGCAACAAATTACAATGGCAAAATGTCTCTGAAGATGCAGAGAATTATTTTTCGATCTTTACCATGGTTTATTAGTTTACTTAGCCATCAGACCTCTATGTATGTACATCATACTTGTACAATTAAGTATAGTGTCTGTATCATAAGGGGCTGTCTCTGAGTGATCTCAGTGACCACTAAATGCCAACTTATGATTTGCTCCCTGTTGTGTCATGCACAAATAGGGTTTCAGTTCATCCCTGCGTGGTTGCTAAACACATCGTGACCACGTGGGGAAGGGGGTAATCATTGCCATTTTAAAAGCATAGCAACCCTTCCAGAAGTGGTTGCAGAGTTTTAACATCCCCCCCACACCTCCCAGTTTGTAGAACTACTACAGGCAAGCAGTAGGAGTGTTGCAACCAGTGGTCCAGTTAAGGGGTGCATCGGTGTATTTTATGCCCTTTTTTGCTCTTTTTACGCTCTGTGTAGAGTCCTGGATAGTATCGTCACAACCAGGTGTTTCCACGGACTTCACGCATTCACACTTCAGTCCACCAGAACAGCGTGATTGCGTCACAAAATACTACCTGGCATACCGAAATACAACCAGCTTGGAAAACAAGGACATTTTTACTTCCTGGCCTAAAATGTTATCTGGAACACTGGTTGCAACTAACCTCTCAGGAGCCATTAAGGGATGAACTTTGTTTTGGGACCAAGTGCCGGATGCAGCGCAGTGGGGGTAATGGGGGCTGGGGAGGATTCACTGGTCACCAAGGAGTGCTGAAGGGATATGGCGTAGGAGGGGGACACTGCATTACAGGAGTGAACCACAGGACCACACAGTAACAGACCTCACCAACCCAGGAATAGACCTGAAGGTGAGGTTCTGGTGGGTAGGGAGGAGGGACACTACAGTGATAGTGCTGTTTCCCTGGGGTTCTGGCCATGACTTAGCAGCATGCACCTAATGTTATGCCATGCCCAGACTTCTCTAGGAGTTGCAAACCCGCATGTTATCAGATACAAATGACATTTGTGCCCTCTACATCTGGCCGACTGATTTTTATTGCGACTTAATCACCGGGGAGTCTCCTTCCTTTCTGGAAAAATTAGTCCTTTCTGTGTAGCAGACTTTGTGTTGCAACAGGGAGCCTGTTTAAACTTCGATATTGTGCCACCACCAACTGCATCTGTGAATGGGGCCTCCATAAAGGTGCAGGCACCATAAACGTTACAACAGTGTGTTCTGTTTTGTCACAGTATCCAAGGGGAAGTACCACAGTTGTGTACGGTGAAATAGTCAATGCGCCATGCTGCCATGCTAAGGGTATTTCTCATTCGGTTAGTATTCTTAGTATAGTCTATCCTATGCACTCCAAAGTATATGTTGTTTAAATTCTTTTCAGCAGACTGTTCCCACATGGCATATGTAACAGTATTGTGAAACAAATGCAGAGACACAACTGTAGCTACTCAATCAACAACATTAAACAGATGTTCTGGATAAGAAAGAAAAAATGTCAAACATAAGTACCAAAGAAACTGTATGGTGTTGAATGATCCATAGGAAATGCTAGATAAAAAAGGACCAAGGTTCCATTGTGTACATCTCCGAGCATCCACCCAACTGCACCATTCAGTCCTAGGAGTTCTGAAGTTATGCGCAATGAATGAGCTGAGCAAGTAGGTACTGTCCAGTGGTATGAGGTGGGTAAGGAGATATTCAGATTTCCATGCCATGTATATAATCTCGTTATCATCCACTTATGCATTCAAACACCATGAAGTCTTGCTATATTATAACATTAGCAGTCAGCCACTGCAGCTGAACTGCCCCGGAGAGGAAGGAGTTAACTCCAGAGGATCTGGAGTTCTACAGCGCGAGGGCGCTGTGCCCAAAGCTCTATCTGGCAGTTTCAAATGAAACTGTCAGATTCTTTACTCCGCTTCACTGAACAGTCGCCTCCGAGATCAGCTCCTTCAGCTCGGTTCATTCTCGGTTCAGCGAGTATTTTTCGGTTCATTTGAACCGCAAAAGTCATTATTTTTACCGTTTTTCGGTTTAAAGCTCTATCTGGTAACCGTAAGTACTAAATTTTAAGTCTGTGTGAAAATTAATTATCGGTTCGGTTTGAACCGATCCTTTGTTATTTCTACATTTTAAAAGTGTACAGTGGGTTTTAGAGTGCGGTCCCCGTTCTTATCGGTTCTAAAAAAACAGAATTATAACGGTTTTTTCAAATACCTTGACACGGTTAGGAACCGATATGGTGTCTTGCCTGGCACTGCCATCAAAAGGCAAGTTTTGGTTAGGCTGGCATTATGTCTGAGAAACCCAAAGAAAAACCGGGCCCACTGGGTTTCAACACTGTGATGTCTGTGGGGAGGCCTTTGCCAAGGCTGACCCACACACCACTGTGTTTATTGTCTGGGGGCTGACCACCTCCTGTCAGACTGCCAGGTGTGTAAAATTTCCTGCAGCCACCCTGGAAAAGAGATTGGGCCGGCTCAGGAACGAGAGGCCAAAAAGTCCGCTGGACCCGGATGGCCAGCCCGTCCAGTACCCACTGGACCAGAGGGAGTGCCTCTGACCAGGGCGAGACTTCCTCGGGCAAAAGGAAGGCTGGTTCAGAGGAACCAGTCCCGAGTAAAAAGACAAGGAAATCAGTAGGTTTGGGGTCCAAAATTGTGTCTCCAACTGCTGCAGAGATAGCTAAAGCCATTCAGATTGTCCAGTCACTGTCTCAGGGATCTGTAGAACCACCAACAGTTGGTAAAAGGTTGGTTCGTTCAGTCCCAGTGGTTCAGGATTTTGAAGTTGAGGATTTTTATGAACCACAGGAGGGGGAGGAGGAATTTGATCAATATATGTGTGGCTGGGGGGGTCTGGACGTGCCCATTGAACCGGACATTTCTCCAGACAGACCTTTAGAATCTCCTCCTATTCTGTCTGAGTCCCCTTCTTTCTTTATTTTTTACAAAAAGGTTGCAGAAACCCTCCAGCTTCCTTTAGAGGAGGCTGTGGATGAGCAAGAGGAGCCTGATTATGTGGAAATGATGGATACTCCAGAGTCTAGGAGGTTGTCTATTCCTTTGCATAAGTCATTTAGGAAGCAAACAACAAAGATTTTAAAAATCCTCATTCTGTCCCTCCTCTAGATAAAAAATGGACAGAAGGTATACTTTGTCAGGCTCGGATACAGACTTCTTACTGAACAGTGTAGTCATGTAGGTGTGGTACAAGCTGCAGCCTGTGACAAGCTAGCATATTCCTCTGGCCTCACATCCTCCTGATAAGGATTCCAGGAAGATTGATGCCATGGCTAAGAAACAGTATATGGCAGCTTCTTTGGGACTCAGGCAGGCAAATTATATGGCTTATGTGGCTAGATATCAGAAATCTAGGTGGGACACAGTATTGCAATTAGCCAAGCAGGCCCATGGCCAGCTGGCTAGTGAGTTGGAACAGGTGGCTGCTGATGGCATTGAAGCCTCTAAAGTTCAATTTCATACTGCTGTTGATGTTAATGATGTTTCCTCTAGGGTCATGGCCACTTCTGTAGCTTTCGAGGTTGGCATGGCTCAGATGCACTAATCTGTCCCAAGATACCCAGTCAAAGGCTATGGATTTTCCTGTAGTGGGAAATTCTCTGTTTGGGGAGCAAACAGAAAACTATATGAAAAAGATGGATGAATACAGAACTACCTACAAAAGTGCCCAGGCTAAGGAGAAGCATGCCATGCCACAAAGGCATGCTCCCAGAGGTAGGGGCAGGCCTTTTTCCAGGCCTTTTTACCAATTTCAAGCCTCCTCTGCTGTCTCGCAGAGGGGTTTCTTCAGAGGCAGGGTAGACGAGGGCACAAGCAGCACGTCTCTCCCTCAGCCTAAGGCTGTTGCTAAGCAGGCACCCTGATGGGTGCCCAGGGCCGATTCTCCTGTACCAGTAGCAGGTTGGCCTATTTCAGCGGAACTGGCTGTCCCTAACCACGGACAGATGGGTTCTGGAGGTAATAGGCCAGGGTCTGGTTCTCAGCTTCAAACACTTTCCAAAGATGAGAGTCAGACATTTTCCACCTGCAATCTTCAGAAGCCCTTGCTTTGGAAGCAGAGGTTTCTTCTCTTCTGGACTGCAAAGCAGTGGAAAGGGCTCTCCTTGCCATCAGGGCAAGGGCTTTATCAAGATACTTTCTTACCCCAAAAGACAGGAGAATGGAGGCCCATTCTAGATTTAAGGTACTTGAACAAGCATCTTTGAAACCAAAGTTCAAAATGTTGACTCTGGCAATGATATTGCCTTCCTAAGGCCAGGGACTGGCTAGCTTCCTGGACCTCAAGGATGCCTATTTTCATGTTCTGATCAGGCCTTCTCACCGAAAGTACCTCAGGTTCGAACTGCCTTCAGGCCACTACCAGTTCAGGGCAATGCCCTTCGGCCTGACCTCTGCGCCAAGGGTATTCACAAAATGTCTCGCTGTAGTAGTGGCTCACTTAAGAAGGCAAGGGGTTGCTGTGTTTCTCTACCTGGACGACTGGCTCATTGTGGGTCAGTCTCCAGGTCAGGTGAAAACCCATTTGCAAGTCACCCAGCAGCTTCTCACTTCCTGGGATTCCTGCAAACTTACCAAAGTCAGTTCTGGAACCGGTTCAGGTCCTAACTTTCATAGGCGCAGAATTGAACACAAGGTTAGCTAGGGCTTTTCTTCCCTCGGAAAGGTGGACAGACTCATTGCCTTGCATCCTCCTTTACCCTCAGGGTCTCTCGACCTAGCAAGGCATTTTCTGCAACTCCTTGGGCACATGGCTGCTTCCACAGCTGTCGTGCAGGGAGCAAGATTCCAGATGAGGGACATTCAGTTCCATTGAGGGCCTATTGGTCTCAAAGGAAGGACCCCCTACCAAGTTGGTTCCAGTTACTCAAACTCTGATCCTAGCCTCCACTGGTGGCAGGTCCAGAGCAATTTAAGACAGGGGTTCCTTCATTCCCATTTCTCACTCCCTCACCCTCACCACGTATGCCGCCCTGTTAGGTGGGGGGCTCACCTGGCGATCTTGCCACCCAGGGGTGTGGTCTCTCAGGAATCTCTGCTCCACATCAATCTGTTGGAACTCAGAGCTGTCTTTTAGCTCTTCGGTGTTTTCAGATTCTGTCCAGAACAAAGTGGTTCAAGTCAGGACAGACAATACCACCACAATGTGGTACATCAACAAGCAAGGGGCACTCGGTCTTCAGCCTTGTGCAATCAAGCAATGAAGTTGTGGTCTCTGGCCTACTTCCTGAACACCTCCCTGATAGCGGTTCACCTCCCAGGGAAGGACACTGTCCTGGCCGGACGCCTCAGCAGAATTTCCTCAGGGCCATCACGAATGGGCTCTGAATCCACAAGTGCTGGGGTCCGTTTTGCTAGATGGGGCACCTCAGATAGATCTTTCGCAGCCCCAGACAACCATCAACTTCCTTTCTGTTGCAGGCCTCCAGTACTGGGCTCAGTCCTCTGGACGCCTTTCTGTTGGACTGGAAAGGGAAGTTCCTGCATGCCTTCCTCCCTTTCCTTCTTTTCAGGGTACTAGTAAAATCAGATCTCAACCTTGCAGAGTGATTCTGATTGCCCCAGATTGGGCCAGACAGCCCTGGTACCTCTGCTTCTGTCCTTGGCAGTTCACCTGCCCTGAGCCTACCCAGAGTCCACGATACTGGCCTGTGCACAGGGAGAGTGTGGTATCCGGACCTCAAATCCCTCCACCTCAAGGCTTGGCTCTTGAGGAGCTAGAATTTGCTGACTTACACCTTCTCAAGGTGTCATGGATATTTTAAAGGCTTCTAGGAAGCCTGGTACTAGGCCACTTATAATTCTAAGTGGAAGAGGTTTTCCATCTGGTGCTCTGAGAGGCAGATTATCCCAGAATCTGCTGATCTTCCCATTCTTTTGAATATTTGGTCCATCTGAATTCCCTAGGCCTTAGACCAGCTACCCTGAAGGTTCATCTGGCAGCTGTCTCTGCTTTTGTGTCAGCAGGGAAGCCTGCCTCCCTTTCTTCTCACCCTGTGTTCTCCAAGTTTTTAAAGGGTTACTTCATACTAACCTCCTTTTGGAACCAGCTCCGCCTGGGACCTGAATATTTGCATTGCTCAGTTAATGCAACCCCTTGAGCCTCTGTCTTCAGCAGAGCTCAAGTATTTAACTTGGAAAACCGTTTAGTAGCTATCACCTCTGCCAGACGATAAGTGAGTTACAGACCCTGTCAGTGGAAGAAGATTTTATCTCTTTCCACAGAGATAAGGTAGTCCTTAGGACTAATAGAAAGTTTTTGCCTAAGGTGGTTTCTGATTTCCACCTGAATCAATCTATCTCTCCCAGTATTTTTCACTGAGCATTCTTCCTCAGGTGAGAGGAGACTGCACAGCTTGGATGTCAAAAGAGCCTTAAGCTACTATTTAGAGCGCACCAGAGGTCATAGGTTCAATTCCTCCAACTGTTTCTCTCCTTACTCTATGGCGAGGTTGGCAGGAAAACCTGCCACTAAGAGAACAATTGCAAGGTGGATTGTTTTTGTATCCAATTCTGTTATCAGAAACTAGGTAGAGCCCCCTCAGGATTGAGGGCCCACTTCAATTAGGGTACAGCTGCCTCTAGCGTGCTGCTAGGGACATTCCTATTCTGAGATTTTGTCAAGCTGCTACCTGAAGACAGTTCACACCTTTACTAAGCATTATTCCCTGGATGTCCAGTCCAGGAGAGATGCTCGGTTAGCACAGCTGTGCTTCAGAGCCTATTTCCTAAGTAGGTTCTGACCTCCTCCATGGAGGTACTGCTGTGTAATCTGTTAATCAATATAATATAGCAAGACTTCATGGTGTTTGAAGAAAAATTACTCACCTTAGTAATTGCTTTTCTTCTCATGGAGTTCTTGCTATATTATAACCACCTCCTCCTGCCCCTCCTCAGAACCTCTACTTGGGTAGGGTGGCGTAATTGGTGCAAGCACTGTGTCATGCCATTGTAGTTATCCCTTTACCCCTTTTCCTTTGGGTTAGGGATCTGGTTGCTTTATTTAGGTTATTTATATTGCCCCTTCCTGGACTTGAGTCTTGGGGAAGGGGGTTCATAATGTGCTTGTCAAGGGTGGAAAAGAACCATAATACCATCAATTTTGTTATTATGGTTCTGGGTGTTTCTTTGTTGTTTATATTGTTGTTACTACTACTAGTAGGTAGCCATGGGCTAGTGTAGTTTTTCCACACAGACTTTCTGTTCTTTGATGTTAGCTTAAAGATCTGACAGTTTCATTTGAAACTGCCAGATAGAGTTTTCTTTGGGCACAGCGTCCTCGCGCTGTAGAACTCCAGATCCTCTGGAGTTAACTCCTTCCTCTCCGGGGCAGTTCAGCTGCAGTGGCTGACTGCTAATGTTATAATATAGCAAGACTCCATGAGAAGAAAAGCAATTACTAAGGTGAGTAATTTTTTCTTTTAGTTGCTGTCTGCTACACTCCCTTGATTGCTGCAATAACTAATTTTGTATAGAACCTTATTATTGTTTTGTAGGCTTACTGCTCCTGTATTTTGTGTAATTGATGTGGTTCACATCTGCTGTCTTATCTGTATTGCATCTTTTTGTATTTGTCCTTCCAGGACCGCCTTGTAATTGAGTTGTTTCAATGGTGTTTTCCTGGTAAAATAAAAAATTGAATTGAAATTTAATTGAATATTCTTTTACTACTATGGGGAACAGAACTGGTTACAATACTCCCATGTGCAGCCGATGCCTATGCTCTATAAAGAGGCAGAATTGTATTACCCTTACAGCAAGTTATGCATATATGTGTGTTCCGATGGTAATTTCTGGATTACTAGGCTGCAGATGAACTGTCAGATGAGTCCTACTGATTTTATAATGCTGAAGACAGGCCTTAACAGTGGGACTAAATAATTGCACTTACCAGACTCGGAAAGCTACAGCGAGGAATGAGGATATCAGGTCCAGGAAGTGCAGATTTTGCAGTGCTCCTCCTTGAGTCAGTGTTGTTGGCTATTTTTGCTTGATGGGTGTAGGTTCCTCATAAAGGGACAGTGTAGCCCAGCTCAGTGGTCCAGTGGCAGCGTGTTGCACTGCCACCTGGGAGACTAGGTTTTGTGTGTTAATCCTGCTCTCCATGCTGAAAATGGGTGGAGCTCCTACGATCCCACCTGGCCCATGGCGCAAGATCAGTATTGTAGCTTGTTTGGCAAGTTTACAGAGGGCAGCAACATGGGAAGGTTAGTTGTATCTTGGTAGGAGGTAAATGAAATGCAGAGGGACCTGGACAGGCTCAGGAAGTGGGTAAAGAAATTGCAGATTAACCTTATTATCCAAAAATGCAAAGTTATGCATGTAGGTAAGAAGAATATGAATTTGTGTAAGTGTATGTTCTACTTATAGTAGTTTCAAGGAAGTATTTTGATTGAGGAGCAAGGGTGCAGCTAAGCAAATATGGAGGCTAATGTAGGTCAAAACTCAGAAGGTTTCTCTCTTTTGCCACATAGGATAATTATTAATTTTCCCAAGTGACTGAGTTGGATGAAATAAAAAAAAATACTGTATTTTTCCATATGGATTCCGAGTGTCTCACTTCCGCAGTGCACTCAGACCCAGCCAGGGTGGGATTCCATGGCTTGCACTTCAGCCTCAATCTCCCAGGTGGCAGTGCAATGTACTGTAAGCCAATGTGTCACTGGGCTTGCCTAGCACCTCCATTTTGGGGTTTGATGAACTGTCCCCTTCCTCCATCTTAACTTTCTTTGAAAACCCTGTTGAGTTATAATGAGAACATAACTGTTAAGATCGAACTGCTTTTTTAAATGAAAGATGTGGTCTGTAGAATAATTGAGTCCTTTTTCATGTAAATGCAATAAAGCAGAATGGTTGAACCAATGTTTTTCTTTTTTCAGCAGGATCGGGCAGGTAACCTGCTTCAGTTTATATTTCCAGTGTAGCCACTTACTGCATTTGTTTCTGAGCTGCTTTGAACTTTGTGGGTGTGGCTACCTCAATCAGTATTTAGCAGTGCATAGTCTTACTGTACAAACATGCCCTTATGTTTTATTTCTCTCCAAAGTGAGATTATTTGAAGAGGATTGCATTACCTGCACGGGTGGTGTTAAGGATTTATGTCAGTGTGCTCCTCTAAATCAGAGGAGCACTGTAGATCAAAATTGTACCTTAAAATATGTGCTCCTTCAGATCTCTGCCATGCTCCTACCTATTTTTTATATTTATTACATGTATTAAACGGAATTCCCTTGATGCATGCAAGTTTCATCTGTCTACTGACAGTAAAACTTATTATCTTTCCTGTTTTTGGCCAATCACCTCATTTTCATTTAACTGCTGGCCCATAGTCAGTACCGTCATTCCCTCTTTGCCATCCTTGCACACAAAAACACTTATTTCCCACCTGCTTGCACGCTCTCTCATAGCCAGAGAGTGCACATATGCTACATCCCTACCTGCCGCAGCACTACTTGTCCACACACTTGTGTGGCGTTTTGGTTACTTGGTCTGCCACTAAAGGACCCCTTACCTTCTCTGTGATCTGCCACACCCTTCAGTTGCTGCTGGTGAGGACCCCATCTGGACCGTGAGAATAACTAGATGGATGCATAAAATATAATAATGCAGGTTTATTCTGTACAGTAGATGTTCTTCTCATGAGGACAAGCCCCAGACTGGCAAATTCTCTGACTGACAGGCATACATGGCACTGCCAGACAGTGCAACAAATAGATACATGCAGGTTCTAAGTGCTGTTAAAGGGGCAGCAGCTTAACATTAAGCCCCATGCTTAATGTGTGCTTCACATCACCGCTGGGACAGTGAAAGTGAGCTCCACTCGAACAAGCAATAAATCTATAAACAGTTTCTAAGAAATACATAATTTTAAGAAAGTTTTAAGGCAAAAAAACCCAAACATTTTCATGCATTTCAAGGCATTACTTTCACAAAACAGTACTCTACTGCCGGGGATCTGGACTACACTGGGGACCAGTCAGAGTAGCACCGAGGGAGGGGGAGACACAGTAGTACTTGAGGCTTGGTCCTGCCACAAGCGCTAAAGTGCAGGGGAAGGAAAAGGGAAGAGAGGGAAGGGTAGCAGCAGGAGGATACCCAGAATGCAGGCCAAAACTTTATTAACAGTTGCATAACAATAACAGGTGGACTGTCAAATGTAAAGACATTCCTAAGGGGGGGAAAAAGTGTTGTATGCAGGAATGCAATACCATCAGAACAGTTTCATAATATAAGTATAACAAGACATTTACTGCAAAACGATTAAAGACAGAAAAGGAATTGGTTCCAAAACACACTGAGTCTGGTAACAAAAGTTCAAGACCTCTGTTGACTTTTCTGGTCAGGGAATGGAGGCATGTGCTGATTGCACTAGTTCCTGACAGGATGGGGTCAGGTCATTAAATGCGACCCAGGAGTTCTTTCCACTGTCAAAACCACACCATTTGTAAGTCCAAGATCCATTTGTGAACGTCTTCCTTAAGATCTTCTCGATCTGGTACACTGTGGTCTGTAGAAGAGAGTCCTGAGAAGAAGAAGAAGGTTGAGAAGAAGAGGAAGTCCCAGGCAAATCATCTGGCAAAATGGAATCTGGCTGGAGAGTGTCAGGAGTGGGAAGATATGTAGGAACTAGTTGCAAGTTGTCTGGAAGGATCTCAGCTTCAGAGAAGATGGCAGGCTCAGGGGCAGCTTCATTTCTGGGTGGACTGAGGTCATCTGGAAGGTTGTTACTCAGGTACTCATGCTTCAGTCGGTTTATATGGACTTTGTTGTGTACCAGCTTTCCATCCGACTTGCATTGCAGATGAACGTGGACTGCAGGAAGCTTTTCTATGATGTAGAAGGGACCAGTTCAGGGGCAAAGTAGTTTCTTGGTAGCGCCCAGAACAAGAATAGGTTGATACAAATAAACAATGTCCCCAACAGAGAATGAAGGCTCATGCGACTTGGCTGCAGACATTTTTTGCATTGTCGATTTTCTCTGGCCCAACGTGGTGATTGCAACGTGTCAGGCAAGTTCAAGCTGTTCCAGCAGAGGGATAATGAAAGAAGAAGCTGACTTAGGAACTTCTAGCAGCGAGAGATCCCTATCCAATGGAGTTCTTGGGTGATGTCCATCGACTAAGAAAAATGGTGTGTATATTCTGTCCTGTCGACACAAGGGTTGGTATTGTAGGCAAACTGCACAAAGGGAACAAAATGGCCCCAGGTGTCGTGAGTCTCATCCAAATACTTGGAGAGTATGCCATTGCATTGTAGATGGTAACTTGTGGTATGTGTCTTTTTTATGTCGAGAAGTTTGCATGTTTCTCAGACAATGGTGGAAAGATAGTTGGTGCCTCTGTCTGAATGTAGGTACGATGGGATACTGTGACGACAAATGACTGTGGTGAGGAAGGCACTTGCCACAGTGGCGGCTTTAATGTCTTTTAGGGGGATGAGTTCCAAATACTTCTTTAGGTAGTCCATAAAAACAAGGATGTACTTGTTGCTAGAGTCGGAGCATGTTGGTAAGGGCCCAAGGATGTCAGTGCTGACTCTTTGGAAGGGTTCAGTGGCTACAGGCATTACAATGATGTGTGCCTTTGTCGGTTTGGCAGGAGGCTTTCTGGGCTGGCAGGATTTTACGAATTGGACAATGTCCCTGTTCATGTGATGCCAGAAGAAGTGAAGCCTTGTCTTTTTGAGAGTTCTGTGTATTCCCATATGACCTCCAGAAAGGGGAGAGGCATGAGTGGAGAGAAAAACCTGATTAATTAGAGAGGCTGGCACAACTAGTCGGACATGAGTTCTATCCGTGAGATGACCCTTGCCTTCCTTGGTCCAAATGTGAAAAAGCACACCGACATTGAGGAAGTACCGCAAAGAAAAGTACATCTTGGCAGTGCCTCTTTTGTTGCGGTAAGGTTCCAGACTCTAAGTAGGTGATTATGTCAGTAAACTGAATGTCCATTCTTTGTTGCATTTTAACAGTTGCCAGGGACAGCTCGGATGTAGAGGAGATGAGAAACTCTTCGGCTGCTTGCAGTAACTGAGGATTTGTGTGTCTCTCTGTAGAGGCAGTTGGTAGCAGCAAAGCAACTTGAGGTGCTGTAGGAGTGTCCACAGGAAGCACATCTGTGGCATAGAAGGGAAGAACTTGTAAGCAGGATTCTTCATCTGTTGAGGAGGAGGCAGAGGGATATCGTCTCCGGCTTACACCATTGGCATTTGAGTGAACTCAACTTGGTCTGTACTGAATTTCAGAATTGTAGGATTGCAGCATGGCGATCCATCGGGTGAACTTGCCTACCGGCTCCTTCATTTCGAATAACCATCTGAGGGCAGAGTAATCAATGATAGCTGTAAAGGAGGAGTAGCGAAGGTAACAGTCAAATTTCTTTACGGCAAATACCATGGCTAGACATTCCTTTTCTGTGATGCCATAGTTCTGCTCAGCTGAGGAAAGAGAGCGCCTGGCATAGGAGACAACTTGTGTTCCATCTTGAATTTGACAGAGCACAGCGCCAACTGCAAAGGAACTAGCATTTGAGTAGAGCTTGAAGGGTTGGTCAAACCTTGGGTAGGCCAATACTGGAGAAGGGATTAGGTTTTGTTTTATGGTTTCAAAGGCCTCTTTACATTCGGAAGTCCAAATATAATCACATCCATTTTTGGTGAGGGTGTACAGTGGAGCTGCGATCTTGGCATAGTTGCAAATGAACTTTAGGTACTAGCCAGACAAGCCCAGGAAAGCTCGAAGATCTTTGAGAATGTTAGGCTCTGGATAATCGTTGACTGCTGAGAGCTTGTCTGGATCTGGAGAGATGCCTTGAGAACTAACCACATGTCCCAGGTAATGAATTTGATGCTGTGCAAAACAGCACTTTTCTGGATGAAGTTTGAGATTGGCTTGTCTGAGACGTGTGATCACTTCTTTGAGATGTTGGAGGTGCTCTGCCAAAGTTTTGCTGAAGACAATCACATCATCCAGGTAGACTAGGCAAGATTTCCAAGACAACTGACGTAGTACGGCTCCCATAACACGTTGAAATGTGGCTGGACTGTTCCGAAGACCCATAGGCAGATGTTTGAACTGAAAAAGTCCCAAGTGGCAGTGCCATGCTGTGTATGGATGAGAAGCTGGATCAATGGAAACTTGATAGAACCCACTGTGAAGGTCTAGAGTGGTGAAGTAAGCAGGACTGACTGCACCAAGCCTCTCTAAAGCATCTTTGGTTGTAGGCAAGGGATGAGCATCCTGCACCATGTAGGCATTGAGTTTTCTGTAGTCCACCACAAAGCAATACCCTTTGTCCTTCTTTACCACCAGCAGGCAAGGTGCACCCCAGGGACTTGTAGACTCTTCAACAATGTATTGGTCGAGCATGTCTTTATGTCCTCGAGGACTTGTTTCTGTTTCCTGATGGATTGGTTTCTGGTTGGGCTGCACCTTGATGGTGTGTTGCAGTATATCACAGCATCCGAGCTTGTTATCTGAATCAGCAAAGACATCTGGGTAATTCTGCAAGAATTTCAGAAGTTGTTGCTTTTCTGTTGGGGATGCTGGAAGTTTTGAAGAGGACAGTCTGTGACTGAGGGGCAGCTCTGAAGCTTGAGTGGCAGCGATAGTACTGACAGGAACAGAGTTGGTGGAACCAAGCTGAGGTTCTTGCATGAGATGTAGCTGGTCTCCTGAAGACAAGCAAACAAACTTTCTGATGTTGGCACCCTTTGAAATGACCACTGGCTCATCTGTGAAGTTGCAGCATTTTTGGAAGACTACGTCATCATGCACTGCCGTTAAGGTATTTCCTGGAAGGAGACCTGATGAGTGCAGCGTTGGGGATCCTGTGACGATGCCAACAACACCTTGTGGAAGTGGTTCACCTCGAATCTTAGCAATCAAAACCATTCTGACTGAGGAGGCACAGTGACTAAGTCTATAGCTGCAAGCTGCCTCTGAGGATCTAGTGACAGTTTGTTTGAGGCAAAGTCTAGGATGGCTTTGTGAGCTTTGAGAAAGTCTAGGCCAAGAATTATTGCAGGTTGAAGATCAGGTACTAAGTAAAACTTGACAGTAGCTTGCTGTGAGCCAAAGTGGAGCTTGAGAAGGACCACACCTGTGATAGGTACTGTAGTTGTACTTGCTGTAATAATGTCATACATGTGATAGCTCCCTCTTTTCGCAGGAGACTCCTGTTTTATTTGACTGAACTCCCTCCCTCCCTCCTGGGAAACAAAATCTCCTGCTTAAGCAAAATTCTGTCCAAAATATCCATGTTTTTGGGTAGATAAAGACACATAAAAATTAAATCAGTGATGAACAATGTATCTGATAACTTTATATAACTAGTTGTTTATTCTTTTTAGTGCTTATTCTTGACAAAATGAAATACATTAAATTTTTGTAATGACTTTTTTCTTATTTTTTTGATGCCATTTAAGGACAAACTCACGACGTTACGGTATCTCCCTACTAGCAGGCCAATCTCCCTCCTAATTTGACCCAAATCTCCCTCTTAAGCAAGTTGACAGGCCAATCTCCCTCCTAATTTGACCCAAATCTCCCTCTTAAGCAAGTTGGACATATCACATGTATGTAATGTACTTTATGTCGGCTGGAGAGACATTAGGTATGTGACGAATAGCTTGGTTGTTCAGAATACTGCTGTAGATAACTGATATTTCCTCTCCATTGTCGACCAAGGCATGCGTCAACCAATCTCCGATAGGTAAAGGTACGTAGTTTGCTAGGAGAGGTGATCGGATGATAGGTACCTTTGCCCCTGGAAGTGGGAGTGTGCCTGAGTTTGCAGTTGGAGGATGCATTGTGTTTGAATTATGGTATCGAGAGGGGCGGTCAAGTTGTTGTGTTCCCCTGCCCGACAAAAGCCCCTAGTCTGTTGGGCAGCGCTCGTTTCCTTGATCCTGCGAGTAGTTGCAGTTATCCTGTTTGTGCTGTGGTGGGCGTCCTTGGTTCACTTGCATCCTGTTGAAATAATTTAACTTGCGTCAGACAGCGGCAGTGTGCCCTCTGAATCCACACCACTGGCAGGTTAGAGGCTCTCGGGAAGGTGGAGGTGGATCAGGTCGCTGTCGAGGTGGTTGCATAGTGTTAGAATTCCAACCTGTCAATAAAAGCCCTTGAAACCACATCCACTACCTGCCCGCCTTCGTGCGCATGTATCTACCAGCTGCTCTCATGCTCCTGCTCTGCCTGCCCATGTACATACTAGCCTGTGCTGGTTGCCAACATGCTTGTTCCTTGCCAGCATGCTGCAGTGCACAATAACTTGCTGGCCCGCCTACTAACCTGATGGCTTCCCGCTCGCCCAATAGCTTGCCCATCTAGCTTTGAACTCTTCCAAATTAATAAAAGCCTTATCTGCATCCCAGTGCCCCTTCTGGACTCTCCTACCACCCTCCCACTGCCTGGAACTCCTGCCTCCTGGGCTCCTATAAGACAAGAGGAGCACATATAACTGAATTTTCTACAGAGAAAATGTGCTGCTGTAATCACTGACTGTGCTCGGAGCACACCCTTATTGTTACCCTGATTACCTGATAGTGTGTAATCTTTCAAGTGTTTTAATGATGTCAGTTATCAGTTACAGCACTTTATTTAAAGAGTAGGTATCCACTTTAGTATGTATTTTCTTAAGTGTAATTTATTTAGTTATTAACATGCAGTAGAGATTTACATTTTTAAACTTCAATTCTAGGTTTTACAGTACGTTTTTGCCAGGAAATCTAGAGTCTAAATGTAAACATGTAGTGAGGAATTTTGGATTGTAGAGTGCCATGACAATAGACTGTAATTTCACAAACGGCAATTATAAGGTCGGCTGTAAAAAGTCAAGGTAGATTTTGAAACACACAGTTGAATAAGTACCAAACATCTCATCAACATTTAATTAAATGCAACTGTTGTAAAGATAATGGGTCTGATTGTTTTGTGCATACTTGGAATCAGATATTCAAAACATTTGCATATGCAGTTTAATTGCTAAGGAAAATTATATAATTTTTGTGGCCAGAAATGCCTGTTCTGAATTTCTAGGGATATCACTAGAATAAGAGTTATAAAATCTGGTGATTTGCTGGATACTCTAGAGTTTTGCGCCAAGAAAAATGTTATAAAATGTGCAGAAGCAGAGAAATGGCTTTTGAAAATGTTATGAATAAATGGTCCCTACTTTAACATTTGTTAATTTGGATTAATTTAGTTGTATGTAGTTTGTGAAAGAAGTTTAATAGGGCAAACGTAGCAGTTTTTTGTTGATTTCAGTATTGAAACTGACTGCAGTCATAACGTCCACTCCTGTGCTGTCTGCATCTACTGCCCTCCGCTGTGTGTGGCACCACTGGGTCTCACCGACAAGCAAGCAAGTGTAATGGATGTCACTAATAGTCATGATTCCACCTGTGATGCTCCTCTTCCTTTGTAAAGACTGAGCAGAAATATTTGTTCAGTATTTCTGCCTTCCCCTTACTACCTGTCACTTCCTCCTTCCTTGCTGTAGTTTAATAATGCACAAAAGAATTGAACTCTCCAGTATTGCACTCCTTCTGCACCCAGTCTGGTGCAGGCATGCATAGGTATTTGATGGCCTATCAAGGGCAGGAAGTGAGATGAACTTACACTAATCGGAATCTGAAAAGATTCTAGGGCACCCATTCTGCAGCTCCAGGGGTGCGTAAATTCCGTCGCTCAGAAAGCTACTACAGTGGCTATGTATCCCCAACCAGTCAGTGTAGGACTGACTGATCTAGCCAGCGATCACCTCTCACCTCTCCCTTGCCCCATAACTCTACATTGGTGTCTGGGGGGCATTAGATTACAAAGAAGACCACGGCAGCGCAGTGCCCATTATTGAGATCATGAAGACAACCCATGGTACTCATTTATTGTCAGATGCTTCCTTCTGCAGTCTCACAGTGCCTGTCAGCTTCTCCATGGTAAGCACTTTATTCAGCATGTATCACCATTCCTCCTATTTAATTTTTTTGCTGTATCAACTGGAATAGAAAACTGATGTTTTGTTGTATTTTTGCTAGTTACTCTCATTGACAAACACATGGTGCATTGTTATCTTGTGAACTGTTAAATGTTTTTATTGTTGTTAGCAGTACAACAATTAAATGTTTAGTTTTTGTTCCTAAATCTCCCCATCTACTGTCCTCTTATGAGGACTACCAGTATTTTCTCAACATCCTACAGTATACCCAAATTTGCATGCATGGTCAGTATTCTGCACAGAAGAATCACTTGAACATGTTATACTCTGTTTGTACAGTATATTAAATATATATATAAAAAAAAAAAATACCAGAAACTTTCCAAGTAACCACTCCTAGACTCCCCAATTTGTGGGATGATGAACATTAGTTCAGATCTGTTTCCACTGTGTATTAGAAGGCATTTTATCATATCTTCTTGCCACATCTGTTGGGTACCTGTCCCTGTCAATTTGAATAACTCTGGCCGTCTTGCAGAGTCTGGAGATTTGATGCCTTGTTTCTAGATTCCCCTCATATCATTTCTGTAATTAAGTTTGCAAAATGATTTCCGTGAGTGCTTTTCTGTCCATTGGTGATATACTAATAAATAACATCTTATCTGGGATATCAATGTATAACTAAAATGAAGCTTTTATGAGTCTTTCATTAAAAAAAAAAAAATAATAAATGCAATGCTGCAGGTCATTTCAGGAATCCTTGGTCATGTGCATTTCGATTCATTATAAATGGTTAAGCCCACTGCTATGTCTGGACAGCTGCTGGAGTTGCTTTGATGGTGATGCTAAGCTTCCATTCGTTTCCTTTTAAATTCATGGGACCAAAGACTGCTAGAATGATTTTTATATTTACCTTTGTGGAGAAGTGTGATGCAAAATTTCTCTTGTGTTTTGGTATAAAAAAAAATGCTCTTGTGCAGTATTTCTTGGTAACAAACAAATAAAAGTGGTTTGAAACAAATTTGTTTTTTACGCTTTGCTCTTTTGAACTTCAGCCCCTCCCCACCCATTTTTCCCCATGTTCCGGCATCTGTGGGTATTGGCTGGTGAAGCTATGTTTACTAATTTGTTAGTTGCATTTTTTGGTTGTTTTTTTAACAAAAAACTATTAACAAAATTGTCACTTTATTTTTTACTTTCTGTGTACGCTCCTTGTCCCTGGCACAGCCCATTTTTGGCCTCCCCCTGGGACCCCCGAGCCCTGTCACCTATACTTGCGGCTACTCCCCTTGTGGACCCTCAGTTACATCTCCAGACGTGGACTGATAGTGGAGAGTAAGCCCCTTCGAGCTCACCGTGTCTTTTCGTGAGCAGAATGGGAGCCTGTATGAGGTCAGAGTGTACCATTGACGTGCATCCTGCTACTGTGCGAGGGAGTATCACATAGTTTGTGCCCCACTACAGGATGTTACTGACAAGGACATCATGGCATGCACACAGTGCATGCTGTCTCAACCATGTTGGGTAACATTCTCCCTCCCATGAGCGCCTTCAGTTGCACTGTCACCTGTGGTTACCCAGGTAGCAATATCACAACTGGGCAAGCAGCCCTCCCACTGCGGAGGAAGAGTGTGTCCTCTGCGAGACTCAGTCCTCTTCCACCAGCTGACCCGGGTCCCCGGTGTCGTGAGTGATATCCCTGCTACTGTTTGTACAGGCCAAAAATTGTTACAGTTTTATCAGCTTATTAACTTAGTAGTACTTTAGAAAGCAGTTGTAGACCTGTTATTTCTTTCCGGAATTCAGGTGGTTGGGCATGCCCATATATGTTGTCAGCGTGCACAGGGTCGCATGTTGGCTGTGTGGCAGAAAAACTTTTAATGATCCTGTAGGGTTCTGGCGCTGACAACACTTTCTAAAGTGTGTGGCTCTATGAAGGAGAGTCTCTCAAAGATCTAGTTACTAGTAAGTAATTTTCCTTTCTCTGCTAACAAACTTTGCTGACAGAAGTATTTAAAGAACTATTAGAGGACTGACAAGATTCTCTCTGTCAGACTTTATGTCTGTAGGTCTTTGCAATACAATGTGTGTGTGCCCTATGAAATGGGATTATCTATAGTCTCTTCAGCAATACAGAAAGGGTCTTAGTCTTATTTGGGTAGGAGCTGCTGTTTATTATGACTGTTAGTGACCTTCTGTCGTTAGCCTTCTAGCTTTTAATTTTACTTACGCACACACTGACCTTTGCCATGGGAACGATACAGAAACACACAGAAACAACTTGGCTGGGCTCCCCTCCACAGCAGTAGGTGAGTGATGTTTCAGAGTATAATGTTTCTGGGGAGGGTTGCATGAGAACCATCTCTGATCATGTACAGCACCTTTCTCATTGCAAAAGTAACCACATAGACAGCATTTTTCTGTTACTTAACTGATTGCAGTCAGGTTTTGCAAGTTTAATTTGGCATCAACAGTCTATTTTTTTTTTTTTTTTGCTTTTGGGGAATACGAATGGAACAGATGCAGTCTAAAATAAAGTAGCTCAAATTAGACCACTATATGTAACACTATACAGCAGTTTTATTTTGACCTGCAGTGGCCAGTCTGCCTTTTATGTTCGCCTCCCTACTCTCTGGAACACCCTACCTCTTCCATACTAGGCTCTTACCCACCTCCGCTTTTTCATACTCCTCTCGCTGTCTTCCTTCTCTCAGCCCTGCTTTTGTGACCAACTGTCCCTGGTTCTTTCATGGTTATGTGCTGTGACATATATTTACTTAAAGATAGAGATAGATATAGATATACAGATATATAACTTTTTTAAACATTTTTATTTATCACATATTAATAACAGTTTAATTACAAAATTACAATAAACAATAAATACACAACCATAAAATAAAAGAACCCTGTACAACATATAAACTACGAAACCCCCAAAACCTCCCCGCTCATCCTCCGCAGAGACATATAATGATTAGACAGCTAATAAAGTCAGACTGAAAACTTGAGACACTAATTAAAAGACAAATAACTCTGTAAACTGTGTATATATATTATTTGCAAAAACTTAGTTAATACACCAGTTAGGGCCCAATTAATGCCACAAAAGTACGTAAATGGGCATTAGGGTTTCTGACCCTGACTTCTCGCCCCTAGCCCCATGAAGCAAAAGGAAAAACATTACGGTTTTGCGTCTCCTGAGTCTTCGTGAATCAGTGGTGTGGTTTTCCTTGGGGTTGTCAACCCTCATGCTCACTCCTCCCCCCAAGCCTGTAGACTCCTCTCTGAAGCACAATGTACAGCTCCAAGCCAGTGCCTCACACTGATAACTCTCTTCAAAGGTAGAGAATTATGTCTCTCCACTTGTTGCCAATGCAGTGTGTTGCAGATTTCTTCAAGCAGGGCTCTGCGGGAAGAAAGGAGACCACGAATGACATTGTTTGCTCAGGGAACAGGGTGGGTGTTATGGTTGACAACCCCAAGGAAGACACCACTACTGATTCGCCAAGACTCCGGAGACCCAAAACCCTAATGTTTTTTCCTTTTGCTGCTTTGGTAGTGGGGGTTGGGAGTTGGGTTTGGAAACCCTTACACCACATTTCCCTACTTTTGTGGCATTAACTGAAAATCTAACTAGTGCATTGACAAAGTTTTTTGCAAAGAATTTCTTTTCTTTTTGAGATAATAGAATCATATCATTCACACAGGTCCCTTCGGAACCTGCATGAACACATGTAGACTTGCAAGGCCCTTTGGGCTCTGCACCAAGGGAAGATTCCATCCGCCTAAGGGCCGTGCACTTCCATGCAGCAATGACTATCAAGAATTCATGAGACTAGGCCAGCCCGCCGGCGCAGCGGTAGGGTTACCGCTTACGGCGCCAGCGACCCGGGTTCGGGAACGGACTCGTGGGAACTGGAGGGCCAGCCGGGGGGAGGAGGATCGAGCGCCCAGAGGCTGCTCTCCTCCTCTGGGTGGGGTGGGATGCGGGTCCCGCTGCGATACCGCCACCTGGGTGACCACGGGTGGTGGTGCAGCGAGGACTGCATGTAGCAGGGAGGGGAGGACGTCTGCTGGGAGCCGGAGCATTAGCACACTGTGACGTATCGTCCTAGGCTCCTCCGCCAGCACAGACGCCCCATGGGATGGGCGGAAAGGAAAAATACCCTCCGGTGCTCCCTGTAGATGGCGCCAGGCCCCGCATCCCAGGGCCCCCTGCCAGCACGGATGACGGATCCCCAACGAAACTCAGTCACTTGGGGCGGTGGAAAGGGGGGCCCCACCTCGTACTCGCCTGGGGGTTAAACCAAGGCAGCGTGGGGGGATGACTGCATTCGATGCCGACAGATGAGCAGGGACGCACAAGGCCGTAGGAGACTCTCGAAGGTGAGGAAGCACCGGGGTGAGAAGGGGGCGTGAAAAGAAAGTATATATAAAAAAAAAAAAAAGAATTCATGAGACTGTCTAGTGAGCTGCGGAAGCCAGGGCCCTCTGGTCCCTGTACTTCTATGTGGTCACAGATACAGACACACAGGGCAAAGAGTCCGTCTGTCAGCCAGTGCACAGTGCCCTCTGCCAAGAGAAGAGTTATCTTTACTATATGGTACCCAGACCTGTGCAGGCAACCCTACAGCTCTCATTACCAGTCTGGGGGTGTCGCATAACAGTGCCATCTCCCCACCCTCACTCCATGTATGGGGGTCACTGAGATCACCACCAAACTCAGCCCACCGGCGCAGCATCACAAAGTATAACCGCTAGGGTGAACAGTGGTACTACACAGAAAGTTTCTTTATAATTTTTTTTTATTTTGACCCCTAGTTTTCAAGATAGCCGATTTATGGCTCCCCTTATAAACGTAACATGTGGCATTTATAATATATTGTCCGAAACATCATTTCGCATCACAGTTTCAAAAACACATAGTCCAGGATTTTAAAAATTACACCTGTCACATTTATGAGTTGGTGTTGGGGGTGGAGGCTATGCTGAAAGTTTGGAGTTAGAAAATATTGAAAATTAGTAAAGTTATGAGTGAATGTACTTGAAATATTGCAATGTTCACTCATACCCTGGGCATGTTACCATATTAATATACGTAATTTTCAGCTTAACCTTCTTATGACCCCACCTCATGAACTTGGTAGATGGAAATTTTCAAATCCCCCCAAAAAATAATTCTGCACCACAGGCATGAAAACTCGATTTTGCCAGGATTTGAAAAACTGCTGTCACAGATATCATTCTGTGCCACAGGTGTGAAAACTCAGTTTGGCCAAGACTTGAAAAATGACAGCTGTCACATTCATGAGGTGGTGTGCAAAAATGGCTATGCTGAAACTTTGGGGTCATGATATTGAAAATTACCAAAGTTATGAGCAAGTGTAGTAGAATTTCATTGTACGCTGATAATTTTATCACTTTTACATATTTTTTCACCATATAGGTTTTTATCTCTTGCTCTGTGGCAGGCTGTCCAGCTGTATCAGCCCTGAACCAGTGCACCGTGGCTATGCCAAGTCTCTGTCCATCCCCCAGATCGGGTGGGCTGCCGTGCCAGCGGGAGTACTTCATTAAGACCGACTTCCATTCTTCCTCCAGTTTTCTCCTGAGCATGATGGTAGTGCAAAACGCGCAGTAATAATTTTACTTCCGTGGAAGCGCTCCAACTTTGCTGTATGCCGGCCCTTCCCCCGGTTACGGGACTTGCACGTGCCACTGCCTGGTTTCCACCAGGTGGCAGACAAGTAGTGAGTCACAGGAGTCCCCCTCTTCGAGGGAAGAGAGTAATCTTAAGGATGCTCAGTCTTCCAGCTCCCAGCCGGATACCCAAGCTACTCATGTGCATCCCCAAATCCCAGGTCACCAGTGTGGCAGCAGGGAGGCATGGATGCCTTAACCCGCCGTGCCACTGAGCTGGCCATATTTTTACATATTTTGACCCAGAATTTTCAACATAGCCTTCTTATGATCGCACCTCATGAACACAGGCAGTGAAAATGTTCAAATCCCACCTGAAAGGTGATTTTGCAAAGTGACCACAAAATCGCCTTTTGAGACAGATTTGCATAATTCCACGACCATTGGTCATGTGGTGATGTCCTAAAAAGATCATGTTGAAAATCTGCTGTAAAAATATTCAAAACTGACAAAGCTATGAATAAAAGTTCAAATCCCATTGAAATACATTAAATTGGACTTACCTAATTTTCTCATATTGCAGTCATCGGGTTCCAGCAGCAACACATGTCTTCGACTGGTGAGTGAATCCAGGACGTGGGACGTGTTCAGGTGAGTGAATGTGTGTAGGAGGTGTGGGGTGTTGGCTGCCGAGTAGGAGGTCATGGTGGGGTGGGTGGAAGTGTGTGTGGGTCAGTTCAGCGAGGGACCACTTTTCTTTTTTTACTGGGTTAAAAAAAAGTTTTCTTTATTCCATGGGCTATTCCAACACTGGGGATAGGGCACCCCAGTGTCAGGCTACTGATCGGTACTGGGGGTGGGCACCCTGGTGCCACCATGTACTTAATGGGAATGAGGGGCAGGTGACCAGGTGGTGTTGAGAAAGAAGTGGTATGGGAGACGGATATCCCAGTCCTCATAACACAAATAGTAGCTAGATAGATAGCTAGACAGAGAGAGGCAGCTAGAGAGACAGAGCTAGAACAGGGGGATTGCCAGCTCACAGTTTGAACTGAAGCCAGCAGCATAACTCCAGCTGCGGCTTCAGCATTCATGAATGTCCTGCTTTTCTCATACAGAGAATAGAGGTAAATGGCTCCTCTTGCTAAGCTGGGCACCCTGGATTTTGGGGTGCCCAGAAAAATATATTTCTGGGCATTTGTTTGAAAAGCAGACACCAGGATCTAGCCAAATGGGCCAATTTTAGCTAGGTTAAGGTGTTTTTTTAATAATAATAATAATAATAATAAATAGTAGCTTTATTTCGCATGAGCGCCTTTCAAACTATCAAGGCGCTTTACAAAAAGATAAAACAACAGTAGTAAAAGCAACAGACACAGTAAAAATAATAACAGTCTAAGGGGTCGTACTTATTCATTGCCACTAAAGGCCTGACACCATGTCTTCATGTTTTTAAGTTTTGGGGGGGGACAAGATAGCGGCTGTCATTCCAGGATTTTTTTTTTTTTACGGTGTGAGAAGCAAGTGATGAGAAAACAAAAATGGTCTGTGACATGGAGTTTTTTGTGTCGTATTAGAACATTGTCCAAAAAACCCTACTGAGCATGCTCAGAATACCAAAAGAAAATCCTCATAACTCTGGACCCGTTTAATATTTTTTCACGAAACTTTCCAAAGGCACTACCTTTGCACAGCATGCTTTTACCCTGAAAATTATTATAATAATAATAATAATAATAAAATTTATTTAATTAAGCACCTTTCAAATTTTCAAGGCGCTGTACAAAAATTCATAAAACCAAACATCGAAAATACAATAAAACAGAACAACAATTACAACAAATAAAACCAATTACAATATAGATGGAAAAGCTTTATCCCATAAAAAGGTCTTTAGAGCCCTTTTAAAACTGTCCACCGTTGTACTTCTCTCAGAGCTGACGGGTAGAGAATTCCAGAGGATGGAGCCACTAAACCAAAAGCACGGGTCTGAAGACTTCAAATTAACCCTCGGAATCTCCAGCAACCCCTCATCAGCCGAGCGAAGCTGTCTCAGAGGGGTGTAAGGCAACAGAAGCTCTTTCAAGTAGTCAGGACCATACCCGTGTAGGACTTTGTAGGTAAAAAGACCCACTTTAAAGGTGATCCGCCACTGTATTGGCAGCCAGTGCAGAAAGCGCAACACTGGGGTAATATGAGATCTTCTTGAAACCCCCGTCAACAAATGTGCTGCTGCATTCTGCATTAGCTGCAAGCGGCAGATATCAACCCCAGCAAGCCCTAGGTACAGGGAGTTACAGTAATCCAAGTGAGATGTCACAAAGGCGTGGACCAAAACCCGCAAATCACCAGGAGGAACCAGGTGCCTAATCCTGGAGATGTTTCTAAGATGGAAAACTGCAGTCCTGACAACAGCAGACACCTGATAACGAAGGGTCGAATCCTGTGTCAAGCTCTTACACCCAGGTTACGCGACCTGTTTCAGAAAATGGGATCTGGTCCCCAGAATTATTCCGGAGGGGACCCCATCCCCAAACCCCAACCCCGCGCCGGGTCCACAACCATAACCTCAGTCTTTCCGGGATTCAACTTAAACCGCTGGTATTCATCCAGTCTTGGATATCTACAAGGCATTTATTCAGCACCGAGACAGCACTAACCTGGTCAGGTGCAAAGACAGGTAGAGCTGGTATCATCAGCATAGCAGTGAAAACCTCAGCTCATACCATCTTACAATGTCTCCGAGGGTAGTATATACTCAAGTAATAACACATGGGGAAAGCACCAAACCCTGTGGTAATCACTTCGCAGGGCAGAGAGAGAAGCCCCAGAAGAATGTAATCCCGAGACCACTCTCTCATGCTCTCCCCGAGGTAAGATGAAAATCATCTGAGGACCATACCTGAAAGTCCACAGATGGACCTCAGACGTCACAAGAAACCCCATGATCCACAGTATCAAAGGCTGATGACAGATCAAGGAGAACCAGAATAGAACGGTATCTCGATCTCTCGCCATCAGGAGATCATTGAGCATCCGAACCAGAGCCGCCTCGTGCTATGCCTTTACGAAAACCAGACTGAGAAATCAGATAAACTATGGATGGTCAAATGGTTGTCCAATTGAGCCGCTTACAACTTTTTCATAACCTTCCTACAAAAGGAGGTTAGAGATCGGGTAGTAGTTAGCCAGGTCATCCGGTCCAAGGAAGTTTTCTTCAGAAGGAGTCACCACCCCTTCCTTCAGAGAGCTAGGGAAAACTCCCATCTCCAAGGAGCAACGGATAATCCGAAGCGAGGACCGGGCCGAGCAGACTCACTACATCCCATGATCAGGAGGTAGGACCCGATCCAAACTACAGCACGCTACGATCTCGTGGACAATCCTCATAGTGTCTACGAACCGCAGCTCAAAGGAACTCCAGGAAATTCCAGGCTCTGTGACAAGACACTGATCAACTGCAACAACCTTAGAGTGGGTCGGACACTGCCTCCGGATGTCTTCCACCTTATTTGCAAAGAACCGAGCGATCTCCTCACAGTCATTCTGAGTAAAATCGACGGATCTGTCGACAGACTGGCTGTACAGTCTGCTCGACAGTTCTGAAGAGCTGAGCTGGTCGATTCTAGCAACAGAAATTTCCTGGACAGGAATTCTGCCTTCTTACGGAAATTTCAGTTTGATAGAGCTTATAATGCTCAAGCAAAATAAGATGGTCGGCATCCGAGGCAGTCTTCCTCCAACGACGCCCAACCTACGCCTCAACCTCCGGAGCTCCCTCTCAACGCCTCATCAAAACCAAGGAGCAATGGACGGGCGCGAAGGGGCGAATATGAGGTGCATCTGATCGAGAGCAGCCGAGATGGTCTCATTATAGGCCACCACTAGCTGCTCAGGATCAGAGCACAAATCGTCAAACAACGAGAAGTCAAGAACCGCCATCAGGTCTTCAGGGACAACATCCCGCAATGGGCGGTACTTGACCAGCTCCAAAGGGGCCGACCTACCCAGGGGGGCCTCAAAATTGAACCCAACTGAGTAATGATCAGACCAACGGACTGGTTCCACCACCAAATCGGACACCTCGATCCCCAGGAGGAAAACAAGATCAAGAGAGTGACCACCTTTATGGGTAGCTGTGGAAACAACTTGTGTGAAGCCCAGCGATGTCATCACCTGGAGGAAATGTTGACCAAAAGATGAAGATTCGTCGTCGACCCACGCATTGAAATCGCCCAGCACCATCAATCTGGGAGATTCCAAGGCCATGTCGGTGGCAAAATCTGCTATTTCCTGCAGGAAAAGCTTCTCATCCCCTGGTGGACGGTAAATGAGAGCAATCCTGCACCCCACACCAGCTACCACAGTACACTCAAATGATCTTGCCTCCTCAACTGGAACACCAGTTAGGCCCAATCCGGTCTTAAAAATTTCAGAAACAAAATCCATTCTGTGTTGGCTGTATGTTATAGCAAAACCAAAAACCCTCGGTAAGCATAGGAAAAAAATTAGGCGTCTGCGGGAAAATGACATATGCGGATCTCAGAAATTGCACAAACTGCCGTCACAAAACTTTCCACATGTTTAGACCTTGCCCACTAGACAAGGTATGCAAAATGACAGCAAATTTTGTCAAATACTGCCAAAGCTAGTAAAGTGCTAAGGCAGGGGTTTAACACAGAACCTGTTGCTGAACCATAACTGTACTGCTGCTACTGCACCAGTATAATATAAATACATGGGGTAATGTGTATAATGAGAATTTGCACATACCCAAGGTGTTGGAAGCTACGTAAACCCGAGGGCAAAACTTGAGGGGTTTATACAAGCATCCAGCACCCAGGGTGTGTGTAAAATTAGAGTTTTACACATTACCCCATGTCTTGTTTTAGATAATTGCTGGGTAGTGTTTTCTCACCTTAAAAACACTAACCAACAATTATAGAAAAGAGTGGTTCTGGTAGTGCGGCTGGGCTGGAGTGCAATTTTCCTTTACTTTGTTTTTTTTATTTTAGTTTTTGCATAATAGCCCCAAAACTAGATGTAAAGTAACTATATTTATGAAGAAGCTTCTGAAAACACTTCAAGTCCGTGTAGAGTGAGCCATCAAAGTGCATGCGCGAGGGAGGCAGTGTGCGCAGGCGTGGAGCAGGGGAAACCTGACACTTGTTCACTGTTATAACCAGCTAGTTATAATGGCAAATTATAACCTGATTTCCCATCTCCCAGCATCACAGTCATCACATTTTTTCTTTCTGAAATTTGTCATTTGTATGACTAGTTTGCCACTGTATTCAGACTTTTTGCATCTTTGAACTATTTTAATCTTTCTAGATTATTAATTGTGCCTCACATTATTTTGTTCCTTTGCGTGCAATAGTTAACATAATATTGTTATTGTTACACCTTATAACTCATGCATTTTCAAAAATGTTAGTTTGTTTTACACTTACGCAGTTGATTATTTGTATCTTACATTTATTGTTTCTGTACATGTGCTGCTGTTGTCAGTGTATTGTTATTGTTTACGCCAATCATACCAGGAAACTAACTAGTGGGATATGCCTATCCTGTCACCAGATTTCAATTTAAGAAATAAATCTGTAAATACATTTTAGGTTTAGTTTACTGTCTAAGCATAAAAGGCATGCATCTGTTTCTGTTTGGGCTGGTATTAATGTCAGCTGTCTAATATAACTCTGTATTTAGCTGCTTGGGCTGTGTTCTACGTAACAGCTGGTCACATAGGGTTTTGTTAGATTAAATAACCACTGACTCTGTAGATAGCACATTCTTACAACATGTTGTTATGTGGCCCTGGCTGTTGCCAGGGAGAAGGGTAACAAACTGTTACAAGAATAACCATTATATTTCTAAACTGGTCCACTATAGCAGCTTGCTTTATCCATTTACTCCATTGTAAATAACCCTCAAAAATGCTTGTTGATGTGCTGTCCTGGTATTGTACTAGTGCGTTGATCCTGCTGCAGAGTAAGATTCTGAATTCAAATTGTAAACCAGCTGGTTGGGTCATACTGTGAAATTGTAATACTGCAGCTACGCTCTGGTTTTCCTTGAGTTAAATAGAAGTATTGCCCCTTACAGTAGTTGCCAAGAATGGAGGTTATAACTATAAGAGGGAAAAAGCTAGGTACTGGTGGATAGGTTCTTGTTGGAGCCAAAAATCCATATTGGCAGGGCAATGCTATTGGCAAACTTGCATCAGTTTAGTGTAGCGTTATCACATCAAGTACTATAGCTGGTAGTATCATAAACCTTAATATAGTCAGTTTGGGGATAGAGGGGCTCATTGGGTCAGATTATAGTGGGGGGCTATTGCCAAGATGGGTGAAAGGGGTTTCTAAAGTACTGTAGCTTGGGTCAAAATACAGAAAAATATACAACTCTAAAAGTGAATAGCTAGATGTGGTTAATGTAAAATTAATCAGACTGCTAGAGCTGTAAACTGGATGCCCTTTGCTAATCTTGGCATTTATTCATCCTCCTATTTTTGCCCACTGGCCATGTCCATGTCCTTTCTTCCATGAAACACCAACCTGCTGTCCACTCAGGAAATTGTTCAGTCCACTTGCCCCCTTATCCTTCTCAGATCTCGGTGTTCATGTTCTCCACCTCCTCAAGGGCCCATATGGAGATTGAATTACTCCCCCTCTGAACCATTCAGCATCACTAGCTTAGTGAGCCTTTCTAGTATAGCCATGTTTTCCAGACTTACTCCCACTCTCCTTGCCCTGTCAAGCCTGGGCAATCTCCTCCCATCCAACTTATAGCCCATTGATAGAAACATAGAAACATAGAATTTGATGGCAGATAAGGACCGCTTGGCCCACCTAGTCTGCCCATTTTTCTACCTAACAGATAAGCTGCAGATCCTAGTTAACCAACAGCTTACTTCCTCCTACCCGCCACTAGGACTGCCTTATGCCTGTCCCATGCATTCTTGAAGTCCCCCACTGTTCTTGACTCCACGACCTCCTCAGGGAGGCTGTTCCATGCATCCACAACCTTCTCAGTGAAAAAATACTTCCTCACATTACCTCTGAGCCGTCCCCCCTCTATCTTCAAATTGTGCCCCCTTGTTCTTGCACATCTCTTTTCTGGAAGATGCTACCCTCTTGGACTTTAATTCCCTTGAGGTACTTGAAAGTTTCTATCATGTCCCTCTCCCTTCTTTCCTCAAGGATATACATATTAAGCTCCTTAGTCTTTCTTCTTGTCTTCTGGTGCAGACCCTGCACCATTTTGTTGCCCTCCTCTGGACAGCCTCCACTCTGTCTATGTCTTTGCGGAGATGGGGTCTCCAGAACTGCACACAGTACTCCAGATGGGGTCTCACCAACTGTCTGTACAGAGGGATAACAACTTCCTGTTTTCTACTATTGATGCCTCTTCCTATGCATCCCAGTATCCCCCAGCCTTCCTTACTGCCTTCTCACATTGCTTGCCCACCTTTAGGTCATCTGATATAATTACCCCCAGGTCCCTTTCTATTTTTACTGTTGTCAGTATCTCACCCCCATTGTGTACGCTCCTGGTTTTGTTTCCCATGTGCATTACCTTGCACTTCTTTGCATTGAATCTGAGCTGCCATACATTTGACTATTCCTCCAACCTTGCCAAGTCCCTTCTCATCCTTTCCACTCCATCTTGTGTATCAACCCTGTTGCAGATATTTGTGTCATGTGCAAAGAGACATACTTTTCCTTCCAGTTCCTCTGCAATGTCACTTATAAAGACATTAAAAAGGACCGGTCCCAGTACTGAACCCTGCGGTACCCTGCTAGTAACCCTCCTTTCTTCACTGTGTATTCCATTTACTACTACCCTTTGCGTCCTGTTGTCTATCCAATTTTTTATCCAGGCTACCACCTTGGGACCCACTCCAAGGCTGGCTATCTTGTGTATTAATCTTTTGTGTGGGACTGTATCAAATGTCTTGCTAAAATCTAGGTAGGCCATATCCACAGCCCCTCCCTGGTCTACTACTTTGGTCACCCAGTCAAAGAAATCTATTAGATTCGTCTGACACAACCTTCCCATCGTGAATCCATGCTGCCTTGGGTCCTGTGCCCCACTGGCCTCTAGGTACTCAACAGTTCTTTCCTTCAAAAGTGATTCCATCATTTTTCCTACCACTGAGGTCAAACTAACTGGTCTGTAGTTTCCTGCCTCTGTCCTGCTCCCACTTTTGTGAAGAGGAATCACATCTGCCCTCCTCCAGTCCTCGGGTACCACCACATCCTCCCATGATTTGTTAAAGAGGTAGTCAGCGTGTCACTAGTTCTACCCTTAGTTCTTTAGAATTCTTGGGTGAATCCCATCAGGCCCATTGCTTTGTCCACCTTCAATTTTATTAGTTCTTTCAGAACCCTTTCTTCTGTAAATGGACTGGTATCGACCCGTGCCTTCAGAGTGTTTCTCTTGTTTGGTTTAGTAACTCCCTCCTCTTCCTTTGTGAATACTGAGCAGAAATATTCATTCAGTATCCCTGCTTTTTCACTGTCACCCTCTACCCACATTCCCTCCCTTTATTAAGCTTCAGTATCCCTCCTTTGGTCTTTCTTGCTCCTAATGTACCTATAAAGGTCTTATCCCCTTCTTAACAGAATTGGCTATCCTTTCCTCGGTTTGGGCCTTTGCTATTCTGACTGCCTTCCCAGCCTCTTTCTGCTTTAACTGATAAAGTTCTCTGTCCTGCTCCTTCTGTGTTTCCTTATATTTCCTGAATGCTGTCCTTTCTCCTTAACCTTCCCTGCCACCTCTTTTGAGAACCATAGCGTTTTTCCTTCGTTGTGTTTTATTGATTTGCTTTACACAAGGCTTGTTGCCTCTCTGATGGCTGTTTGATCACTCCCCATTGTTCCTCCACCCCTCCTTCTTGCCTGTTTGCTAGTGCTTTTCTGAGGCACTCTCTCATTTTCCCAAAGTCAGCTCTCCTAAAGTCCAGTACTCTTGCTTTTGTATGGCTTGATTGTATGGCTGTGTTTATTGTGAACCACACTGTTTGGTGGTCGCTTGTTCCCAGATGGCTACCCACTTCTAAATCTGAGATTCTTTCTTCATCCCCATTTGAAAGTACCAGGTCTAAGATTGCTCCATCCCGAGTGGGTTCCAGTATTAGCTGTCTGAGGCATGCCCCTTGTAGGGCATCAAGAATGACCCTGCTCTTGGATGTGCCTGCAGCAAAGGTGCTCCAGTTAACATCTGGCATATTCAGGTCCCCCATCAACAATATCTCCCCTTTTTCTGCCATTCTAAGAAAGCCTTCTATAATTTCCTTGTCCATCCCCGAGATGGGGGTCTGTATACAACCCCCATGCAGATTGTGGTGCCATTTCCTGTCTCCAGGGTGACCCAAAGTGCCTCATCTGCTCCCTGTTTACTCTTTAGTTCTGTTGCTTTGATCCCTTCCTTTACATAGAGAGCTACTCCTCCTCCTCCTCTTTTACCCTCCCTGTCCCTCCTGTAGATTGTGTATCCTGGTATGTTGACATCCCAGTCATGGTTCTCTGTGTACCATGTTTCTGTGACTGCCACAATATCCAGGCAACCCTCTTCCATCAAGGCCACTAGTTCAGGGAGCTTGTTACACAGACTACAGGCATTGGTACTCATCACCCTCCACTTTTTGATAGCCTTATCCCTTTTAGCCCCATTTCTGTCCTTACTGCCTTTGCCTTTTTTACATTTAAATCTGTTCTGCTCCCTAATAACTTCTGTACCTTGGTGTTTACCTCACTAATCACCATGTTTTGTGGGGGGAGGCTCGGATTTCCCTGCTCCTTTTCAGTGCCTCCCCTTGGCTGGTTTAAATGGCACGCAATGAAGCATTTAAATCTCTCACCTAGGATTCTGGTTCCCTCTGACAGATGCAGACCATCGCACTAGTATAGGTCTGCATCCTCCAGGTGGCTCCCCAGTCCCAGTGAAGCCAAAACCCTGAGCTCCACACCAGTTTTTCAACCACTCATTGAATTCCCTGGTGAGAAGTGCCCTAGCATCTCCTTGCCATAGACGGCAGCACCTCCGAGAAGGTTACCGATAGCGCCACTTGTCTAAGGCCCCTTCCCAACTCTACAAACTCCTCTTGCACTGCCTCTGATCCCATTCCTAGCCAGGTCATTTGTCCCTAGGTGGACAATGACATCCAGCTCCTCCCTCGTGCAGCTCCTCCCATGATCCTGAGGATTCGCCCTGTCCCTCCAAGCCGTGGGCGCCAGGAAGGCACCTTACCTCCTCTCCCTTCCTCCCCATTTCTACCCCCTAATGATTGAGTCCCCCACCAGGAGTTGTTTCCTTCCCCTGTGGGGTCCCATGCCACCCTCCTGTGGGTCTCCTTTGTGAAGGTTCCCAGCATCCTCCTTGGCTCCACTGCAGGTGCCTCCATAGAGGAACCACTATCCACCTAGAAGAGCGAATGAATTGTGGAGAGGTACAGCTGGAGGGATGCAACTCTGTTCCACCACCCTCTTCCTCCTTGAGCCCACCCTGGTCCAGACTCTCCTCTTTCTTGGCAACCTCTGAGGTAGTGGCATTGGCCCTGGTGGTCCCTGGGTGGGGGAAGAGGTTTCACGAATCCTAGCCAGGTCAGCCTGGAGACGGGCAACCTCCTCTCTCAGACCAGAGAGGTGCCTGCAAATAGGGAAGCATCGCAGCCTCCAGAATGTCTCCCGGAACACTGCCACCCCACAGCCATTGCACTGCACCACTCCTATCATGTCTTATTTTGTGTCCTCTCTGCTGTTTCTCTGGATGCTTATTCTCTCCTCTCCTTACAACTCTCACCCTTCCTGTTCTGGGACAGCAACTTCCTATCTTCTTCAGTAGCCTCCTTCTTCCTTGCTCAATATCAGACCACCAGCAGCTGGGGGGGGGAGAGTGAGCTACTTTTTTCCTTTAGGGTTGACAAAACCAGTGTTTCTCTATGATCCTTTCCTTCCTACTGCCAAACAGGAAGTTCCTGTTGACAGTCAAATCCAGTGGCTATAAAAGTAGAACTGGCTTTGGGTGGGTGGGATGGAGGCAATTAGTAAGAAAAAGGCTAGCACAAGGTTTTGTAATTTGACTCCTCGCTCATAGTGTTTAAACCACACCCCAGTGTAAGCTCTCTTTCCTCCTGGTTTAGCAAAGTCAGCTGATACAGTACCCTTCCCTGCACAGAACACACACTGACTTTCTTTTTTTAACCCTAAATAAGACCCCTTCTACTTCTAATAAAGTTATCTGTCTACTTAATCTTAACAGACACTGACTCCTGCTGAGATATACGTTTTAAATTAATAAGAAAATGTAGCTTCTTTTAGTTAGCTGCTTTCTGCTCTACAAGCAAGGCTAGCAACAGGAAGTTGTAATTTGACTCACCTGCTTTTATAGTGTCTAAACCACACCCCAGGTAAGCTCTCTTTCCTCCTACTGGTTTAACAAAGTCAGCTGATACAGTACCCTTCCCTGCACAGAACACACACTGACTTTCTTTCTTTTCTTTTTAACCCTAAATAAGACCCCTTCTACTTCTAGTAAAGTTATCTGTCTACTTAATCTTAACAGACACTGACTCCTGCTGAGATATACATTTTAAATTAATAAGAAAATGTAGCTTCTTTTAGTTAGCTGCTTTCTGCTCTACAAGCAAGGCTAGCAACAGGAAGTTGTAATTTGACTCACCTGCTTTTATAGTGTCTAAACCACACCCCCAGGTAAGCTCTCTTTCCTCCTACTGGTTTAGCAAAGTCAGCTGATACAGTACCCTTCTCTGCACAGAACACACACTGACATTCTTTTTTTAACCCTAAATAAGACCCCTTCTACTTCTAATAAAGTTATCTGTCTACTTAATCTTAACAGACACTGACTCCTGCTGAGATATACGTTTTAAATTAATAAGAAAATGTAGCTTCTTTTAGTTAGCTGCGTTCTGCTCTACAAGCAAGGCTAGATGGTTCTCATTGCAAGCTTTGGGGTGAGCCTAGTGGCCTGAAGGGCCTAGCCTGACATTCGTGGAAGTGGCCATTTTCATCTACCTGGCCCCTCTGCTTGTTCTGTACCCATTCATCTTGGCATGCAGATCAACTTGAAGGTAAATATAGTGCCTCAAACGTTGCATGGCAGGGTAAGGTCCCCCATCTTATGCACCAGTACTCTTGGACCACAACACGAAGGGCAGTGCAGGGCACCTAACACTCCCTCCTTGGAGATGAAGAATGTTTCCTTGGTCCCTGGATCCACTTCTGCCAACCCACAGTGATGGCATTGTAGTTATGGCCTTTTTGGTACTCATGAGAGCTACAAATGTGAACCTTTTTTTTTTTTTTTTTTAAAAGATCATGTGCACTGATTTTCTAAACTAAAACAGGCAGCACCACTCAATACACATTGCAGTAACTATGTGTGTTCCAGGTTTTATAACAAAAGTCGACAGATTTGTACTTGTTTCAGCACTTTTTTGGTGTGGGCCAATTCCCCAAGGTTACTGGGTACTGAGTTAGTATGCCTACAGGCTGCTGTTGTCATTTTGGGTGCTACTCTACAATGCCTGTTAAACAGTTGTATTGCTAGTTTAGAAATGTTGGTAACTTCACTGCTGCTGGTCAATGTCTGCTTTACAAGTTCTGATAGGGGCCTTATCTTTATTAATTCCTACTAGGGATGGATGTGTTAGCCCTAGTACAGTCTTAATAGCCCTGGTGATAATTTTAATGTGAAGTAAAGAATAGCTAGTCAAGTAAAAGCCTGCCAGGGAAAAAAACACTGGACTGGCTAGTGCATAGAAAGTCTTAGTAAGGTTTCAAAACAGCATTCCTTTTCCCACCCTCATTTACAGGGTGATGTAGCAATTGTTTCAATGCCATCCTCTATTGAATGTCAGGTGTGAATGAGCACTACAGTTGTTAACATGACAGTAGGACTTATGCCTTTCACTACAGCAGACAGTTACAGAGTCTGCAAACCTTACGGTTGTGTGCTGCTCTCCCTGACTTCTGCACAGGCTAAAGCCCTGTTTACACAGTAGCAGCAGCGCTTCGCTTACCGATCTGTTGCTTTCCTGCTGCGCTGTGACTTGTTTTGCAATTTTTCTGTTTATAACTCTTGAGCTTGATGCACCACAGATCGCGCCGAGAGGAGTGTCTGGGGGCTTGAGGGAAAATGACATCCCAGTGACTCATGGTAGGGAAATAGGGGATCGCAGTGGATCGAGCGCATTGGTCATTCACACCGTGGGGGAATGCTTCAGTACAGTACATATCCCCTCTTTTTCATCGGTTTAATAGCTGGAGCTGGAGCACCCTTAAGGCGATGTGGTGAGTGTCCACACCACTGTCTTTCCAGCACATGAACCGGAGCATGAGTTGATGCGCTACAAAGACGATGGTGTAAACGAGGCTTTTAATGATCAGTTTGAACTATTTTGGTGCATTACAGGCATTGAACTTGACAAAAGCACAATCAAACAGCTGATTGTCTTTCAGTTTCTTGCAACAGGCACAGAGCAAGAAACAAAAAAGAATCTTTACAGAAGTCAGCTATGTGACAGTCTCCCTGGTTTCTTCATATACGAAAGAGAATAGCAGCCCAAATTACATTTCCAGGGTGGAGACATGCTGATTACCACAGGAACAGCAAGTATTAGCATCTAACAGTGTAGCTGAAGCAGAGCGCACAACAAATGCCCAAGAATGTTATGAAATGGCAGATTTTCATATAAAACACCAGGGAGACACCATTTTTATAACAATGTTTAATGAATGATGTGACACAGGTTAAGCTCTATAAATTTCATCGCACATGTTATTTCACCTGTTTTTCTCTGCTGGGTTCAGCTGTCTTCCTCTGGTGTGGACACGATGGATAACCCCCTGGCTCCATCATTCGGCCAACCAGGGGGTTGCCAGGTTCCTAGGCTGTATCCCCCATGGCAGCAAAGCTTACCAGACACCCCCCCCCGCCTCAGTGACCCGGGGCTTGAGAGTGCCATACAGCTTGATGCTGCTGTGCTGGCCAGTGTTGCTCTTCCTCCAGGGTTTTTCCCCTTCTACAGGGTGCTGGCAGCGAGGCTTCATGCATGTATACACATGTAATCCTCCCACCCAAACTGCCACTCTTTTGGGCATCACCACCTGCTGTACCCGGCGGTAGCAATCCACCCTCCCTGGAGAAGGAGAGTGTCCTAGCCCGCACACCCTCAGTGCCTTTTTTCTTTCTTATGTTTGCTGTACCAATCTAGGTATTTGCATGTTGTGCTTTTGGTTTGTGAAGACCAAGCTGAAGGATTCTGTGACATTATCATCATTACATCAGCATTCAGGCATCCTTAGATTGTTTTGTAGTATCTTTGTTCCAGTGGCACTTAACCCCGTACCATATCGTGAACTTCAGAATTTTGAATTGATGTGAAGAAAAAGCAACTATTTATTTTTTTTTAAGGAGACCCTTTTAACATGAAGGTTAAAATATTGGGGAAATAAATTGATAATAACATCATCCCTGGAGGCAGTGTACTTAGTGAGACAGAATTCCCACCAGTAGTCTTGGGAACCTTGTTCTTTTCTTGCTGCCCTGTTAGTGCAAGGGTTGAGTGCATTTCCCTGTTGGAGAAATGCCATTTTCCATGGATGAGTCCCTTGCCCTGTCAAAGTTGAGAATACTATATTAATACCATGCCATTTTATGATAATTTTCTGGTGATTTCATTATGTTAGTAACTAGGGTAACATTCAGAACTCATTTTACTGTAGTTGTAAACTCCATCAGCCTTTCAGACAGCATAATTGTTGCGTCACTATGTTGAGCAGTTGAAAAAAAAATGTTATTGTTTGTATAATTTGCAGAATCAAAGGTGTTAACTGTGTGTTATTGACATTGGTGGAATTTAACCTGGTTACATGAACTGCCTGTCAAGTTGGTGTACAGTAAATGTGTAACCACCTCTGAAAAGGCGACTTACCTTTTGCTCTTTCTGGAGCACTGTGCTGCCACCTTTCCCTGTAACGTCCTTTGCCCATGTCCTGGTCCAGACTGCAGCTGTGCGACCCGGGGCTGGACTGGACTCTGTCATTTGCTCTGTGGGCTTGTTCAGCACCTTCGTCTCTGTGGCTGGTGCGCTGCCACCTGTCTTTGCTCAGTTGGCCCCTGGGCTGCTTTCAGGGTCAAGGAGCCCACAGCAAGGAGGTTGCTCAGTTTGAAGCCCTCTCCAAGCTGCACAAAGTGGAAAACTGCTGCTCCCCTGGAAGCATGAACTTTGGGGACACTCGGCAGTACTCACACCACAAATTCAACCCCCCTCCCAGTCCCACCAGATGGCAGCAAGTACTGAGAGGCATTGATCCTTATGGCCAGAATATACACCAATGGACACAGAAGTATGTTAAAATAGAAGATAATGTGAAAGAGTAGAAAAGCAGCCATGTTTCTCTAGACCAAAGATACTGAAAAGGAGTCTGAGGACACTCAACCTGACTGGAAATGTTGGGTGCTCTTGTGTTTAACTTTGGCAGAGTCAGCCAGCAGCATACTAGCTCAGCTCTGCAAAACAGCCAAATTAGTACATTCTAACCTTTTAAAACTGAAATCCGTTTAGAGACTAGCTGAGCTCTGCAGAACAGCTAAATTACAAGCTGGCTCAGGACTTGTATGCATGATTTTCCCCAGGAATTGACAGGCACTGAGAGCCAGGGGTTTAGCATAATGAATAATGCATGAGATGCTGGCACTGATGTTTGATCCCTGGATTTCTGCACAAGGTGGAGACGTGTGCAGGTAGAGCAGATCTGTCTAGGAGACACAAAAAGAAAGACCTATGAGAAATGTCAGCAGTCAGCCACAAGTAGGGTTGCTAACATTGGATTTCAAAAATAAGGGACAGCACCCTTGCCCCGCCAGCCCAGCCACATACGCCAAGCCACCAGTCAGCCACCCCTCCCCCCCCGTGGTCCTCAGACTACAGTATTTCCATTCAGTCCTCCCTGCAGCAGCAGTGCACTAATTCCCATTCCGTCTCCGACTCCCTAGTGCACTCTCTGGGTGGCTCTTCCTCCCATTTAGTCGCACCCTTCCGCAGCTGCAGTGCAAATGCACCACTCATTCCCTGACTCCCCAGTGCACTCTCCAACTCTCCCTCCCATTCATTTCTTGTGTCACAGCACGGTATCTCCCTGTATTCTCCTAACTTTATTTGACTTATATCCTGATTATATGACATTGCAAATGTATCATTTTTTCCCTCTTAGATAATTAAATTTTTACTCTAAATTGCATTTTTGCCTTGCTTGTTACTTCATCTCCTGCTCACAACATATTCCAATCCATGTAACTTTGTTCATTTAATGTGATGTCTTGGTGTATAGTTATGTTACTGCTGGTGCTCTGTATTCGTCTTCACTGTTCTGCAATCTCCCGGGTCATGCCTGAAAATAGTCATTGCCATGGTTAGTGCACCCTACCCAGTAAAAAAAAATAAATAAATAAATAACCCCCCCCCCATAGCTGCTGCCTTCCAATTCAATCAAGTAAAGTTCCATCCATTCCTGCACCTGCCTAGTAGTGCAGAGTCTCTGAGTCTGCATGGAGACAATGATGTGTGTAGAATATGGATGGAGCAGCAAGACAGCAGACAAGTTACCCCCCCCAAGGTGCCCCAGACAGTCCACTCCACATTGACACAGTGAGCAGCAGAGGAGAGCACTTACTTGTTTGTTTGCTCACCATGCCACCAGTCACTCACTACTCCCTCCGACAGCTGACTCCATCCAACTTCTTCCATCGGCACAGCAACAGGCCAACCAGGAAACTTTCCGACCCCACATCTGGCTGCAGGCTGCAGCAGCCTGGCATCACAGCAATTACTTTCCGGCTGCCCAGTACTCTTCCAGATGCAATTGGAGGGCCGCCTGGGTTAAGAGAAAAAAAAATCACAATCTCTGGCCTGCACTGCACAGACTAATGTAGTGCACCACAATCTTGCGTAATGCAGCTTCTCAGAGTCGCGGTCCAAGGGGACGACGGACAGATGCAAACCCAAGATCTTGCAGCAGCGCAGGAGCATGACTGCACTCTCACCATGGCATGCCGCAGCAGCTTCCCATTCCTTCCCGCTCTCTTAGTCTCTGATGATGACATGACGTCCCTCATCATCCCCCTCATCCCTCGTACATGCACACTTGCTCCAGTGCCACCAGGAAAACTGGGACACTGAGCTTTTAAAACTTAAGCAGCTGGCAACAAGAAAATGTGGGAAAAATGGATGTCCCATATGGATTTCATACGAGACAGGCAATTTTACGCTGAAATACAGGACATCCCATAAAATACGGGACTGTTGGCAACCCTAGCCACAAGGCTGGAAGAAAGCTGTTTACAGAATCTTTGTAAAAAGATTCCAGTTTTCTCCATGAACAACACCAGAGCTCATGACTTGGGCTTTGTGAGCTATCAGGACTTGTCCTGACAGAGGGTCTAAGTCAGCTGAGGCCTTGAGTGACTGCCTGCTGCTTGGGGGTAGGTGAAGGCAAGTCTGTTGTGGGGTGAAGAGGAGATCGGAGTTCAGCACAGCTTGCATCCCTCACCACCCGGAAGCATGTTGGGTCCGCCGCACGTGTTACCATCATCTGCATCTGCATCCCTGAGGGAAACATCCTGACAGAGCCAGCCTGCAGGCTCTGCTTTGCTCATGAGTACTAGGTTAGTATCTTTCCAATTCCTGTGCTAGTCAGGAACAGATAAGAGTAACCACTGGGACTATCAGCGCAATTATTATTCAAAGCCCATTTATAGAACTGCAGCAGCTAAGAGCAGCAAGCATTTGTGGTGAATAATTTGTTTGAGATCCCCAGCAGCCAGCCTTCAATTGGTACCGCACCTTGGTTCATCATCAGACCTGCAAATGCACTTTGTGTGCTCACAATTAATGGACTGCATTTGGAGCTCCCAAAGGGACTTTGGGATACTAGTGCACCAGTAGGGGGAATTGTAAATATTGTGTGGGTACTCACTAGAAGGTGGTGGGATTTGGGGAGTGACCTCAGAACTGTTTCATTGCATTTAATCCGTTCCGTTCTCCCATCCAGAGTCTGTTCCTGTCCCCCCTAATAAATATCCCTTGTATTTAAATTTAAATGTATTGTGTTTTGCATATTGTGTTTACAAGCATAGAGTATAAGTTGGGGGCTCTGTATGATCATAAAGGTTCCCTGTCCAGAGGTTGGGGGTTTCATTCATTTCCTGTGGGGCAGTACCCTGGTAGCCAGGCTGTCCATAGGTGGAGGCACCACACACCACTTTTTTCCTTGCCTCCAATACCAACTGAGCCCAGATGCCATTCACCCAAAGGCCTTATAGACTGTGTCCAGGCATTATCAGATAAGCCTAGTCTCACACCTTGTGGGTGGGGATGATTACAGATGAAAACAACATTTCTTTATACAGTCCTAAAAATAGTTTTTGGGAATCATATTGTTCCTTCTGTTGTGTGGTTTCTAGGCAGTAATTTTGTGACTACTATGGAGTGATTTACAAACTTACAATAGTGAAAAGATGGGGTTGCTGAGAGCCAAAGAAGGCCTCAGTACACAGAAAAGCTTCAGTACGTTTTATTGAAATTACCCCAATGTTTTTCCAATATGTCTTCTTCAGGGGACATTATAAAAGTAACTGTATACATTTTTGAGTAAATATGAACAGAATGTTGTATGTGGATCAACTATAAGCACAAAGGTAAATCATTCATTTCTTTATGGACCAGGACTCCTTGGGCCAGATATTCAAAGGGTTGCGCATGGTGCAACAGTGTTGCACCAGGCAAAACCCACTGATGCACCCCGGTGCGATATTCAGAAGGGGATGTTGTGCTGCTCAAATCCTGATGCGCCGGGGTGCATTAGTAATGTATGTGGCGCAAGTGCGGGGGGCGGGGCGTGCCCATGCATATTTGGCACATCCTGATATTCAGCCCGGGATGTGCTGAGCATATGCAGGTGTAACCCCTACTTATGCCACACACTGGTGCTCAAAGTTGAGCCAAAAAAAAAAAAGGGAGCAAGGGCTGGCCACCCACCCACCCACAGGTGAGCTGCCATGTTGCAGGGCGCAACACGGCAGCCGCCAGCTGTGGGTGGCCACCCGAGCTCTGGAGCCAGGGTCTGTCAGCGTCGCGCTCGCCTCACGCCCGATCGCGGGCATTGTAATAGAGAAGATATCCCTGGTGGTCCAGTGGACTGCTTCCAGCCTGATCGCGAGCATATGTATAATATAAGACATTTTAAACAATCCCTGGTGGTCCAGTAGACCGCTTCCAGCCTGATCGCAGGCATTTGTATAATATAAAATATTTTAAATTATCCCTGGTGGTCCAGCGGTACCCTCTCCCCACCCGCCCACTCAGACCCGCCACCCTGCTGCCCCGATCAGAGCGGGCGGCAGCTCCCCACCGCTTCGCCGCCAGGCGCCCGACCGCTGACGTCAAAAGACGGCTGCACGCTTGTTGTCCACAGCGTAGGCCAATGGGCAGCATAATTATAACATACTACACAGTCCAGGTATGTGAATGGACATATCGGGACTGTGTAATGCAATTTACAGTGTGCCCATTCATTGCCGCACGCTGGGACTAATGGGCGTACAGCCGTATTGTATAATGATAATATAAAATATTTTAACATTATCCGTGGTCCAGCGGTGCCTCCTCCCCACCCACCCACTCAGACCCACCCCCGCCTCCCCAGTCAGCAGCGGGCGATCAACTCCTACCCACAAGCCGCCTGCCGCTGACTGGGAGCGGGTGGTGGGTCTGAGTGGGTGGTGGAGGGAGGTACCGCTGGACCACCAGGATAATTTAAAATATTTTATATTATACATATGCCCGCGACATGGAAGCAGTCCACTGGACCACCAGGGATACGTTTAAATGTTCTAGTCTACATATGCCCATGAACGGGCATTGGGGCTCTTTGCCATGATGTGCTGGGGGCGTCGGTCCCTGATGACTGCAGTCTGGCAGGGCGCCAGGCGCAAGTCGCTGGGGATCGGTGCACCTGCATGCAGATGGATCCATAATGACATGCTAATGGTCCCAGTTGTGCCTTGCATGCATTATGGCCCCATTTACATATCCACCGCTGAATATTGCGGTTCCTGTATCTGACACAACCACACTTGCACTGGCGCATCCCCCTGCTCCTTTCTTGCCACTTGCGCTGGCGCAGTGCCACTGCGCCATGCGCAATGCGGGTGGCCACGTTGCCATATTCAGTGGTACTGAGCCATGGCACAGCACCGTTGAATATCGCCCAGCACACTCCCTGGCGCATCCCAGTTGCGCTGCGCCCAGGCTTGTACCCCTGCCTGGCGCATTCTGAATATCCCACCCCTTATGTACAGATCCCTTTTGTCAGGTTTTTAATTCACACTTGGTTCATAACCTACCGTAAATAAATTATACAAGCAATTAGCTGTCTTCCTTATATTATTTTTTATCTTATCGCCATGCAAACCTGCCACCACACTAGTGTACTTTATCCACACTTGTGTTCCAAGGCCTCTACACTCTTTACCCACCATTCAGTATCTTTCGCTGAGCATGGCTGCCAGAACAGAGAGCCAGTGTATTACTTCATTCTGTAACAGTATCCATTGCTGCAGTGTCAAAATTTGACCTTAGTCATTACCTGTTCAGAGTATTCAGTTAATGGTCCAGTATATCTATGTTTGTTACTTTACATTTATTTTTGTGAAAATGCCAAATATAAAGATGGGGGTGTTATATTTATTCAATTACTTTACTAAAAGAGCAGCTGACACCTTCAGGTAAACTTTAGCCAAACATAATCTTTAGAGACAGTCAAGCTTGTATTTCACATTAGTTCTGCATTTCTCCTCCCCATTATTTATAACTGAGATCATCTGCATGAAAACAGGATCTTTGCTCCTGAAGAGTTAATCTCTTCCTGCTGCTTTCTCCCTACCTGAAATAATAATGCATCCCTTGTGACATCACAGTTACTCCTTTGACAACAGATTGTGATGTCACAACAGAGGATTATGATCTGAAGTAAGAAGTAAGCTATAGAGGCAGATGTACTCTAAAGGAACTCTTAAGGGCCAAAGATCATGTATTCATGCAAATTTCCCCAGTAGGAAATGATGGGGAGGAGAAACATATATTATATATGTGGAATGCATGCAGAATTGTATCGGATTATTTTTTTTTTTTTTAAGTTTTCTTTGAGGCATCGGTAGCTCTTTAATAATTAATTATTTTTCTAAGTTTTTAATTTCAGTATGCTTTTATACTACATAATGGTTCTGCAAGTTTTAAAACCTAAAACGTTTTTCATTTATGTTCCAGAAAATTCCTTACTCTGACTAAACAATAGAACAATTAATATACCAATCCAAGCGTCACTAATATACCTGCACAGTATGAAAGAGAAGATAAATCTGTGACACTAAACAGTACAGAGCACTTTAATCAAAAAAGGCATGGGCATGAATGAACAATTGCCTGGAACAATGCTATATTAAAAGCATGTAAATCAGAGAGCTATGGCACCGAGACACCCAAATCCTAATGAAAAATGAGTCCAGAGGACAAAAAAATGTTCATGTCTTGTGGGGGACCACATAGTACAGAATTGGTACTTAGGGGAGACAAAGCATTAGCGAATGCAGAAAAATCTGAATGTAAGCCAGCAGAGCTGGATATGACAGCAGTAAGGAGGAGTCCTGTAAGGCTTGATCCAGAAATTGGACATAAATATCCCATGCATAAAAAAATTCAGAAGCAGTAATTCACAAAAAGACCAAATTACTTTTTGTTAACAGAGTGGGTATCTGATTTTTCAGCATAGTGGAAGGACTTGCTTTTCCTCACGTTTATTAATAAAGAAATAATTGGCAAGCAGTTTAAGGACAAAAGCATGATTTACTAAAAGCAAAACAGCAGGATAAGTCTTCTGGATATGTGACAACCCTATTAGAAGTTGATTAATCCAGGTTACCCTTATTTTATCATACCATGAACCGAGAAAATGAACATTGTTCAAATTTTGTGGTCCATCTGCTGAACAAAAGCAGGAGGCATCTGGTATGTTGGGAATATGCACAGATCTGAAATACAGAATATTACTTGGAAAGATCTCAAATTTGTTACATACGAAAGCATTCCTCTTGCTTGAATCCACAATGCAATCCAAGTAGTAGCTGTGTCCAAACCAGGCATCGTTTACAATATACCAAGGAGTAAAGTTTGTTGTTGCATTCATGTCCAAATCAGAACGTTGATTAACTATACAAAGCCTGTTCTTAGTGTATTTTTCATACGTAAAACTGATGAGAATTCCCTATTTAGCATAATCATATAGATAAGTAAGATCATACTCTTTCAATAATGCTGTAATATGACAAAGCAAAGTGGACTGCTTACAGCCCTTTGCCAGCCAGCTTTCCTTTTTCATTAGGCCTGTCTTCACAATTTTGGCATTAGAGGACTTAATAATTTTTATTCAGTATCCCAATACCTGGGAATCTGCTAAAGTTTCAGTGCATTCCAGACCAGGCTCTGCCAGGTTATAGGCTGTAATTACCAATATATGCCACACTACAACTACTATATCAGAATTAAAAAGAATTGAAGCACAGTATTCCAAATTTGCTTATTTTAGGTTAAAAGACATGCCCATTTTTCTCAGACACTTAAAACATGCAGTCTCTCTGGTAGTAAATATATTGGCTCAGGGCATCTAGCATTCAGCTTTTCCTTTGTTTTTTCCTTGCAGCATCACTCAATACTGCAATGTAAATGTTTCTTCTGATTTATTCAAGCTCAACTGACTGCCAAAGACAGCCAGCCTTGCTTCAGAGTGATTGCTGGCACTTGCACAGATTTTGGAATTTGTTTAGTCGTGCAAAGTAAAGCTAAAAACTGCCTGAACAACTACAAATCTGTTGCATAAAATTATCTCTGACCTGTAGTCTCTGTGTGTAAGCTTGTCTCCCATTTTCACAGAGTGCCTTCCTCATGCATTCGTGCATGCTCCCGTCTTATACTGAAGTAAATGTCCTAGGACGACTGCAGTGAGCAACAACTAGAACATCTGTTGCGTAATGCTGTCAGTGGATTGTGAGCCAATGAGAGGGGAGTAGCAAAAACTTCAAATCTTCATTCTGAACTCTTTCGTAAAAACTAATAAAAACTCTTAAAATACAAAACATTAACCAGATAAAAAGAGCAATAGTCCAGAAGCTCAAAGACTCAGAATTATAGGCTAAAACTGCTCAGATAATCTGTATACCTCAAATAAAAGTGAAAGTACTAAAACTGTCTACTACTCAAAACTTTAGTTTTCAAATGCTTTTTGCGTAAAATCAGTGCCAATAAACTGTAAAGCCCCCTTGTAGATTATACATTTGGCTTTTATGAGCAGTACCTAGCAGTATTTAGACTCAACCCAATCCGTTGCTCCTCACTCCACACTGCCTTCAACTGTGTTTCAGATCCGATTGCCAGTAGACCAGATTAGTTCCACCACCAGCTCCGACACAGCTTTTTTCCAACTTTCCATGGCTCTCGGGTTTGCTTTCAGACTTCATGAACTTCGCATAGACTTCCCCAATCCGCTTTACTCTTAAGTCTCCTTCTTTCCCTTCATCTTCTCCTCTCACTCTCTCCACTGTCCAGGCCACAGCTTCCAGCTATCATTCTAAGGATTAGAGGTTCACCAATTCACCACTGTGCCTCTGTCTGTCCATCTCTCCTACCACGGGGTACCTCTGTCAGGTTCAGGAAATTATCACTATTAGGAAAAATAAATAAGTACAAAAGAAAGTACTCCTGAACACAGTAAGTCAGCACAACCATGAGAAAATTCTAACAGTAAAAATCTACCCCTTAGGATTTTGCGAATACCTGAACACAAGTTATAATCAAGTGTTAAAATGTTTGGGGCAGCACTGCTTCACAGCCCAGCTGCTCACAGGTCCACCATCTTGATCTCCCCCTAGGGACAGGGCCTACTAAATTAAACAATTTTTTTTTACCTTATCCATAGGGGATCTGACTTCTTTCAAGATTTCATCATGGTTAACCAAGGCACCATGCTTGACTCTTTTTTTTTTTTTTTTTATAACAGTAGCAGTTTAGAGCTTGGCAAGATTTTAAATTGTGTCACGCAGTACAAGCCTCATCAGTCACTTCCCAGACCACATGTGGTCCCTGACTCCTACCTGACAACTGTTGATGAAGTTAAGTTAGAACTGCTCAAGTTGGATACTAACAAAGCAAGTGGGCCAGATTATATTCCAAACTAGATCTGTAAGCTTGGTGCACCTTTTATGGCTCTGCATAACTGCATCTCATTCATTGCCATAATATTTAAGGGTCAGATCTTTCCTTCCTCAATTTGGAAAAGAGTGTTCTTAATCCCAGTATCAAAATCTAACAAGTTATGATAGAATGCTTCTGATAGTAGAGCAATCTCTTTTATCCCTGTCATCTTCAGTTTAAGTGTGCAACTAGATTTATCTGCATGAGAATTGTGCAGTATATAAAATCAGTCCAGTGCAATATAGAAATTGTATAGAGTTTCTATCACACATGCCCTTCTTTAACTATTTCACAGCATTTGTATGACTGAGGATGATGGGGAAATAACCTATCTGCTGGTTCAGTAAGGTGTTTGACATGAGTGACCATTAATATTGACCAGTATGTCAAGACAGCTACGAGGGGGAACAACATTCTGGATGTTGTCTTAAGTGAAATGGGAGAGTTGATGCAAAACTGCCTTGTCATAGAACCATTGGGGGACAGTTATCACCAGATGGTCACTTTTAGTATAGAGAGGCAGTTTCTTAAAGTAAAAGGCTGTACAAAAATTAAATGCTTCAACAAGGCTAATTAAAAAAAAAATGAAGGATGAACTCAGTAAATGGAGGTGGAAATAAGAATTTGTAAATAAAAATGTAAATGGAATGTGGGACATCCTAGTAAGATAAATTAAAAGCACTGAGAGCATGTATGTACTGGAAGGAAACAAGTATAATAAAAAGGTGCAGAATCAGTTTGGTTAAACAAGAAAGTACTGGACACAATAAAGAGAAAAAAGAAGTTATATAAACATGCATAGACCTCAGGGAGCTGACCACTGTGATCAGTATGCTAAGTGAGCAAAGGAATGTAAAGGGGTAATAAAAAGGGTTAAAATGGAAAAGGAGGACAGTGTAGCCAAACGTTCTCATACCAAGTCCAAAATGTTTTGAGCATACCTTTGGTACAAGAAGGGAGAATGCAGAGCAGTGAACCCCTGAAAGAAGGAAGTACATCAATTAAAAATGACAAGGAAGTGGTAGATCTGCTAAACAATCATTTTGAATCAGTATATCTGGCATCCTTGTTAAATACAGTAGAAGAGCAGGATGAGGACACTGCATTAGAAATTATAGAAAGGGAGGTATATGAAGCCTTGATATAATTAATAAAAACAAATCTCATGGACGGGATAAATTGCATCCAGTACTGTTAAGTGAAATGGCATCTGAACTGGTTGATCCGATAACCTAAATTTTCAGGAAATCTTTGGAGAGTGTTGAGGTGCCGGCTGATTGGAGGAAGGCTATTGTGCCAATTCATAAGAAAGGCAGCAAGGTGCTGAAAGAAAACTATAGGCCGGTTAGCCTCATGTCGGTGTTCGGGAAAAACAGTGGAGGCTGTCCTGAGAAAATGCATAGATAACCATCTGAGTAAAATGGGGATGTGGGAAATAAATCAGTATGGTTTTAGGAAAGGAAGATCACGCCAGACAAATTTGATCAGCTTTTTCAAGAAGGTCAGTCAAGCACTTGACGATGGGAAGCCAGTGGATACAGTATACCTTGACTTTGCCAAGGCTTTTGATACGGTGTCACATGCTGAGCTGATTAAAAGCCTTGAGAAGTACAGACTAAACAGTAAGATCATGTGGATCAAATAGTGGCTGATGGATAGATCTCCAGTAGAATAAATGGAGTGCAAGAGGGGAGTGACCAGTGGGGTGCCCCAGGGGTCTGTGTTGAGGCCCGCTGTGTTCATCACATATTTCTGTAGAATGAAATTTACCAAAGGCAGGTGGATCAGCAAGTTCACTGATGACACCAAAATAGGTCATATAGTTGAAACAAATCAACCAGTAAACCAATTACAAGCAAAATGGAATGAGCTCTATGAGTAGTCTGTAGAAAAGAAAATGCGGTTCAGTCAGGAGAAGTGCATTGTTACGCACTTTGGGAAGAGGAATAGTAAAGCAATATACAAATAGGGTGATCACATACTAAAAACAACTGAAAGTGAGAAAGATCTTGGAGTGATAGTATCAAATGACCTGAAATTCGACAGACAGTGTGATGAGACGGTGGCAGGATGCAATAGGATCATGGGATGTATAAAGAGAAACATTACAAGCAGGAGTAGGGAGGTGATACTGCCCATGTACAGATCTCTGGTGAAACCGCACATAGAGTATTGTGGTCAGTTTTGGGCACTACAGAATGCAGGTAGTATTGCTAAGCTTGAAAGGGTTCAAAGGAGAGCTACAAAACTAATTAGAGACTTGAAAGGGAAAAACTATAGGGAAAGACTGGAAAACCTAGGTCTGTTTTCTGTGGAGATGAGAAGGATGAGGGGGTCTTAACTTCAGTTTTTAAAATATCAAACCAGGATCTGTGAGAGTGTGTAAGTATGGAGTTTAAACAAAATAGCAGGAATGTCAGAGGACCCAGGTTTCAATTAAATGGCAAACATTTAAAAACACCCAGAAGGAAACATCAGTTTACTCAGAGGGTAGTCCAGTACTGGAACTCATTACCAGAGAATGTAGTAAGCAGTGAAAATCTTAAGATATTCAAAAGCAGACTGGATTCCTATCTAAGTAACGGAGACGAGATGGGTGATATGATAGAGACCTTAAAGTTCCTTAAAGGAATTAACAAAGTGAACATACGAAAATACAAAAATGCCAGCAGATTAGGCCTTGAGGGCTATCGTGTCTGTTTGAGATGCAACTCACAGATTGATAACCGCTGCTGCCCCCCCACCTCCCCTGATTCCCATTCTGGGTTCCCCTGATCTCTTCCCTCCCTGCCTGTACCCTGCCCATGTATCTATACCATCCCATCTTAAAACCTCCCATTGATTCCCTTGATACCAACTCCTCAGGTAGTGTGTTTTAAGGCACCACCACCCGTTCCATGAAGTAATGCTTCCACAGGTCTCTTCTGTACTTCCCACCTACTAGTTTCAGGCTGTGACTCCTCGTAGTCCCTTCCCCCTTCAGTCTGAACAGACTCTCGGTGTTTACTCTGTTAATACCTTTCAAGAACTGCAGGGAATTGTTTAGCCTGAATACCGATTCACGGTCACATGGGCACAAATGGAAATTAACAGGAGGTAGGTTCAGGAGGGATGTTGAGGAAGTACTGTAGTGGGCTGCTTGAAAAGGGGATGGCACAGGGTAAAGGGAAGGTCACTGGAGGGGGGAAGGGAGGGAGGACAGCTGCAGTATAAGGGCTGCAAGCTGCACAATCGAGCAGACTTGATAGACCATAAGGCCTTTATCTGCTGGCAATTTCATATGTTCATACTACTTTTACGGAAAGGGTGGTGGAACCTTGGAACAGTCTGTCGGCTGAGGTAGTGGGTGTGAAAACAGTCAGGGGATTCAGGCAGGGCTGGGACATAATGAAGGGAATAGTGGTTACCAGGTGCTACAGGACCAGGGAGGAGAATAGTGAAATGACGGGGAGGGTTAGTACCCTGGAGGAACAGTAGGTTCTAGGGATTATAGGGAACTTGGGCAGACTGGATGGACCTCTGGTCTTTTTCTGCCGTCTTTGTCTGTGTTTCTGTGATTCATTGGCACAATCCACTGAGCAAGCAGCGGACAGGCTAGATGGGCTTTTGATCCCCTCCTGTCTGTACATCTTTTGTTGTATTCTATGACCATTGTCAACATCATACTTAAAGGCTGAAGTCGTGGATGTCCACTTGACTTGGTCCTTCTTAATTGGACAAGATCCTTCCTCCAAAGTAGAAAACTCTGTGTTAAAATGCACAACACTTGCTCTGACTGGATTACACTAAATGGAAGAGTACTACCAGTAGCCAAGCTGGTTCCTCTGCTGTTCATAGTTTTGATCAACGATATGTGTGTGAGAAACAAAACCATTATTTCTGTGGATAACGCTACCATGTGGCCCAGTTTCAAAATCCCAGAATCTTGCAAAATCTAAGATAACTTTGATACCTTAATACGCTGGAAAAATAATTCCAATATGATCATGAACATTTCCAAAACAAAAGAGTTAATAATTGGTTGTGCAGGACTTATTTAACCTCCTCTGTCACAGTGCTACACAAACCATTGAATGGATAAAAGAAAACAAACTGCTTAGCTTTCATTAACCAGTAAGCTAAGTTGTTGCAGACATGTTAACAGTGGCTAAGGCCAGCAAGAGGCTATATTACCTTAACACTCAGAACTGAGCAGGACTGAATAAAAATGCCACACAAAACATTAATTTGACCTTTACTAGAGTATGCCATGCCTGTCTAGTACAGCAGCCTCACACAAGCTCCATCAGAATTACTAGAATGCATCCAGAAGTGGGCCTTACAAATAATCTGGTACAACCACAGTAATACTTGCAATCTTGCAAGCTCTAGTGTACAGCACCTACATATCAGACATACTGAAATGTGCCGAATCCTCCATGAACAAGTGAAGGTCATGAACCACAAGCTACACAGCCTGAATGTACAGTAACCAGAGAACAACATCAGTATAACGTAAGATGGCACAATAAGTATAATATCGAAAGAGCTAGGAAACTGAAATATCACAAGAGCTTCATACCATAAAAACATATCTTCTTCAAGGATATCACCTTCCATTGAGACAAATCATGAAACTGTAAGCTATTGGCGTCAGTACTTCCCAGAAATGTTTTGCTGGCTGGGGCTGCCCACATTGGTGCACCTCACTGATGCTTCTATAACATGTGCATCCTTGGCATGCCTCACCTCTTTCTCCTGTTATCAACCACTTGTCGGTCCACTGCTGCTGAAGAATGTCGACGGAACATTTGCAGGTATTTGCTAACACTGTTACTTCTCATACTTTGTTATTTTAAAATGTTCTTTTATGTCACCGCTGAAAGACAAGGAACTGCTGTTCCATTATTGCCATTGCGGCGATGTTAAGATTTATTAAGAGGACAACCACTCCTTCTGTATCTGTTGCCTTAGTACAAACCACAACGTTAAAGCCTGCTAAGTTTGCCAGAGCTTTAACCAGGCAACCAGGAGGCATCATAAGAATTCTTTAAGAGATATTTCAAAAGCTTCAAGAAATGGAGTAACAGGTTGCGACTAAGGCGGCTTCACCATTGTCAGCTGCTTCCATTCCTGGTTCACGGTCAACCCTTCGATCCCCCATGGTTAACTTCAGCTGTCACTGAGTCATCAAAGAAAAAGGATAAATCCTTGAAGTCAATGGAGAAACACTGCCAATCGGAGAAGCAGAAGCAGCGAAAGGACAAGGCTGCTCCTCCAGACTCTTAACATTCACCTCTTGGACGTGGTAAATCTAATGACAAAGATGGGTCCCCGTCTGGGGTCTTCTGTCAACACTCCATTTCTCAGTCCCTGCCATGGTGCTGGGTCCTGCAGTCCCCCCGTCTCTTAGACACCAAGGTTGGGGTTTGGCATTGGCTTGCCTCCCACACCTGGGGATTCACAGCTTATACTGCTGTTGGGCACTGTCCCATTGATGATTCAGCCATCATCTGCTGTAGTGCCAGATCCTGCAGCTCCCCCCCAGACCATCTCTGAGACACCAAAGTTGGTATTTGGTGCTGGCTTGCCTCCCGCACCTGGGGATTCACAGCTTATACTGCTGTCTGGCACTGTTCCATTGATGGTACAGCCATTGTCGACCCCTTCGGGCCTGTTATGCACAGCTATTATATCAGACTATGAGCTGTTCCAGTGTCTGTTGCTGCTGCCACAGTCATCGCTTGGTCTATCATTGATCTTGGCTGGTCCGTCGTCAACCTTACCATCGATGCTCCAGTCTTGGTCCTTGCTCTAGTACTGGGCCCTGAGTGACCTCCATTGATGAAACTCCCCATTGATGGCTCTTCCTCATTTATCCCCTCATCCCATTGACCCTCAGCCTGTGACGGTCGATGTTGATCACAAACTGGAGTATAAGCAAGAGTATATGGAGAAGGAGGAGGAGGAGGAGGTCATGGAGGAAGAAGAGGCAGCAAATGAGGTGGGATCAAGCTCCAGTCTATCCTCTTGCTCGGAGAGTGTGAAAAATACATCAAGGTTTCCACCTGAGGACACCAGATTTCAGACCTTCCTAAAACAGCTTCAGGCTAAACTGGGGTTTAAGCTGAGGAGGAGGATTCCTCCAAAAGAAATACCTATGAGTTCTTCGAGGTTTCAGCCTCCCTAATGGTCATAATTTCTATTGTGTATTCTGCACTTGAGCCCCTACTCTGGTGGCCTGGCACAGGCTTTCTCAATTGCCTGCAGTCTCCAGGAAGGCTGATAAACAATATCCAGCCCCCACTGCAAAGCCTTATTACTCCTTGCAGCTAGAAATGGACTTGGTTATGATAATGGTGGCCTTGGATCTATCATGAGCCACCAACACATGAGTTATCTTTCTCCTGACAAGGAGTCAAGAAAGCTGGACGTTGTGGGGAAGAGGACTTTTGCTTCTGCTTCCTTGGGCCTTTGAATTGCTAACTATCAGACATATCTGATAAAATATCAGAATTGCCTTTGGAATACTATCTCCATCCTGGCTGAGAACTTGCCAGAGGACCAGGATGAAATATTAGCACAGCAGACTACTGCTAATGGCAAGAGGCTGGAAAACATCTGTTGAGACTGGCATCTGATATATCTCGTCTCTGCCTTCACTGCCACTCTTGGCTAAGGGTGTCTGGCTTTACTTTAGATGTGCAACAGTCGGTGATGAATGTTCCATTCAGGGGCAAACAGTTGTTTGGAACTGATGTTTGAATTGTGTTACGGGAGTGACAGTCCTCTAAAATGATTCTTAGATCCCTGCATACTTTGAACCCAAGATTCTGGGGAAGGGCTCATGGTTCTTTTACAGAAACTGTGTCTGTTCAGGCTGGGGTTGTTCAGGAGGCTCAGGACATGGTTTCCAAAGGCCTCATCCTTTCACTTCTCAGGCTACAAACCTGCCTCCCAGTGCCCATGCCAGACTTAGAAAAAGGTCAGACCATTACTGGCACTCATGCTGCCTTTAACACTTTCTGACTCCCCTTCCCTTCCTGCAACCTAACTGCCTCAGGAAGTCTTGGTGGGAGGGCAAATATCCCTCTTCCTACCAAAATGTAGGGAGCTCACTATAGAAGCCTGCATCCTGGAGGTGGTTCAGCAAGGACACACCATAGAGCTTCTTAATGTTCCTTCAGTGACCCCCCCCCAAATTACTCAATGAATATCCTTCGCATATCTGCTCTCTGGTTGGACGAGGTTCAAACCCTCTTATGCAAATGGTGGAACCTGTCCCAGTTTCAGAGTAGAACATAGGCTATTATTCCCAGTACTTTATGGTCCTAAAATAGACTGGGGATCTCGGGCCCATTCTAGACCTTCAAGGACTTGAATCTGTTCATCGAATACAAAATGTTTTGAAGCACAGACAATGTCAGCAGAAGAAAACCATTGCTGTATCCAGTTGTCTCAATTGTTACCCTACTGTACCCTGTGGCCCATTGTCCAGACAGAGTTTTCACCATGGCCTCCCCCAACTCGGTACCTTACTGCTCCCCCTTGAGCAACTGTTAAGCCCTTCACTCTGTGCCATCGATGCCTAAACCAATTGTTTTTGCACTCACCACCTCAGCTGGTAGGTAATTCCATGGCTCAACCACTCTCTCTATAAAGTAAAAGTTTCTCGCATTACTTCTGAATCCCCCCCCCCCGGCCAGCTTTCACTCATGCCCCCTTATTTTCAGTCTGCCAAACCTGTCTTAGTCTCATGGTCTCATTGCAGTCCTTCCTCCCCCTCTTGCTAACAGGAGATCGGATGGTTTCTTTGGACATGAATGATGCATACCTTCATGTCAGAATCTGAAAATCACACAAAAAATACCTGCGATTCATGCTTCAGGGCTCACACTACCAGTTTTGTGTCTTGCTCTTTGATTTGTGTTCAGCACCATGTGTCTTTACCAAAGTATTTGCTGTGGTGGCAGCTGTCCTCTGCAGGGAGGGCCTCTGTGTCTTCCCCATCATAGACAACTGACTACAGAAAGCCCTGTCTTGGGAAGCCATTGTCTGCACACTGTTTTGGACCCAACAGTTGTTCGACCAGTTGGGTATACTGGTCAGTGAACCAAAATCGGTCCTTACTCCTTGCCAGAAGCTCGACTATATAGGAACAGTTCTGGACAGAGGTCTGGGAAGGGTATTTCTGCTCTCCAACCATGCTGCGGCACTAGTGGTACAGGTCAGCTGGTGTTGTCTAACAACTGTGTCTTGCCAGTTGCCTTTTAAAGTTAAATCTGCCTGATGGCAGCTACCCTACTGACTGTCCCACTAGCTCGCCTCTACCTGAGAATCCCTCAGTGATTTCTCAGGCTGCAGTAGGCTCATCATTCTGTTGAATTTGAGTGTCTGATACAGGTGACCCCGCCACTTCGTCACTCCCTGCTCTGGCAGTTGGGCCGCTCCAACCTAGAATAGGGGTTCCCATTCCTCCGGCTATCCCCCCTTCCAGTGATGACCACAGATGCCTCAGGTTTGGGCTGGGGTGCCTATCTGGGTCCCCTTTAGACCCCTATGGATACAGTTCTGTGCAACAGCATTCTGGAAATGAGAGTTGTTCTGTGTGGTCCGCAGGCCTTTACCACGCTCCTTCTGGGGAACCAGGTGCTGATCCATACAGACAATATTTTGGTGATGTACTGCATCAACTGAGAAGGTAGAGTTCACTCCTACCCTCTCTACAAGAGGCAAAGAGAGTTTTATCACTGGACAGTAGAGCGAGACATATTTCTGTGTGCATTGCTTCTGCCCGGTACCCAGAATGCACTGACAGATCACCTAATTCTGTCCTGTGTGATGTACCATGAATGGGAACTCTCTGATTCCATCATGGATGACTTCTTTACATAGACCTGTTTGTGTCTCTATACAGTGCAAAACTGCCATGTTTCTGCACGCTGCCTTCAGGTCCCAGAGTTTTCTGGTGCGACACATTGTCCTTCTCCTGGAAAGCGAGGTTTCTATAGGCTTTTCCTCCATTCCCCTGATACAGAGGGTTCTGGTCAAGCTACAGGTTGAGCCAGCCATCTTAATTCTGGTGACCTCCTACTGTCCCAGACAAATTTGGTTTCCTCTACTTCAGCAACTGGCAGTGGAACCTCCCATCCTGTTCCCCCTGTGTGCGGGACTTTTGGTGCAGGAACAGGATGCTCAGGTGCACCATGATCTTCAAATCCTGCACCTCCACACCTGGCTCCTGATGACCTAAAGCTCTTCCGCTTCAGGGTTTCCTTGGCAGTTGTAGATGTTCTGCTGGTGGCTAGAAAGCCATCCATGCAGTACACCTACTCTCAGAAATGGAAACATTTTAACAGTTTGGTGTCCTTAGCATGCCCTGGATCCCTTTAAGTGTCCAGTTTCTAAAGTGTTGAACCACCTCTTGTCCCTTAAGGATTGGGGTATTCCTCTGTTAGGTCCACCTGGCCGTGGTGTTGGCTTTTCTCGCCCAGAGAGAGGTTTCCTGTGGATTCCCAAGAGGTATTCTACTGTTGCTCTCCCTGGGTCCAAGATTCAGTTCCAGTGTGGCACTTTGATTTGGTCCTAGAGATCCTGACTGCATCTCCCTTTGAGCTTGCTGCTACCTGTGAGCTGTACTTCTTCTCCAGGAAGACACTGTTTCTAGTGGCTATGACGTCTACTAGATGCATTGCAGAGTTGCAGGCTCTGGGTGAAGACCCTCCTTTTATTTTTCACAAGGATATGGTTGCATTACGTACTAATCCTCATTTCCTTCTTAAATTGGTATCTGAAAGAACACTAAATCAGACTAGTGACTTTCCTGTTTATTTTTCATCTCCCATGGATATTACTGAATGACGTTTAAATATGCTGGATGTCTGGAAGACACTGTATTGATACTTAGATCGTAGTGGCTTTTGCCCTCAGGATGGTCGGCTCCCTAATTTCCAAACAGGGCCTGTCAAATGACTGGCCAGTTGTATTATGTTTTGTTACCGGAAGTGTGGTAAGCAGCTTCATGGTCCTGTCCACACTCTTTTCACCCGCGGAGTGGTTATTTAAGTGGCTTGTTTCCAAATGTGTCTGCTGCTGACATATTTTTTATTTATTTATTCAAGCGTTTCACCAGGAAAGTATACAGAGCAATAAATTGCTCATTTCCAGATACGTCCTGGGGGATAGGGGAAATTGGAGGTACAGGTACAGCAGTGCAAAATTACAATTTAATTATTTTTAACAATGTGGTAAAACATAATTCAAATAATACAAGATACAAAATTGTGAATATAAGTGCAATACGAACAGTAAAGTGCAAAGAGTACAATTTACAGAGACCAGAAGCAGGAACAAGAGAACATAAAGGGTTACAGACAAGCAGTGATGCATGGTTGCAAAATCAGGAGACAAAGGAATATGTTACAAAAACAAAACAAAAAAAAAATAGAAACATTGAAGTTGTCGGCAGATGGAGACCATATGATCCATCAAGTCTGCCCTTGGTTTCCTACCCCCCTACTTAGCTGCCTGCTTATGTATACCACAGTGTCTGTCCCAAGCCCGCTTGAATTCCCCCACTGTTTTGGCTCCCACCACCCCCTCTGGCAGGCTATTCCATGGTTCCACAACGTGCTCTGTGAAGACGAATTTCCTCGTATTGCTTCTGAACTTTACTCCCTTAAGTTGAAGGTTGTGCCCTCTAGTCCTTTACCTGAAAGAGGTTCTGCCCGTGCACCCTGTTATTGCCTTTAAGGTATTTGAATGTTTCTGTCATGTCCCCATGATTCCTGCATTGTTCTAGGGAGTATAATTTGAGGTAATCCAGTCTTGCCTCATACGGTTTCTGATGCAAGTCCTGCACCATCTTTATTGCTCTTCTCTGTACCATCTCTAGCCTATCTGTGTCCTTGCTGAGGTGTGGCCTCTAGAATTGGACACAGTACTCCAGGTGAGGCCTGACTAAGGACCGATACGGGTGCATGATTACTTCATGCCTTCTGCTCATGATGCCCCTCCCTATGCATCCCAGGATATCACTAGCCTTTAGCGCTGCCTTTTCACATTGTCTGCTGACCTTGAGGTCATCTGATATGATCATCCCTAGGTTTCGCGCCTGCCTGGTAGCCACCAGCTGCTCCCCTCCCATTGAGTACAGTTTCCCTGGGTTACACTTTCCCAGGTGCATAACTTTGCATTTTTTGGCATTGAATTTCAGTTGCCAGGTCTTGGACCACTCCTCCAGTTTTCGGAGATCAGCTTCCATGCTTTGCTGTTCCTCTGTTGTGTCTACCCTGTTACCAATTTTGATGTCATCTGCAAACAGGCACACCTTTCCCTCCAGTTCATCCGCAATGTCACTGATGAATATGTTGAAGAGGATCTGCCCCAGAACTGAGCCCTGCGGGACCCCGCTAGTCACCCTCCCCTCCACAGAGTGCCATTTACTAATACTCTCCGAGTTCTCCCATGTAACCAGTTTCTGATCCTGTTTGTAACCTCGGGCCCAATTCCCATGTTCTCCAGTTTTTTGACTAGCCTCTTGTGCGTAACAGTGTCAAAAGCTTTGCTGAAGTCCAGGTAAACCACATCCGCTGCCCCATCTCATCCACTGTTTTGGTGACCCAATTGAAAAAATCAACCAGGTTTGTCTGGCAGGACCTCCCTGCCGTGAAACCATATTGATTTTTGTTGAGCTGACCAGTTTGCTCCAAAAAGCTATGATTCTTTCCTTCAGCAGGGACTCCATCGGTTTTCCCATGACTGACATTAGACTAACCAGGTGGTAGTTACCTGGCTGTTCCTTGCTTCTGCTCTTGTGGAGTGGTACTACTGTTGTACTTTTCCAATCCTCTGGCACCTCCCTGCTCCTTAATGATTTGTTGAAGAGCACTGCTAAGGGGGCTGCCAGTTCCCTCCCTAGTTCTTTCAGTATTCTTGGGTGTATCCCATCTGGTCTCATAGCTTTATCTATGTTTAATTTGTCTATTTCCTCCAGCACCCTTTCCTCTGTGAAGGGACCCGTGTCTGTTCCTTCAGTCGGACACTTCTTTATGCCTATTGTTGGTCTGTTACCGTCTGCTTCCTGTGTGAAGACTGGGCAGAAGTACTCATTGAGTGCTTCTGCCTTCTCCTCATCTTCCTCTGTGGTTTGTCTGTCTTTTTTTGTGATTCTAACAATGCCCCCTTTGGTCTTCCTTTTTTCACGTATGTACCCGTAGAAGGTTTTGTTACCCTTTTTTTACTTCCTGAGCTATCCTGACCTCTGTTTGAGCCTTTGCATTTCTCATCACTTTCCCTATTTTAGTTTCTGTTTATATTCTGTTTTGTCCGCTTCGTTCCCCGACTCTTTGTACTTTCTGAAGGCTATGCACTTTTCCCTCACCATGGTTGCCACCTCCTTGGAAAACCATAGTGGGTTTTTCCTCCCTTTGTTCTTACTAACCTGACGGGCACACTGTGATGGGACCATGGTTATCACATCCTTCAACCTTGTCCAATATTCCTCAATGCTACCTTCTGTTGAGTTACTAAGGTTGTCTCTTAGGCAGGCCTTCATGTTTGTGAAGTCTGCCCTCCTGAAGTCAAGGACCTTCAGTTTGGAGTGTGTGGACTCTACAGTCCTTTTTACCCTTAACCATACCATGTTATGATCACTGTTGAGCAGGTGGTTCAAGGTATATATGCACTGCTACCACTTGTAGTACTAGTCATACATTTAGTAAAAATTATAGTGTTGACATCATATCTCATAGACTTGCTAGCTTTGAGCTCAGAGCTCTGCAAGGCGTCCTTACTCAGGATCATTAGGTCCTACCATCTTCTCTCTCTGTACTTGGTATTTCTTGGGAATCATTCCGTAATGTGACTCAGTGGAGGGTGATATCCTCGAAGAAGATACAGTAGTTGCCTACCATAACATTAGATCATCAAGAAAATCTCCTCCATTGAGGCACAGCTCTCCATCCCTCCTTCTCCCCTTCTCAGGTGACAGGCGACAATACTGCCTGCTCTCGTAAGCTGCTCTAGCCATATACTTACTGTGTGACCTTTAGCAGGTCACTTAACCTCTGAGTGCTCCAGTCCACCCAGCTGTGGAAATGGTTAAAAGCAGAACCACATTGGAAGCAAAATGTTGCATTTCAGCTGGACTATGCTGGATAAATTAATTGAGGGAAAAAAAAAGAGGACAGATGTTGGGGGAAGGGGCAGTACATCACATTGGGACCATCATAAAATTTGTTTGAACTCTCAAAACTGTTTCTGGGACTCCCATTTTGTTTCTAAAGGGAGTCCCAGACCCTCAAAACAAAAGTCCTACGTAGAGCCCTGAAATTGCATTATATCTTTGGGTGACAACTTTATAATTGAAAAGTATATTATGCTTTAAATTGGCACAATGATAAAGCATGCTAAAAGAGCTTGAAATCAAGGTATTTTACTAAGTCCATTGGTATTTATTTTGCAGCCTTGTTATTTATTGTTTCATCTCACTTTTTAATTTTGATGCTGTTGTGCATTTTATTTCATTTAATATCAACGTTAAGTGGAACTTGTTTCTCTCATAAGTACACTAAGTTAGCTGTCACTTCCAGAATGGGACCACTTATAATTTCACACACACATGAACATTAATAACTTCAGGGTTTTATTTAACTCTAAAAATTGATTAGTGTTTTGCTCATAAAAGTGCTAAAACATTGTGAAAATGCATAGCACCTGCCTCACTGTGTTTAACAAACATAACACTTCTAGAAAACCTATATAAATACTTTCCGAACAGTTAGTATTGTCCCAAGAAAAAACTGCTAATCAATTATTTAAAACCCTGAACTTATCACAAGTTGACAACAGCAAAAAATCTGTTTCATTTTATTTTTCTTATTTAGTGGTTGCATGTATTACATTTAGAGTTACAGAAAATTGCACACAACAGTGAAAAAAAATGGGGCCGGCCCGGTGGCACTGATGGTTGAGGTACTGGATGCCACACCTCGTGCCACGCCCGACGGCTTCCAATCGTGAGGAGGGAGATTGAGCATCCGAAGGACTGCTCTCTCTTCCCTGGGAGGTGGGAAATGACCGCTCAATGAGTGACCTCTGGTGGAGGCTGGGGGTAACCGAAAGAGCGTTGTGGCGTATGCTAGGGGGTGGAGCCGCAGAGTGCATTGCCTTGGCAGCCAGGCTCCACAGGGGTGAAAACCAAGTAAAATACCCTCCCCTCCTCCCTCCGATAGGCGAAGGCACCTCCCACCCAAGTACCACACTCCTAGTAGTCAGACGCGGCTCTCTCCTTGCCCCTTCTCCTCAGCCTGGTGCTCAATACTTAAAGAAAGAGCGCCCTGGGTGGGGGCGGCCCTTTCCCAGAAGGTAGACCTGGGGGATGCCCGGTGCCGGGGAGTGGAGACGAGCCGAGTCACGCAGGAAGGTAAAGTCAGTGGGATGGAAGGTCACCGGAGAGAGTTCGGTGGGGCATAAGGATGGGGCGGGGACATAACAGAGTTCAAAAAAAAAAAACAGTGGAAAAAAACTGGATTGTGTCGGAGCACCTTGGTGACCAACTGCTGTTAGGAATACATGTTTGAACAATTATCACCATTGGCAAAAAGAATAAATCAGAAAAGACTGAAAACTTGGAAAGAGGACAAAAAGTAAATCCATCTTCTCTGAAATACTACCTATCCAGTTTGAAGATTGAAGACCCAAAATGAGGATTTTGAGAACAAATGCTTGCTTCAGGTTCTGGTGTAAAGAGGAAATATTCACCTTCTTCAGTAACTTGTTGTCATCTGATGGAAGAGAAAAACTTCTAAGGAAGGATTGATTGTCTGCACCTATGTCACAATACTACCTAAACAACATGGACATTACTGAAACCAAGCAGGAAAAACATGGGATTACTGATCAGCAGAAATTTTTAAGAGTAGCTGACGCCTTTGGGAAAACTTTGGAAAACATAATACAGTGCAAGTCACTTAATCAAAACACGGTTAAACGGGATGTCTGCTTAATTGGGATGTCCCATTGAGCACCGATTAAATGGCAATGTTTATCTATAGAGGATCTGCCTGGTTAAATGGGACAGGGCAACGTGGGGCCATCGCCTTAAAGATCAAATGCCAAGGTTTTACAGATTTACAATAAAAACATGAATTCAAGTCCGTGTATCGTGGTTGCTGTTTCCTGAAAATATCATGGTGCTTGGTTTTGTGGTTTTCTTTAAATCAGCATCTGTTAATGTGCTCTGCAGTAATTGAAAACAGTGAAGATTTTTCCGTCCCAGTCATAGTGATGACAGCATTCTTGTCCAGCCTGTTGCTGCAGCAGGTAAGTCCTTAATTATTGCTTCTAAATTAGAGGATGCCCTGTTGGTGGGCGCGGTGTTCGTGGATTTATCTAAGGTCTTTGATACAGTGGCCCATGACCTGTTGGGGGAACGTTTAGAAGAAATAGGTATGGGGGAAAATCCATTAAATTGGTTTAAGACCTACTTGGGAAATAAAACTCAACAACTGTATATTGATGGTATATTTTCAGATAAAGCCCTGGTAAAGCGAGGAGTGCTCCAGGGCTCAATTTTAGGGCCAACCCTTTTTCTTATATACATAAACCGGTTAGTTGATAATGTAAAAACTCTAGTGTAACATGATATGCAGATGACACTATCCTGATCTCTGTGGTAAGACTCAGAGCTTATGGAAGTGTACCTCAGGAAGATTTCACTAGGCTTTGCACATGGCTATCTGACTCGGGGTTAATAGTAAAAAGCAAAAAAACAAAACTTATGATATTTCAAAAAGAGGGAAAAGATTTGAACAAAAGAAATAAACAAATACAAATTAAAACATTACAAAATGAAATATTGACCCAAGTTTTGGAATATAAATACCTTGGGGTATGGTTTGATAATCAGTTAAAATTTGATTCTCATATAACTAATACATTATCAAAGATAAATAAAAAACTAGGGGCATTCAGGCTGTTTAGTTTTTGTATAAACAGAGTAATGAAGGAGACTATAATAAACCAACTTATTCTCCCTGTGTTAAGAGTATGGAAGCCATGTGTACGGCCTAGCTACAAAGAGTTTGTTGTCAAAAATAGATGTAATGTATAATCATTTGGCTCGATTTGTATTAAGAAAGGATTACCGTGAACACCATTGTACTGTAAATTACAAGAGGAATTGGGTTGGTTGACTCAGGAAAGTAAAAGGAAATTATTTTGGGCAAAACAGATATACAAAGTTGTAAATACAAAACAGCCAACGTATCTTTATGAAAAATTAGAACAAAAATCATATGTTTATAACATGAGAAGTTCGAGCACTAGAACTTTTGAGTTCCCTAAAATTAAAAATAAGTACAGTTACATGCGATTCCCTATAATTATGAATAGTTTATGGAGCTCTTTAAAATTAATTATAGGAAAACAGTATGAAAGCATTAAAGTGTTTTCATCTATCTTAAAAATTGAATTAAAGACAAAATGTGAGTGTTATGGATAAAAATTTTTGTCTGATTAGAGTGTTTTTCATATTACTGGACCGTAGGATTTAACTTAATATTTGCTATTTGTGGGTCGAGGTGTAAGATGTTTGTGACTTTGCAATGATGCTATTTATATTATATATTATGTTATCTTGTTGAATGTTGTCATTGTAAATTTTGTGTTTAAGAAGCAATATTTTAAATAACAGGACCATCTTGAAAATAGGACTTTGTCCTAATGATGTGAAAATTGACCATCTACTATCCTGTATAAAAATAAAGGTTTTACTACTGTTTGTGAGACTTGGGAACTTTATTGGTGGGGTTGAAATTGGGTTTGTAAATAACTGCAGTCAGTATAGAGAGAAACTGTATTCCAGGGGAAAGGGACTGAGAAAAGGGGTGTGTGCCATTATAAACAGAGGGGGACAAACAGGGTGGCCATATTCCACCATGGCAGGCATCTTCGGAAGGGTTGTAGGCTGCACAGGCTGTGGGATGGCAATAATTCTCAATTGGGCCTGGAGAGAGGGAGGCTGCCCACTCTGTAGACAGCTATCTTGTATCAGGAGGAAGTATATTGGTTAAGGAGTAAGCTGGGGGAGTTGGGGGGGTGTCCAAGGATAAGGCGTGTGGATATGGGCAGCAGAAGGGTGGGGCTGAAGTGAGGCTGGGGCAACGCTCTGAAATTACAGGACGTTATGTTACAGCAAGCAGGAGGGGGGATATTAGGGACAGAGGACCCTTAGATAGGGATGTTGACGCTAAGGGGAAAGCGTACGGGGTGAACATTCCGAATACAAAGAGAGTGGAGGGGGAAGAGTCAGGAGGGGCTGTTGTGGGGAAGCCTAGTAGAGCAGACATTGAGAAGGGAGGGGCTGTTGTGGGGAAGCCTAAAACAGCAGACTGTGGGAAGGGAGCTCCTAAGGAGAACAGAGCAAGAGGGGAGGAAGAGGGGCAGTTTAGAGGTGCAGTCAGGGGAAACTCGGGTTACTTGATGGAGGCTGGAATAGAGTGTCACAATAAATTTGAGCTACTAAGCAACCTAGAGGCGGAGGAAGGGGTTGGTGGAAATGAGGAAACTGATACAGAGGCCGGGGGGGGAGGGAGTCGGATACCCATAGGGCATGACAGAACTGGCAATGGAAAGGATAGAAATAGTCCCAGAGGGAGAAGGGGAAACATAAATATTAAGCAGATGGGGGAGATGCAACATATTGCAGACATGAGGGAGGAGAGCATGACTGGAGAGAAACTGGGAGACAAGGAGGTGGGGGAGGGGCCCCCCTTCAGCAGGGGGGTCTGTACCAAGGATGGGGCCCTAGGTAAAGGGGACCCACAGAGAGCCTCTGGAGGTAAGGTACTATTACAAGGGGAGGATGGCGGTGTGGGAAACCATCAGGGCCAGGATAAATGGTTCGGATAAGAGAGGTTAAAGGGGCACCTATTCAGAGGGGTCTGAGTTAAGTGGGCAAAATAACAAGGAGGCAAAAGGAGGGTGGCAAGGGGTCTCTAATAAGGCAGGAAGACTCCCATGAAATTGAGATCATGAATAAGGGGGGATGGGGGGCTGAGAGTGCACAGTGGAGGTAACCATAAAGATGATGGCGGTGTTAAGGTTCTGTTATTGGGAGACTCGATGATTAGGGGTATCCAGTGGGAGGGACAGGGGGGTGGATGCCATAGCCAGGTGAAGGTAGTGAGTATCTCTGGGCTGACAGTGCACAGAGCAAAGTTCATGGTGTACGAACTGGTTAGGGATTGTGGAGGGAAACCGGATTTCCTGGTGCATTTGTGAACTAACGATCTAGAGGGAAATAGTGTTTTGGAAATCCAAGCAAGGTTCCAAGAACTTGCCAGAGTCTGTCGGGATAATGGATGCAACATTTCCTTTTCGGAGATATTGCCAGTACCAAAGGCCTCAGTGGAGAAAAAAATGAAGATCACAGAGGTTAATGACTGGCTCAGGAAGTGGGGTGAAGAGAGTGGGTTGGGGGTGTTAGGCAACTGGAAAGGAGTTTGGGAGGATAAGGGACTGTATGCCAAGGACAGGCTTCATCTTGCCCCATTAGGGAAGGAAGTCCTTAAACAGGGGATGGCTGACTACATTCAAGAAAGGTGGGGTTTAAACTTGTGAGGGGAAGGGATAAGGAGGGCTGACCAGAAGCCTCTCCTCCAGATGAGGGAGTAGCCTTCAAACCCAAGGGGAGGGAAACAGACTGGGGTGGAGGTTTCAGGAGGAGCAGAGGGAGGATAGAAGTATAAGGAACCTGGGAGGGTTGACAAGGGATCAGGGATAAGGGGTGGGGTTGGTGTTAGTAAATGCCAGGAGCTTGGGAAACAAGTTGCCAGAGTTCCAGGCCATGCTGTTCGGGGTGGTGGATGTGGGCGGTCACGGAGACGCACAACAAAACCATGACTGGAACCTAAACGTACTGGGTACACTATGCTTAGGAAGGATAGAAAGGAGGGCAGAGGGGGTGGAGTGGCTATGTTCATTAGAGATGACATAGAATCTAGTGTAGAAGAGGCAGAGGGAAGCGTGGAGGCCTTTATGGGTCACCTTACGATCCCCAGCAGGAGATAAGGTCAAGCTGGGTGTAGTGTATATAGGCCCCGGGATGGGTGATGTTCTGGAGGATGGTTTGCTGGACAACATCATTGCCCAGTGTGGACCAAAAGGGAAGGATGGTGTTGATAGGGACCTTAATATGCCAGGTACAAACTGGGGAGCCATGTCCTCTAAGGTGGCCAAGGCAGAGGCTGTTGGGCGGCTTCAGGATGTGTTCTTAACACAGCATGAGATGGAGCCCACAGGGAGGCATGTCCTGGATGTGGTTCTGGCAGATGGGGATCTGGTAAGGGACCTGGTTGTAGAGGATCCCCTGACTGGGAGCGACCACAATACTGTCTGGTTTCAAATAAGCATGGGGGGTGAGATCTAGGACACTGGCAGTGGACTTCAGGGGGGCAGACTTTGTGGGCATGGGAAATATTCTCAAGGATCACTTGAAGGGGATTACATCAATGACAAATGTGGAAAGGAGATGGGAGGTCATAAAACGGGGACTTCATGAGGCAATCAGGACCTCGCTAAGGTTAAGACGTGAGGGAGCAAGGTCACATAAACCATGCTGGTGGTCCAGTGAGGTTCAGGTAGCGGTCAGAGAAAAGAAGGCGCCTACAAAAATATAAAACAACAAGAGGGCTAGGGATAAGAAATGTACCATCTTGCATCAAGAAAAGTCACCCGGATGGCGAGGGGCAAAGTCCAGTAAAACAGCGGCTGGCACAGGGATACATGGAGGAAGGAGGTTCTTCCGGTACATTGGGGAGCAGAGGAAAACTAAGGGCCATCTCAGCAGATTGAGATCAGAAGGAGGGTGGGTGGAAGAGGCGAGGGACCAGGAAGAGGTATTTAACGAGTACTTCGCCTCTGTGTTCACTAGGGAGGGGGATGGGATATCTACAAAGCAAGGCACGATGGGGATAGAAGCGGCAGTGAGTGGGATCTGGGGAGTAACAGAAATGGAGCAAGAGGGAGGGAGAGGTACCCCAGGGGTGTCACATCAGGATAAGGATAAAAAGGCCAGTAAGGTGGAGGGGACGGATGATGCTATCTCCGCCGAAAGGGTGTGGTTAGCCCTCAAGGCCCTAAAGAAAGACAGATCCCCTGGGCCGGATGGCATTCATCCGAGAGTAGTATGGGAATTGGCGGACATACTGGCTGTACCCCTGGCAGAGCTCTTCAACAGGTCACTTGAGACAGGGAGGGTACCTAGGGATTGGCGAGAGGCACATGTGGTGCCAATCCATAAAGGGGGTGAGGAAGTACCAGGTAACTATAGACCCATCAGTTTGACCTCGGTGGTGGGAAAATTAATGGAGAGTATACTGAAGGAACGATTGGGGGTGTACTTGGAGGAGGTGGGAGGTCTGGATAGTGGCAACATGGGTTTGTGCCAGGTAGATCATGTCAAACCAATCTTGTGGAGTTCTCTGAATGGGTAACATCAGAACTGGACAGGGGAAAGCCTGTGGATGTATTATTCTTGGACTTCAGCAAGGCGTTTGACTCTGTCCCCCACAGTGGTCTGGTGGAGAAACTGATGGGGTTGGGAGTAGGCCCTTTGATGGTCAGATGGATTGAAAACTGGCTAGCTGGACGCACCCAGAGAGTAGTGGTCGGTGGGGAGCTCTCGAACCCCAGAGAGGTTGGTAGTGGGGTACCGCAGGGCTCGGTCCTGGGTCCGATCCTGTTTAATGCATACATATCGGACATCAGGGAGGGTATAGGGTATGAAATGAGTCTCTTCACTGATGACTCCAAGATGAGAGCAGTAGTTGAGGGAGAAGAGGGGAAGCTGGCCCTGCAAGGGGACCTGGACACCCTGGAAAGCTGGGCTTATGCATGGAAATTAAATTTCAATATCCCCAAGTGCAAGGTGTTACATCTTGGGCGGGGAAACCCTAAACACAGGTACACCCTGGGAGGGGAGGCGCTGGAGGCCTCAATAGGGGAAAAAGACCTAGGGGTCATGGTGGATGCATATCTGAATAACTCTGAGCAGTGCAGGAGAGCGGCTAGCAAGGCAAACAGGATGTTGGGATGCATCGTAAGGGGCATCACCTCTAGGAGCAAGGAAGTGATTCTGCCGCTGTACAATGGACTGGTTAGACCACACCTTGAGTACTGTGGACAGTACTAGAGACCACACTTGAAGAGGACATACAGCTCCTGGAGAGGGTACAGAGGAGGGCAACTAAGATGATATGAGGACTAGGGGATTTGGCGTATGAGGACAGACTTGAGGAGCTCTGCCTGTTTCATTGGAGGAGAGGAGAGACAGGGGACATGATTGAGGTCTCAAGTACCTCAAGGAATAAATAGGGTAAACATGGAGGGATCTTTAGACTAAAGCAGGGAGGTATCACCAGAGGGCATGGTTTGAAGTTGGAAGGTGAAGGTGAGGGGGAAAAGAGGAGGAGGTTTTTCACTGAGAGGGTGGTGGACCCTTGGAATGCACTGCCTGGCGAGCTGGTTCAGAGATTCACAGTGGAGGGTTTCAAGAGAGGGTGGGACAGACACAGAAAGTGGATATATCAGATGATGGCCTGTCCCAGGGGGGTTGGGATGGATGATAGGGGGTTTCTGGAACACAAGGTGGGGGGAGGGCCTCGGCACCCAACTAGGGATCTGAGGTTCGAGCAGACTCGATAGACCGTAAGGCCTAATCTGCTGGCAATTAGTATGTTTGTATATTAGTATGTACTACTACTACTACTTGATTGCCTGAATCAGCTGTTGCACTTCCCAGTCAGAGCAATTTGTAAGGCCAATTGCCTTTACTCCATGTGTGTTACTAACTCATCTGATTTGTTTTTAGATAGATTAGTTTACAACCTATCAGTCTGTTCTCATAAAGAGTTGGTCATGTGTGTTTCAGTGGGTAACTGAAGTGGTATAAATAAATGTTTGTGAGACATTTCCTGTCTGTATCACAGCTGGGTTCTTTCACTTCAAAACTCTGCATTGTTTTTTTTTTTTGTTTGTTTTTTTGGCTGTATAAACACAGGGTTGTTTAATGGTTATAAAGTAAATCTTAAGTTTGTTAAGTCATAGAAGTAGTGTGACTTTGATGTAGCCTCCATACATATGTTCATGTGAGAACAATGTTGTTGTTATGTCAGATTGACAAACATGTGTCTGCCACATTTTGCTATTTCAGGAACATGTACTGTACCATGATACCATGATATTTTCAGGAAACCGTAATCATGACACAGGGACTTGAGTTCATGTTTTTACTGTAAATCTGTAAAACCTTGGCATTTGATTGTTAATGGGACCACTTGCACTCTACACTCTTAATCACCGTCCATTTTGTAAAGATTTTTTAAAGCCTCATTTTTAATTTAAATGCCTGTTGAATGTTCAGATTAACTTCTGTTTAATTGTTGTGGCTTCCCTTACACAGTCTCAGTTGTGGTCCTCCAGTGTTGGCAGGTTGGCAACATGTTGGCATTTTCTCGGATAGGCCAGTATAAACGACTCACTGTTCACTGGGCTTAAACATTATATTTTCAGGTGGTTTATCTTCAGATATTAAAATTAGTAGTCCACTCTGCATGCTTACTTGGATCAGTGTTTTGATGTTTCCTCAGCAGGGCAGTGTCATCTGTGATGATGCAAGTGTATTGTGTTCAACTCAGCACTCTAGCTACATGTAACTGAAGTACTGTACAACTACGCTACACTTTTAAACTTTTAACATCTTAACTTGAACTTCAACTTACTCTCCTCTTGCTCCTTAAAAATAATAGGCAATACATCTAGGATAGTATATGGATCACTATACACAACAAGGCTGTTCTCAACCGAGTGAATACTGTGCTGACCGGATGGCCTTGAGAGCGAAGCTCGAGAATTCTCTCAGTGTTCATAGTAAACACGAGATTGAGAAGAGCCTTGTTGTGTATAGTGATCCATTCACTGTTCTATATAGTGTATTGTGTGCTCCAAAAACAAATAAAAATATAGTTTGGCACCTTAATGTTTGTTTTTTTCCTGGGCAGAAATCTCAGTGCTTACGGCCGAGTTAGCCCTGGTTTCTAGGGCGCGCTGCGTGGTTGTTAGGGACCTAGCGCATTTTGATTAGTTGACTTTCGGGTTTGGGTGGGGTTTTGAAGTTTAAATAAAAGGCGTCTGGTCCTCTCGCTTACCGAGAGGACATTCATTCAGAGGACTGGGTGCTGAAATTTAAAAAAATCTGGATGATCCTGCAGGCTTTAAAGAAAGATATGTAAGGACCTGGATACTTTGTGTGGTGCTTTACTGAGTTCAGAAAACACGAAATGAAAAGTAGATAAGCACCCACACCTCAGACTGGCAGTCGGAATGTCAAGACTTAATATATTGCATCCTTATTATACAGAATGTGCAAATAAAAACACTGGCCAAAATGGCTAGCACACAGTCTAACATTCTGACTGCCAGTCCGTGGTGTGGATGCTTATCTACTTTTCATTTCATGTTGATCCTGCAGGACAGTAACAGTAAATTTAACTTATCTGGTTGATCCTGCTTATTTTTCTGGTGTCATGTGGATCCTGTGCCTTTCTGCAGCTCGATCCTTTGTCGAAAGTCACGAACAGCTTGTGAGTCTTGTCAGATGACGTATGTACTGAAGCAGAATGAAAAGTCGTTCTGCTGCAGTATGGATGTTACTATTGCAGCAGAAGGACTTTTTACATGCCATGGAAATCCATGCTGAACTACGTTCCACCATACACTATAGTACTATAGCCGTCAGGCTGTCGGGTGGAGGTAAGGCCAGGGCAAACAATAGAAAACATTGACTTCTCTTTGTTGGGATGGCCGCTTAATCAGCATGCAAAGGAATCCACCAAAGTGCCCTGATTAAGCAGATTTGACTGTATAGAATATAGATTTTTCCTCTCCATTATTTATTAACACTGAAAGGGGGAAAGATTCATGGCAAACGTTAAGCAGAACTACTTCAGTGAACGTGTAGGAGACACTTGGAATAAACTTCCAGAGCAGGTAGTATCAGCTAATACTGGAATGAATTTCAAGCTCAGACTTGGCAAATACTTAAAAGAAAAATGGATGGGAGTATTACCACTGAGCTGGTGGTACATTAGGAAGGAACTTGATGGATCAGTGGTCTTTCCTCCCTAAAACCAACTTTATGTATGCATATTTGATCTTTTACTGTCCGTGTAAGATGCAGTAGATCTTCCTAGACTAAGTCTCCATCACTCATTCACACTAGTGGGATAGCGCCGGAGGCGCTAGGACCTAGCAGGAACCTAAAATTTTCTGAAGGGTCAGCGCCGAGACAGGACTACACATGCATTGCACCGCGACACTAGTTCGCGCCTGTGTAAGCTATCTCGGCGTCGACCCTCCAACCGCATCAGTTCCTTTTCTCCCACCGTCGAGTGCGTTTGGATGTCGACGTCGCTTGTCTGCCGGAGTCTAAGTTTTCGTCTATAAGACAGCAGCTTTTAACGTTTAATTTAAATATTTTAAGTAGTCATTTTTTATTTTACGAACAAGAAAAGAAGATTATGAAGAAGAAAAAGAAATTCTTTCCTGCCATCAACGAAGTCGTCCTTAGACGGTAGGAGGACTTTGTTTGAAAGTTTTTATGGCAGAGGGGCTGTGTCGGTCCGCTGCCCTTAATTAACAGGGGGTCCAACTACAGACAGTCCTGTACTGACGGGAGGACAGGGACAGTCCGACGAGGCACAAATCTAATTGTTCCGGGGATCCAGCTCTGCCTAACCTCGAGCTCTTCTTCCTTGTTGGGGGAACAAGAATCGGTGCTGCTCGAGTTTGCCTGTTGGTACGTCTGCACAAGAATTGTTCGTCGGGAGGGGCGATGGGCCTGAACCGACTTTAGTGGGTTCCTCTTGGCCCCGCTCCTGGCGGCTGCATTCTTGACTCTGAGCTCCATCTCTGTCCTCGTTGGAGCTCAGGTGGGCAGATTCACCTCTGGGCCGCTCCTATGGAGCAGGGGGTTTGACTTTCCAGTTTTTCCTGGCTCTGTTCCTGATTTCGGGACCTCCGGGCCTCGGAGCCGTTGGACCGTAGCTGGGTCGATTGGATCACGATGGGCGAGGTGCCCTCTTGGTGCCTTTGCCATTGTGTCGACCCCTCGTACCTACCCCCCCTTCCTTTTCCATGCAGGGGCTGGCACAGGCGCCACCTTTTTCTTTCTCCCTTCTCCAGGATTCCATTGGCATTTTCCTTTGGCGCGTTGGCTCAGGCCTTGGTGGGCGCCATCTCGATGCCTCCAGTGCCTTGGTGGCTCCGTGCTGAGTCGGGCGCCATTGCTCTGTCGGGCACCATGGGTGCTCTCGTTGCTGCCGTTGGTTGTAGGCGGCTGTCAGTGATGCCACAGGTGTCTGGGTGATGCCGAGCACCCTCAGGTGTCATGGGGGCACCGGATCACCCGTGGGTGCCGTGATGCCGCTGTGAGATGGATGTCACTGGTGCCATGGGTAGCAGTGGGGGGCACCCGTGGGTGCCACTGGTGCCCTCGGGTGCCATTCTTGCCATGGGTGCCATGGTACCATGGGTGTCAGTGCCCTCGTGTGCCGTTGCTACATGGGTGCCAGGGGTGCCTGTGGGTACTGCCGCAGGTGCCCTCAGGTATCGCCCAGTTTGACATAGGCATTGCTTGGTGCCCTCCTGTGCCATGAGTGATGCTGGTGCCGCACGGGTGCTAGTGGGTGCTGTATGGCAGAATTAGTGACACATTTTTCCTTTTCGGACTTCCTTTCCACAGAACTTGTGGCGGGATGTTTTCTGCAGAATGAACTCTTGTTCTGCGGATTATTTTTTTCCACGCATCTTAGTGAATGGCAGTCTGTGTGGGATCTTGTGTCATCTAGCGGTTTTCTGCTGATGGAACTCTGCTGTACTACTGTGCCAGTGGAATCTCATTCTGCTCAGCACTTTCTCGGCTCCCTTCGTGGTACCAAGCTCCTCGACATCCTTCCTGTTGGCAGAGTCTCTAGTGGCTCTGGCCTAGACCTCTCTTGGAGGTCCTTCTGGGGTAGAAGTGCATCTAGATGGGTCTTTCCCTGCCCTTCTGGTCAGTAATACAGCAGACGACTCATTTTATATACTGAAGGGCACTTCCTCTCTATCATCAGAGTCCGTGATGGAAAATCTTTTCAGTAGTTCCTCAGTAATGGGGTCCACTATAGTATTTCACACTGCATCCATGGACAATACACTTCTGCGTCTAGACTTTTTCAATCGTCAAGACAGTTACACTCTGTGGAACATTCTAATTTAATGGTCGCTTGCCGTTCTGGCTCTTCGACTCCTTTGATGGGGTATATAGCCCCCTTGTGATATTGCCCCTTTGGTGGCTTCTTCGGCACAGGTGGTTAACATCTCTCCAGCTGTGATTATTAGTCTGGTCATGATTTCAGTATGGACGCTCAGGCTCCTTCTGCACTCAGATGGAGAACATCTTCGTCATTTTGTATTAAGACAATCCTTGCGAAATAGCAGCCTGAAAGCCCTGTTAGGCTTAGACTAAAAAAAAAAATTTATTACAGCACAGGGCCTAGCCAAAGTTACCCGATGCACCTCTTTTTGCATCTGGTCAGGTTCCACCTCAGCCCCTGAGGTGCTCGTCTCCAAAGTACGCTAAAGAGTACCTGACTTCTTTTTCTTCCCCTAGGGGAGTCCGATCTGGCGGCAGTATGGGTCATCTCTTTCTCTAAGAGAGATTTCTCTCATTCAGAGACATTTCCTAGACCTAAGCGACTGCCTAGTCTGTTAATCCCCCTTTCTTTTTATCAGGCTTTCTTCTCTTGAGCAGAGCCTTGCAGCAGCAGAAGCAACTCTCCACCAAGTTGGAACTTGGGTTCCTTCTTCCTTGCTTGCTTTAACTTAACAGGCGATTTTCTCCTTCTTGACGGAAGGTCAGGTAGGTCTTTTTTCTGAAGTAGCTTCTCAAATATTCACACCTTTGGTTCCTGTGCACTGGTCCATGCCAGTCGCTCACAAAGCTGTCCTCTCCAAGTATGTGATGGAGTTGTGATGTTTGTTTTTCAGCAAACAAACCAGAATCTTTTCCTGCTCCCTTCAGGGAGGCCAGAGTGGGTAGTGCCTCTGTGCATTGAGTCACTGCCTCTTTCAGTCACTTCAACAGATGGGTTAGCCCTAATTTGGTGTCCTGCTGTATTCCTCCTCGACGCACATCTGCCTCTATTTGCCTTAGAAATCCAGCCCCTGTTTTTTTCTGCAGTGGACATGTCCTCCTGTACACTTTTTCCTTTCTTCCCTGAGTTCAGAGACTGCTACTACAATTGTACACACAGGGGCAAGATGATTCCTTTTGGAATATACAGTGGGTAGGATCTGGTTCTACTAGACCACCACAAGAGGCTTCTAAGTCGTGCTTGGCCTTCCATCAGGAAGGTTCCTGTGACTAAGTGGAGACCATTCTCCTTGATGGGCTAACCCCACCTGGACCACCTTGCTCACCAAGTAAGCAGTTCAAGTGCTCCTGGACCTGTTGTTTACAGGTCAGCCATACTTGATAGTGGGGGTTTCCATCTGCACTTTCCGGTCTGCCCTGAACCAGTAGACTTTACCTCCGACTCTTTCATTTCCTGAGGTCCCTTTATGTTAGTTACATTGGTACATGTCTTTGACGCTATTAATTTTGGTTCTAGACCATATTGAGAGGCCAGGTTCTTGCCGCTCTCCTAGAGTGGTTGCGGCTTCCTGGAAGACTTTCATTTTATGCCCATTGCAGTCGTCTGCAAAGTGGTGAGTTACAACTCGAGCGCTTATCTTGTAAGCACTATGTTCTAGATGCTCTTTACAAGACAGCTCTTTTTATTAGCAGGACAGTCCTTGGCTGTCCTTTGTGAGTGAACCCTATCTTCTACCATCCTACTCAGGATTTTTGGTTTTAGCTTGGTACTCTCCCACTAGTGTGAATGAGTGATGGAGACTTAGTCCAGGAAGATAGGGAAATTACGTACTTACCGTAATTATTGATCTTCCTGGACAGTCTCCATCACTCATTCACATGCCCACCCACAATCCCCTGGGTTCACTCATTTTCTTTCCTGGTCTTCATGGTCCTGTGGTTCAGACTGTGAGAACATTGTTCTTTGACCTTTCTTGCAAAGGCCATCTGGGCCCTCTCAGGCCCAGAAACTCAGGATTTGTTATTCTCATTCTTTATACTGCACCTCCTCGGTCGAAAAGGTACTGAGGTGGTTAGAGGGTCGATGCAGAGATAGCCTACACTGGTGCAAGCTAGTCTCACGGTGCCGCGCATGCGTGGTCCTGTCTCGGCGCCGACCCATCAGAAAATTTTAGGCTCCCGCTTGGTCCTGTAACACCTCCGGCACTATCCCACTAGTGTGAATGAGTGATGGAGACTGTCCAAGAAGATCAATAATTACGGTAAGTACGTAATTTCCATTTTTTGTAGAGATTCGACTGCAGCACTTTTGACTGCTTTTTAGGATCCCTATTGGTTTGCAGGTTTTATGCTGGCTTACTTGGCCAATGCCTTGTTCCGTACTTGTGTCCTAGAAATAAGAAATCGGTTAGCATGACGTTAAGTCATACCATTTTCTACAGGCGCTTGGAGTATTGGAGGGGTGCTTGTTTTACAAATAAATGTTGTTGTACTACTACTTCAATTGAAACTTTAATGGAACTAAATCTCAGTGAATTCTTTAGTAATATACTGTACTTGAGTCACTAAGAAAGAAGTTGGTACTATTGGGGATTGTAGATTGAATGTCTGATGTTGCTAGTGCATATATAAATAAGAGCCAAAAATGTAAAGAAGGCCACTAATTCTGAGCATGTCAGAATGTGTTGTATACAGTTGTACCTCACCTAGTATGTGAGTTTATGCTACTGGCTGTTTCTTTTTTTAGCTGTAACTCAAGTGTAAGTGTTTCTGTTTAGTTTGTGCCTATTTTATTGTGCAACAGAGAAAGCATTTTGGCCAAAGTTGTTCATCATCCAAGACTGCCTTAGTGATGGGTTTCTAGGAGGTTAACAGTTTCATGTTCTGTATTTTGATCTGCTTAAGAGCCATTCTGCTTTTCCTGAGCTTTAATTTAGACTTTATATCAAAAACTATATATCGGACATCTTTATATTGTTCCACTATGAAATCGTATTAGTTACTGTTGTCTTTATGACTGTTATACACCTTGAAGTAGTGTTATTTAAGTGCAGATTTTGACTTTCTGTTGGCAACTGTAAAAATTATTTCCATTGGTTCACTAGTAGCAGAAGCAGACTTTAATTCAGAATTCTCAGTACAGATAAAATATTCTTTGGTCACGTTTGACGTTTTTCTTGTGAGGTTAAACTTTACAAGAAATAATCATACATAACATAAACATCAGTGTTCATAGTTCAAACAATTTGTTTTCATTTTGTGCCTGTGATTAAAATATTTTGAGGCTTATGCTCCAGAGATTGGAGGGTTTCCAATTTGGTATCTCTCCACAAGAGAGGGGGATAAGGAGTATCAGGGGAACTATAGGCCAGTGAGTCTAACTTCCATAATGGGGAAGATATTAAAACCTATAGTTAAGGAACATATAGTTAATTTCTGAAATCATATGGACAGCAGGACAAGAGGCAGCACAGTTTAATGAACGGCAGGTCATGTCAGATAAATTTGATTTCTTAAACTCTGTGACCTAGGTAATGAACTGGGGGTGGCAGACAGGGTCCCAGGTGGTGGATATCATTTATCTTGATTTCAGTAAAGAATTTGATTCGGTTTGACACGAGGTTAGTAAACAAAAAAGTGGGCACAACTAACATGATGGAACTGGTTGGAGGGCATAAACCAGTGAGTTGTCCTGACTGGTAAATTCTCAGGGGTAAATAAGGGTACCAGTGGGGTCCGTCAGGAGTCTGTTCTGGGCCCCACACTTTTCTACATATATACATCAGTGATATGGGTAAAGGTTTACGTGGCAAAGTGTCTCTCTTTGCGGCAAACACCAGGCTCTGTGGGATGAAGGACAGTGCTTGGGTGTTGAGCAGAAAATACGAAAGGGGATGTAGAGAGTTGTAAAAATGGTGAAGGATGTGGCAACTGAAATTCAATGCCAAGAAATGCAAGGCCATGCACATTGGTAATTGGAATCTAAGAAAAATAGAGGATTAATGGTGTGAGGGTAGAGCAACCTGTGGAAGAAAGGGATCTGGGGATAATCTTCAGTACCAGTTTGAAGGACCCCTCCAAATACAACAAAGCATATGGGAAGGCCAGTAGAATGCTTGGGTGTATTAGATGGGGTTTTACCAGCCACAGAAAGGAGTTGATTATGCCACTTTACAGGTTTCTGGTGAGGTTACACCTCAAGTACTGTGTTTAGAGCTGAAACCTGCACCTAATAAAGGACAGGGATAGGTTGGAGACAGTCCAGCGAGGGGCCAATAGGAAATCATATGATGAACAATTGGTGAGCCTAAATATGTACTCACCGGGGTTGTTATGATAGTGACATTCATGTTTTTGCATGGGCACAGTAAGGTAGACTGTTTCGAACTTTCCCAAGTGACTAGAAAGTCGACTACAATGTCCTTCTTATTTTTGATGTTTTGCAATGACATTCCCCAAATGGTGCAGACCTCTAACATCAGGCTATATGCTGACGACACTGCATTGATTGCAGCCGGGGTTGACACATTGGATTTGAAAAGTAGACTGCAGAGGGACTTCGACAGCATTGGGGAGTGGTTCACCAGGTCGAAGCTTGTTATGAATATAAAGAAGACAAAGGTCCTTTATTTTGGAAATAGTGAAAAACCTAGATCAGATATATCATCTTTAAGTAATACACTGATAGAACTGGTCACAGAATATCGATATTTGGGATTAATTTTTGATGTGGAATTAAACTTTCAAGGACAAATCAGGGAGGTGCTAAATAAAGTTAACAAAAAATTAGGTGCACTTGGACGTACATCCAGATATTTAGATCAAAGAGCTAAGAAAACAATTGTAGAGCAGATGATTTTGCTCTCTATCAATTACGGAAGTAATATATATAGGGTTGCACCTAAACAAATGCGGGATAAATTGGACAAAATACAGTATAGACTCGCAAGATTTGTACTGGGATGTCATTGCAGGACTCACCATTGTACAATGTTAAACAAATTAGAGTGGTCAACCCTAGAACATAGAAATGGGGAAATGTGGTTAGACTTATTATATCATTTCTTTATAAAACAACCAGCACACTATATCTCGGTTACTGCTCTGACAAAAAAGGTAGAACCAACTCCGATCTTAGCCAGATATGTATATGAAAACAAGATAATGATTAATCATAGTAAAACAAGATTTAGTGAAAATTTTGTAATATGCTTCCACAGCCTATGAGAGTAATGACATCCCCAAAACAGTTTAGTTGAGGACTAAAAGCTATGTTCTCATTGGTGTGTAATTGTTAATTTATAATTCAGATTCCTGTACCTACTGTACCTCCTAGTAAAAGACCAGAGTTATATACCTGTTTGTATATTTTGTGATAAGTGTTGTTGTTTGTATACTTGAGGTGCTTTAATCAACTAAATTGTATGTTTTGTCTGTAAATGTATTTGCTAGTGCAATATAATTTCTTATGTAGTAACATCTAACAGGACTGTCTTGTGAACAGAGATTATATCCTTAATGACATGCATTTCTATCCTGTATAAAAATAAAAAATGTATCTATCTATCTATCTATCTATCTATCTCTCTACAATAGGGCATAATTTTAAATTGGTAGGGGTTCAAATTAAAAAAGTATGAGAGGAAATACTTTTCCACAGAAGCATAATGGAAAAGTGGAATAGCTTGCCAGCACAATAGTTAATGCAGGTACCATTTCTTGGTTCACTTCTAGATGGGATGGTCTCAAAGGGCTAGTCAAAGGGAAGAAATGGGGATAGGAGGCAGTAGTTTCAAAGCAGTGTCTCGAGGCAGTCTTGGAACACTTTGTGTCTTTCTATCTGGGTATCATTGTGGCTCAGTTGAGAACGCATCTGCCTGTGGACCAGCAATATTGTCTTGGCATGCTGTCCTTTAGATGAGATGTTAAACCGACGTACCTTCTGTCCATCTCCGATACTGTCCTGGCGGTGTCCAGATGGAGGCAAAAGAACCCAAGTGACTTTTTGCAAGATTGTGGGATTTTCTCCATTGTCCTGACCAGCATTACCCTTCCCATAAAACAAGTTCATGCTGTTGTCCAAGGCTTTGTGTAGGTGCTACCCCTAGATGTTTACAGTCACTTTACTACCAGTCTCTCCTTGTAACGCCCTTTGGGATACAGTGTGTAAGAAAGCACTTTATAAATGAAAATTCTCCTCCTTACCTCTCAGTGTTTCTGTATAAAAGCGTTTTGCCAAAACAAATGTAGCTGATCTTGAAGTTCCCTTTGTAGTTTTAAAAATTTGGTTCTGGTAAAAATTGCTTGTTTAAGGTACAGAATGTGTAGAAGATCACAGGTTGTAGTGTTGTTGTATCCTTTGGCTTACTATAATCAGTGACTTTAAGCAAGTAACTTGACCTTCCATGCTTGACTCCTCCCAGCTTGTAAAACTGGGCAGAAACAGGAGTCCGCCAATAACAAGATGTTGTATCTCATCTGAGAAATTACAAGTAGCTGGTTGAACCAGAATCAGAGCATCATCTGATGGAGGGGCTCCTTTAAACACTGAATTATTACTTGAAGGTTTAAGTCCTAATGTGCATCATGGCAGTTCTGATCTAGAGTTTTTTGTGAACACGGAGTCATGCTGACACTTTTAAAGTAAATGAACTGTAGGTTTCAATAATGTTATGTTTCTTCTGTATAAGCTTTAGGCATGTATCAGTAGAGTACATTTTCTGTAAATATAGGCCCAGATATTCAAACTGCGCCCAAAAAGTGCGCAACAGCAGGAGCAAGCGCAAGTCCATTGCGCCCATGAGCAAGAGGCGTGATATTCAAAAACTGCGCTGGTCAATGACTTCACAGCCTACGCTCCACTGAATATCGCACCACCTGTGCCATAAGCGCAACTAGGAGGGAAGCTGAGCATATCTGATGCACCATAGCGCAACAAGGGATGTTCAGCTGAGCAGTCCAGAAGCGCCATAAGCGCCAACCAGGGCGCCCCTAGCAGCAGGCCAGCAATGCAACAGCACAACCAGGGATGCAGGGGCCCACCACCCATGCCACAGATGGGCACAGGAACACACAGCAGAACAGACATCGTCCCCCCCACACCCCATGCACTGCACAACTGGGGGAGGGCTGGAAAAACCACTGGCCCATGGAGACAAGCAACCAACCCACAGCTGGGCCATGGTGCCCCATCACACCCCCTGGCAAGCAGTGACTGGCACACAAGGAGAGCCGACCACCCCGTGCCACACCATCCCCCCAATGCAGAGCACACCCTGCACCGTGACCCCCAGACACCCTGCCCAGGAGCAGCGTCCACCAGTGCAGGATACCCCATGCATGCCACCACTCCCACTGTGACAATGCAACCTGTGCACCACAGAACCATGCAAGGCAGCCCGACCATGAGCACCCATCAGCGGGTGGCAGCACACAGCGATACAACGATAGCATACACAGTACCACCACGCACAGCCCCGCGAAGTACAGCGAGAACCGACCCATCTTGTTCGGCACATGAAGTACCCCACACGTGATAGAGCATGCCCGGACCCCACCACCAGTGGTACAGCACCTTGCACACCCTCCCAAGGACACACCTCGACCCAGCACTGGCCACAACTGCCAGCGCAGACACCCACAGTGGTGCGTGGAAGCATGCACCACACCGGATGCAACACAGTGCATGGACAAACACCCACCCATACCCAAGGGCACACCAACACAGGGACGCAGTAGCGGGGCAACCAAGCCCCCAGCGTGGGCCCATGGAAACTGTGTACACACGGCCAGCAGTCCTCCATGGCACAGGAGTGCCAGCCACCCTGCGCAGGCACTGTGGACCTGTCGCCACCATCATTTGCCCGGAGCACAAGTCACAGACAGTGGTGCACATCCCTGCAACACACACAAGCCACAGCATGGAGGTGGGACAACAGCGGAGGCCACAGTGTCACCCGAGGCAGACATGCATCACACCAGTGACAGGAGGCAACCCGGCATTGTGACGGGTACAGTGGCTGCCCTGCATGGACAGCCACCACTGACATGCCAGCGGACCGTGCAGGTCACAGACATGCAAGGGTGTCAGCTGCACAGGCCATGGACGGGCTGACAGGTGCGCCATGGACACAGAGCATGCACCATGGACCACTGCACACAGTCATCCAGTGCACAGGGAACAACACACACACCACAGACACTGACTGATAGCTACTACCACACCATAGTCACTTCCCCACGGACACACACACATACCCATGACTGCACCACCCCTGACGCCATGCACACCACTGCAGTTGAGCACCTATAGCCCACTGCAAATCAGAGACCACCACAGTATTCATATCAAAAGAATTGTAATCAAAAATATCCAACAAACGTATTTACAATTATGTACAAATATGTGGGGGGAAGGCCACAAACAAGGTGGGGTGGGTAGGGGCAGGGTGAACAAATGGTACAGGAAAGGAGGGGTGTGAGGGTGGGTCCAGGGGGTAAGGGAAATCAGGGGCATTTTTATGGTCAGTGGGAGCCCTGCTCCCTGCTCTGGCTGCTCCGCCTTCCATGCCTTCGCCTGACCCCCAGCCACTCAATCCTCTGCAGGATGTCCAGCGATGCCCTGGCCATGGTGAGAACTTCCTGCAGCGCCTCCCTAATCATGCACAGCTGGCGGACACCTAGGACAAGGGAGCACAGTCAATAGGTGTGAATGCACAGCCCCATACAGCCCACCCACTGTGCATGGCATACGGCTGTGGGACATGCCTCTGTGATGGTGTGTGACCACCCACAGTGATCGTGTCCACAAGACCTGCCCACCCAGGCGCACACAGTCATGTGGACCGCTGCACACACCCACCGGCCAAGTCCTGCACAGCACCACCATGGCTGTTTAGTGACATGGCTATGTGGTGCGAAGGCAGTGGCACAGCCATGTACCTGGTGCATGCATGGACCACCATTGACGCACTCCCAGACATACAGTGCCACTGGACAGTGCTGACTGTAACAAGTTGCGTGCATGGCAGTGGTGTCAGTGGATGGTGGCCGTGTCCCGCTGCCTGCCCTGTTACACAGCATGCAATAGTAATCATGGAGGTAAGTCACTCACCTTCATCAGGCTGGTCTCTCTGGTGCTGTGGACCTTTGCCCCTCCTATTGTTCCGGTCCTCCAGCTGGCGCTGCTGCTCTCTCGTCAGCCATCTCTCTTCCTGCCCTAAGGTGCAAACATGGAGAGAGGAACATCAGTACAATCCTCTAGCAAAGTCCCCTGCCCCCATGTGTGTGCAATCCCACACAGCTAGACCCACCCACCGCACACCCTGATAACAACACCACAGCCAACACCGGTCCGTTCCCCCCCCCCCATGTTCGGGACACATGTAACCATGATACCCATATGGAAGATAAAAGTGTATGGACGTTACAACTACCTGGCCGTGGCACCGTGCCCCTCCTGGCACATGCCCGCAGGCGGGCAAGCAGGTCTGGGTCCCTCTGCCTCAGGTCCCCTATACCTGTGGCGGCACTGCTCCGCCATCCGCCCCATTCCTGTGGCCTCCTCCAGGGCGTCGGCCACCTCCTGCCACACCTGGCTCCTGGACCTGTCCAGGGGTACCTCCCCAAACAGTGGGCCATAAAGTGGCTCAACAATGGCAACCAGGTTTGCCATTTTGATTTGGCTCCACTGGGCAGCTCTCTTCCACGCCATCTCTCTTGCTCAGTAGGTTCTAAATGGTGCTCTGCAGCTTTCCCTGCGATGCAGATGCTACCTTGTTGGCTGCCATTCCCTATCGGCTGTCACCGAACAGTGCGTTAGTGGTGCACCCATGCCTGACGCAAGGCGCCTAGGGGGCAAAGGTCGGGCACAGGGTCAAGTGTCTCTGGCGCACGGACAGGCACAGCGCGATTGGAACCCAATGCGTGTAGCGCGATTGGGTGCCTGTGTGCTATCTCCAGTAGCGGCCTACCGCGCTGTTGCCCCAGTGCGCCTACGATGGCCCAGTGCCACAGCGCCATATAGGTGAACATTGCTGTAGCGCCACTGGCACAATGGTGGCCGTGCCCTGCATTGCCTCCCGTGCACAGCACATCAGCAGCGCGGCAGGCGCCTGTGTTATCAACCTGGGCATGCGCAGTTAGGTGTGTCCTGCGCATGTCACAGAACTGTGCCCTTGGCTCAGCACGTTCAACACAATTGCAATTGCGCAAAAGCGCGATATTCAGCTGTCATATGCAAATCAACTAATCAGCCATTCAATGGCGCAGCACTGCAATTTGCATCCACTTAAAGTTGCACCTCGCCTCATTTGCATGGGTTGCTCTATAAAAGTGCGACATTGGGCTGCACTGGCCATAGTCGGTTACTGTAGTCTATTGGTGAGTTGCATGCTGTTTGGGAGTGTGGACTGTGGCTTTTGGGACATGCATGGGACTGCACAGTCACAGGTAACAACTTTCATTCTCACAGGCAGAATCATGGCCGAGTGAGTTGTGGGAGAGGAGGAACAGAGTGGTGGGAGGAGGAGGAGGAGGCCTAATTTCACCAAGGCCGAGACGGATGCCCTGTTTGAGGCCTACCTGGACCAGGAGCCGCTTCTCAATGGATGGCAGGGAGCACCACAGGCCTGTGCTGCTGCATGGGAGGAAGTGGCGCGTGCAGTGAAACCTGCATGGCAGCCACCAGCGCTCCGTGCAGGAGTGCAAGAAGAAGATGGGCACAGACAGGAGGAGGATAAAGGAGAAGGTGGCTGCCATCAGGGCAGCGCAAGCTGCGACAGGTGGGGGACAGCCGGAGGTGCTACGCCTGACCCCACAGGAGGAGAGGGTTGCTGGCAGCATGCAACGTTGTGCCATTGAGGGTGTTCCGGGTGGTGGCTTCCAGACGGGTGGTAGCCCGCCACTGCATGTAGGTCATGGTCTGTCTATTGGGGCGGGTAGGTCACATGCAGTAATGTGACTTTGTTTTCCTTACACAGATCCTGAGCGCCTGCATGGGTCAGCGGTGGTGGGCCTGTCCACTGAGGCCAGTTAGATGGAGATGGAGGAGGGCCCATCCACCTCCACAGGTATACATGGCTCAGTGCGACAGTGGGCCCGCCTGGCTGTCCAGACTGATGTTGTTGGAACAGGTGTGGAGGAGGCCCTGCCCGTGTCCCAGCATGCCAGCGTCCACGGATGTCAGCATGCTGTGACTTGGGCTAGTGCCCGGTCCGTCACCGATGATGTTGTCGCTAACGTCATGGGCAGTGACACGTGTGTGCCACAGGATGGCCACACAGCAGGTAACATCGCGGCCATGGCTGTGGGTGGTGCCATGGAGGCCTGCGTGTCATCACAGTCCCAGCCTGTGCCTGTCAGCACCAGTGGGGCAGCACTGGTGTGTGTACAGGACAGTGGGACTGTTGCGGCCACTGCGTCGGCACCAGTGAGCCCTGGGGAGCGACAGCCGGAGGGGCAGCATCAGCAGTCGGCCAATGGGCTTGGGGGTACAGTGTCAGGGGGTGGCGTCAGTGCACCGCCTGTGGACATGCCCAGACCTGGTCCTGGTGTGCAGCGCCCACCCTCAAGGGGTGCTGAGCATCAGGGCCGCGCACACCCTTAGGGACAGGATGCCAAGCAAGCAGATGACCTCTTGGATGAGCACACCCGCATACTGCAAGCATCAGTCACCCAGCAGATGTGGCTTGCGACGTCGGTGGATGCACTGCATGCGGCTCTGGAGCGGGCAGAGGAGCGTCGCAGCAGAGACACCGCTTTGATCCTGGCAGGGATGGACCGGTTGCGGGAGGATGTGACCGCTGCTATTGACAGGCAGACACAGGCATTCACTGCTGTCATGGCCACAATGGGCACACAGTTATTTGCCCATGCGTCGCAGACACCACGCAGTGCACTGTCCACCCCCCCATTCCCGGCGTCATGCGACACCATCCTTGTCAACACGGGGTTCAGCTGTGGGCATCCCGAGCATGCCTGGCGCAGGCATGTTTGGTGTGCTGCAGACCCCTGCGCGAGCACGGTCGTATTCACGCCATGGAACCCCTGGGGGACCATCGATGCCACCCCATGAGGCCAGTGGTCAGCCTGTCAGTGCTGGTGGGTCTCGGCGGGGCCGCCCACGCATCTGTGGTGGCCGGGGCACTGTGGCGCGTGACTGACCTGTCTCCCAACATGGCTACTGTCTGGTGCTGCCCTGTGTGCATTGTGTCATTCAGCGGGCAATGCACGGGTGGGTACCCGGCCCTGCACGCTGACACACAGTCCATCTGCACACCCTCCCAGCTGCCGTCCGCAGTTGCATGTGCATGATGATGCCTGCATTGCGCTGTACGCCAATGTGCAATGGTGCTCAGCATCTGACACATGCACAATGACAGGCAGTGGGCGTGGTGGTCTGTAGACATATGTGTGGCTAGGGGTGACGTTCTGGGTCGGTGTGCCTCCTACCCTTTGTGCATGTCTGGTGCATTGTGTGTGTGTGTGTGTGTTCGCATGCCATGTTAGACCTCACCCATCCCTGGTGGTGTGTGTGGTTCCATGCCCGGATAGTTCCCTTGATGACATGCACCCCTGGTGTGTGTCCATGCGTGTTTGTGGGTTGTGCCTTAGCCGCAGGTGGTTGCACATGGCCCCATGACTTACCTGGGTTGGCTGAAGTGCTCCTCTGTGATGGTGTCCCGGTGCAGCTGTGCCAGCCGGAGCAGTCAGGGGTCCTGTCGCCCAAGGGGGGGCTGCCCATCACCATTGTCACCAGCGTCCTCTTCATCCCCATTGCTGTCCCCCTCTTCGACCTGTACGGCTATCCCACATTCGTTGGCCATGTTGTGCAGGATGCAACAGGCCAGGAATAGCCCGCAAGCCTTTGAGGGGCTGTACTGTAGGGCACCGCCGGAGGTGTCCAGGCAATGGAAACATGCCTTCAGCATCCCAAACACCCACTCGATGACATTACGTGTGGTGGCATGTGCCTCATTGTAGCATTGCTGCGATGGGGTCGCGACGCCCGGTAGGGTGTGAGCAGCCAGGGACGGAGTGGGTATCCACTGTCACCTGTGTGTAGAGGGTGGAGGTTAGTTTGGTGATCAGCATCGCCTGCCCGGGCCATGTAGGCCACTACCCATGTCACCTCTGACCATGCCCCCAGGCCCTATGATTGTCCGTGGTTTGCATACTCACCCACTAGATGGCCAGTGGGGATATCCCCACTCTTGAATCTGTGGCACAGTGCCGACTGGTGCCAGATGAAGGCATCATGTGCTCCCCCAGGGTGCGTGGCACAGACATTGATTATGTGCCCCCTGGCATCGCACACCACCTGGCAGTTGATGCTAGCATAACCCTTGCGATTTATATATGTGGCCCCCTCGGGGCCAGGTGGTGTGCGGATGGCCACATGGGTGCAGTCTATTGCTCTTAGCAAGCCAGGCATATGTGCTACCCTGTGGAACTCCTGTATGTTTGCTGTGAGCTCCGCCACTGTGCTGGGGAAATGGATGTACTCCGCAGCATGTGGCAGCGGTGCACTGAGGAATTGGGTGAGGTGGCGTGACGCGACCGACTGGGTTATGCCTGTGGTGTCCCCAGTTGGTCTCTGGAAGGTACCCGTGGCGAGCAAGCACATGCAAGCTGTCACTTTCGTCTCCACTGACAGAGCATGGCTCCTTCTTGTGGGTGCCTGCATCACATCACTGCACAGCTCACAGAGCCGCCTCAGAATTGCCCGATTCAGGAGGTACCGGCCCACGATCTCCGTATCACTATACAGCTCGAAGCTGGTGCGGGCTTAGGTACTGCCTGTTGGGGACATACCAGCGATGGGCCTTCCACGGCGCGCCCCTGCTGCCCGCCTTCTCACCCCCCTCATTACAGCCTCCATCTGGATGGTGGCACTGGCCATGTTCCTGGCTTGTGTTCACCCCCCCTGGCAGCTGTTTCTGTGTTCCCCCTGCTGTCCTGGCTGCTACTTCCCCTGCACCGGGAACACCTGACTGTGCTGGCCTCACTGCTGTGTGGCAGGTACTTCCCCCTTCTGCACTGTGGCTCCCCACACCTTCCCCTGAGCCTGTGGGTTCCGGGTGCCCTTTTCCTGGCCTGCCCTTTGTGTCCCTCCTGCCCAGTTTCTCTGGCTTGGGTTCAGCCTCATGTGCCTTCCCTGTAGCGTTCTTGCGCCTCTCCCTTGCTCCTTTTTATTTTGGCTCTTTTCCGCTATGGCGCAACTTCCACTTGTTCCCCTATTGCGCATGGCGCATGTTGTTGAATATCGCATTGCGCCATTTATGCATGGTTCCTCCCCCTTCAGTTGTGCATACATTCATTATCATTGCGCTGTTGCTCAGCGTGATTTGGGGGGGCCCAACTGCCTCCTGCTGAATATCGCAGAATGGCACACTTTCGGACTTGCGCTGTCGCAACCCTATTGCGCATGGCACAACTCTTTTGAATATCTGGGCCATAGTGTATAGTCTCAGCATGAATTAGTGGTAGCCTTCTTGCATATGACCCAGAAAAGTTGTGGGTTCAAGTCCCCCTGGGTCATACACAGCAGTGACACAGAAGGGCTTTGTTTGGGGGGGGGGGGCATCCTTTGCTTGTGATGTTGAATCGAGACTCCTTATGGTGGTTGTCCAGGTAGAAGTTAAAAGTTCCATAGCACTTTTTCAACATTTCTGTTTGCAGTTTGTTCACTGGGCTAGGCACACTAAGCCAAAACTAATTTCCAGCTGCAGTCTGGGGAGAGGTAAGAGCAGATGTTGGTAGAGAGTTTGGAGGGGGGCTTTGAGGGTGAGGAGAGAATGAGAGTGGTGGAGGTCAGGAAGAGATTATTCCAGAGGATGGGGAAATGGGGAGAGAAGACAGGTTTGCCAAACCAAGGTTTTACAGTGGGAACAGAGAAAGAATGAGAGTCAGAGGAGCTGCATGGTGGGAGTAGAGGTAGCAGAGAGAAGAGCCAAGTTTGAATTTGAAGAGAAATAATGTGCCTTGGGAGAGGCACCAGAGAGGGAAAGATTGGTACAGTAGAGGGAGCACTGGATGGTGCTGGGGGGTGTCAGGACAAAAGGTCATAAGCGATGGAAAAGAGGGATCCTTTCTGGCCAGGGAAGTTTTGCAGGGGCTATGTATACCACATCTGCAAAAAGGGTATGGGATTGCCCCACTGTCTTGTCTGCCATTCGCTTATACAGTAAAGCAGGTTCTATATAATTGCCCGTGATTTGGCTCAGTTTGTCATACTCCTTTTTACGGCAGCAGTGGGTGGAGCCCTGCAGACGTCTTGTGATCAAGAAAAGACTCCCCCTCTGACTGAATCACAATTTAGCAGTTGTATCATAGTTGCCTTTGCGGTCCGTGAAGCACTCCGCTGTCTCAATTCACTGTTCGCATAGCGCTATTTTTTAGCCTGTCAATTCCGCATGCATGTGTGGCGGAGGTCCCGTTTGCTTATCGCTGCCTTGGCCTGAGTCCTTGATGCTGGCTGAGCCTCCGTCCGGCCGCACATAATGTTTGTCCTTGTAAAGAGGGTCCGGAGGATCAGAGACGCGGAACCGCTTGCAGCCACTCTGAGAGTGTGCGAGTTGGCAGTCCACACATGCGTAGTGACACACGTCTATTTTCTCATCATGCTAGTGGCACATCAGGAGCTCCCCAGGTGCTCCCGGACCCTGAGATCAGTTAATTGGGGTCCAGAGACATGAGGGCTATGGTGGAGAAGCTGCAAAAGTATTTATTTAAAGAGCACCAGTGAGCGCTATGGGACTGAATTCAAAAATAATAATGACCTGCTCATGAATATTAATGAATCCTGCCTGCCTTCTGCTCAATGGCGCTCTTTAAACAAATACCTTCGAGGCTTCTCCAGCTAAACCCTTGTGTCACATCTCTGCAGCAGCATCGGCTCTGGCCAGAATTTGCTCTGTAAAGCACTTACTCCATGTGTAAAAAAATAAATAAATAAACTCTATAAAAATGTTTTTAGTTCTGCTGATTATAGTGACACAGTGGTATGTATCTCTGTAGTTGGGGTTAGGTAGGCACTTTAATGTTAAATTGTGATTTTCATCTGCTTATAGAGTATCTTGGCTGTTGACAGTGTTTAGGAACATTATTGAAAGTGTGTATCCTGGCACAGGTTCACTTCATTTGCTTCCAATATTAAATAACTTTAGTTTAGTGGTTTTTTTTTTGTTTGGCTAGGAAGTGGCAAAAAATATGACAGATCTCAAACCTGGCTCTGATAAAGGTAATCCCCCCCCCCCAGCCTCTGACATGTGCAGAACACCCAGTGGCACGTGACTAGGCTTTATCAGCGTTTATGGAATTAACAGTCAAGCCACCATTGCTCCACTCGGATGACCAGTGATCGGAAGCCCATCCCCTCTGCTGGTAGTGTCACTGCTGCAGTATCTCTATTCTTTGGTAACTGGGTAGGGCTCACTAGGTACACGTGTTCAGGGGCAACCCAGGAGCACTGGGGAGGTTAATTGCTCACCTTCACATAGTATGCAGGTGGTGGTTGATGACATCAGACCCAGGTCTGCTGGATGTTCCAAGCTTATTCACAGCTCATGACTCTAACCTGTAGGCTACACTGCTATCTTTCCACCCCCACCGAGACACTTATATGCCAATTTCAAGATTTTGAAGTACTGGCTTTTGGGAGCGCATTCACGCTGCTGGTAGTATCATTGCTGCATCTACCACCCTTCCCCTACATCAAAGGCCTTTTGTCCGCCAATTTCGTTACTTTAGAATTACTGGCGGTTGGGAGCTCATCGTTGCTGCCTCTCTCTCTCTCTCTCTCTCTCCATCCACTTCCCCGTTCAGACCCATCGACAGATCTGCCACCCTACGCTTCCCTCCCCCTGGCACCTACCACCCTACTCACCCCCCTCAAAAAAAATACATATTATCTCCGTTGGTGGGTGATCAGAACAACATTCTCTCCACCCTGGCTGTCTGCTGTGTGAATTAAACCATGATTTTGCAGTTTCATTCGCTAGAAAGTGGCCAGACTAAAATTGAGGGAAGGCTATGCCGGTCACCTGCTGAGGGACATATTATACCCTTTTTGGGGGGAGGCAGGGGAGGGTGATGTGTGCCAGAGGGTGGTGTGGTGAGGATCTTAGTGTAAGAGTACTTTTATGTACACAAGAGTGTGGTGTGCATGTATACAGAACCCAAACAGATGAGAGAGAGAAAATTATGCAGAGCAACAAGAAGGCAGCTACTGGAGAGGTAAAGACCGAAGCCTATGCCCACAGGGCTGAGTGGTCACCAGGACATAAAACACCACCACTGGGCTGCGGGTAATGTTTAAAAAAGATTTTATTAGTACTCACAGGTATAGCACACACTCCACCAGGCACTGATGTTTCGTGCATGCACTATGCGCTTTCTCAAGGAAAATATGCGACTTAGCTGGGATTTGAACCCAGGCCACTCAGAATAATGTTCTGCGCTACCAGCAGCGACACCAAGGAATACACAACCTGATGCAGCGTAACAAATCAGAGCACTGCCTTGTGAATCAGGAGAACCCGGGTTTAAACCCCGCTAGAGTCAAATACTCACTGTGTAACCTTGGCTAAGTCACTTAACCTCTCAGGTGTGGAAATGGGTAGAAGCAGGACCTCATAGTAAGCATGATACTGCATCTCAACTGAGATACCTTGGGTAACTAAGGAAATGAAAGAAAAAAATTTTGTTTATTTTTACGGACATTGGGTGGGCAATTTGTACTAAATTTCACTGGTGGAGGAGAGTTATGAATGCTACATCTGTCTCCCACACAACATGGCTCTGGACAGTGGAGGCAGTACAGAAGATGGGAATGTTAGAGCAGTCAGGTAAGGAATACATGTGCGTAGGCACTGTATATTGTAAACACAAGGGGGTGTTTTGGGGGGTGGGCAGCAAGTATAGATGACACTGGTTGGGGTGGTGGTTGTGGGGGCACTGTGTGTCCATTGCTTGGGGGGTTGGGGTGAAGGCATAAGGTAAGTGTGTCTTGGGTTGAGGGGAGCAGAGGTCCAGTGTGAGCAGGGTCTGGTAACTCTAGGTAGTAGCACTGGGGACAGGGTCTGAGGTCTGTGATGGAAAGGGGTGTAGGGTTCCAGTGCGAAGGTCCCCATGCACAAAGAACACTATATGCCTCAGTGAATGTAAGGGCCCCTGTGCATTTACAAATCACATTTTAGGCCTAAGTTAGTGTGAGAGGGCCCATGTTCTACGAATGGCTTGCAGGACCATTCAAAAAGCATGCTATGCGCATCCTTCAAAGACCATGGAGCTGCAGCTCCACGAACAGACTCCGCATTTGGAAGTTTTTTCTGCTTTTCAAATTGTATGTTGCTGTTTTATAGTTAGTTTTATTGTAGGTTATCTATCTTAGTTGGGTCACGAAGTGAGTGATGGTAGGCTTGGTGTCTTTTTATTTTGGTGAGTGTTGTTTTGTTCCTGCTTGGGTGCTCTTTGTGCTCTGCTTGCAGTGTTGACCATCTCCTGCAGGTCGTGATCTTCTATTGCTATAATCTCTCTTAACTGAGAGCATCATCAGAACAGACAGGGTTTATATCCTTGCTGTAGGACCAACTTAGTTTTCCAGCCTTATGGCCTTGTAGACAAGCCATTGGATTGTACGTCCCCTGTCCACCCCCCTTCCTGACTTTGCTGTAGCATTGGTTTGCTTATTTGGTGTCCCGTGATCCTACCTGAGGAATGGGTCCAAGTTTTTGGTAATCATGAAGAGAAGATATTGCTTAATTTCATAGGGGTGACTATGTCTGCGGTGGATCACTGCGAGTAATCCCAGTATACCCATGGACTGTGCATCTCCTGAGGCCTGTAGTGAAAGAGTGGGCTCTGAAGTGAAGTGCTCGATTTTCCTGATTGGGTGCTCTGGGTGCTTTGCTTGCGGCGTTAGCCATCAGCTGCAGTCTGCTGCAAGTGGTGATCTTCTGTTGCTGTAATCTCTCCAATTGAGAGCATCAACAGAACAGTCCTAATTGTGTTTGGTACTTGCTGTAGGACCAACATCATTTTTGTGGCCTTATGGCCTTGTAGACAAGCCACTGGATTATACGTCCGCCTTCCCCAGGCAATCAGTCACTTGGCATATCTGGGTATCCTCTGGGGGTGTGGCTGATGCTGTAGGCAGGAACTGAAGGGAAACATTAGGGAGGGTAGGATAGGGGCTGTGAAGTCACGGAGATGCCCTGGGACAATTTGGAACCAAGAAAGTGGTCCTCCCTGCCTGGTTCCAATACCCAGGGCTCTTCTGATAACTAGCAAGCAGCAGGTAACTAGATTGGCTGATTTTACTCCTCCCCTTTGGGTCATTTAATGTCTTGCAATGTTGATGAGGAATAAAACCGCGATGATGGAGGGTTTCATTGCAGATTCCTCAGCTGACCTTGTCTGCATCAAAGAGATCATGCTAGGAACTATGCTGGCCCGGTGCTGGAGGCATCTATACCGGGCAGGTACTCAGTGGTGCATTGCCAGAGGCAGAATGTAGATGGGGAGGCCATTTGTTTTAAATCCACTTTGGGAGTCACAGCATATCCCATAGGAATGACTAGAATGTTTGACTGGGTGGCGGTTGGGGTGGGCCAGGTGCGACCTGCTGGATCATTCTCGTATATTCGCGTCTTGGGCACGGGAAAGAGTTCTTGCAGGAACTGGTGTACTTCATCATTGACCTAGTGCTGGAATCTCCAAGACTCATTGTTCCTGGGAACTTCACTGCCTGGATCGGTGAAATGGCTCGTAATGTGGTCAGCGGTTCCTCCAGTAGGTGACCTTGCTGGGCCTAGCACAGGCATTTGCCACTGGTACCCACCAGCATGGCCACGCCTTGGACCTGGCCATGTGGGTTCTTGACATAGATGAGTTCATGTTTGATCCAGTTGTTTGAGTGGATCATTCATCATACCATGATGTTCCTGTGTGGGGCCCTCCCCGTTTAATTATCCCACCTGTGGAGATGGTCCACTCTAAACAAAATCTGGAGCCCCACGAACTCTTGACTGCATTGGACCTAATAAGCATGATGACCACATATACTGGTGGAGTTGAGGAAGCAGTGGAGAACAATAACATGGCTGTCTTGTCTGCCTTCAACTTGCTGGCACAATATCATGTTCATTCCTTGACATCCCGCCGTAGCTCCCCATGGTACTGTGAGAAGCTTAGTCAGTTGACGACAAAGGGATGGAGGTTGGAGCATTTTTGGCAGAGGAACAACTTGTTGGAGCTTGGGGAGACCCTGGGTCTGCTTGTTTCAGAGATTGTCCAGGCATTGCTGGGGGAAGGGGCTTTCCCTACTGAACTGAAAAAGGTAGTGGTGAAGCCCTTCCTTAAGAAACCATCTTTGGAGCCTGATGTTCTTTTGAATTACAGACCTGTCTCGAAACTTCCCTTTCTGGGGAAGGTGATTGAAAAGGTGGTAGCAGTAGAATTTTGGAGGTTTGCCTGGAAAGGTACTCCATCTTCGAGCCTCTCCAGTCAGGATTCCGCTCTCATCACAGCAATGTGTTCAGTGGTCTTCTCACTGTGAGGGACAGAGAGAAATATTTCCTTCTTGTCCTCTTTTTTTTTTTTTTTTGTGCCAGCTTCTGCCCTCCCCCCACACAGGGGTTCTGGTGCCCCATTTTGCTTGCCGCCCTCCATCCCCGGGCTTACCTCACTGGGCGGAGCCACTGGGTGGGCACCCCATCCAGGAAACTCAGGTCTGTAGCCTGGCTTGCCCCACAGGGCGGGGTCGCAGGAGCAGGACCCCCCCCCCCAGTGGACCATGGTCTGAGCAGGAGCGGTGGCGGAAATGGGCTGTCATTAGCGGCTGGCAATTTCCGCAGCTATTTTTCCCTGGGGGTGGGGACGTGCAATGATGCCAACGTCCGCCCCGCCCTTTAATGTGTGGTCCCGGTTGCAGTGGGACCCCCAGCCTCTGCCAGAGGTATGCATTGTGCCGGACACTCTCCCGGAGAAAGAGAACAGTCCCTAGGATGCTCAGTACTTCTCCTCCCGGCCGTCCCTCCGACTCCTGAGTTCTTCCCCGAACCTGGGATGTCGACGCCACAGACAGACGCCTTGCCACTGTACCTGCAGGCCGGCTCCTTCTTGATCTCTCATTATGGTTTGTCACGACCAACCATGGGTGCTCGTGGAACGCCTGAGGTGTTATGTGGGACTCACTGGCACTGTTTTGGGCTGGTTTGAGTCCTGCCTTATTAGAATAGTGCAGCAGGTTGGCTTAGGTAATTTCATCTCTGAGACACCTGCACTCGACTCTGCTGCACCTCCGAACAGTCTGGGAGTCACTAAGGACTGTAGGTTGACTCTTGAGCATGAGGTGTTGGCGGTCATCTGCAGTGGCTTTTTCCATCTTCGAAATGTTGCCCAGATTAAATTGTATCAGGTGCCCAGTGACCTGGTTATGATAGTCCATGCTTTCATTACATCGAGGCTACATTATTTTACTGTTCTCTACCTTGGGTTATCTGGGAGTCTGATGCATTACCTTCAGCTGGTCCAGAATGCAGCTGCCTGATTGATATCTGGTACTTTTCAGAGGGATTTTATCATCCCGGTGCTGCACAGTTTGCACTGGCTGTCAATTTTGTGACGTATACAGCCTCAAGATAGGTTCATTGATGTACAAGACCCCCATGATATGGGACCTGGCTATCTGAAAGATCCCCTGATCTCATATACCTATGTCTGCCTCCCCACTGATGCTGGCCTATTAACGATGCCCTGGTCAATACTGAAGTTGTCTGGGGACAGGGTATTTGTGGTGGCCGCACCACTGCTGTGCAATTCCTTGTTCCATTTGATGTGCCAGCACAGTGGAGACCTTTGAAGGGGTCCTAAAGTTCCATCAGTTTATTAAATGAATTTTGTCTGTGACTGTGCTGCTTATAAGGTTATTCTGTTCTCTCAAGCTACTTGCATATTTCTGTATCTGTTTATTTAGTAATCTGTTCTCTGCCATCACTGATTATGTGTCTTGTGATTTGTACAGCACCCTAAGCCTCCAGGAAAGGGGGCGTAAAAAGTTGTCTTGTCTTAAAAATGTTGTTCATGCTGGCCTAAGGCCAACATTTTCAATACAAAGTTGTGAACAGTGGTGGTTAAATATATTTTTCAAAAAGTATGGAAATTCATTGCAAAAAAACCAACAAAAACCATCACAGAGTTGCCGCACAGAGAGTCAAACATCCTTGTTTAATCTGTGGTGTGGCATTTCTCAGGGTTTGAACAATCACACACCACAAAGTTGTAGTGACCTAACTTCGACACCATTTCTTCTGGTGTGTGGCTGCTGTTTCTCTGCCTAGACAGACAGCGCTTTAGTTTTTCTTTTGCAGTGAATTTAATAAAACAGTATAACTGAAACAAGGCAATTGAGTCCAAACGGTTAATTTTACTTGTTTCACATTACTAGATATTTTGAATGAACACCCTAATATAATTTATAAGCATAACAGCAATATAAAAGCTATTTGCTAGATAACTTATGGATTTCTGGTTCTCCTGTAAACAGGTATATAAAATTGTACCCTGTACCATAATTTTTTTTTTTAACAGATGTTTGCCTGCTGGTCTAATTAAATTGTAGCTTTCTCTGTTATTATTGGCAACCAAGCTTTTTCACAATGAGCCTTAGATTACATTAGTTGTTATTGACATTCATAATTTGCTGTTGTACACCACCTGAGGCCCCTTGGTATTTCCAAGTTGGATCATAATTCTGAACTCCGTTTCCCTTACCTGAAGCAGAATTTTTTTGTAATCACCTCTTATCTTTGAGAGCAAAACGTGCATTACAGGATCGTTGTAGATTCAACTTTCAGTTGAACTGGAAAAAAGATGTATTAAGAAAAATATAATAAGTTGTTAATTTCCATGGAAAGTCATACTGAAAAGAAAACAGTTATGGCACTATTGGTATTCAGTTTCTTGGTTCAGTGTTGGAAAATATTATGTATGGAAACTCTACTTACATATGCAAGATCCTAAGCCAGGCAACTGGCCTCTGTAGATCTGAATGACTGGCATATCTTCATTTTTCCATTTGTCCTTTTCTGCAAATATTTGAAGTTTTCCACCAGAGACCTATAATATCTGCATGCCCTACATCATATTACATAGTTGAGAACAGAAGGATGCAGTGCCGGTCTAGTCCATCCTTCTGCCATCTTAGCAGTCATAGCAGGTTATATTCCTTAATCTTAAAAGACATATCAAGCTTGCTCATAAACACCATCAGCTTGGCGCCTCTGCCTCTTTAGGTGGAAGTGTGTTCCACAAACTTCCCACTCAGTCTGTGTGTGAAGAAGTTTTTACCCACATCCAGTCTGAATCCATCTGTTCCTAATTTATATCGATGCCCTCTTGTTTGTCCTTTTGCACTAAGTTTCCAAAAAGTCCAACTATTAAATGCTGTATGACCTTGCATGATGTTTAAACATTTATGTCTCCCGTCTCCCCTGTTACAGCCATGACCTTCGTCAGGATCCTCAGAAAACAAATAATACATGTCTCTCTTTTTTGGGAATAAAATCTTAATCTTCTAGGGGTGTGGATATGTTTCATGTATTCACACTCTGGCAGTTCCACTAGAATGTGGTGATTAGCCAGAACGCCTTTAAGCTAAGCTCCTCCCACCACCCAGGCGGTATATCCCCCAGCTCCTCCCTGTGACATTAGATCTTTATGCTGGAAGAACAGGTCACCTCCTTCGTGCTGTGCTTCGGATTTTTCTCTACTATTGGTGAACCTCTCCTTTTGAAGTTTTTGAAGTTGTTTGATTATTTTGTGATTCTTTTGACTCCCGTCTCCGGAACACAAAACTGGGATTTAAATTCTGTGTTTATTGCTGCCAGAAAATATCAGTCATCGATCTGCATGACAACATGTGTGTGTATTGCCTGTGACTGGGTGTGGCCTATGTTTACCCGTGCTTCCTGAGCCCCGTGAGGACAAGAAGCTCTAGCTCTTACTGGGTCAGCCTTCAGAATGGGATCTGAAGGATTGCACTAAGGGCCACAAAAAGGCCTCAGCTGCAGCCGGGGCTGCTGCTACGTTTGCAGCCCTTGAGATGGACACGGCAGCTGCCGTGGTGGGTACCTCCTCAGTCTCAGTGCTGTTCCCACCCGGGGCCAGCGTCAGAGGGACTTTCACAGGCCAATTCCAAGACATGTTCCAGTCCCTACATACCTTGGGGGAGAGCTCTGCCCTTCGTGGTTCTGAAAGTAAGTCTAAACACCGCTTTCACCGGTCATAGGATGGGGAGAGATCATGGTCCTTCTGGTCCCTTGACTCACCTGACCACTCAGCGGCTACTGAGTGCCTCTCGACCAAGGGACTTTTCAGGCAGGTCAAAAGCTCTTTGGCTGCACCATCAAGCCAGTTGACCTTGGCTCTGGTCGACCAAACCATCAAGATTTTCTTGATCCGGTCGACCAGTTGTTAGACAAGGCCAATTAGTCGGCCTCACAGACCTTGGTGGTCCCAGTCCTCACTCAGGAGGTCGTGGTCCAATTGGTGACCCTGGTCAAACCTTTCAGTGACCAGCCTCCACCTGGGGTCGGATCTTTGACTCCCTTGTTGCCGAATGTATAGGCACATAATCTATGGCCATTCACAGGAAGACCACTCTTGCCATCAACCAAGCTATTGATGATCGCGGTCAGGGTTGTGCTCCCAATCCCACTTGACTGGGAGGCACTGCCGTTGATGCTCCTTGTCCTCCTCCTTGGGTGTGGAGAGGCACCAGTGGAAAATGCATTGCCGCTACAAGGAGATCCTCTGGCAACAGTTGGCCATCACAGGTAAGGGCAGGACTCTACCCCAAGGATCTCCGATCCCCTGACAGCCACCAGTAGTTGCACCACCAGTCCCACCGGTGCTTCCCACATCTGTTTCTTCACTGATAATGGTGGAGCTGCCAGTCAGTGCTCCAGCCAAGGAGGCTGGCCATTCGGCTCCCAGCTTGCCAGGCCGGTTATCAGTTCGGATTACCCCAAGTGAGAATTCCTGAGAGGTCTGTGGCAAGTGCCATCTTCCGAGGAGTCATCGGATGGCTCGGATCAGGAGTCCATGGCCACCTCAGGGACTCAGTTCTTCGACTATGGTTCAGTCGAGGAGCCTTCTACCAACCGTGGGCCGGTGCCCTTCGGTGGGCTGCTCTGGCTTATCTCAGAGTCCGCTTTAATCCTGAAGAGAGCTAAGTATCCTCTCACAGACATTTTGAACTTGGCTGAGGTCATATTAGAACTGGCCCTAGTGCTTTGGCAGCATCCTGCCTGGCACCCTTGGCCCACATGGTCCAGAATTATGCAGTCCCTATGGGCTCCCAATCAGGGTTTTTGGACCACCCTTCAGCTGAAAGCCTGGTCACGGACTCGGGGTTCTATAAATCCAGTCACCTGGGGGATGTTAACAAGCCTACAGACAAGAGGTCCCACAAGATGGACCATGCCACAAAAAATAATGTACGCTGCAGCTACTCTGTGTCTCTGTCAGACAGACTATGCAGTCGTGACGGCTAATTATGGTCATTTCAGTACGGGAGTCTTTGATGCGGTCCTCTCTCACCTCCATCCGGAGCAGCAGATGGTGGTGGAGCTCATCAGAGACCACGGTCAATCACTGGCTAAACACCAGTTTCACATAGCTTTGGATATGGGCGACTCTTTAACCTGTGCGGTGGCAGAGTTGTCTCCATGAGTCACAGGGCTTGGCTGCATCTGTCCACCTTTATGGCGGATGCCCAACAGTAGTTGGCCAATATCCTCTTCCTGGACACCAACCACTTTGTCCCTGCGGTGGAAGGGCATCTCACTTGGATTAAGAAGTCCAACACCACCCTTGACTCTGTGACTTTGTCCCAGAAGGACCAGAAGAAAAAGCCAAAGCAGCCAGCTTTTCAACACCGGTCCTTTCAATCACAGCCTTCCAGGCAGCAGCCCCAGCAGGAGCAGTTTCTGGCCTGACACCCCAAGCAGAAGTCAAGGGTCCAAGGTCCTAAGGGGTTGGCAGGGGTAGCGGTGGCCCTCTGGCAGCAGTTGCCAATGCCCCCACAAAAGCTGCCCAGTGATGGGTTGGGGGGTGTCATCCCTCCACCTGTCCTGTCCCTGACTGCTCTCCCGGTCGGAAGTCGGCTACTCACTTCTTGCCACATTGGTCCGCTATCACAACAGACAAGTGGGTGTTAGATGTAGTGGGCAGACGGCTGTTTGTGGACTTTGAGGCTGTCCCAACCTACTGCCTCCGCGCGCCTCAGAGGTCCGGGAAGTCTCAGGACAAGCTGTTCACCTACAAGGAGGGCATTGCTCAGCTCCTTGCAAATGGGGCAACAGTTCATGTCCTGAGCACCAAGGTTTGTCAGGGTTATGTGTCTAGGTACTTCCTGGTCCTGAAATGGACGGAGGCTGGCACACCATACTGGATCTTCATGATCTCAACCAGTACGTGTGGGGGGTGTGACTAGCAGCCAAGCTGGAAGCAGCACTCCAAGATAGCTCCACACCTACAAGTTTTATTTTGTTGATTTTCAGCAGTAATACGGATGCCAATTGGCGGAAAAGTATTAAATCCAGCCTTAGCTATTGAAACGGATCTTTCACATACCAGAATTGTCTCCCTTAACAATGTGGGTCACACAAAAACGACTGCTGGAGGAGATGGGGATAAACAGAAAGAAATGCGTCAAGGTCTAGATAAGGAGAAAGAAGCTGCTGAGAATATCTTGAGTCAGCCCTCGAATGCTGCTTTAATAAAAGCTATCCAAGGAATAGATCGAAAGATGGATGATTTCACCTCACGATTAACAGTTGCAGAAACAAAGCTCTCCATGGTAGAGCAGGTAGCGCAAGGGGCCAGTAAAGCAGCGGAGAAAGCAGTAGTTGCTACGATGGGCCTGGCCAAAGAAAACACTTTACTCTGCCGGGGCCTAGAAAATCTCGAAAATGGGGTGCGGGCGTCTCATATAAGGATCATTGGTCTACCGGAGATGGGGGAAGAAGAGGAGCTGCATTACTTTCTGGAGCAGTGGATCCCTGAACAAATGCAAATTGAGACACCGATCTCGATTCAGCGGGCATATTGAGTGAATGTGAGAGGGGCCCAGTTACATGTGGACTGAGCCCATCTCCCGACATGCGCAGTGTTGGCCGTGTTGGGTTCCATGAAGGAACGGGACAATATTCTACAAGTGGTGAAGAAGCAAGGCCATATAAGGTGGCAGGGGGCTTCTATTAATTTCTTTCTGGATCTCAGTATGCTACTAGACAGCAACGAAAGGCATTTGATGAGGTCAGAACAAAACTCTGTCAGCTAGGTGTCCACCACATACTTCTGATGCCTGCAAGTCTAAAGGTGGTGGTGTATAGAAATAAAACCTTTCATTTTTCGGATCCTGAAGATGCGAGCAAATTGCTGGGTAGAATCGAGCTGGACTGTGCGGCACAATGCCAGGAGTCGGACTCCGATGGAGAGGAGGATACTTGAGGTTAAAAGGACAGCCCATTGTAAGTTTACATATGCTGATAATGCTTAGCAGACTTCTGGACTGTTTTACTATAAATTTACGACTCCCTTACTCGTACTGAGTGTTGGGAACTTTTTCTTAACGTGCATCTTGTTTTAAAAAAAAAAAATTTCTCGATATGTTTAAATATGCACAGTTTTTTTTTTTTGCATTTCAAGCTCAGGGAGTATTTCCTTAGCGTCCGTTATGACACTTTATTTTTACACTGAACTGTTAAGGAATTTGCTGCTGTCTAAGGACATAGAAGTTGAGTTCCCTCTCACTAGGATCCTAGAGAGAGAGAGAGAGAGAGAGAATTAATTCTGTTTAATCTGTTTAAAGTTCAAAATGTTGATATGTTTTATAGATCCAAATAGATATAACTGCTGCACATCTGAATAATTTTTTTTTATTGTTGTGTAGTAACTGAGGTTGGTAATGTGGAGCTATGGGATGTGATCTGCTGTTTCTTTCTCTTCTTTTTCCCTTATAGTAGGGTAATGGGGATATATTCACCTATCATAGGGGTGAGTTAACTGAATATGTGTTTAACTGTTAAAGGATATCCCCACTCATGACAGCAGACAGCCCACGTATATTAAGTATAATAAATAAAAAATGTTACTTTAGGAAACCCCCTATATGTAGTATCAAGATAGGAGTGCTACAGATACTAAATGATCAAATCCTGCAAAGTGTTTAATACCAGATTGTACTGTCCTACGGGAGAAGCTTGTATTCTTTTGCATAAAAATCAATAAATAAAAATAAAAAAAAAAAATAAAGAGTATGTGTGCAAGTGCACATTCTGGATGGTCATTCTTACCCATATTATACCATCCCTGAAGCAGAACATGTGGTTCTAGGGACATGGATATGTTGTTCATCCACACTATCTGGCAGGTTCCTTGCCGCTTTAAATCTTGCCGGAAGGTCTTCAAGCTGGCTCCTCCCACCCACCCGGGTGGTAAAACTCTCGGCTCTGCCCCATAGCGTAGATCTTCCTTACCGCTTGGAAGCTCAGGTTCCCTCCTTAGCGCTCTGTGTTTTCGACTGGTTCCTGATTCTTTGGTTCGTCCGAATTTAGTTTTGAAGTTTTCTAAAACCGGACTTCTATCCTAGCGGCTCTTGCGATGGACAGTCGTTCCTGGCTCTGGGGCGCCCGGCGGGTGGAATATCTCAGGACTGTTTCCGCACTCCTGTCGCATTATACTGCCTCGACTTGGACCATGATCACAAGTTTGCGAATAGTGCTGCGCCCTTTCGACCAGCACCCTGGAGGATCATGCGGCCCGTTTTGGGCTTGGGCGCCCCGAGGATTTTTCCGCGCCGGTAAAATCTTTAGAGGCTCGTCGGGCGGTGTCCGCGTCAGCTGTCTCAGCTGAGCAGCTCGATCTCTCTACCTCCCTGAAGGAGGCAGCGGCCAAGGCTGCATCTCCTTCCTCCTCAGTCGCGGCATTTATCCTGCTTTCTTTGAGTTTCTCTCATTCGGCTTCGTTCAAGGAGCTTCGCCAGTCCCTTTCCACGAAGGGAGAGGGGCCATCGGGACTTGCCTCTCGGCCCAAGTCAAGGGAGTCACAGGGTAAGTCCCATCGTCGGCGTTTGCGGGAGCGGGAGAGGTCCCCTTCCCCTGACTGCCGACCTTCGACTTCGGTCGAGGTTGTGGCTCAGGCGTTGGCTTCACGGTGTCCCGTCAGGACAGCGGCCAAGACTCAGCGGCGTTGTCGAGTTTTTCTCGATCCGTCACCGGGCGGTCGACTGCAAACCGTCATCCCTTTGCCAGTTTCCCGGTGGAGGCGCGGGTTCTGCCGTGCCTCGAGGCGGCAGTCCTCGGTCATTCTGTCTGAGCCGAGGGAAGAGCGGGTTTCCCCTGCTCCTTCCCAGACCCACCCTCGGTTTCGCCGAGGATCTGGGTCTCGGTCTCGGTCCTCTTCTAGGTCAAGCCGCTCCCGCCGACTTCGGCGGTCTCGGTCAGGGCACCGAGTTAAGTGGCAGCACCGTTCCTCCTCGTCTCTCCCTCTCGGATGAGGAGAGCGGCGCAGATGGGCGTCGGCGTTCTGGGAAGAGTTTATGTGGCAGCAGTTGCTATTGTCCGGGGAATCAATCAACTCCGATTCATTCCCGTCTGTCAAGCAGCTGCCACCGGAACAGCCAACGCAACCGCTCGCTGCAGTCGAGGTGCCCACTTCTGGGCCGGTTGTTCGACCAAATCTTGCTGCCCCACCGATTGTGGTGGAACCTCGGTTGGGTCAGGACCTGTCCCGCAGGTTGTCGGTCACCCTCACTCCCGCCCGCCCTCGGCGGGTGAAAAGTGGCTCAGGCCTGAGGCAGCTCTTTGCAGACCCTTCGGAGTCCGATGATGACTCCTCTGTGTTGGGAGGGCCCGTAGTCCTCCCTGGACCGGTCTTTGGACGACAGTCCATCGTTCTTCCTGGGTCTGCTTAGGCTCATCTCGGAGTTCACCGGGATGCAGCTTGAACCCGTGTCCAAACGGGCCTCTTATCCCCTGATGGAGATCCTAGACCGGGGGGGTTCACCCTCGGAGGCCTTTCCAGTGGCTGAGGCCATTGTCAGCCCAGCCTTGGAGCTTTGGCGGCGGCCTACTTCCTGTCCTGCGCCCTCGGCCAGGATGGCCAGGAAGTATGCTGTCCCTATCGGTTCTTTGCCCGGTTTTTCGGAGCACCCCTCTGCTGAAGGGTTAGTTACCAATAATGTCTTCCAGCGTTCAGTGAACGCTCGGGATGTGGATAGGCCCCCCAACAAAGAGTCCAAAAGGATGGACTATGTCGGGCGCAAGGTTTACGCTGCATCCTCCCTAGGCCTCCGACAGGCCAGCTCGGCCGCACTGATGGCACATTTCTCCCACGCCCTCTTGGGCTCCCTGGATGAGGTGCTCCCTCATCTCCCAGCCGACCTGCGGGCCACGGTCCAGTGGGTGAGGGACCAGGGTAGGGCGGTGGCGTAGCAGCAGCTTCAGACTGCTCTGGACATAGGTGATTCCTGTGCCAGGTCAGTAGCGGCTGAAGTGGCCATGCGCCGCAGGGCGTGGCTGAGGATATCCACCTTCTCGACGGATACCCAGCACAAGTTGGCGGACATCCCCTTCTTGGGGACTGACCTCTTCGGCCCTGGAGTGGAGGGACACCTCCAGGGGACCGAGAAGTCCAACGCCACTCTGGACTCTGTCACCCCCGCCCAGAGGGACAAGGGCCGCTGGCAACCTTTGCGTAAGCCCCTTCGGCACGACCGGCCCATCAACAACAGCATGAGGGCCGACAGGCTTGAGCTTAGCATCCTGACCCCAAGCCAGCGGCTTCCTCTAAGAGGAAGCAAGGAGGTAAAGGCTCAGGAGCTCCCTCGGCCAGTCCCTCCTCCAAGCCTGCTCAGTGACAGGCTGAGGGGTGCTGCCCCTGGCCTAGTCACCCCTATCCGGGTCCCCCCCGTGGGGAGACGGCTTCGCCACTTCCTCCGCCTGCTCCGCTATCACCGTGGACCACTGGATGTTGGAGGTGCTAGGAAAGGGCCTGCCTCTGGAGTTCGAGCAGGCCCCACCCCTTCGAGCCGTTGCCCCTCGGGGGGCCACAGGGTCCGCAGCCTCGCTGTCGGCCCACCGAGCCAACACTACCCTGCTTCTCGGAAAAGAGGTGATCAGGAAGGTGCGGATCCTTCTCCAGACCCGGGGTTTGTGTCCAGGTTCTTTCTGGTCCCCAAACGGACGGGGGGCTTGTGCCCCATCCTCGACCCGCACGACCTGAACAACTTCTTAAGGTCTCGGACCTCCTGGATGGTCACTCTGACTCAGATACCCCATCCTCAGAACGAGGCGTGTGGCTCTATTCTCTGGACCTCTAGGACGTATTCTTCACATTTCGATCCATCCGTTTCTTTGGAGACTCCTCCGCTTCAAGAGCGGGGGGATCTCTTTACCAGTTCCAGGCCATACCCTTTGGCCTCTTCTCAGCAGCATTCCTGCGGCGCCGAAGGGTCTGGGTGTACCCCTATCCGGATGGCGGGCTGTCTGCAACCCCTCCAGAGCGGAGGTGGGGCGGTCCAGAGTCTGGCCCTCTAGGTTGCTCTCAGACCGGTCTCTTCTCTAACGGAGCCAAGTCGGAACTCGTGCCAAAGCGGGTGATCCTTTCATTGGGACAGAGCTCGACTCTTCGAGCCAAAGCTCGGCTCCCGGCGGAAAGGGCCGAGGTTCTTCCTCCTTTACCTAATCATGTCTGATTGGGCAATTGCGCCCTGCCCGGGACTTCCTGCACCTCCTGGGCCTTGTGGCAGCCTGCACCAGCGTGGTCTGATTGGACCCGTTGGTACATGCGTCCCCTTTAATGGGGGCTGGCCAGCCAGCGGTCACAATGCTGTGATCCTTTGGACCAGCCCATGACGGTAACCCAGGGGATGTGGAGCGCTCTCCTATGGCGGACCGTTCCAGCACATCTGCAGGAGGGCATCCTGTTCGTCCGCCTCGAGTCGACGGTCTTCTTCGACCGATGAATCTCTGATGGGTTGGGGTGCCCATCAAGGGGTGCGCAGAGTGCACTGCCTCTGGTCCCCTCGGGAGTCCCGATGCCATTTCAACCTGCTGAAGCTTCATGCGGTCCACTTAGCTCGCACTGTTTTCGCTCTGTTTGTGCGGGGTCAAGTGGTTTAGGTCCAGACGGACAATACCACAACCATGTGCTACCTAACCCACCAGGGCCGGACGCACCCCTTGCCGTTGCGTAAGGAGGTTCTCCGCATTTGGTCTCGTGCGCAGCCTGAAGGCGGTTTTCCTAGCCATTTCGATGGCAGGAGTCTCCAGCACCCTGGCCGATGCCCTAAGCCGGATAAGGGCTGCACCTCATGAGTGGCCTCCCCTGCCGGGGGTAGCACAAGATCTTTCTCCCGTTGGGTTACGCCTCGGGTGGACCTTTTTCCCTCCAGGGAGAATGCGAAGCCGATACTGTTTCATGCCCGCCCCCCTCAGCAGGGCTCGCTGTGAGGGGATGCCTTTGAGGCCGCGGACCCCGGTCCTCTTCTACGCCTTTCCCCCATTTCCCTTGACCCACAGGCAAGGCGAGGAGGGACTAGGCGCAGGTGATTCTGGTATCCCCAGACTGGTTCGGCCAGCTCTGGTATCCAGCTCTCCTCAGTCTCAGCCCTAGGCTCCCGGGGCGGCTTCCAGCCTGCCTGGACCTGATCTCTGTTATCAGGGGAAGGTATTCCATCCAGACCTTCAATCCCTGCACCTGGCGGCCTGGTTCCTGTGCGGCTAGTGGCCAGGCCTTGGGTCTTCCGGCGAGGTCCTCGACGCTGTTGAGGTGTCCCGCCAGGAGTCGACCAGATATGCTACGCCTTCAAATGGAAGAGTTCTCTATTTGGTGTTAGGAGTGGGCCTGGTCCCTTCTCCTGTTCCTCGGTGAACATTCCGGACTACCTGTGGTCCGTTCTTCTTCTTCTTCTTTAGCAAGGGCTTCGGTTGACGACCCTTAAGGTGCTCCTGGCAGCCACCCCTGTCCTCCGGGCGCGGGCCGGAAGGCAGTCAGTGGCGCAGGAAAGGTGGTCTGGCGCTTTTCCAAGGCCTTGATCATGCTTCCCCTCTGGGGAGAGAATCTCCACCTCCGTGAGATCTTATGCTGATATGGGCTTAGCTCACGGGCAAGCCATTCGAACCAATGCACAGGTGCGATTCTCCCACCTGTTGTGGAAGAACACCTTCTCGGTGGCTACCATGTCAACCAGAAGGATGAGAGAGCTCCAGGCGCTTCCTTTGAGTCTCCCTATCTGGTCTTCCACAGGGACAAGGTTGTCCTGCGCCCCACCCGAAGTTCCTTCCGTAGGTGGTGTCGGAGCGTCACCCTAACCGGGTATTGACTCTGCCGGGGTTCAATCCCATTCACACCTTGGAGGCTGCATATAGGCTCCATTTGGACCCTAATTGAGCGCTTGCATTCTCAGGGAGCATAGAGCTGAAGTTCGGGAGAGGTTCGCCAGCTGTTTGTCATCTATGCTGAAGCTGCACCTGGCAGACCTGCAGCCAAGCAGATGATGAGCGGGTGGGTCACCTCCTGCATAGATCCCCGCTATAGGTGGGCAGGCATGGAGCCTCCCAGAGGGATAAGTGCTCATTTTACCCGCCCTTCCGCTGCATTGGTAGCTGCTTCCGGGGATGTCCCTACTCAGGATATCTGCAGGGCTCCTACCTGGAAGTCGGCACATACCGTTTTACCCCCTACTGCATCGACCTTGGGTCACGCCGGGATGCTGGTTGGGGCCTCGGTTCTCCAGTCTTTATTCCCTAAGTAGGGGGTGTGTGCCTTGCCTCCCTCCTCCCGGAGAACTGCTAGGAGTCTGCTAGATAGTGTGGATGAACAACATATCCATGTCCCTAGAAATACAGGTTACTCACCTGTAACAGGAGTCCTAGGAATGGTATATGTTGTTCATCCACACGACCCACCCGACCTCCCCGGCTTCGACGCACAACCTGACTTCCAGCGGGCTAGATCTGGTGTCATGGGGTGGAGCCGAGAGTTTTACCACCCAGGTGGGTGGGAGGAGCAGCTTGAAGACCTTCCGGCAAGATTTAAAGCGGCAAGGAACCTGCCAGATAGTGTGGATGAACAACATATACCATTCCTAGAACTCTTGTTACAGGTGAGTAACCTGTGTTTTTGCACCCTGCATCTCCAAGATGCATTCTTCCACATTCTTGTGCATATGTCCCACCACCGGTACCTCCATTCCCAAGCGAAGGGGTACTGTACCAGTTCCAGGTTATGCTCTTTGGCCTCCCTTTTGCTACAAGGGTCTTCACCAAATGCATGCCAGTGGTGGCGGCCCACCTACGGTGCCTTGGTGTTAGAGTGTACCCCTACCTGGATGACAGGCTGGTAGGCGTTCTGTCCAGAGAGGCCATGGAGAGATCCACAGACCTGGCTTTCTAGACCTGCTGAAACATGGGCTTGTTGGTCAACCTGGACAAGTCTGAACTGGTACCAAAGCAGTTGAGCAAGTTCATTGGGGCAGAACTAGACTCCCTGCAGGCCAAGGCCCACTTCCTGGTGAACCGGGCACAGGATCTTTTCTCTTTTGCCTGATTATTTCAGGGTGGGTTCTTGTGCTGTGCCCAGGATTTCCTAAGACTGTTGGTGTACATGACATTCTGCAGCAGTGTGGTCTGCTAGGCCTGCTGGTGGATGCACCCCCTTCAGTGGGAGCTGGGCCATCAGTGGTCCCAGTGCCTAAGCTACTTCAACCAGCCAGACACAGTGACCCAGCCAATGTGGAACGCTGTCCATTGTGGTGGCTGGTCTCAGAACTTCTGGAAGAAGAAATCCTGTTCGTCAGCCCAGAGCCATCCATCATGCTGATGATGGATGTGTGTCTGGAATGGTGGGGAGCACACCTGGGAGACCACACAGCCCACAGGTTACCCAGGGAGTCCCATTACCACATAAACCTGCTGGAGCTCTATGCATTGCACTTGGCTCTGACGGAATTTGCTCTGCTAGTCAGGGGTCAAGTTGTTCAAGCTGAGATGGACAACACCACGACCATGCTTTACCTGAACAGATGGGGCGACACACACACACACCCTTCCTTTGTGTCAGGAGGCACTCTGCACCTGGACCCTCATGCGCAGCCTGGGCGCTGATCTCTTTGCTGTTCACACTGCAGGGGAGAACAGTCAGCGGGCAGACACTCTCAGATGGATAGGAGAGACGTTGCATGAGTTGTCTCTGTGAATCAGGAGGTGGTGAACAACCCATTCTCCTATCTGGGGCTCACCCTTGGTGGACCTGCAGGGTTTTAAATAATTGATTAGCAGTTTTTTTCTTGGGACAATACTAACTATACAGAAAGTATTTATATAGACGTAGAAGACTTGGTTTGCTGGCCAAGGCACCTAGCTTCACCTGAGCTCTTTCCTTGTAAGACTGCTTGAAAGGCAGAGTAGAGAAACTTACCAGAGCAAGGGAAAAGGATTAAGACTTAGTTTGGCTAAGCAGATTTACTGTGTGGTGGTGTTTTTATTTTTGACTCACAGGGATTGCTACTGTTTGTTGCTAACATTTCATTGCTTTATTTTTTCTCTGATTCAAATTGTTGTTGCTGGTATACCTTCTTCTGCATTAGTACAAGGTGTGCCTACAGGTGTGTGCTAACAGATTACTGCTGTAATCTTCTGATTCAAATTGTCTTTTGCAAGGTATATCTTCTGTTACTGCTTTATTTTTCTCTGGAGCAAAGTGTTTCTTACAGGGTATATCTTCTCTGAAATTATTACAGGTGGTGCTTTACAGGTTTTACAGTTTTATCTAACATTAGGATAAGCTTCAGGTTACTGCATTTGTTGTTGACTGATTGTTTCTGCTCTTACCTCCTTGTTCTTTGCGTCCGTGGTTCTTCTTTTAGGCAGGGAAAGGGCCAGCCACCCACCCCATCTAACCACCCACACTACACTCCTTTTATAGGGTACCACAGTTGTGACATTTCCTGTGGCAGAGCAGGAAGGCGGATCAGTGGGGCCTCCACAAGGATGATCTCATTTACGGACTAGTAATTTAACTTGTTATAACAAGTTAAACAAAGCACAAATTAAACCATTACTTGCATTTTTCTTTCCTTTTTTTTTCCTTCTAATTACTCTGACTAGGTTACAAACCCAGCAACTTATTTGGAATGGATTCCAGTAACTGCAGGTACTGTGGAACAATTTTCAGAAGGACAGTCTTACAGGATTTAGGACACTGTCTACATGCTGGGCCTTTGGAGATCTTAGGGCTCAGCTCTGGGCAGCATGGGCAGAGATTGCATGCCTCAAATTTCATATTGAAGAGGAAATACATTATAAGAACCACCACGCCATTTCCCCAGCATCCAACAAAAAACCTCGACCGCAGAGGGTAGTTGGTCCAGGAGGTTGTGCAGGTGGTTAGGAGGAACAAATCAGGTGCCCCATCACTCTCTGCTCTCCAACACATTACCTCCAAAAACCATATAAACCACGACAAACAGGTATCTGCCTCTATCTCTGAAATCAAATAAAGAGGCAGAAAGACACTGCGAAACAGGACACTGCGGCACAGGAGCTAGCACAACAAAACTCACCCAAATCAGGAACCAAAACAAAACAAGCACAAAGGAAATCCAAAAACTTCTGATCATAGGAGACTCCATGATTCAGGAGTTGATACCATCTCCAGCCAGGGTGATGGTCAGATGTCCCAGGTACATCAGCATGGAGAGACACTGACCGCGTTGCTAAAATTGTTCACAAGCAGGAGAAAACATTGATGTCCTAGTACACATAGGGACTAATGATCTCGCCAGCCGGTCAGTTGTGGAGACCAAGGAACACCTGACTAGGCTGGGTGACAAACTATCATCTATTTCAGTCCGGCATCTCCTTCTCTGAGATCCTGCCAGTCTGGGAGAGGGGTGCAGATGGACAGAAGGTCAGAGAAGGGGAGATAGGGGAGCTAAACACGTGGCTCAAGGGCTGGTGCCAGGAAAAAGGACACAGATTTGTAGGGAACTGGCAACAGTTCTGGGAAAAAGTTCTTTAAATTTGATGGACTGCATCTGACTAAAGGAGTCAGTGCATTGGGGCAAGAAGTTTGGCGTCTTTGCAGAATATTTAAACTAGCAAATGGGAGAGGGGTGCAGCACCCCATCGTCGAATGGGAAGAACACCCTCCCCTCAACTAGTGGTCAAACAGGAATTCAACATGTTTGCTCATTCATTTGCATCACGAGGTAAGAAAAAGGTTTGTCTCCCATCTGACGCACAGGGGTAATGCCAAACTTCACCCAACAACTAACACACCAAAATCTGGCCAATGGAAAATCATGTACACAAATGCTCACAGCCTGGGAAATAAGATCCCAGACCTGCAGGCAATAATGTCAGAGGCTAAACTGGACATAGTAGCAATTAGTGAGACGTGGTTTACCAGTAACCACACTTGGGAGACTTCAGTACCTGGCTGTATTGTTCAGAAGAGACCGAGGTGCAAAAGGGGAGGAGTGGCCCTGTATGTTAATGAAAATATCAAAGCTACAGAAATTCAGAATACACATAAGGAGCCAGAAGAACTGTGGGTCACCTGGAAACAGGAAATGGGACAGCCATAAGAACTGGGGTTGTCTACAGGCCCCAGACCAGAGAGGGACATAGACACATTACTGTTAGAAGATATACAAAACATGACAGCTAAAGGGAGGTTCTGATAATGGGAGACTTCAACATGCCGGATACAGATTGGTCAATACCAGCAGGAACATCTGCCAGAACTAGACTCATAGTGGATTCCCTGCAGGGAGGGCCTCAAACAACTGGTACAGCAACCCACAAGAGACAGGGCTATCCTAGATCTACTACTGACTAACAAAGAAGGGATCACAGATCTCCAGGTAGAAGGTCACCTGGGGCCAGTGACCATCACATGGTATGGTTCAATTTGGCTACTACATCTAAATCATCCCATTCCAAGGCAAAATATGGGACTTCAGAGGAGCTGACTTTGATAAGATGGCCAACAGAGTTAAGTTAGCCCTGGCAAAAGAAACACAGGTGAGGGGTACAGGCAAAATGGGCAAACATTAAGGATGCAATACTTGAAGCAACATCCCATTGTGTCAGACAGAAAAGGAAGTGCAAAGAAGAAGGAAACCACTTTGGTTCTCAAATACAGTAGCAGAAAAGGTCAGAGCCAAAGGCTGGCCTTCAGAAATATAAGGGAACACAGCGGATGAAGATAGGAGGCATACCAAACTGCCCTAAGGGAAGCAGGTAAGGCAGTAAGGCAGGCAAAGTCCCAAACTGAGGAAAAACTAGCACGTAACAGTAAAGAAGGTGACAAGACTTTCTATAGATACATTAGTGAAAGGAGAAAGTCCAGAGAGATTGTCTAAGCTTAATGAAGAGAAGGGACATGTGAGGAGGACCCTATAAAGGCATCTATTCTAAATAGATACTTCGCAGTATTTACTGAAGAGAAGGTAGGGCAGGGCCCACAGCTCCAGCATCATGGACACAGGGGAGGGAGGTGAGCACTACTCCCTTCACAAAGAAAGGGTCCTACAAGAGCTTGCTAGGCTCAGGTGGATAAGGCAATGGGACCTGATGGCATACATCCCAGGGACTTAAGGAGCTAAAGGAGGAACTAGCAGAGCCATTAGCAGAATTGTTTAGTGAGTCTCTGAGCACAGGAGAGGTCCCAGAAGACTGGAGAAGGGCTCATGTGATCCCGCTCCACAAGAGTGAGCAGGGAGGAGGGCGGGAACTACAGACCGGTCAGTCTTACCTCAGTAGTGGGCAAGATTATGGAGGCACTCCTTAAGGAAAGGATAGTGCAACACCTGGAATCCATAGGGGCACAGGATCCAAAACAGCATGGGTTTACAAAAGGAAGGTCCTGTCAAACTAATCTCATAGATTTCTTTGACTGGGTAACCAGAGTGGTGGACCAAGGGGGAGCAGTTGATGTCGCCTACCTTGACTTCAGCAAAGCTTTTGACACTGTTCCACATAGAAGATTGATAAATAAGCTAGGTAGGCTCAGGGTGGGTCAGAAGTTGGTCAACTGGGTGGCAAACTGGTTGACGGACAGAAAACAGAGAGTGGTGGTAAATGGTATACAGTCAGAAGAGATGCAAGTCACAAGTGGGGTACCTCCGGGATCAGTCCTGGGGCCAGTCCTCTTCAACATCTTCATTAGTGACCTTGCAGATGGACTAGAGGGTAAGGCTTGTCTGTTTGCAGATGACACCAAGATCTGCAACAGAGTAGATGATCCAGATGGGGTGGGCAGAATGAGAAGAGATCTGGATAAACTAGCAGAATGGTCAGAAGAGTGGCAACTGGGATTTAATGCAAAGAGTGCAAAATCATGCACATAGGAGAGAAACCCTGAAGCCACCTATAGGCTGGGAGGAGTTGCCAGCAGTCACAAAGGAAGAAAGAGACTTTGGCATCATCATCACTGACCTAAAATCATCCAAGCAGACCTCTAAAGCAGTAGGTAAGGCTAGGGGTGTTAGGGTGTATTAGTAGGGGTATCACAAGTCGTAGAGGGAGGTAATAATCCTCTGTACAAGACACTGGTTAGGCCCCATCTGAGTACTGCGTGCAGTATTGGAGCCCACACCTTCACAAGGACATTACCCAAATTGAGGCAGTCAGAGAAGGGCAGCCAAAATGGTGCAGGGACTGCATCAGAAGACATATGAGGACAGATTAACGGAGCTCAGTATGTATACTCTTGAGCAAGGAGGAGGAGAGGTGATATGATCGAGGCATTCAAACACCTTAAGGGCATAAACAAGGTGAAAGAGTCTAACATGTTTAAATAGAAGAAAAATAGCAGGACAAGAGGACACAGCATGAGATTAGAGGGAGGCCGATTAAGGGGAATGTGAGGCAATTCTTTTCACAAAAAGGGTGGTGGATGGGAATGGCTTACCACAAGAAGTGGTGGCTATGAATACAGTACAGGGCTTCAAACAGGCATGGGATAGGCATAAGGGAGCAATACAAATGACTATGAATAGATAGGCCACTGACAGAGCAAAGGCCGATGGCACATTTATAAGGTAGAAAAAGAAATGGGCAGACTGGATGGGCCTTGCGGTCCTTATCTGCTGTCAACTTCTATGTTTCTATGTTTCTATATAGGTTTTCTAGAAGTGTTATGTTTGTTAAACACAGTGAGGCAAGTGCTATGCATTTTCACAATGTTTTAGAACTTTTATGAGCAAAACGCTAATCAATTTATGGAGTTAAATAAAACCCTGACCTGTTTGCCTCCTGGGATAATGCCAAACTGAGGCTGTTTTGTGCCTGCCCCCCACAGGAGGGTACTGATGGGGGATGCCTTCACAAGGCCCTGTACCCCAGGCCTTGTGTATGACTTTCCTGCCACTTGATCTACAGAGTACTGGTCATGGTCAGGAAAGACAAGGCATGGATGATCCTGATAGTGCCAGACTGGCCAAGGCAGTTCTGGTACTGGATCTTCTCATCCTCAGCAGCAGGTCTCTGTGGCGATGGCCTCTCTGCCTAGACCTGCTGACCAGATGTCAGGGGACGGTCCTGCACCAGACCTTCAGTCCTTGCACCTCATGACTTGGTTCCTGAGCAGCTATAGTTCCAGGCCTTGGGTCTTTCCGAGGCAATCCTCCATGTCGTGGAGGCCTCAGGAAGGAGTCAACTCATAGGTGTTATGCCTTTAAATGGAAGAGATTTTCCATTTGGTGTCAGGGCAAGGATTGTGATCCCCCTTGCCTGCCCTGTGGCTAACATTCTGGACTACCTCTGGTCCCTTTCCCAGCTGGGATTGTGAACGATGACTCTTAAAGGAAAGCTGTCATTTGTAGGGGTTCCCTCCCCTGCAAAGCTTACCCTCTGGTTTAGCTTCTGTGAGAAAAGTGACTTTTTTCTCGCACTGCAAAGTAGTTTCATTCTGAAAAGTCCTCTACCCGGAAGTATGGCAGACGCTGGGGCAGCTCCATTAACTGTAACTGTAACTGTAAAGGTGCGGCGCTGCACCGTGTGCTTCAATACAAAGGCGCTACCCTCCTTCCATACTGTGTAGGACATGTCCTGTGGACTAAAGGTGCTGTCAGATCATAATTGGTTGCTACTTAAAGTTGATGTAGGAAAATGTTGTAAAAACACTTTCTGGCACTTTAACACCTCCCTCCTGAGAGGTGAGGAGTTTAGGGCTGACATTGCTGATGCCCTTTAGCAAATTATATTAGATAATGACATGGGTGGTGAATGGCCCCCTCCTGTGGGACACTGTTAAGACACTGGTTCATGGTGTAATCATATCCTATGCTGCCCACAAAAAGCGGCTTCTGGAGGAATGCCTGGTAGCCCCCAAGAATACGCTGACTACCCTACAACAGCTTAATACCTAACAGGAACCCCACATTGCAGCCCAAGTTGCTACCACCCAGGCTACAATCCAAGAAATATTAAGGGAATAGGTAGAGTTATCCCATTTATATCTTAAACAGTTTTACTGTTGGGGAGGGGAAGGTGCTTGAGGTATATGGCTTCTGGCTCATTGATTTCTGAGCTAAACAGAAGCGGACATGCATTCTTTACTGCGCTGCTCAGCATCGGGCTGGCTGGAGCATCAGGGTGATAAGGTCATGCACATGATGCGAGATTATTACAAAAGGTTTTGCACTGAAGATGACCTCCTCACTGCAGAGGCAGTATAGGTCTACTTTACGGCTTGATTACTCCCTTTCCTCATGGATGTACAACAGCAAGCTTTACTGCAACCTATGTCCTTAGAGGAAATTAAACTAGTGCTACACTCAGCCAAAACTCAGAATTGCCTGGGACTTGATGGGTTCCCAGTAGAATTTTTCAAGGCTTTCTCTGAAGACCTGCCGCCCCCCTTCGCTTTGGGCCATTCGGTCAGTCTAGGATGGGCATGCTGCCCCTCCCAGCTGGAATAGTGCCAAAATTTCAGCTATTTTGAAACCTGGCAAGGACCCAAGTAATCTCACCTCCTATCACCCCTACATCCATACTTAGCATGGATTGTAAGATTTTCATGGCAATATGGATTCATAAGTTAGTTATTCTCCTTTTTACCCTGATAACATCTTGACCAGTCAGAGTTGATCTGTCAACAGCAGACAGTGGATAATATCTGCTGCACTTTTCATCTTCTTGACTTTGCTGAACAGTGTTCTGTGCCTCTGGCCCATCTCAGCCTTGATGCTGAGAAGGTTTTTGATAGGATCTCCTGACCCTACTTATGGGAGACTCTTACAGACTTTCTGGAATGGTTCTGTACCTCGCCTGCTGCAGGTTTCTGTTAGAGTCAGTGGCTCATGCAGCTCTCCCATTTTTCTACAACGAGGGACACAGCAGGGGTGCCCCCTCTCCTGTTTGTTATTCACTCTATATATTGAACCTCTGGGACAACCATATGGCAAAATACTAGGATTGAGAGGGTACCGGTGGGGGTGGGGGGCAAGGATTTTAAAGCGACTCTACGCTGATGATCTGCTCCTTACATTGTCTCCAGACCTAGCAATCCCAGAGGCTGGAAAGGAGATTGCTACTTACAGGGAGGTCTCTGGCTTCCGACTGAACCTACAGAAAGCAGATCTTTTTCAGTTTCATTATACCCCACCCCCAGAATTAAAACGTCAATTCCCTTTTAAGTGGAATAGAACTATAATTAAATGTCTGGGTGTTTTATATCCCTTATGTTTAGTTAATTCGGAATTACTAAATTATGAACCACTAACATAACAATGTACGCAATATTTAAATATGTGGAATTTGCCCCCCCCTTACCTTTTTCTCCCAAGTGGAGTCTTTACAAATGGTCGTACTTCCCCATATTTAAGAGGCTAGGGTACAGGCTGGGCCAGACCCAAAATGGGTGGGGAGGTTGCATGAGGGGGAGGACTGTGGGGGAGAAATCACAGTGGATAGGGTGAGGGAGGCCCTTCGGGAGCTAAAAACTGATAAGGCGCTGGGGCCGGACGGGCTACATCCAGGGGTTATGAAGGAACTGGCGGAGGAGCTGGCAGCTCCACTGGCTGCACTGTTTAACACCTCTCTGCAGACAGGATGGATGCTCCAAGACTGGTGGGTGGCTTATATAGTGCCTATCCACAAAAAGGAGGGGTCTAGGGAGGAGATGGGTAATTATAGGCCTGTCAGCCTAATGTCTGTGATAGGCAAAGTAATGTAGGCCTTTATCAAGGAGAGACTTTGGAGGCAGCTGGAAAGGTTAGGGCACCAGGATGATAAACAGTATGGCTTCGTCCTGGGGAGATTGTGTCAGTCCAACATTGTAGAGTTTTATGACTGGGTGACGGGGGCTTTGGACAGACATGGGCCAGTGGACGTCCTATGTCTGGATTTCAGCAAGGCATTTGATTCATTACCCCATAATGGGCTGATAGCAAAGCTGGGGGAGATGGGGGTGGGAGGACAGGAGCTCAAGTGGGTCGAAAATTGGCTTTCGGGGTGAATACAGAGGGCAGTGGTTGGTGGGATAGTCTCCTCCACCAGGAAGGTAATCGGTGGGGTCCCCCAAGGTTCAGTATTGGGGCCACTCCTGTTCAATGCCTATGTCTCAGATATAGGGAGGGGGTTAGGAGTAGGCTGAGTCTCTTTGCGGACAATTCCAAACTGGGAGCACTGGTGGATTGGGAAGAAGTGAGAGAGACAGTCCAGGGGGATCTGGATACCGTGGAGGGGTGGTCAAGGAGGCGGGGATTGAAATTTAATGCCGGGAAATGTAAGGTACTTCATTTGGGGGTCAAAAACCCAGGCCATGTTTACACCCTGGTGGGATCACACTACAAGCCACATAGGGTGAGCGGGATCTGGGGGGGGTGGTGGTAGACGTCAAAATGAATAACTCCAAAACTATAGAAGAACCGCAGCCAAAGCACACAGGATACTGGGCTGCATAGCTAGGGGAATTACGTCCAGGAGGAGGGAGGTGATCCTCTCTCTATATAATGCCTTGGTCAGACTGCAACTGGAGTACTGTGTACAGTTCTGGAGACCTCATCTGAAGAAGGACATAGTGCTGCTGGAGAGAGTCCAGAGGAGAGCAACCAAGATAATTCAGGGCATGGAGGAGGGGCCCTATGAGGAGAGACTGGAAGAGCTTGGGCTGTACACACTGGAGGAGAGGAGGGACAGGGAAGATATGATAGGGGTCTTCAAGTATGTAAAAGGAATAACCGAGAGCGGAACCAAGGAGCTATTTAGGTTAAAGAAGGGGGGGGGGGAGAACAACCAAGGGGCATGAGTGGAAGCTGGGGGGTGGCATAAGAAGCATTATTTCACTGAGAGGGTGGTGGAGCCATGGAATGTGCTGCCCAGGAGGCTGGTGGAGGAAGGCACAGTGGAGGACTTCAAGAAGGGGTGGGACAGGTACAAGGGGAAACTGAAGCCAAAGAAGACTCTCTCAGGGGCTGGGGGGGGTGGGAAGGCGAGCACCCACTAGATGGCTGGCTACCGAGCAGGCACGACAGACCATTAGGCCTATTCTGCTGACTTTTAGTATGTTAGTATATTTTACATCTCCTGCAAACCCTCCCTATTTTGCCTTCTTAATTCTGTTTCAGAGCTTGGGATAAACTGATCTCACACTTTATTTGGAGGGACCAGAATTTGATTGTGGACATTACAAGTCCTGAGGGAGATGGGAGGAGTCAAGCTCCTTAATGGGCGAACATATGCATTAGTTACACAGCTCTAAATTATCTGTTGCTGGATTTCTTCATCCTGTTGTCATTCACTGTGGAAATGCATTGAGTTTCAACATCACTAAATATCTCTTCTTCTGTCCTCCAGGTGATTTCATTTTGAGAGATTTCACCACCTACACCAGCATTACTCTGGGTTAGTGGCACAAATGTATAATTACACCTACACAAACGTCCATCTCATGGGGTATTGCAGATTACTAGACAGGGATAAGGGACTTTGCCCCACTGCAACTTGACATAGGTTTTCGTCCGTGAAGGCAATTACGCCTATATTACATATTCTAGTTTATAAATAAAGCAGGTAGTCTTCCTTTTCAGTACCTCCAAGACACATACAGTCTGACAAGTCGGGAGCACTTCCGATACTTGCAGATCCAAGCATATTTGCTACAGTACATACATCTTAAGGCACCCCCACATTAGCAGACTCTGCTCCGCTTTTCCTGCGTCTGTTACTGGGTTTGTTAAAAGGGGAGTATTGGCAGCATTTGATTGGCCATCCTTATAAGGGACTCCAGTCGTTGTGGGAACATTCATTGGAACACGTCCTCATCAGATGAAACTAGGAATGGCAAACCACACAAAAAACTGAGACCTGGGTGAAATACTCACTGCCTGCTCTTAGAGTCATGACCTCTGTGATCTGTCGAAAATTTGCATGGAAATGCTGCTCCCGATTTTTCCGCACCCCTAATATCCTGGCAGAATATATGGGGGGGAAGAGATATGGTATCTGCTGGCATTGGTGTGGTCAGCCAGATGCAGACTTTTGGCGACAGCTAGAACAGCACTTCCAAATGCTCTCACTGGATGTTTCCCATCTTAGCCCCTCCATAATCCGTCAGTCCCTCAACAGGGGGCAGTGATGGGCCCCAGATCGTTGTCCCCAGTTTTATTAATAGCAGTTAAAAAAGCTATAACTAAGTAATGGCTGCAAGCTGCTTCACCAATAATATTGCAAAGGCAGCATATAGTCTCGTCTATATACACCCTTGAAAAACTCACCTATACAGTATGGGATAAGTTAACACTTTTTCAGGATGTGGCAACCTTGGGCACTATATGCAAATTGCTCCAATTTTTTCCCCCATAATATCTTGATGATGCATACATTTTAAACAACTGTTTGCATAATAGGCTTGAATTCTCGGATACCTGCACTGTGAATCTTGACACTGGAGAAGGGAGATTTCTGTCTTCTTTCCTTCTTTCAATTTTGGTCGAGATGGCTTGGCCACTTAGGATTTTATGTATTAGGTCCCTCGGGGTGGGCATTTAGCTCTATATGTTCTGCATGGCTCAGTCTGTATAATTATAGGGCCTGTGGTCTGTCAAGCTGAAGTGTATTGATGTCTGCATTCAACATTCCTCTGCTCATTGTACATTTATTGAAAAATTTCAGTAAGAATTTTAAATATAAAAAAATGCCATTGAACCAGTTTAAGTTGCTGGTGGTATTTTAGCGAATGGGGAAAATCTGGCCAGGACACTGGAGAAATTCCCCTACTCCTGTCCAGAAATGCTATAAGATCCACCTGAGTAACCACCAGAAAAGGCGGACAAGACCTTAGTTTATCATCTCATCTGAAGGACAACACACTCCAGCAGTACAGAGTGCCAGTGTTTATGGTATAAGCCCAATCCCGGTGTGGGACTAGAACCATGACCTTCTGGCCCATGGGTGCATGTGCTACCAGCCTGGGCCATGCTATAGTTCAGGAATACAAGAAAATGAAAATTAAAAATATGTCTTAATGTTTTTGCCAAAAGTTATTGCTGAAAAAAAACAACATGGTGACTAAGAAATAAGGCTGCTTTAATGAGAAGCAGCAGCAGCACTACACGCACTGGCCTTCCAATTTTGCTGTAACGTCTTGTTTAGTTTTATTATAGTGGTGATTGACACTCTCTTAGCACTGCAGTGTTTTTCCCCCTCTTGTTCATCCACATGTTTTTGTATTTTATCAAGGTGTTTATCTCCTTATGGTGCTGGCTTCCTTCAGCCACGGCCCACTACTGTCTACCACACATCTCCCCCAGGGATTACCAGCCATTTGAACAGCCACAGATTATCCCACATGGTGCGGCCAGGAGGGGAGGGGCCGCCATCCCCTCTCCCAGTGATCCAATCCAGTTGTTGCCTTGCCTGGGTGACTGTGTGGGTCACGAGTGGGGTGGTATCATCCTGCTGCATCACAATGATTTTCCTTCCTCCATTTTCTCCCCATTGGCATTCAGTGGTGTGTGATGGTGCAGATGCACATGCATGCAGAGACGTGCATGTGCCATGCGTCAGCCACCGACTGCCCCTACCCATTCTGGCCACAACTGCTATTCCACCATCATGCCTCCCCATGATGGCAGTACAGAAGCGGTGAGGCACAACCCTTCCTCCTGGGAGAGGAGAGCTTTCAGGCCGAGTCTCGATTCTCTCTCTCTCTCTCTCTCTCCCTCCGGGCCAACACCTGGCTGCATGAGTCCTTTTCCAAACTCAGGTCTTCAGCATGGTGGGAGATGTGTCATCCAGCACCTCTACCCTCCGCATCACTGGGTTAGCTTATTTGCAATGTAGGTTGCTGGGTGCCTGTTCCACTCTGTCCTGTCAGCTGTGGCCATCCCTTGCTCTCCTCAGGACCGGGAAACAATATCCTCCGCTGACTCCCCCTCCGCGGCAGGGCTGGGAAGGGAGGATCATCCTCCCCCACCTGGAACACAATCCAGACAAGCTTCAGATCCTGAGAGTGGGCGGGCCAACAGCTTGACAGACAGGGCTTCATGGAGCCCGTCGCCTAGGTTTTCCTCTTTGGGTTTCCTCTCTGGACTCCTCACACAATGTGCAGTGAGCACAATGTGTATGCCCCTCCTCCGCGGAGTTATGACCTCGGTCCTCTGTCATGGAGTCCCCCCACAGCAATGACTTGCATGAACCTCCACCAGGAATCCTCTAGGTGGTGGTCGATCACCAAGCCAAGAAGTCCCCACTCTGCAAGGGAGGAGACCAGTCTGGCGGATGCTCGATCCTCCCTCCCCCAGCCGACCCTTGAGCAACCCGCTTCTGGTGGGAAAAGTTAAGGCGCCTACAGTGCCTCAGCCCTTTTCACCACTGGGCAGGCCTTGGGCTGACTCATTTATCCACATTTCATCCCGTCACTGGTGCTCTTCTCTCCTCTTCAGACCAGGGCAGCCAGCAAATCCTGTTGCCCGCTACCCTGCCACCAGCATCCTCCACGGCTGTTCTTCACACCATCCAACTTGTGTTGTGGCCCAGTCTTCCCATTGCCTGTGTGGGCAAATCTGGTGGATGGTGGGATCTATAGTGTGGGGTCTGAGTGTACCCTGGCCGTTATGCAAATGTCATCAAGGATTTTTTCCACTTGTGTTTTTTTTTGTTTGTTTTTTTTTTGTTCTTGTCCTGCCTTCATTAACTAGATGGTGCTTCACTGTACACTATTGGCCTCAAAGTCTGCAGCGATGTCCTAAGGGGATCAAGCAGCCTGGCTCACCGCAAGGTTCACTGCAGTGTCAGAACAGTGTAATCCCTTCTCCAGGCTGGGAAGCAGTCAAGGTCACACAGTAGCTATTTGGTGGAGTTCGAACCTGTGGTCACATGGTTCTGAAGTTGGGGCTTTAAAGGGACACTGCCAACGGTTTTTGCTTATATTATTTCTAGTTGAAAACCCACATTTTATGACCTCCTCTAAAATTAATTGGTACTGCTGGTTGTTTCATCTGCTTTGTTTCTTCGTAGAACTGAACTGCACGCTAATGGTGTAGTTACATCCAGCCTTGTTTTGTTTCCAGTCCTTGATTTACTCTTATTGAATACTTCCTGAACATTAAGAACACCCACAGACAGTGCAACCACTCATGGTGCAATTGTCTCTTCTTCCACTGCTTCATGAGTGGCTAGACTGTGTTGAGGTGGTATTCCCATGTCCAGGAAAGATGCAGTAGGAGTTGATCAAGGACTGTAAACAAACACATTTTTGTGTGGCAACACCAGTATGGTGGAAAGTCTGTTTTTCATCTTTAAAAAGGAAAGAGGAATCAGAATCAAACTATCAGCTGCATCAGCAATGTCTACAAAATGTGAACAATCTCATAAAATACTTTTTTTTCTTTTCTAAGAGCACTTTGAGGTCTAAGGGGGTGGACCATGTCCCTTTAACAGTTAAGACCACACTACCAGACCACTCTGCCACCTATTCCATGCCGTGTCATTCACACATCAAAATATGTTTTCTAAATTATGATTACATTATGGTGAGCATAGTCTTTGTTTCAGGCATCCACATACATAAACTGGCCCATTGTACTAGTACAGCAGTGTACAGTGTGTCTTGGTTTTTGAGTTAAACGGGAAATGTCCACCTGTAATTGGGCCCTTCCTCAGTGTGAGGCAGGGCCTGATTAGCATTTTCACAAAGTCTTAATTATTTTTACTTACAGTCTTTGTAGTTTTTTAGATTTTATCTGATTGATCCTGCCATCCCTCCTGCCAGCATTTTGACTGGTGTGGAGCACCCACAACCTCCCGCAGCTGTCCAAGAATGACGTATGAGCCAGGGAGCAGCCACGAGAGCATGCATAGTGATTCTGTGTAGATGAGGCCAGTCTATACCTGGGCTCTGTATTCCACTGGGACAAGTCAGTTGTAAACTGGAGCTATTAACAGCTCTATCCATGCAGTACGGCTCGGCACGCTACCGTGGCTGCTCCTCAGCCCCATTCGTCATTCTCGGGACAGCCGCGGGAGGTTGTAGGTCTGCCACTTCAGTCAAAATGCACGTGTAGGGATGGTAGGATTAACCAGAAGAAATCTAAATAACTACACAGACTGTAAGTGAAAAAAAAAAAATACGTTTGTAAGACTACAAAAATGCTAATCTGGCCCTGCCTTGTATTGAGGTGGGGCCTGGTTACAGGTAGACGTTTCCTTTTGCATACATAAGGTTTCAGAAGTTAGCTCTGTGTAGAATTATGATCTAATAATAATCTAATTTTAACTTGGTTGATGAGTAAGAAGCGTCTTGATTTTAGAGAGTCATTAGTGTAAGTTTTTCGGTGAACATTAGAATGAAAAGCTGTCGGATAATTAAGCTGTGTGTCTTTTTTTTTCTTAATCGCGGACCACCTTCATTTATATTATGCTTACAATAATGTGACAGATCTGTGGAGTGAAAAGAAACAACACTGATGGGACTATGAAGGACAGTTTGGTTAAGTCTAAAGCACGGTACTACATCAGTAAGAGGTCCTGCCATTTTGTACTGTACTAAGCAGCTGAGTGGTAATTCCTAATGGTGCTGCTTCAAATTATTATGAAACCTTAAGACCTGGTACTGAATTTCAGGATGGAAAAGTTGGTCAACTTTTATCCAGGTTTGCAAGTCAGCTGTGATTTACAATGAGCTGTTATCTCTCAATTTCTTTTATTGACTTGGCCAGAACTTTAGATTTCCACAATTATTTAAGATTTCCAGTTATGAAATAGATTGTTTCAAGATTCTTTATGGAAAGAATAAAATGAGAAACAAGTAAATGATTCCAGCTTAAACCAATTTATGAAGCAGATATTTTCCTATAATCAGGGTCCTCAAAATAAAATCCCTTTTTGGCCCCCAGTGCAGGTGCTGCCCTATCGAGCAGACACGAAAGACCATTAGGCCTCCTCTGCCGGCATGTTAGTATGTTAGATGTGGCTTAAACTTTGGCTGAGTAGAAAACATGCCAAGTACACTGCTGCAAAGTGTGGAAGTGCACACTGGGGTGTGCACAGACTCCCCTGTATGTCTGGGGGATGTTAAGATCAAAACTTTTAGGACTTGCCCAGCCATGACTGTAGCTGATTTTTTTTTTTTTTTTTATTTTGTTCCTATTCATTATAATGAAATTAGCTCTCTTTTTTGTACTTGCCCTTCAAGGAAATGTACTTGCCCTGGACAGGGGTAGTTGGATTTGCATACCCCTGTTTATGCCTCCACATTTTGAGGCCATACACAAAAGTGAGCCTTGGTATCAAGGGGAAAGAGTTTCCCATACAACTTAGTTGCAACGCAAACCAGTCTGCCAGACGATTGAGGGTGCAAACCTACTAACATAAAAACAAACGTTGACTTTTACGGGCAGATAAAGACCATAGGTCCATCTAGTCTGTCCAGTTCCTACCTCTGTCAAATTGCGAGTCTAGCACTGGCCAGAGCATACATACTGGTTAGTGACACCCAAAGAGAGCTGTGCGTGGCATACCACCAGTTGCATTATGCTGTGCTTCCATACACAGCACCCATGGTTACTGGCAGGGGTGTTCAAATCAAAACTTTTATTACTTCCCAGCCATGACTGTAGCTGAATTTTGTCTTGCCCCTGTATTAATCACAATGAAATTAACTCTGTTTTTGTGCTTGCCCTTCAATGAAATTTACTTGCTCAGGACAGGGGGCAATGGGATTTGCACACCCCTGGTTACTTGTGCTGCTACTGAAGTGTTCCCCCTTCCATCCACCCACCCACCGCTTTAATGCTTACTTAGTCTCAGAAATCATTTTTGTATATGGCAGTCAGAAATTGGGACATTTTAAGTCCAGAAGTCAGAACCTTAAGCACAAGTCAATTTAAAGCTGCTTACAAATCTCACTTGATGTCTATATTTTGTTGTAATTGTTGTTTTTTTTTTGTACCTACCAGATTATCAAAATTTTAAATAAAAAATAAAAATAAATACTTGTAGATCACTGTGCCTTGTATTTTTAAAGGCGTACAGACTTCTTCATTAGTGAAGCAGTAGTCCCTCAACAATATTCCAGACCTGTGACAATCCTTGGAATTCAGTTGGGACTCTGCTGGCCTTGGTAGCAATATTGCAACATCCTCATTACCTGCGGCAGAGGTAACAAGAGTTGTTTTGCACTGTGAGTGGCCCTGTGACCCATTCCTCTTTGCTGCACATTCACTAATGACATTCCTAATGTGTTGGGAAGCCCTGCGATTCTCTGAGTATGGCTCAGGAGTTACAAAATCACTGCTGTCCCCAAGTGGTCATTGCGACCACTTAGAGATGGCATCTAACAGTCAAACTTACTGTTGATATGAGTGAACTGTGTCCAGCGATTAGCTTTCTTTTTAAAGAGAACCGATCCTGGTAAATTTACAACTCCCCCCCAAAATAACAGGAAGCTCCCTTACCTCCACGGGAGCTCCCCTGGACAAAAAACATCTTTTGAAATTATGCCCCAAGGGAAGGGAAGGGATCATAAATTGCCCCCGAAGGGCTAGCAGTGTGATCCTTTCCACTTCCCTGTTGCTGGCTATGCCCCGGTTTATGACGTGGCACTAGGGAGAGCGCAGGGAGAGTTCTCCATTGAAGTATAGAGAGCATGATTTTGAGGTACAGATTTCTAATGCTAGACTCCCTTCTTCAGCTGGGATTCTCATCTGGCCCCCTGAACTGGTTCTCCGGTTACCTCCAGAATAGATCCCAACAGGTCAAATTAAATGGGACCCTATCAACAACCGTACCAGTACGCTCCGGGGTCCCCCAAGGCTCCATCCTTGGCCCTACCCTATTCAGCCTCTTTCTAAACACCCTCCCTAGCTCCTGCACAGGCAAAATGCTTCTATACGCCGATGACACTGTCCTCGTCGCCTCACACCCCGACCCACTCACACTCCAAAGCTCCCTGCAGCTCACCTTCAGCCAAGCGGAAAAATGGTTTCTCGACCACCGTCTAGTTCTGAACCTGAAAAAACGAAATCTATGCTTTTTGCATATCGCCAAAGTAACTCCAGAGATGCTTCCCTTCACATCACCCCCAGCACACTCCACCCCCTTGAACAGGTATCAACTTACAAGTATCTGGGCATCACATTCGACTCAGCATTCACCTTCCACACCCATCTTAACGCTTTGTCATCAGCCATGAATGCCCGGATTGGTCTCCTCTATCGCCACAAAGACTGCCTTCCTGAGTTCGCCCTAAAACTTGCTATCACCTCGTCCATTCTGTCCTTGGTAGACTATGGACTCCCTACCTATGCAGCTGCCGACCCTACTGCCCTCACCAAAGTCCAGACCTCTATCAACAAAGCCTGTAGGCTCCTGACCGGTGCCCACAGCAGAACTCACACATGCCTACTCTACTCTGTCTCTAACATACTCACCTTTGATGAACGGCTGCAATACCACACCTGCTTATTGGCAAAAAAGGCTCTAATTGGGCTTTGCCCCCCCAAGGGTCACTACACCCCTGCAACAGGCCTCCCACCCGGCACTCACCCGTAATGCCACCAAAGCCACCTTCCAGGTGCCTAGAGCCAGGACCTCACTCTGCTAAAGATCCTTTCACCATAGAGCACCTGCTTGGTATAACTCCCTCCCTACGCACATCACAAACATGCCCAGAATTGGCCCCTTCAAAAAAAGCCCGACGCAAATACCACACTGATAATCGGAGCTGTACTTGTCCTTAATAGTACCTCCCAGAGCACCCCCTGAACATCACAGCTTACTTAGAACTGGTCTCTGTCACAGGGTATGAATCAGTCTTGTATAGTCACTGTTTCTTATTTTATACCTTGTATCTCACCTGTATTGTTAACCAATGTCTTACCTCACAATTATGTTTGTCCACCCTCCGTGTGACGAGGTACCTTTGTAAATTAGTCTCAGACTCAAAGGTTTGTAAATCTGATTTATGAAATAAATAAATAAAATACAACAATTTAAGTGGCCATTTGGTAAAATCAGAGCCATGGTTCAACTAACAAGAGTCTTGTTAGTTGAACCCTGGCTTCGGTTTTACCAAATGGCCACTTAAATGGCCGAAAACTGTATTTTAAAGTCACACTCCATACCCCTCAATGGAGCGCGCCCCTGTGCTCTTCCTATTGTGGTGTCCTAAAACATTAGAGCACAAGGGTGTGGCTAGCAATAGGGAAGTGGAAAGGGATCATGCTGCTAGCTCCTCTGGAGCAATTTACGATCCCTTCTCTCAGGGGCATAATTTCAAAAGCTGTTTTTTTGTACAGAGGAGTTCCTGCAGAGGTAAGGGAGCTTCCTCTTATTTCGGTACAGCACTGAGAAAGGTGTTCTTTAAAGAGCAGGTTCCTACTATGACCCTCCCCCCAGCATGGTTGATAACTGACCTGAAGAGGAGTCCGCAGGCAAAATGTAGCATTTAAATTTCTTCTGGTGAAAAAGTAATTTCCCCTCATAAAACTACTTTTCAGCATAGTGCTGAAAAAAGGACCAACTTCCCGGTCTGAAAACCATGCCTCCACGTTGGCCCACGCAGCCCTGTTTTGTGATGTAACAAAATAAAGGTTGCGTGAGTGCACCTCATTGACTTCTATGGGGGTGATATTTCCAGACATTTTTGTACTACTTACTGTTGCGATTTTCATTAATCAAAGCAACTGATCGACTAATAGGGATTAGCGATCAGTCACTTTGATTAATGAAAATACGCAATAGTATAAATGTCAAATATAAACCCGCCCATAGAATCAATGAGATAATCTAAGCAGCCTTCATTTTGTGACATCATAAACAGGGCTGCGTGGGCTGACGGGGCGTGGTTTTGGACTGGGAATCTGTCCTTTTTGGTGCTATGCTGAAAAGCAACCTGCAGAAGTACATTTTCACAGAAGGAACTTCAATGCCACGTTTGCCTGTGGACTCCTCTTCAGGTCAGTTATCAATAGAAGTCATAGTAGGAACTTGTTCTTAAGACTGCACGCTACTGCTACAGCTATATGCTATAATTATAAAATACTATATCCAGGGCTCTAGATAAGGTGTGTACCGACCTATTTTACTCACCTCATTTTAGGAAATGCTCTTCAGAAATGTTTTTTTAATGAGTACCAGTACTCACCCAACATTTGTAAATACAGTACTCTACACGCTAAAGAATAGTGCTTCGTGACATAACTGCTGATTTGAAAGAACAGTTTTTTGCCAGATTTACAGCACTTGTATGCATCCCACTTTTGTTTTACTCACTACGTTTTAAAACTGGTGAGTAAATTCCTACCTGCCAACATTATTTGGAGCATTGTTGGCACCTGAAATTCTTATCTAGGAAAAAAACTACATTTTTTTAATAAATGTACTCCTCAGTCCACTCTAGCAAGACATTTGTACACATCTGAATTTCGTTTTACTCACCTCACTTTCAAAATGATGAGTACAGGTACTCATCCCAAAAAATCTTATCTAGAGCCCTGACTGTATCCTTATTCTCCACAGCACTGGTCTCTGGTAAATGCTATACTGTAAGAACACAGAGGAGCCTCCCCACTTCCACTCGAATGTATAGGACTAGCTCCTGAACTTGTGTCTGAAATACCCATAGAATTATTCAGGCATCCTGTATGCCACACAGCATCAGAAAGAACCTCCAAAATAAAACTGTTTGTACCAGCAGAATTAAGATTAGGCAATTCAGAGTTTACTTGTCATCAATATTTGCACGAAATCAGCTCCAGTTAAATCCGTATTTTTTTAGGCTTTAGCAACTCAAAAACATTTGTATGCAGAAACGTATTCAATTACGACAGCAATCTCAGTGTCTGCGATTTCAGGCTTATCAGACTTTGCTTGGATTTAGGATGAAAACAGTTCAAGTGGCATTTTTTCAAAAAGCACGTGGATATTGCACATGGACAAATTATGTCAGAGTTTAGAGTTTGAATACATTTTGGGATTGTTAGTAGCAAATATCTAGTTTGGCAAAAAGTTCCTTTCTGGTCATTAAATAAAGTGCTTATAAATACAGGTCTTGTTAAATTGTTTATAAAACAGTGCTATAAAGTGCTGAGCATCAAAATTATTGTGTGTTGATAATGTGCCCTGTTGTTTCACCTGATTTTAGAAAGTCCTGGGAAGTCAATGGCTGTCCCCATGCAAACAACTCAAACTTGGTCATATGCAGTTTTAATGATTAATGGTAAGTGCCAGCCATAGTAGGTGCCTTGCCAGGTGGGCTGAGTGCTAGGTGGGGAGTGTGCCACCCTCTGTCTGGATATAAAAGACCTAGTTTGGCAGAAAACATTCGGCAGTGAGGTCTCTGCTAGAATTAACGTAATAGAGCAGAGTGTCAAAAGGGCTTAGCATATACAAAGCCTTATGGTGCAGCATTCAAAAGAGGTACATTTGAAAAGTTTCTGCCTCTAACAGTACCCAAATTAGTTCAGTTTCTGTTTTTCAAAGTCCAGATCCAGAGGTAAATAAGTTCTAATCAGTATAAAGGTCTGGTATATCTAGACAGAGGGTGGTATCTGTAGCCCTCACCCAACACTCAGCCTGTCTAGCAAGGCACCCACTACTTTTGCCACTTGTTAACATTAATCTGCAGCGTAGCCCTTACACTCGGGCCACATAGCAGCCTTGAGCTTGTCAGTCACTTTGGTGTAACACAGCACAACCTTACATTAAACTTGCCTCTGATCAAGTTTTCCTTATTTGTATGGGAACAGCCATTGACTTCCCAGGACTTCTTAAATTCTGGTGAAACAACTAAGCATATTAGCCCACAGAAATTTTGATGCTCATCACTTTATAGCACTGTTTGAGAAACACTTTAAAGGGACACTGTCAACCTTTTTTGCATTGTATATTATTTCTAGTTAAAAACCCACATTTTATGAATGCTTTCTTCTAAAAAATTAATTGATGTTGCTGGTTGTTTTATTTGCCTCCTCGTTTCGCAGAACTGAAATGCATGCTAATGTATAGTTACAGTATACCCAACTGTGTTTTGTTTCAGATTCTTGATCTTCTCTTATTAATTCCTGAGCATTAGAAACACCACAGAACAGTGCAGCCACTCATGAATCATGATACAATAGTCTTCTCTACTCCCACTGCATTATGAGTGACTAGACTGTGTTAGGGGTGTTCCTAAGTCCAGGAAAGATGCAGTATGAGTCGATCAAGGAATGTAAACACAGATTTTGTGTAAGGTAACACCAGTATAGTGGGCAGTCTGTTTTTAAAAGAAAGAAAGTACCACCGTCAAACTATCGGTTACATCAGCAGTCCCCTGACAATCATAACGTGTTTTTTTAAACTAGAGACACTTTGAGGCCTGAGGGGGTTGACAGTGTCCTTTTAATTAACAAGACCTTCATTTATAAGCACTTTATTTAAAAGCTTGAGAGACGCTTTTTGCCACATTAGGTATTTGCTGCTGAACACACATAATCTAGACGTCCTTTTCTTGGTGGAAACCTGGTTGTCACCCAAGGTCTGTGATGTATTAGTAGCTCTAAATGGGTACACCCTCTTCAGGCTCGACAGGTTAGGGAAAAGGGGTGGTGGCTGTGCTATCTATGTTGGAGACAATCTATGGTGCCACACCCTTCCTCAGATTGACACTGGGATTACTTCACAAACCCTTTCCATTAGGCTGCTGTTAGGTGCATTTAGCAAGTCCCTAACAGTTGCATCGGTGTACATTCCCTCCAGAGATTAAAAGCTGCAGATTTCCACAAAATCACTGAATACATAAAAGGCCTTGAGCAGAATTGGGAAGTGGTATTCCTTGGGGACTTCAGTATAAACTTGATGTCACATGAGGCCACCCAACATAAAGATGCCCTATCCTGTATTAACTTCACTCAAATGGTTGACTCACCCACCAGGATCAACTATTGTACAGGCTCTTGTACCCTGCTTGATTGTATCTTCACGAATCAACCGGACCGGATCTCCAACACACAGTCCTAGTTGACTCTCTTAGTGATCACTCCCCTGTCATTTGCCACTAGGCCAATAAGATCTCTAAGCGCTCCCCCCAAGTTCATAACGAGTTGTACCCTCAAGTGTGGGCAGCTAAATGCGCTCAAGGCTTACCTCAAACTTATAAGAAAGGTCCACCCTCGATTTCGCAATTGACATAGAACAGCACTGGATTATTTTATTACTAAGTTTAATGAAGCATGTGACATCTATGCTCCGATTAGAAAATGCAACATTAAGGGAGTCCACAATTCCTGCATCTCCCCCACTCTGCTGAATACTATGGCCACCAGGGACCATCTTTCTCATAGAGTCAAGGTCACTGGCAAACAGGCAGATTTTCAGAAATATAAAATGACCAGAAACACCTGCACCTACAAGATCAGACTTGCTGAATCGCACTATTATAGGGACAGCCTCACTAATTCCTGGGGAGATGGCAGAAAATTTTGGGAAAACATGAAGGACCTTACTGGTAAAAATAACAAAACATCACCCTTCATACTACTTGTGAATGGGGAAATCCCCCAGGATCCTGACACCATCGCTAATACTTTCAATGACGCTTTTTACTGACCTCAGCAGAATACTGCCGCCGACCTCCCTGATGCATCTGATGTCAGTGCACAAGGCCCAAATACCCCATACAATGAGACCCTCACTTATCCCCCCCCACCTTAAAGCAATCACTGTTCCGAAAGTCAGAAAATATCTCTTGCAGGTACTAGGCAAATCTAGACACAGCAACGACATGCTGGACCTTAATCTTACTTGCCCTTACCCTGGATGATGTGCTTCTGGCTGGGTCAGTTCCCCCTGATTTGGAAAGCTGCAGTGGTCACCCCAGTCCACAAAAGTGGAGACAGAGCCATACACTCTTAATTACCGCCCAATATCAATATTGCCTTCCCTCTCTAAGGCATTAGAAAGAATAGTTTCTGTCCAACTTTTCGACTATTTGGAAAAGTATGGAATACAATGCCCACAGCTGCATGGGCTCCACAAGGGGCACAGCACCCCCACTGCCCTGTTGGAGTACTTGTGTCTCCTGCATGGTGCCTTAGACAGCAGTCAGGTAGCTGGGGCAATTTACATTGAACTAACCAAGGCCTTTGACACTGTCAATCATAAAACATTACTTACTGAACTCTGCTCCATCGGCCTCTCCACTGATGCAGTAGGATGTTTCAGAGCTACCTTAGCAGTCGGTCTGAACGAGTAAAAATAGATGGTACCCTTCCTGACAGTCGTCAGGTTCTCACGGGTGTCCCTCAGGGGTTAATTCTTGGCCCCCTTTTATTCAGTCTTTTTATTAACAAACTTCCCTCAGTCTGCAAAGAACAAATTCTTCTTTATGCTTATGATGTTGTCATCTTCTCTAAAAGCCCTGCCTTGCTCCGACTTGAATCTCACTCACAAAATGACTTCACTGCAGTGGAAGCTTGGTTTTCCAAATACAAGCTTCTAATGAACTAAAACAAAAACTAAAATAGTGTTATTTGTGAACCCCCATAATAGGCCTAAGAACTTTCAGGTGACAATCCTGAATAGCCTACACACCCCCATTGAACAAGTACAAACCTTCAAACCTAGACATCACCCTGAACAGCTCTCTGTCCTTAGCAGAGCACATGGATCAAATTGTTAAGCTTGTCAATCCTAGAATTGGCCTACTGTACAGGCACCGTTATTGCCTGACCCAAGAGGCACTGTCACTCGCTATAAAAAGCTACATACTATCCATCATAGATTATGGGTTAGTGGTTTATGGTGCAACCCCTGACTCCACCCTCAAAAGGGTTAGTGTTGCCCTTAATAAATCCTGCAGGCTTCTTCTTGGTGCCAATAGACTAACCTACACATGTGATCTCTGTGCACAAACCAACTGGCTTACCCTACAAGGTAGAATACGGTACCAAGTGTGTCTTCTAGGGGGAAAAACCTGCCTAGCCCTATCCCCACCTGCCATCCAGAACCTCCTCTCCACTGCTCCTAACCCCCACCGCACAAGAAGCATTTGCCAGACAATCACTTCATGCCCCCTTCTTCCATACCTCGAAAGCACAAAGGTCTATTGTGTACTGTGCCCCACTGGATTAATGAACTTCCTCCAAATGTAACCAATGAGTCCATGCTGGGGCTATTTAAGAAAAAACTCCACCTACACCTTACCTGTGACTGCACCTGGAAAAAACACAAAACTCCTAAGCTCCGCAGCGATTACACCTCCTACAGAATGCTCTGCAACTCATGTACCAAAACTACCAGACTGGCAAAGTCTGAGTATTTCAAATCCGCTTTCCACACAAACATTAATTCCCCCCTCCAAATTCTGGCAGGTGGTCATGCCCCCCCCGTTCTTAAAATCGATGAATTCCTGGTATTGGACCCATGCTTGGCGACCAGTGAGATTTAGCGCCTTCTACCCCCCTGTACCAAGTCTCTTCTAAGCTCCCTCCCCACCTACCCTCCTCTGTCTCCCACCCCTTCTCTTTCTCCCACATTTCCCCCACTGAAGCCTTAAGTGCCCTGCTCTCCCTGAATCCATCAAGAGGTTCCTCCCCGAACGACCTCGATTCTAAACTTCTTCATCTCTTTGCTCCTGCGATTGCCTACCCTATTTCCTTAATCCTAATCCTCTCCTTTATGTCAGCGCAGGTCCCTTCCTCCTGGAAACACGCTGTAGTTATTCCTCTCCCCAAGGGCGGTGACTTTTCTGCTCCTGACAACTATCGCCCCATCTCTCTCATTCCTACCCTTGCTAAACTTCAAGAACATCTGGTTCTCTACCAACTTTACTCCTTTCTCTCTGACTCCTCCTTTTTTACCCCATTCCAGTCAGGCTTTCGGAAGAACCATTCTACTACTGCCTCCCTCCTCAGGCTTACCGACTCCATCTCTACTGGGATGGAAGATGGTCTGATCACCTCAGCCATTTTTGTTGACCTAGCCAAAGCACTCAACACTGTTTCCCTCTCTGCAGCAGGTCTGGCCTTATCTGCCATAAACAGGTTTCATTCATATCTCATCAGAAGGACACAATCGGTACGAATCTCTGATTCTACCTCCCCCTACTCCCTGTCGACACTGGTGTCCCAAAGGGCTCAGTGCTAGGTCCCCTGCTCTTCTCCATCTTTTTCAACAACCTTCCTACAGCCTGCTCCATCTCCTTCATCAATATATACGCCAATACTATCTTGTACAGCACCAGCAGTAACCCTGCAAGTGTGGAAACCAGCTTACAGCATGACTTCAACCAGGTTCAGCTCTGGTTTGCCTCCCACCAGCTCTCCCTCAATGCCAAGAAGACAGTCTCTATGACCTTCGACACCAGGCAGAGACTCTCTAGGCTTTCTGGCATGCCCACTTTCCACACCGTAGATGGGACAATCCTCGAGAACACATCCTCATTTAGATACCTTGGGATTTGGCTAGACCAACACCTCAACTTCTCTGTACACATTGACGCCATCCTGAAGAAACTGTGCTCCAAGCTTGGTGCCCTGTACAGGAACCATAGTTGCATCCCGCTGACTGCGAAGAGCAAACTTGTCCAGAAGATTATACTCCCCATTTTCGACTACTGCGATGTAATTTATGGTGCTGCTCCCAAATCTTTCCTGACCAAATTGGACTCTCTCTTTAACAACTTCTGCCGCTTTGCCCTTGATACCTCCTCTCATGCTCATCACTGTGACCTCTATCATGCCATAGCCTTTCCCCCACTGTCCAGTTGGTGGCTCTCCCACTGTGCCAAAGTAATCTCCAAGTTCTGGCTTGGAGAACTCCCTTCTTACCTTCTATCTTCCAGTACTCCCCCTCCCTCTCACTTCCTGAGATGTGCTGACACTCGCACCCTGTTGGTCCTGTGCCAATCTACCCTTATTGTCCAGACTGGCTTCTCCCACCACTTCCCTAAAATCTGGAACACCCTCCCCTCACAAATATGTCACTCTTCCTCCGCCTGCTCCCTTGGCACTACACAACTTCCTCTCTTCCAGTTGTACCTGCTTTAATCCTCCCTAATTGCCTCTTAATCCTGTTCTGCTCACCAGCACCCAGACCCCCCTTGCAGGGTTCTTGCATCCTGAAGGGGAAACAGGTTTTGGTGGCTTGCCTCTAATTTTCATAGTCCAGTCTTGCTGCCAGCTCCTGCCCCCCTTGCAGGGTTCTCAACACCCTGGAGGGGAACCAGGACTCTGCAGTCTTCCCTCCCCTCCTCCTCAGTGCAGCTTAAGCTACCTCCACTACCCCTTTTCCAGTACATCTGAGCTCCATTTCTCACAACTCATCATTGGTAATTGCCCCCTCCCACCCTTGTTTGCCCTTAGCACTTGTTTACTGCCTTTGAGCATAGCACTCAGAATATCATGGCACTACGATTGTATTGTTGCTTTACTATCTGTCGGGTCTACTGTGTCTTGTTTCTGTTTCTACCCACTGGTTGTACCAATTTTCTCAAACTGTAATTGTCTGTACAGCTCACAATTGTGTATTATATTGACCTAATGCTCCTTATTGTATCTGTTCCTACATTCATTATTTGTAATTCTCTGTTTTCAAATCCTAATTGTACCCCTCCCCAGCCACACTGGGACGAGCAACTTGTTGTTCAGTGTGCCTTCCTGAGTGAAACATTCAAAACATAAATAAATAAATAAACCTGTCTAAGCAGCTGTGACTGCTAGCCCCGTTCCTTTCTTATGACCAACCTCCTTCTGCCTACTGCCCTCTGCCACCCTCCCCCTTACCTAATCGCCCCCCTCCATCAGTCATTCTCCTTTCCTCCATGAGGCACTAATCCACCCCACCCCTTTTTCTACCCCTCTTTCTTGGAGCTTAGACAAATAAATATTTATTCTGCTTAAATACTTAATGTTTTGCAACTCTGTAATCAAATTGTATGTAATCCTTGCATTCTCCTGTTTGGTTACTGTTGCCCTGTAACACTGCACTTATACTGTTTGCACTGTTCCAATCTTGAAATGTATGTAATGTGTTATTGTTTATATGACGTGGAACATTTGTAAATGAGCTTCCAGCTCAAAGGTGTTAGTCCAAGATCTCAATATATAAATAAAAACAATCCCAGAATTTATTAAAAGTCTAAACTCTGACATAATTTGTCCATGTGCAGTATCCTTGTGCTTTTGAAAAAATGCCACTTGAACTTTTTTCATCCTGAATCCAAGCCAATTCTGATAAGCCTGATATCACAGACACTGAGATTTCTGTTGTAATTGAATACATTTCTGCATACAAATGTTTTTGAGTTGCTAAAGCTTAAAGGAATACTGACTTAACTGGAGCTGATTTCTTGCAAATATTTATGATAAGTAAACTCTGAATTACCTAATCTTAATTTCTGCTGGCACGAGCAGTTTTATTTGAAGGTTCTTTCTGATGCTGTGTAGCATACAGGATGCTTGAATAATTCCATGTGTATTCCAGACACAAGTTCAGATGTTAGTCCTATACATTGGAGTGGAAGTGGGAAGGCTCCTCTGTGTTCCTGTATGTTGTAATTCCCATAGTGGATCTCTTCACTGGATGTGTTGTGTCCCCCTCCTGGGAGGTGGCACTGCTGTGTTGTTTTCTGCAATGGTTGCACTGTGTATTAATCAGAGCTCAGATTTATCACTGGTGACTAGCAAAATGCTATAGAGAAATGCCATTTTGCCACTCACCAGTTTTGTATAGTTAAAATGTGCAGCTGTTTAAACAGACAAAATAGGCTAAGATTACATTGCCTAGCTGACCCAGTGGTGCAGTGTGCTGAGGCGTAGAGTGCCACACCACGCAAGTGATCCTGGTTCCTGAATGAACCAGAATTGCTGGGGGTTGGCTGGGGGATGGAGGACTGCACGTCCACAGATGGCTATCTTTTTTTTTTTGCGGAGAGAGGGACACAGTGAACCGCTGCTTTCCTGCCACCCAGCAGAGCCTGGGTGGCATAGCTATTATGGACGTTTCTCAGAGAGTTGGAGATTCAGGCACTCAAGTACGAATGGCATCATCACGATGTACTCACGTGCCATGGCATGCATTCCTGACGTCAGGGACAGGGAGAAATTAAGTGGACCCCCCACCAGCACAGGATGATAGTGAGCAACCAATGCAGGCTCTGCTTCATTGCCCGTGGCAGCCACTCACCCATAGAGATAAGCAAACAGTTGGGGTAAAGCCTGGGACAGTAGGAGTCGTGGCTGGGGATCGCCTTCAGCAAGGTGGTTGCTTTGGGCAAACGGGGATAAATAAATAATGAAAAGAAGAGACTACATTGTTGCAGCAGGACTGTTGGAGGAGCAGAGTATTTTAATTAAATCTAGTTCTGACACTTGCAATTTAGTCTCTTGGGCAGATAGCTGCTCTTTGGTATGAGTTGCCTGCTTCAGGGTTTTCAGCAGTTCATAAACATGCATGCACTGAAAAAGAAGCGGTACTTAACATTGGATTTGTAGTAAAAGTAGTCACCATTGTAAACCAATTGGGGCCTGGCCAGCATCACAGGCTGGTGGTGTGCTGCACTGTCACACAGGAGACCTTAGTTGGAGCATCGATCCCTGCCCCACTTCCCTGGGTTGGTGGTGTCTACAGTGTGATGCCGAGGCATTGCTCACTGTCCCCAGAGGGAGGGAGCTTCTCTGCCCACTGTATACGTGATTCCTATGGCACAGCAGTGGTGTCAGTGACATTGTGGGTAACCACAGAACATTAGCCGCTTCTGGCCATAGGAGGGCAGCATAGGCAGCCATAATGGGGATGATGGGGTGGTGGTATGGCGAAATGGGTTAAAAGAGGCACCCCTGACAGCATGATGAGGCACTGGTCTTACCCTCCTTAGGAGCTGTCAAATGCCTCAGCAGCCCTCCTCATCATCTACCATGACTTAGGAGTTCTTCTTGGCAGCTGGTAAGCACAAGTCAACTAAGGACAAATGGTGGGAGTATCAGAGGCATTCAGCAAGGATCAGAACTTAAGCCATCCATTGTTAGTGGTGTGCTAGAGAGGTACTCGGACAGAGGATGACTGAAAGAAGCAGAAATGGTGGACATGGGTGAGTGACTGGCGGTATGAAATGTAAATTAAAAAAGAAAATAAGAAGGTGGTCTTTAAGTGTAAACCAATAGGAAAACTCTACAGTCTAAACAGTTGATGCACACTGTAATTGCCATGTTGGAAATGGCACATTTCTTTTCTGTGGTAGATTTTAACACTCAAAAGCATTAATAACATTTTACAAATAAAAACAGGAGAACACACCAACACAAGCAGCGTACATAAATTAAATACAGATAACACAACATTATTATTAATTGCTTAAAGTGCAGCTGACGTGATTGGGGCAAACATGTCCCACAGGGGGCTTCTGGCCTTTAGGATCTAAATATGCAGTTTTTAAAAAGTTTTTAATTGTGTACTTAATTTGATAAAAGTCTTTGTAGGACTAGCTTGTATTCAGTAAGCTTTAGACTCTCGAGTTGTAGTTCCGCACTAGAACAGCATTCTGATAATTCAAAGTGAGGGACTGGGCTATATCATGTTGAATGTAAAGGGACATGCATTTTATTTATGATAAGCTTTTTATAATTGTCATTTATGTGTATTCACTAATTTGTGGAAAATTGTGCTCCAGTTGGACCTACTGGAAGCCTCATCCTATCTTCTAGACTCCATATATTTGTATGAAGGACAATCCACATCCCCACAGAAAATGTAATGTATGCAACATTTGAAGCTCAGGAGTGAGAGGAAAAATATGGCTACATATTTTAAGGCAACTCACACTTATTTAGTGTCTAGTGCAAGCTTCATTTATCCTGTGCCCTATTAGTAAGTCTTATTTATTGCTCTCAACTGTTAGGAGTTTATCCTGTTTTACTATTAACCTTTTAAGGGACTATATTAGGATGTTAATTTATTGTCTTGTTGAGCTGCTGCTGCCCTTACTACAGTTGTCATTAATAGGCCTCTGCTACTACGGTTGGTTGTTGACATCAACATGAAACTTTTGTATTAACTTGGTTGTAATATTTATCTCCTCTGCCCCCCACCCCACCCCCGTCATGCCAGGAAATGAACTGTGGCTCAGTGAGCCTTTTCCGGTCCCCAATTTTCTAATAAATAAATGTTTTAATTTTAAGTAGAATTGGCTTTATTTTACTCCTAACATAGCATAGGGAAGTAACACAGTGGTCATCTTGAGGCTAACCACACTCATTTAAGTAGCAAAGAGAAAAGAAAATACTCGTTAGAGCTTCTTCAAGGGGTGGGTACCTGGAGTCACAAAAGTCATTGACCAATCAATTACTTAAATATATGGTTAGTTAGCAATATTAGGATTCAAACAAAAAAAATCATCATTCTATGTAAAAATATGAAATTTCACACGAAATGTCACAAATACACACTCATGACATTTGATGTTATGCATATAGGAAAGAAAAGTCATATTTGAAATCACTAGTATGCCAGAATGCCAAAAAGTTACTAAAAATTGCTCAAAACCACAAGTGCCCGATGCACTAGTCTAAGAAATGTCTCTAATTCATAAGGCTCACAGTTAGAGAACAGATTGGGTATTGTGCATGGAGTCAGGAGAGTCATCATATAAATCTGTGCCAGGATTCTATGCATCAGTAATAGGGAATCATAGCAGAAAGTGCCTGCGCTCTCCAAACCTCCTAGCACCACTGTAAAAGAGGGAGAAAAAAATGTATTGGATTAGGATAGATAGATATTAATCTTGAATAAACATTTTATTTCAGTGACATCAAATATATTTCAGAAATACTGCAAATGGCATGGTCTCAGAAAAAACATCTCTTGATAGAACGGGGGGAGCATTGTTTCTACATCTAATTTATAGGAAAGATTTCAGATCCCAGTTTGTGCTTAGACCACTCAGTTGTAAGCTGTTCAGAGTAAATATACAGTAGCTTTCACACTGTTATAACTGAGTACTGTAAGTCTGCTCCCATCCCTTTTACCAGTTTTCATTTGTTCAGTGTCATGAACTTCAACTCCAGTGTATTACTATTACACATATTGGCAAAATGTACTGCTGTTGGACTTTCCATGCTACATCTCCAAATGTCCCTTACATGTTCTTGAATCCTTTGCTTAAGGAGGCACACTGTTGCGCCTACATAGAGTTTTTCACAACTGCACCATAATATGTATACTACGACATTTGTGACACAAAAAATTGATTTTAATTCTTTTGTGCAGTGTGGAAGGCTGGAAGAGTTTCCCTGATTACAAAGTATACAGATGTTGCAGTTACCACATCTGTACATACCCTGTGGACGAACAGGTGGCCATGAGGAAGGTTGCATGTGACTGTCCTCTGAACTGGCTATAAACTAGCCTATCTGTGATGTTTTTCACTCTGCTAAACGTTACTCTAGGTGTTGGACCAAGGTTTTCAGAAAGGATAGGGTTACCTAAGAGGATGGGCCAGTACTGTTTCGTAGTATGTCCTGTTTTGCTAGACATATTACTGAATTCAGTGACAAAACAAACAGGTGTATTGGGACCAGGTTCATGAACTTTAGCTTGTAATAAGGTCAACCTGTCTGTAGATTTTACTCTGTTGTAAGCCGAGTCCAGGACTCTCTTGCCATATCCCCCTATTGGGAAAATGCTTCCTCAGATCTAGGGCTTGTGTTTCGAAATCAGTCATATCTGAACAGTTCCGTTACAGGCGGAGGAACTGCCCGTAGGGTATTGAGTCCTTTAGTGGTCTTGGGTGGGCACTGCTGGCAAACAGCAAGTTATTTGTGGATGTGAGTTTCCTATAACATTTCATTACTTCATTTTTGTTATTGATGCTCCAAGTTACAAAACAGACGTGTGTGAATTATTGAACGGTGAAATTAACTGTAGGAAACATCCTTCTTACCCCCTTGCTGTGTTTAAAAAGGAGTTATTTGTGATACTTGAAAGGGCAATTACAGCTGGGGAAATAACAGAAATATAATTTGAATTGTTATGGCCAGACTCCCCATCACTCTGAGCCTTCTGCCTTTGCCCATCTGTTTCCTGTCAAAGATACACAAGGATCCCAGTAATCCACCTGGACACTTGATTGTGTTAGGAGTGGGTTCTCTGACAGGTAACCTCTGCAGGTTTCTTGACCTTTTTTCTGCAAAGGAGTGTAGTCTACCTGGGAATCCATCTCTGTGACACAATGCATGTGTTAGAGAAATTCAGCAATTTTGCATGGAAATCAGACTTCTGTGGCTGGATCGATGTTGAATCTCTTTATACTTCGATCCAGCACTCACAAGGAATTGCTGTATGCAAGTTTTTCCCAGAACAAGACCTGCTGAAAGACACTATGCCTACCAATCTGATCTCAGAAGGTTTAGAATTTGTTCTTAAATAAAACTGTATTGAATTTAGCAGAGAGTGCTTTTTTCAGTATTGGGGCATGGCTGTGGGGCGATGATGGCACCCTTATTTGCCAATCTTTCCTTGTGTCTCTAGGTAGCAAAAACTGTACTTAACAGAATAACTAACCCCTAGTACGACCATATTATAAAATGGGAATGCTATACTGATGATGTTATTTGTCTGTGGGAGAGGCCTGAATGTGTAGCTAGAGACTTCATGGTTTGCCTCAACTGAAATAGTGTAAACCTTAAATTTACATGTATAATTGATCCCAAGATGATTAATATTTTGGACGTAACTTTGAGCATCAGTAACAAAAATTAAGTAGGTACAAAAGGTTACAGGAAAGCCACGTCCACAGATAACTTGTTGTTTGCCAGCAGTGCCCACCCTAGATAACTAAAGGACTCAAAACCCTATGGGCAATTCCTCTGCCTGCGACAGAACTGTTCAGATATGATTGATTCTGAAATACAAGCCCTTGATTTGAGGGAGCGTTTCTTTAATAGGGGCATAGTAAGAGTCCTGGACTCGGCCTACAACAGAACAAAATCTACAGACTGGTTGACATTGTTACAACCCAAAGTTCATGAACCGTGTCCCAATACCTGTTTGTTTTCTTACTGAATTCAATCATATTGCTAGCAAAATAGGACATATTATGAAATAGTACTAGCCCATCCTCCTAGGTGACCCTTTCCTTGCTGAAAGCCTTGGTCCAAAATCTAGAGTAACGTTTAGCAGAGCAAAAAACATCAAGGATAGGCTAGTTCATAGCTAATTCCTAGTAGAGGACAGGCACATGCAGCCTTTCAGCTGGCTACCTGTTTGTGTACATGCAGGGTTTTATTTAACTCTAAAAATTGATTAGCGTTTTGCTCATAAAAGTTCTAAAACACTGTGAAAATGCATAGCACTTGCCTCACTGTGTTTAACAAACATAACACTTCTAGAAAACCTATATAAATACTTTCTGTACAGTTAGTATTGTCCCAAGAAAAAAACTGCTAATCAGTTATTTAAAACCCTGACATGGCATGTACAGATGTGGCAGTCACAACATCTGTACACTTTGTAATCAGGGAAACTCCTTCAGTCTTTTACACTGCACAAAAAAAGTTCAAATCGGGCAATTTTTTGTGTCACAAATTTCGTGGTATACGTATTATGGTGCTGTTGTGAAAAACCTCTATGTAGGCAGAGCAGTGTGCCCTCTTAAAGGATTCAAGAACATGTAAGGGATATTCAGAGGTAGCATGGAAAGTCCAATAGCAGTACATTTTGCTGGAATGCATAATAGTAATACATGAGAGTTGAAGTTTGTGGGCACTGAACAAGTGAAAGTTGGTAAAAGAGTGGGAACAGAGTGACTCAGTTCGGTTGGTAAAAACGTGAAAGCTACTGGACATTTACTCTGAATAGCTTACAACTGAGTGGTCCACAAACTGGGATCTGAATCCTTTTCTATAAAATTAGATGTAATAAATGTAATAACATTGCTGTCCCCACCCCAGGGTTCCACCAATGGATGTTTTTTTTTTTAACCAGGAGTAGCACCCTAAGCTGAAAGGTTTTTTTACAGGTGTGACCTGGGAACACAGGGAAGTTAAGTGACTTGCTCAGGGTCACACAGTATGCAAGTGGAAGCTGTGGGATTCAAACCCAGGTCTGGTCTGCTGGATGTCACCAGATTTGCAGCTCAGAGCCTTAAGTTTTTACTGACACTATGCCTTTTGCAGTATTTTTGAAATATATTTGATGTTTTTAAAATATTTATTCAAGGTTAATTTATGTATTTATTTATTTAAAATATGGTTACCGGAATAGGCACACTGAGCCAAGGCTCATTTCCAGGTGCGACCCGGGGCAGAGGGAACATCATGGGTAATTAACAAACATAATAGAGAACAACATACACACAGAATAGTTCAGTGCTGTTGAGAAACAATGCAAGAGCCACCAATTGGTTGCAAAATACCAACATTAAATAGAGCATACGTTTTCAAGTAGTTTCTGGCGGGGGGTTGCAGTTACATGAAGGCTGAGCAGAGAGCCTTAGTAGGCACTTTAATGAAAGGAGGGAGGGGGAAAGCTGGAGGGAAGAGGGGAACTGGTTCCAGAGAGTGGGGAGCCAGTGCGAGAAAGCCGCTTGCCCATCACAAGAGTGTGGGAAAGGGATGGAGAGGGTGCGTGAGTCCCTGGAATGTAGTTCGTTAGCAGAGGCAGCAAGAGGGGAGAGGAGGGAGGATAGATAGGTAGGAGGTAGTAAACCAAACCAGTATCTGGCAATGAAGAAAGAGCAGTGTGTCTAGCGGCGAAGGGGTAGTTGAAGTAAGGAAAATATAGAGTACAGTAATGGGTGTGGGGGAGCATGTTAGTGGTGAAACGAGAGCATTGCAGAGGGTATCCAGTCTGGTGAGTGGGGGGCAGACCTGTAAACCACATCGGTGTAAATGAAAATGGGGACTATCAATTTGGTGACCAGCTCCTGGTGGATTGGTAGGGAGAGACTGTCCTTGTTGTGGTATAAAGCACCAAGCCTGGGGTGGAGCTTAGAGTGAATGGTGTCAGTGTATGAGGAGAAGTCCAGTTTGCTGTCCATCCAAACTCCCAAATATTTGAAGGACAGGACTAACTCAGGTTGGTTGCCATTGCCGAAGGTCATGATCATAGTTTTTTTGGTGTTATTTTTCAGTTGGTTTCCTTGGAACCAGTGCAGAACATTTAGGAAGTCGTGCTTGAGTGGGACTTTGACTGTAATGATTGAGGGACCAGATGTATAAATTACCATGTTGTCAGCATACATGCATATGCGCGAGGAGACACAAGCTGAGGAGAGATCATTGAGAAAAATTGAGGATAGTATTGAGCCCAGGATGGAATCTTGGGAACGCTAGACTGAATAGGGGGGAACAATCAGCCACCCACCTGTACTGATTGCAGGTGGCCCACTAGGAAGGAGCTGAACCAGTTAACAGTAGGGGTGGAGAGACCTTCTGAGGTCAGCTTGTTAAGGAGGAAGTGGTGGGATACCGAGTTGAACGCTTTGGCCAGATCAATGAAAAAAGCCACTGTGATGTGTCCTTGTCTATCTCTGTGAGGATGGAGTCTGTTACATGGAGGAGAGAGGAGATGATGGAGTGGTTCTTTCTAAAACCAGACTGGAAGGGAGAGAAAAAAGATGAGGAGTTGAGAAAAGTGGTGAACCTGGGGAGTACAAGGGATTCTTGAAATTTCACTAGGGAGGGGAGTAGTGAGATTGACCTGTATTTACCAGGGGAAGCGGGATCACCTCCTTTGTGGAGTGGCAGGACTTTGGCCATTTTTCAAGCTCAGGAGACGGTGCAGAGAGAAAAGGATAAGTTCAGAAGATGTGTGAGAGGGAGTGTTATGGCCAGGGTGGATAGTTAGAGGAGTTTAGGATCTAGCCTGTCAGGGCTCTGTTTTGAAGGGTTTAGGGACATGAAAGCCTGGAGGACTTCCTGGGGGGTGAACTGGAGGGAAGCTGAATGAATTTGAAGTAGAGGGTGAGGCAGCTGAAGGTAGATCAGGAGAGGGCTGGCTGGGTAGGTAGGGCACAGGTAGTGAAAAAATGATTGACGAGGGAGGCAGTGGTTAGTGGGTCGAGACCAGCAAGCCATCTACTTGAAAGTGGGGGGGACTGGGATGGAGGGTCAAATAAGGAGTGCAGCACTATTCAGAATATGGCCTGGGAGCTTAGATTGGTCTGAAGGTAGGTCTTGGCTGCTTGAACAGCCTTGATGCAGCAGTTCCTGTGTGATCTGTAGAGCTGTAAATCAGCTGCGGCGTGGGTGCCCTTGAAGTTAGACCACGCAAGATCTCGAGACTTGAACATCTCACTGAGGTTGGGGGGTGATCCATGGGTGGTGGAGGTGCTTGACTCTCAGTTTTTTGAGAGAGGGGCATGTGTGTCCCAGACCTTGTTAAAGATGGTTATAAAGAGGGACAGGGCCTCATTGATGTCACGCGCAGAGTAGAGTGGACCAGTAAGAGGAGGCAAGATCCTCAGTAAGGGCCTTAGTGTCAAGGGACCTGAGGGGCCTGTGCCAGATATATCTGGGTGAAGATTGAGGAGGGTGAACCTTCCTAACACAGTATGTTAGGCAGTAGTCGCTGAATGAGTCGGGGAGTATTCCAGTAGTCAAAATGAGGTGGGGATGAGAGGATTCATCCCTTGGGATTTCTATTTATCCTAATCTGTTTTTTTCTCCTTTCTTTAGGAAAGGGAGACAAAATAGATTAGGATGGATAGAAATTAACCTTGAATAAATATTTGATTTCAAAGACATCAAATATACTGCAAAATTCATAGTGTGAGTAAAAACATCCATCGGTGGAACCTGGGTGGTGGGGGGAGCAATGTTACTGCATCTAATTTTATCAGCTTTCACTTATTCAATGCCTATGAACTTCAACTCCGATGTATTACTTTTATGCATCTCAGCAAAATGTACTGCTACCGGACTTTCTGTGCTACCTCTCTCAATATCCCACATGTTCTTGAATCTTTTGCTTAGGGGGGGCGCACTGTTCTGCCTACATAGAGTTTTTTCACAACTGCACCCTAGTACATATACCACAAAATTTGTGACACAAGAAAATTGTAGTATGTGATAATAATAATGTCAGTATAAAAGGATTTCCATGACTCCAGGAACCCCCACCCCCTGACAGATCTCTAACGAGGGGAGCACTGGGGTATCTATGCGGTCTCAAGTTAGTCTGCCTTGTCTGTTTGAGGCAGTAAAAATTTATCTTCTGCAGTCAGTTATTGGTGAAATTTTTTTCAGTTATTGCCTCTGTACTGTGAGAGTGCAGACCTTTTATTTGTTTCTGGTTATTCGTACTAAAAGGAGCAGCATCCCCCTCAGTCTGTGCCTCTTCTCACATTGGACGATGCGGACCACCTACCCGTCTGGACACTCAGATTGCCTGGATCTGATTTTACAGCACTGAGCAACCTGAAACAGAACTTCCCATGCTACTGTTTGTGTCATCTGCCAGATGCAGTGCCTACATGTGACTGCTTATGGATCTGACAATGGTCTGAATAAAGCGCCCAAAATGTAAAGAATGCACCAGCAAACCGAACAATCCCAAGTTTGGGGTTGTTATGATCTGTCAGCCAAATTACTGTGGCACACCTAACAGTAGTAAGTGATGAAAGTAACATGTTCAGTTCTTCAGGAAGAAACTTCCAGATCACAGACAAGATGAGGACTGACAAAGCACATCATTCAATAGGATCTCCATGGTTCACAATCTGTTCATTCTTCCTGCATTTTATACTTGTATTTAAAGAGCCGCTGATGACTTGGGGAGCACTATGAAAGAAACATAGTTTTAGAGGTATTTCAGCCTATGTTTTTGTATGTGGCTTCCTCATTCTTTGTACAGTAACTATTCATGTTGACTTGAAACTAAGATCACTGCCACTTAGATTTTCTTTACTCTGGCTGCTTGTTTATACCTGACATTATAACGCTCTGCTTATTCTACCTGCTACTGTGGTAATTGTGATGTTATAAGCAGGGCATTTGATTTTTAGGTATAGACAACAGAGTATAGCAGATAAAAGTCAAGGGGACATGTTTTATGTTAACATACATAGTTATAAAGAAAAAAGGGGAAACTAAATGCAGATAATATAGCAAATGTTTACTGGATTATGTCTAAAAAGTATGTTCCTCTTGAGGCATCAGGAGCTCCTTAAAGAGGCACAGTCACATTTCTGCCAGTTTTGGCCAAACACGTATGAAGGTGTGATTTAAACACCTGTAGAGCTACTTACATGCTGTCTATGTAGGGGCAATACGGTGTTCCTAAACTTCACTTACACACACACTTTATTTGTTTACCAGTAATTTTGTCAAGATAGTGTAGATTTAATTTCTTAAATAAATTAAAGAGAATGCTGAGACTGAGAGGCAGAACAGGACTCAAAATTATTAAAAACCTTTATGTTTTGAGAGTCTTCACAATAATTCGTTACTGCAGATATACAGTAACAATAAAGAATGAAGTCCTGAAAACGATCTGTACCAACTGTACCATCTGTAAGTGTTTAGTGATGTGTTGTATTGGAAACCTGATTCTATTCTGTTTCATATATTATTGAACAAGCACAGCTGGTAGAACTGAAAACTGATGAAGCAGACATTGTGCTATTCAACAGTCATTGCATTAACAGCAATTCATTTTGACGCAGCAATTAAATTTTAATTTTTTTGCTATTTTTCTTTAGTTTCTTTGCAACAATGAAGACAGCAAATATGTAATCATTTTAGTTTTATTAGTGCAGCATTGTGACAGAGCCCTTATCATTGTGTTTATCAGACCTCCTTAACCTACAAATTGCATTTCATGATGTGTATTTTTTGTGCACTTGGTCAGTGTAACAAAAAAAAAAAAAAGAAGAAAAAAAGGTTTTAAAATGTATAAAGCACTTCACATAAAAAAGACAGCATTAGGCAGAATGGGGGATCTGGACTGGTGAAAGACATGCCGCAATCATTACTCAAATTCAAATGCAAGCCTTAGGATAGGTGCATTGAAAGTTTTTTTTTCCCTAAAAAAAGGCAAATTACAGAATTAGACAGACCACATCTTGTGTGGTTTCTCAAATAGCTTCTAACTAAACTAAGCAAAAGAAGAGAAGGCTAACACTAGAATGAAGTGCAGAGCTGATTGCCCCCCTTTCTTTTTATAAGGGACTATATAACAAGAATTTTATATACACCTGAGTTGCTGGATGCTACATAAACCTCAAGAGCGAAGCTGGAGGGGTTTATAATAGCATTCCACACCAAGAGCGTGTATAAAATTTGAGTTTTAAACCGCCCCTCAGACTTTGTTTTATGTAATTGATGGGATTTGGTTTTTCACCAGTAGCAGTGCTACTTCTAGAGCACGATCGGGTTGCAGTTTCTCATCTGTGGAGTTATGAGCATGAGACCATTGTGCACATGCCTGGAATGAGGGAAACCTGGGGTCTGTTCACCGTTCTAACCCGCTGGTTGTAATGGTGAATTATAACCAGGTTTCCTTGGGAAAAACAAAGACCAGTTATTGCCATGCTTTGAAGTGTCTTAACCTGCAAAAACAGTAAGGACCCTATTTATTGTACTGCAGCTTTAACTGTTACTGATCAGTAGACCCAGTAGTGGTGGTATTATTCCTCCCATTCTGCACCAGTATAAAAAACAAGTTAAAAACTCAATTTGTCTGGCACCAATGGAAGCAAGTCCTATGCATGTGAAAATGATACAGTGAAGTGGTTATGTATTTAGTATTATAAAATAGGGTATAAAAAAAAAAAACTGGCCAAATCAAACAAGTTCATTGGTTAAAATACAGCACCTGGCCATTGATTATTTACTTAAGCAGGGTTTTAAATAATTGATTAGCAGTTTTTTTCTTGGGACAATACTAACTGTACAGAAAGTATTTATATAGGTTTTCTAGAAGTGTTATGTTTGTTAAACATATTGAGGCAAGTGCTATGCATTTTCACAATGTTTTAACACTTTTATGAGCAAAACGCTAATCAATTTTTAGAGTTAAATAAAACTCTGTTAAGCACTGCATAGTTTATAACTAGCCTGCCCTACCCTACCTAGCAACAACATTAGTAAATGAAAATAAAACCTTTTTACACTAGAATCGTTTTTTCCCATTTTTTAAACACAAAACGCCACCACAGGGCATACATTTCTTCAAAATAAATGTAGATCTTCTTTGGGGATATCACTGTCATCAGGTCACACCTATGGAACTTAGCCATCAGGCACTAGGATCCCACAGAAGCTTTTCTGTAGCAGTCTAGTAGGGACCGCCCATGCTGATGTCAAGCTCCAACGTCACAGACTTGCATAAGCATGGGCAGCCCCTCTCCCTCCTCAGTTCTTTCCCATTGTTGACCATTCGCGCACGGATTCTGTGGAAGCTTCGATGCCAAGTTTGACCACCGAAATCTCTACTTGTCTTTTCTTTGGTATACAGCCTTTGAATCACTTTATTTTAAAATGATTCCTTTTGTTTTTGTATGTTGAGAACTACTCCTTTGTCGGCTCTTTTCTATTGCTCCGGAAAGATTTCCTCAATGGACAACTATAAACTCTGCATCCGCTGTCCTGGGCCTGGTCACAATGCTCTTGCCTGAAGTTCAGCCTCACTACCTGGTGACGACACAAGAAAGCCGTGCAGAAATTCCTCATGGAGCAACAGGCAGCCAGCGGACAGCAGGGGTCTTCCGGGGCTCCCCCTTCCCAGTTGCCAGCGTCCTTTTCGGGCTCTCAGGCCACCAAGACCTGGGACAAGTCCTCAGGGAAACACTCTCATCAGGATAAGGACCATTCTGCCTGACAGCAGTCCCGATCACCGTTGGAGTCCTCCTTTTTCCCTGGGATTGCACTGTCGAACTCCTCAATTTCGACACTTTGCTCTATGAAAGCCTTTGCTCATATCGGGCCCTCCATGGAGGAGAGTTCTCCCAGCCTTCTCAGGGCTGCGGAGGGTCCATCGGCCTCCAGGTTGTCTGGCTCCACCCCGCCATCGAGACCTCTTGAATCATGAGGTCCACAGGTCCTGGGCCCCACCGCCTCTACTACAGCTAGTGGCGGTTCATTGGTGCTGGGCTCTTCAACCTCTCTGTCAATACCTGTGTTGACGATGCTTCCTTTCTCTGCCATCGACTTGAATGCTGTTTTTACTTCCATAGTCTTGGCTCTCATTCAACAGTTTGTTCCTTGGCCCGGGCCTTCATTGTCCTCGCCATCTGGCCCTGCTTCAGTGTCAATGCCCATTGGGCCTGTCCTTTCCACGCCCTCTAGAGAGACATCGGTTCTCCAGTCATTGGTCCCTGCTGCAGAACAGGCCGACGTAGAGGAGGAATATCACCCTGATCTCATCCTCCCTGAGGAACAGGATGAGGACCTTGAGGTTGGCTCCTCTGACAGGTCTACCATCTCCACGAGCAAGGTCTTGGTTAACCACACCCCAAGGCCCCCACCCCACCCCGGAGGATCCCTCTTTCTGTAACTTTATGAAACAGCTCTCCTCCACTGTTGGGTTCCACACTGAGGAAGAGGATGTCATCAGGAGGAACCTGGTGGATTTCTTGGAGATCCCAGCATCTCCACCCAAAGTTATTGCTTCTGTGCTTCCAGCATTGAATGATGCTGCCACTGCTGCTTGGCATGGGCCCAACCTGGTACCTGCCATGCCCATAAAGGCTGATAAGCTTTACTAGGCACCTTTGTAGCTGCCTTTTTAAGCAGTCCAGCTGGAAACTGACTCTGTGGTAATCAAGGCCGCTCATGACAGGTCCAAGGTGCCCAAGCACCTTAGTTTCCTCCCCCTTGACAGAGAATCTCAGAGGATTCACCTCTGGGGCAAGAGGACTTTTGCCTCAGCCACTTTGGGCCTTAGAATTGCCAACTACTTGGCTCATTTGATTAAGTATCAGAATACCCTTTGGAAGAAGGGCAAGGGTGCTGCTCAGGCCTTCCTGAGAGTTCCCAGAGACCAGAGCTTTCTCAGCATTCCCCATGCCTCAGAAGATGTCAGAGCCACTTATGATATAGCTGATACTGCAGTCAGGGCAGCTGACACTGGCATTTGCCTTAGAAGGCACTCCTGGCTCAGAGTCTCTGGCTTCGCAATTGATGTCCAGCAAAAGGTGCTGAATTCCCCTTTTGGGGATCACAAACTTTTTGATCCTAACATGCAGGATATTATTAATGACCTGCAGGCATCTGGCAGGGCTTTAGGTTTGACCACTACCTTTATCATACCTAGCCCAAGAGTAGACCGAGGCCCTGCTTTCATAAGGCCTCTATCTCAAATATGGCTCAGGAACCAATCTGCAGGGCAAATACAGGGCCAACTCTGCCTTGCCTGCCCCGTCCTTCACCACTGGTCCCTCTGCTGAGCACTCCAGGTGAGGCGCTGGTTCTATCTCAGCTTGACTCCTTGCTAGAACCACCTCCTCTTGTTCTAAGCCAGAAGGTGGTGGTTGGAGGTTGGTTCTCCCTCTGTCTGCCCCAGTGGAGAACCATTACTACAGATGCTTGGATCCTGCAGATAATCGAACAAGGCCATGCTCTTGAACTTCTGGAGCACCCTCCAGATGTTTCTTCGGTTCCCACCTCCTATCCTCTGGACCACACAGCAGTGCTTCGGAAGGAGGTGTGCACCTTGCTGCACAAAAGGGCCAAGAACCAGTGCCAGGCAGCAAAGGAACAGAGGGTTCTGTTGAGATTCTTCCTGGTTCCCAAAAGAACTGGGGACTTGTGGCTCATTCTAGACCTCAAGGAGCTGAATCTTTTAATCCAGTACAAAAAGTTCTGGATGGTAACCCTACACGGCCTCCTTCCTCCGTTCAAGCAGGGCGACTGGCTATGCTCCCTCGACATGCAGGATGCTTATCTGCATATCATGGTTTGCCCACCCCACAGGCGGTACCTGTGCTTCCTCTTCCACGGGGAACATTACGAGTTCAGAGTGCTGCTCTTTGGCTTATCCTGTGTGCCATGGGTGTTTACCAAGTGCTTAGCAGCTGTAGCCCTCCATTGTGAAGGCCTTTATGTGTTCCCGTAATAGGATGACTGGTTACTGAAAGCCCAGTCCAGAGAACTTCCGTTGCTGATTCTAGAATGCACCCTGCCAGTTGTTCCAGTCCTTGGTCATCACTGTCAGTTTGCCCAAGTCTGTGCTGACCCCATCCCAGCAATTGCAGTACATTGGGCCAGTTCCGGCCTCTACTCAGGGCAGGGCCTTCCTACAACAGGACAGGGCAGACTACCTCATAGCTCAAGTGCAGACAGTGACTTAGTGCTGGTATGTCCCAGCCAGGGAGTTCTTGAGGCCGCTAGGCTTAATGGCTGCCGCCATTGTGACCGTTCCTTTGGCCAGGTTACGCATGATGATCCCACAGTGGACCGTCAGGGTCCAGTGGGATCAACACTCCGATGATCTGGATCAGTTGGTCCTTGTCTCCTCCCCAGTACGCAAGGTGCTTCAATGGTGGATGGACCCAGACAGTCTCTTAAAAGGGGTCCCCTCACCAGATCTTCACCACGGATGCTTCGGGTCTGTGTTGGGAAGCGCATCTAGGCCCTTATCAGACCCAGGGGATCTGGTCCCAGTGGGAGACCCGACTCCAAATAAACATTCTAGAGATGCAGGCAGTTCTGTTTGCCTTCTAGGCCTTCCAGAACTATCTCTGCCCAGGCCCACTGTTGATTCAGTCGTACAACCTCAGCGTGGTCTATTACATCAACAGTCAAGGTGGTGGGGGACCTATTCCTAAACCCGTGCTGGGAGGTGATGAGGGTCAGGACTGAGCTCTAGATCACGGTCTAGAATTGTCAGCCGTCCATGTGCCATGTACCCAAAACACCTTGGTGGACAGCCTCAGCTGGTCACAGTCCATTATACACAAGCGGGAACTGCTGACCTCAGTTAGAAGATCTGTTCGACAGGTGGGGTCGTCCAGAGTTGAACCTGTTTGTGTCCCCACTCAATGAAAAACTGCTGCGTTTCTGCTTGCTAGATCCAGGGCCTGGAGTTTTCTGGCGAGATGCGTTGTCCCTCTCCTGGAAAGAGAGGTTTCTTTATGCCTTCCCACCCTTTCCTCTGATTCAGAGGGTGCTCATCAAGCTACAGATGGAGGGTGCCACCCTAATTCTGATGGCTCCATTCTGGCCTTATCAGATATGGTTTCCATTACTGCAACAATTAGCTGTGGAACCACCAGTGCTTCTACCCCTTTGCAGGGATCTGTTGACACAGAGTCAGGGAACCCTGGTCCATCTGGACCTCTAGACCCTACATCTGCATGCTTGGCTCCTAAAGACATTGCCATTGCCCACTTTGGGGTGTCTCCGAAGGTGGATGATGTCCTGGTGGCTGCCAGGAAACCTTCCACCACGGCCACTTACTCGATGAAGTGGAAGCACTTTGCTATATGGGCCACTTCCCATCACCTGGACCATTCCACTTGTCTGGTCAATCAAGTTCTAGAGTATCTCCTCTCCTCATTGGATGCAGGACTTCAATATTCCTGTATTAAGGTGCACCTGTCTGCTGTTTCAGCCTTTCATGTGCCTATTGATGGCTGTACGGTGGCATAATTGGATGTGGCCTGTACTTTTCTGAGAGGCATTCTACACTTGAAGCCTCCTATCTGGAATCTGGTCCCAGCATGGGACCTCAGTTTTATGCTCAAGAAGCTGACCCTGCCTCCTTTTCAGCCAGCTGCATCCTGTGAGCTACGCTTTCTGTCGTGGAAAGCGTTATTTTTAGTTATTACTTCTGCTCCAAGAATATCAGAGCTACAGGCTCTCAAGTGTGAGCAGCCTTATTTGATTTTTCAGAAAGACAGGATCTCTTTGGGTACTAATCCTACGTTTCTTCCTAAGGTGGTGTCTTGAGTTTATTCTGAATCAATCTATACACCTGCCTGTTTATTTTCCAGAGCATGCCAATCCAGGGGAAGCATTGCTCCATACTTTGGATGTGCATAGTATTCTCGGGTACTGTACACACTGTGCTGAGGACTGCAGAAAGTCCTCTCAGTTTGTTTCTTTCACCTGTGGCAGAGAGGGTGCTCCAGTATCTAAACAGTAGTTGTCCAAATGGTTGGCCAACTGTATTATTTTTAGTTATAGGAAGTATGGTAAAGAACTTCCTGGTGTGGTTCATGGCCATTTAGCCAGAGGCATGGCCACTTCTGTCGCCTGTTTCAGGAATGGGTCATCTGCAGACATTTGTGCTGCTGCCACTTGGAGTGCTGTCCACACTTTCACCAAGCACTACATTCTGGACATTGCTTCCAGAAGAAGGGCAGGCTTTGGCCAAGCTGTGCTTTAGGGCCTTCTTTCTTAGGCCTCTGGCCTCCTGCCACCCAGGCTGTCTTGTGCTGAGCACTGCTTGGGATTCGTTCCATAGGTGTGACATGATGTCAGAGATATCCCTGAAGAAGACAGAACAGTTACTTAAGAACTTACTGTAACAGTAGATCTTCAAGGGACTCTCTGTCATTAAGTTATGCCGTCCATGTCTCTCTCTCTCTCTCTCTCTAGCTCAACTGCCTGGTTGCTGTAGCTTTTTTGTTAGCTGGGCTCCTTCTCAGTCTCCTCAGTTCCCTGGTGTCTTCTGCCTTCTGTGGTCTCCGGCTAGGGAAAGAACTGAGGAGGGAGCGGAGCCACCCACGCTAATATAGGGCTGTGGCATCGGAGTCTGATGTTAGTGTGGGCAGCCCCTACTAGGCTGCCACAGAAAAGCTTCTGTGGGATCCTAGTTCCTGTCTGCTAAGTTCCGTAGTTGTGACCTGATGACAGAGATTCTCTCAAAGATCTACTGTTACAATAAGTTCTTGCGTAACTGTTCTTTCCCAGGTTCTTTCAGAGGTATGCAGCCTTTGTTACCAAACCCACCTATTCTGCCTAGCAACAACCTAACTAAAGGAAAATACCACTTTTTTAATTTAAAAAAATCCAGTTTATAAGCACAATAACCTGCTCCAGGTGGGCATGGGTTTCTTGAAAATTAATATATTTCCAGGTTGCATTGAAAGTCACTCAGCCGTTGGCCTAATGCTTAATTCTCTAGAAATGCATGCCCTGTTGTGGGTTGTTGCTTATATATTGGATACCAGTCCATTGGTTGTGAGGATGGGTAGCTACAGGTCACATGTGGCTACCATCGCCAGCTGTGCCACCTCCCTGGTTGCTAATTGTGTTGCTGCCCCTTACCATTGTCAGCTTCGTCACCCCCACCTTCCTGTTATGTCACTTGCCCCTTTCTTGCCAGATGTCACTGCACTCCATTACTGACCTTTTTTTTTTGCCTCCCCGGTTGCCAGCTGCATCACGGCTCCATTAGTAGCTCTGTCACTACTCTACTAGCTGTGTCACTGCCTCTTTTAACAGCTGTCGCTGCCCTGTTACCATCTGTGTCACGGTCCTCATGACCAGCTGTGTTATGACCCCATCAGCTGCCACTGCCCCTACTTTCAGCTGTATCACTCCCCCCATTACCAGTGGTCACTGTCCTCCTTATTGACAGCTGTGTCATCCCCCTCCCATTTATTTCCAGCTGACATTGCCTCCATTACCAGCTTGGGTACTGCCTCCATTACTGGCTGTGTCACTGCCCCTTCATTGCCATCTGTGTCCCTGCCCCATGTTGTCAGCTCTGTCACTGCCCCTGCATTTCCAGCTGTGTCAATGCCCCCTCATCGATAACTGTGTCGGTGACCCCTTGTTACCTGCTGTATCACTGTTTCTCTAGGGTACCAGCTATATCATTGCCCCATTACCAGCTGTGTTGCTGCCCTCCCTTACAACTGTGTCTCTGCCCCCCTTATCAGCTGTGTTGCCCACCTACACACACGCTCACACTGCCACTGCCTCCCTGCCACACTGAGCCTTCAAAAGTGGATCCCACTGCTCTGCTTTCCTGCTTCTCCTGTAGATGGCCTGGGGCAATTATCTCACTAGAAGGAAGGCACCATAAGAAGAGGGCATGGTCTGAGACTACAGGGGGAACATTATAAAGGCAACGTGATAGGATGGTTCTTCACTGAGAGGGTGGTCGAGGCTTGGAACAGGCTTCCAGAAGAGGTGGTGGGGTCCGAGACTGTGTCAGATTTCAAGAGGGCATGGGACAGGCACATGGGGTTACATGGGAGTGGGGTGGGTGCCATAAGGGGGGAAGAGGGAAGATTGGGGGGAGGGCAGATTAGATGGACCAGGAGGTCTTTTTCTGCTGTCAAGTTCTATGAATCCATATCCACGCTGTCTTTTTACAGCTCTGTGCCAGCATTACCCCAGCTCTATCTCTGCCATCTGCCACCTGGACTCTGCCTGCCTGCCTACCTGCTGATGTCTTTTTTGGCATTTTCTGCCTTAGCTGTGCCACTCTAGCCTTTGCACCTGCATCGTTGACTGAAATCATTTGCCCCAGTCCTGCTTCCATCTTGCCATGTGCATTGGCACACACATCAGACTGCTCCCAGCTCAGTGTACCCGATGAGTGTTTGCACCTCTTGCTATACAGCCATCCCTTTCCTGATGGGTTATTTTGGGGGGGGGGTGTCATGTGTTTAATAGTGGACAGCTCTTGGCCACATGCCACTGACCAGAGAAGATAAAGGACGCAAGTGCGTGGCGGGGGAAGGATGATGAAAATGACATAATGAAATCTTAGGTTACAGTCACCCTGTGAGAGACAGGCAGGCAGGAAAGGCGGGCAGCAAGGGGCAGGAGCATATCACGTGTTTGGGGGGCCCAGGTGCTTGAACAGTGCTGTCGATTGTATGGCAGTTGGACAAAATCGAGAATTGCACATAACACACATGGGCTCCCAATTAATAGTTTTTAATGTATTAATTACAGTTTTCAGGTTTCAAACAAATATTTATATATGATACTGTTTAAAGGTTGCAAACAATATGTAAGCAATAACCCATGCCAGGGTATGGGGTTATTGCGGATTAATCAACACCCCAGATGCTTTGTGAGGCATGAGGCCACAGGCTTCGTGTCCTCACAGCACCTGAGGTGTTGATTAATCCCTCAATAACCCCATACCCTGTCGTGGGTTATTACACTTATAACATGGGTTCTTTGAAAAATTAAAAAAAATCAAGAGAAAGCCTTTTCTGCTCTTCAAAGACTAGAAATCTGAGTGTATCCTGCCACCTTGACAAATCGTCTCAACTACTTAAAGCATATGTCACTGATGTTATGAACCAAAAATGCTGGAAATATAGTATTATGGTGATTTTTGGCATTTTGTATCCATAAAATACTTTGAGACATTCCAAAACATGCTTTACTTTGCCCCCCCCCCACACATGCTTCTCAGAGCCGATCCATACTGATATACAGAGAGTGAGCGAGACAGAGAGAAACACAGTAACTACACTGCAGGAATTCTTAATGAAATTGTCACTATGTCTGTTTGGTGTCACTGTCCCTCTCACCAGTGTCTGTCGCTCTCGGTCTGTCTCTTGGTAACAGGAGCTGCAGGGCTCAGTGCGGCTGTTCAGTGTATGGAGGGGTGGGCGCCGCCAGTGACCTGGACACACTCGCTGAGTCCCACTCTCAGCACTGCCTCCTATTACCTTACCATACTTTTACAGTGTTCCAGCACATCGTCCGGGAGCGGGGAATGTAACTCTATATATTGTTTTATTGGTGTCAACTTTGGTGCCGGAGAGGTACGCTGAGCTGACGCTGGTTGCCAGGTGCGAGCGGTGTCTCCCTCTCTGCTGTCTCTCACCCTGTCTGTCTCGTGTGCTTGGTGGGGGGCAAAGCAGGGACAAAATCAGTATATTGCACTTGCTCCCTCCCTCACTAAATACACACTTTTTTCTCCTTAAACCTTGCCATTAATTTATTGCAGCACCTTGCTGTCTCTGTCCCTCTGTCTCTGTTTTTCTCTGTCTCTTGAGCATGCTGCCCTGACACTGCCACTTTCATTTGTGGTCCTACTCAGACCTAACAACAACCCCAATGGAGACAGCAAATACTTCTGACACACAGAGACACAGAGAGATTCACAGAGACACAGGGCAGAGCACAAATTCTTCAGTCCCACTCGCTGTCTCCTGAATTTACATGGCTGCCGCTTAGCTTTGGTTTTCCCTGCTGGTAACTAGACCTAGTGGCAAATCCCTGAGTCGCTCCCCGGAACTGTGGATTAAATGGTGTATTTAATCTGCAGCTCCGTACTGTTCCTACATCAATCAGATTGCACATTTCTGCCAACCCATGTATATATGACACTGTTTACAGGTTGCAAACAATTATATTTATATGTAAGGCATCTGCCACTTTGTCTGTCCTCAGTGAGGATAGGGTGACTGCCTCTGGATACCGAGTGGCATAATCCACCACAGTCAGGATGAACCTCTTCCCGGAGGAGCTGGGGGTATTTAAAGGCCCCATAATATCCATTCCCACCCTCTGGAATGGCTCCTCTACTATGGGCAATGGAATTAGGGTGGCTTAGGTTTTCTTACCCGCCTTCCCTATTTCTTGGCACTGGCACCAAGATCTGCAGTACTCCTTCTTCTCCTGGGTGAAGTTGGGCCAATAGAAATTCTGGGCCAATCGATGTGTAGTGTGCGCGATTCCCAGATGACCAGACAAGGGAATATCGTGTGCAGTCTTGAGCAACTGCTCACGGTACCCCTGGGGAATAACAAGCTACCTGCCTATCACCCCTCCCTCTGTCTTAGCATCCTAAGTATACATCAGTCCATTGTCCCAATAAACCTTATGTTTCCCATCACCTCCCTGTGCTCCATCAGAGTCTGCCCAAGACCTGATCTTCTCTAGACTAGGGTCACTTTTCTGAGCAGCTGCCAGCTCCTTACACATTCCCAAGGCATGTGACAGGTCCCCGTCAGTATCTGAACTAGGGTCCCTAGCTCTGGCATTAGGGCACTCAGGATCACCGCTATCCCTAACCCTCTGACAATGGGTCACCCTTCCTTCCTCTGAGTAACCCTCTGTAGCTGTTTGGTTAACTGCTACCCGGGAAATTTCTACCCCACCAGCCTCCCAGTGGTTTCAACAGTGGCTTCTATGAGGTCCATGGCACCATAGTTTTCCTTTGCTGCTTGGCTACGGGTAACTGCACGCACCATCCCCTGTTTGAGATTGTTGCCGAGAATTATATCAACTGCTAAAGTTTCTGCTACAGCAACCTGTTGCACCGTTTCCCCCCCCCCGTCTCACCCCAGACTAGCAAGTGGCAGTGTTTTCTCCTCCCCAGTGAACCCCTGCACAGTTACAAATTTATTGGGTATAAGCTGACCAGGTTCTACCAGACCCCCTTTTACCAACATCAGGGATGCCCCTATATCTCTTAACCCTTGTGTCAGTACACCATTCACAGTGACTGGGTACATGTGTTCCCTCATGTTTACAGGCATGCTTTCAGGGACACACCAACAACCCATTCTTTCCTAGCACTACTTTGTATATTGCTCGTCCTTTTGGGACACTCTCTGGCAATATGCCCAGTTTCTTTGCAAACCTAACATTTGTTTCTTTTCTCAGAAAATTATTTTCTTTGAAACCTGTGGCTAATTGGTTTCGGTGGAGGCAATGAGGGTTTTAGCTGCCCTGAAGGCATGCTTTTCCCTTTCTGTGCTGCCACCCCTGCCCCATTTGCACTCAGAGCAGGTGTGCGCTTGGCATAACGGTCCGAGAGTTCAGCAGCTTCTTGTACTGTTTTTGGATTTTGGTCCTCCAGCCAGGTTTTCAGCTCTGCTGGGCATGCCCAAAAAAACTGCTCTAACAATACAGCATTTTCAATTTTATGCACAGAGTTTGCTTCAATTCCTTCCCACCAACGTTTTAAAAAATGATGTTGTGTCGTGGCTAGCTCCTCATTGCTCATGTTAGGGCTTCTCCTGAGCTTACAGAATTTAGCTCTGTATGCTTCTGCAGTTAAATCATACTTTTTTTAAAAGTGCAGTTTTAAGTTTGCTGTAATCATTACCGTCCTCATTGTCCATTTGACCCAATGCATCCTGAGCTTTCCCGGTAAGTAGCGGGGATAGCTGGAAGCTCTAGGACCCTCTAAGAATATTTGCCTGAATACAGACTTTTTCAAAGGAATTTAAAAAGGCATCCATATCCACCCCCTCTTTAAATTCAGCTATCAATTTGGAATTTAATTTGTAACCTAGTCCTGTAGTTCCAGTGAAACCCAAGCCACTTACCTGCTCTGGTGCTGGTGGTTGGAGTTGTAGCTTCTCCAGTTCATGTTGCCTCTAGCACTCATGCTCTTCACAGTCAGCTTCTTGCTGTTCTTGCTCCGCCTCTCACCAAAGCTTCTCCCTCCTCTCCTCTGCCTCTCACTGAAGTTGTCGCTCTTCTCTCTGGAACTCCAGCTTCATTCTGCGTAACTCAGTCTGCAGCTTGATCGCTTCTGGCTGCAGAATACTGGTGGCCTTCCCCTGCTGCTGTGGCCCTTGGCTTGCACTGGCCTTGCGGTCCTCCTCACTAGATCTGGATACTGGCCCCTCCATGCTCAAGTTGTGGCCTTTTTCAGTCACGGACTCTGAACCGATGCTCTGGGCATCTGCTGCCATCAGGGCATCTATGAGGGTCTGCTTGTTGGCTTTCCCCTCATACTGGACTCCTCTGTCCTGGCACAACTGCCTCAAGTAGTCTGCAGTTTACCCACTGTAGTTGGAAGCCATCTTCTTCCCTAACTACAGCTACTCTAACTTGCACTTTAGAAAAAAAATTAAAACAGATAGGAACTTTGACTGTAAGCAAAATGATATAGTTCTGTTTCTTTAAAACAAAAAAAAATCACTGCCATATTTTGCAAGTGAGCTGTACAGTTTTAAGCCGATACACTGAACTGTTAAAGCTTGTGTTACAGCACTTTAAATCGCACCACTGCCAACCAAATCTGTCACAAACGCACTCTGCAGGTTAGGCTCTCTGCTCCCCCAGTGCCATTCTCGGAGCGCAATAGTGTGAACAGGTAACATACAGGGTAACCCTCCTGTCTGCTTTGGGTACGAATCACCTATTAGCCTCAAGTTTTGGAGTGATTCAAACTGTGAACCTTATGCTAGCATACCCAATTTACAGGCTCAGATATGTACCATCTTCAGGACTGCAGTACTATCTTTTGCCAGGGGCACTCAACCAGGTCTCCAAATTAACCCTTAAAACTCTATAAGAGGCCTTAGGTATATTCTTACCTTTTCCAAGCTTAGTAACACTATCAAGCCTTTTTATCAGCTGTCAGACTTAACCCCATATACATCACATGCAAAAAGAAACTGAGAAGACACCCAGGCAGTATTTCAGAGAAATGGTTGTTTACTAAAAATATGATAAAAAGGTAAAATTAAACTAAATTTCACTAAAAATACCACAACAGCTTAATCCAGTTCAAGGTCAGTTGGCATTCATCTGTATCCCCCTCCCCCGGGTCATGCCTGAAAATAGGCAGGATTTGTCTAGTGCACTTACCTGGTCAACAAAAACTAAATAAATAAAAATATAAATAAACACAGAACAATATATCATACAGCTTACAATCTTATAAAACAAAAAGGAAGTTTCATAACAACATCTCCTATCACAAAGACTTAATTGCTTTCTAACTATTATCTTTCTAAATGCTCTCCCAGTCAGAGTCTATTTCATATGTCTCTTTTTCCCCAGATGGATGTTCATTTGAAACTCCCATCTCTCCACCCTTTTTGTGAGGTCACTGTTAGACCCTCCCTTAGTTTTAATTCTTCATGATTTTCTACGAGTAGGTATCTTAATAAATGTGAACATCAGCAAAAATCCATTTCCCAGATTATGAGTGTTTGATCAACACATCCCCTTTCATGTTTTGCAGTCTCACACTCTGTCACTAACTCTCAGGTAGGTGATGGAAAACATACAGGATCAGCCTAAACGACATCCCTTCCTGATATCATAAAATGCATATTTAGTTTCCAACTTCAAAAGCATGGCCAGGTCATAAAAAGGTAATAAAATGCCCTTCTGTAAGGAAGTCCGTTAATTAACTGGTTCCCCTGGTCAGTTTAAATACATCCTGTAGATCTTACTTCGGGTGAGAGCTCTTGCAGCAGGCTATAACCATTAGGACTAACGCCGCAGGCCTTAGGACCCAACGGAAAAATTCTTAGCTGGCAGGACGGTACATAAGCACCCCGGCTCCACCCCAGTTCTTTTTGCGCCACGACTCGCTCACGTTGGGGAAGTTCTTTGCTATCTCAGCAGTTTCCAGCAAAAATTTTGATTTTTTTCCTTTGGAAATTCAACCGTTTTTCTTTCAATTTCAACTTCAGTGTGGCGTATGTCGTCTCCGTCGTCGGTATCCTCCGGACCGAAGAGGAACAAGTGTGATTGTGGCCACCAGATACCATCCAAAGATGGCCACTCCAAGTGCATTTTCTGCCTGAGTCCAGACCATGACAGCGCTGCTTGCAACACTTGTAGAGGCTTCACCAGCAGGACGAGAATTTGGTGCCTGAAGGCCCTAAAAGCCTACCTCTTAGAAAAACAGATGGAGGTCCTGCACACCTCTGGGTACAAGGATAAACACCGGGACAAGCCTTGTAAGCGTTCCCGGGACAAGGACTGTGGCCGGTCCCATCATTGGTCCTGTTCCCACCCCCCCCCCCCAAGAAAGCCTCTTCCTTCTCGGGCTCGGGAGAACACCGCAAGGACCTCAAGAAACAGAGCCCTCCTGCCAAAAAACCGACGCTGGTCAAGGCGGGACCATCTGGCGTAAAGCAGGCAAAGCCCAAGGTGGCACCGCTTCGCGTGACCAAGGCCTTTTTGGCATAAGCCTCGGTCCTGCCCAAGAAGGCCTTGGCTTCACCAGCTTTGGACAAGCCGCCGGATGATAAAGATACCCAGACACCACCTCTGGTGAAAACGACGCCAGTCCCGACACAGACACCGATGGAAGTTCCTCCTTTGGAAGATGCTCCGGTGAAGGGGGCTTACGCTAATGTTCCGGCGACCCCCAGATTTTCCACTCTGCAAGGCTCTTCGGGGGACTCCCCCACTCGTGCCCTCCCAGATCCTCTGGCTTCTCCGGGCCTCTTCCTGGGAACAGTAGCCACTGTTTTTAACAAGGAAGAGCTGCAAAAGCTCTTCTCCTTTTGATGGAATCGGGTAAAGAGAGAGGAGACTGTACTGAAGCCGGACCTGACACCGGTTCCTGACCGGCCGGACAACCTTGAACCCGAGGGCCTTCCCTCTCCTTCTCCGAAGAAGACCCCTGAGTGGCCGCTACCTCACCCGCTCTCAAAGGCTCTTTCCCAGTCCCGGTCTGAGGACCGTCGGTGCCCTTCTCTATCGGGCAGCCGTCATCAATCCCGGTCTCAGCCCAGGAGCCGATCCCGCTCTCCCAGGTGGGCCCGCTCCCGACGCTGGTCCCCAGGCCAATGTCAGTCGTTGCTCCGTCGTTGGTCCCGCAGCTGTTGCTGGTCTTTGGACTGATGTTGGTCCGGTAGCTACCGACGCTCGAGTGGAGGGAGTCCTAGATGCAGCTCAGGCTATTCTAGGCCCAGTAGCAGGTTGTCTTTTCCTTCTTCTGCTTCCTCATCCCTCTCAGGGGTTGGGAGTTCCCTGGGGGAGGAGGACCAGTCCCGCTCACCTCCTGATGATCCGACTTTTATGGATGTCATGAGGCACATCCAGGCCTCCAATGAATGGGAGACAGAGGACTTGGATCTGGAATGCCGTCGACTGGCCCGTTACCTGAGGCAAAAGGAGCCCAAGCCTCTGGTGGTGCCTCCTTTAGTGGACACCTTCTAAGATCTTACCAGGATAACTTGGAAGCATCCATCCTCAGTCTCGGCTGTTCCGAAGAAGTCAGATAGGCTGTATAGAGCCCCAAGGGATAAGCCTTTCCTGGCGGAACCCCCTCAGGCAGACTCATCGGTCATTACGGCTGCTCACAACAAGTCTAAGCAGCCTAAGCACCTAAGCTGTCCAGCTTCCTGACCCAGAATCCTGCTACTTGGACCTGGTGGACAAGAACGTCTACTCTGCCGCCACCTGCTCCATTACATCCCTTAACTTCCTCATGCATATGGTCCAGTACCAGAATGTGTTGTGGGAGAGAGGGCAGGAACTAGCCAATGCCTTGCCAGACTCCACACAAAAGACGGAGCTTCTGGACATATTAAAATCAGGCTCGGATGCAGGCACGCATGTTCTCTGTGCATCATATGACACTGCAGATACAGCGGCCAGAGCGGCAGCGTCAGGTGTGTGCCTCTGGCGCCATGCCTGGTTGAGAGTCTCAGGTTTTCACCATGATTTGCAGTCTGGAATCTGGGACCTCCCGTTCCAGGGTTCCGTCCTTTTTGGGCAGGAGACAGAGTCTCTTACCTCTCGTCTCCAGGAGTTGGACAAATCTATCTGGTCCGTCAGGCAGATGTACAGAGGGGACCAGAAATGCGTGAGACAACAGCCATTTCATAAGCCCTCAAGTCCGTGGAAACCAACAGTGCTAGAGAGGTGACTTCAAAAGGAAAGCCGGCAACCAGCAACCTGGAGGCATTCCTTTTCGAGGCCCCAAGTCCTCCCAAGCCTCTCTGCCCACTCCTGGCTCTGCCCAATGACTCCCTCCTGACCCTCCTCTGGAGGAGGCTCCAGGGGAGGCAGTAGGAGATCACTTCTCCTTTCATCTGAACGGTTGGCGCTCTGTTACAGCGGACCAGTGGATCCTAGACATTATAAGGAGGGGATATATGCTGGAGTTCACTGAAATTCCCCCAGGCACTCCACCAAGGTCCTCAAGATATCCTCCTTCTCACATACCTCTTATAGAAGGAGAGATTCAGGCCCTCTTTTGCAAAAAAGGGCGATAGAACCAGTTCCTCTGCAGCAGCGGGGAAAGGGATATTACTCCCACTTTTTCCTAGTTCCAAAAAAGACTCAAGATCTTCGGCCCATCCTGGACCTCAGCTCCTTAAACAACTATATAGAGTACCGAAGGTTCAGGATGGTGACCCTTCCAGGTCTTATTCCTCTACTGCACCAGGGAGACTGGCTCTGCTCCTTAGACATGCAAGATGCGTAGATGCATATTGGGGTCTTTCCCCCTCACAGCTCACAGCCGGGAAGTACCTGAGGTTCCACTTCTAGGGGGAGCATTATCAGTTTCGGGTTTTTCCATTCGGCCTCTCTTCCGCTCCTCAAGTCTTCACCAAATGTTTGGCAGTGGTAGCTGCGGCTCTAAGGCGCCAGGGGCATTACATCTTCCCTTACCTCAACGATTGGATGCTTGCGGCCCTGTCAAGGACGCGCCTCCTTCAGGCTCTCGGAGACACCTATACTCTGTTCCGAGAGGTGGGGATCACCCTGAACCTTCCAAAGTCTTCCCCGGAGCCCAGCCAAAGACTCGTCTTCATAGGGGCGGTCCTGGACTCAGTCCAGGGCATGGCTTTTCTACCTCCAGAGAGGGGCGATCGCCTGTGGGAGATTGCCAGATCGATCCTAGTAACCCCTCAGGTCCAGGCCAGGACCGTCCTCAGACTTCTGGAGCACATGCCGGCGGCCATCCCTGTCACTCCTTTGGCCCTCCTCCACATGAGAATCCCACAGTGGATGCTCAGGGTGCTGTGGGATCAATGCTAAGACGACCTAGACTACATGGTCAGAGTCGCAGAGCTGGTCAAGAGGACACTACGTTGGTGGCTGGGCCCTCTCAATCTAGAGAAAGGGGTCCCCTTCCATCAGGAGCCCCCAAATCAGACCCTAACAACAGATGCATCAGATTTGGGATGGGGGTGCACCTAGGGGCCCACCAAACGCAAGGGGTCTGGACCTCAGAGGAGCGCGGCCTCCACATCAGTGTTCTGAAGATGCAAGAAGTCCTCAGTGTGCTGCATGCCTTCCAAGAGGACCTTGTCCCAGGCTGTCTTCTAGTTCAGACGGACAACATGGTAGTCATCTGTTACATCAACAAGCAAGGGGGAATGCACTCCTACCCCCTATGCAGGGAGGCGATGAGAGTCTGGTACTGGTACTGGCTGCTGGAGCATCACATCTCTCTGTCTGCAGTGCACGTTTCAGGCATCCTAAATGACTTGGCAGACAGCCTAAGCAGGTCTCGGTCCAAGGCGCACGAATGGGAGTTGCTACAGTCAGTAGCGGACCAGCTCTTCGACACATGGAGTCGTCCAGAGCTGGACCGCTTTGCATCCCCACGCAATGCCAAACTGCCAACTTTCTGCTCGTGAGAGCTCGCGACTGGTGCTTTCTGGCCAGATGCGTTGTCCCTTTGTTGGGCAGAGAGGTTTCATTATGCCTTCCCTCCCTTCCCTCTCATTCAGAGAGTACTGTTGAAGATACAGGCCGAGGGGGGTTGAATGATTCTAATCACCCCATTGTGGCCTTGACAGATTTGATTCCCACTAGTTCAGCGGTTGTCCTCGGAACCTCCAGTTTTTCTGCCAGTATGCTCGCAGTTGCTGTCCCAGGATTGGGGCACGCTGGTCCATCCAGATCTCAGGTCTTTGCACCTTCATGCTTGGCTCCTGCAGACATAGCAAAATCCAGGTATGTGGTCTCTCAGGAGGCAGCGGACGTACTCATCTCGGCGAGAAAGCCCTCTACTCGCTCCGCTTATGCTATGAAGTGGAAGTATTTCTGCTTATGGGCGTCGTCTCACTGTCTGGACCCCCTTACCTGTCTGGTGAACTCAGCATTGCAGTATCTCCTCTCCTTATGCCAACAAGGCTTGAGCTACTCTTCGTTAAAGGTGCATATGTGGGCCATTTCTGCATATCATGTCCTCTTGGGGGATAGAACCTTAGCCCAAGTGGATGTGGCCCTCACCTTTTTATGGGGTATTCTGCATATGAGACCTCCCATTAGGGATCCTATCGCTCCCTGGGACCTCCTGTTTGTGTTGGAGAAGCTCACTCTCCCCCACCTTTGAGCCAGCGGCTGATTGTGAGCTCTGTTACCTTTCCTGGAAGGTTTGTTTTTTAGTTGCTGTTACCTCAGCTCGAATAGTTACCAAGCTCCAAGCTCTGATGTGTAAAGAGCCTTATTTGGTTTTTCACAGGGAAAGGGTTTCCCTTCCAACAAATCCTAAGTTCCTTCCCAAAGTGGTCTCGGAGTTGACTCAACCAGTCGGTTGACCTTCCAGTTTGTTTCTCTTCTCCTTCCAATAGGGGAGAAGCTCTCCTTCACACACTGGGTGTTCACAGGGCGCTGAGGTACTACCTCAAGCGCACAGCTACACACCGTAAATTGGAGCAACTGTTTGTGGCCTTCACGCCACAACACTTGGGCAAACCAGTGTCTAAACAGACGATTTCTAAGTGGCTTGTCCACTGCATTGTGTTTTGCTATGAGAAGCACATCCCTTCCAGGCCCGGTTAGGGGTCACTCCACCAGGGGAGTCTCGGCTGCCTTTGCCGCCTTGAAGAATATCTCTATAAGACACATCTGTGCGGCAGCCACCTGGAATTCTGTGCACACATTTGTGAAGCACTATAGCCTGTACATTGCATCCAGACGTCGTGCCGGTTTTGGCTTGGCAGTCCTTCAGGGATTCCTGTCTTGACTTGCTGTGTTGTCAGCTTTATTACCATCCTTCCTCCTCCTGGGGTAGGACACCTCCTTGGTGTGGGACTGCTTGGGATTCAGTCCTAATGGTTATAGCCTGCTGCAAGAGCTCCCACTCGAAGTAAGATAGTACAGTTACGTAAGAACTTACCATAACAGTAGATCTTCGAGAGGAGCTCTTGCAGCAGGCGCTGCTTTCCTGCTATCCATCCCCCAGGTGAGGTGTTCAGCATATCATCTACAGGCTTTGCTTCTTTCTCTTGTTAGGGCCCGTTTGCGGGTCTTGGCGGGGGAACTGGGGTGGAGCTGGGGTCGCCCCTTATACCGTGACCAACGTTGGGGTGGAGCTGACGTCAGGGGGCGGTCCCTGCTGGGTACTGCTAGCTAAGAATTTTTCTGGTTGGTCCTAAGGCATGTGATGTTAGTCCTAATGGTTATAGTCTGCTGCAAGAGCTCCTCTCGAAAATCTACTGTTACGGTAAGTTCTTATGTAACTGTACTTTTCAGCTACTGAGCTTTAAAGTTACAGACCAGATCTGCTAACTTGTGTGAGATAATTTCATACACAGACCAGTTATTTATTTATTTTACAGATATCATACAATAATCATAAGCAAAGGGGCAGAGCGTCACAGACCAGTAAGTGGAGAAAGTTAAAACTGGAAAACACTAGCTGCATTAAACATAATTGTTATAAATCTAACAGTTGCAATCTTTCAATGTATTAGAAAGTCACTCTCCAAGGTAGAGACATGCCCCCCCCATTTGCTTGGTAGATTTTAGCAAATAGTATGGCAAAAGAAAATAAACATGATAGAAATTAATATGTTTTGAGGTGAAATGGATGGCCTTTTCTTTCATATATTGGGAAAGGCAGAAAAAATTGGGCTAAATAATGAAACTTCAAAGAGGGGGAGAGAGAGAGATAGAGAGAGAGACAGAGAGAGAGAGACAGAAATTGAAAAATGTGAAAACAAGAAAAGTGGCATTAAACAATGAGGCCTGGATATTCAAAAGGGTTGCGCCATGCACAGACCACCAATGCCTGACGCGATATTCAAAGGAAAGTTGCGCTGTGTAACCTGCCGCATCGCAATGTGTCGCGCGCAAGTGCGGGGAGCGATTACAAGACACATGCGACATCCCAATATTCAGCCCGGGTGCAGCGCATATGCTGGCACAACTCCACCTTGCGCCGCTCAGGGGGGCACAGAGTTGTGCCTGGTAAAACTAGAAACAAGTCCTGGCCACCCACAGGCGAGCTGCGGTATTGCAGGGCGCAACACGGCAGTGCCACCTGCCCACCCAGAAAACAGTCCACATGCTCCCTGCCCAGGTAGCTTTGTGCCACCCCCCAATTGCCCAATCTTGGGCATATGTTAAAGAAATCCCTGGTGGTCCAGTGGACCGCTCTCCATCGCCCGATTGCGGGCATAAGTAACGGATATCCCTGGTGGTCCAGTGGAAACTCCCCCCAGCGCCTGATCACGGGCAGAAATAGTGAAAGACACCATGGTGGACCAGTGGTACCCCTCCCACCCACCCACTGAGGTCTCCTGCCACCCAACAGCCCCCCCCCAGTCAGCAGCGGGCGGCAGCACTCTGCCCGCATGCCACCCGGCCACCCACCGACTGACAGAGTACAGTACGGTCTGTATGCCTGTTGGTCCACTGCGTGGGACAGTGGGCGTGCAGACCATACTGTACTACACAGGCCTGATATGTGAATGAACAGCTGCAGATACCGATGAAGGCCTTGGGATGCCGTTATTAAAGGGAACATCCCATAATAAAACACAGCATAAGCCTGCTATAAAACTAACCCCAGTGAAAAACTGCTTGCAGAGAAAAAAGCATGCATCAGAAGAGTTTATCGCCTGATGTACGGCAGCACACAATGTAAAAGGTGACAAAAAAAGGAAGATGATAAAGCTGCACAGCCATCGGAAAGGCTTGGTAAAGATGATTCTGACATCAGAGTGCCTGAAAGGGAGGACCCTGAATCCAGTGATGATAAAAGTGAAAATAAAAGAGCCTTAGAGCAGGCACTGGAATCAGTGTCTACCAAAAAGTAATTGAAAGAAAATAATGTCACTGCCACTCCTTTTGCATGGAGAAAGGGAAAGGGGCAGGCAGATGGCACAGAAAAAATTCCCCCATCAGAGGACATATCAAAAATGTGGCTATTTTTCCAGGCAGTCCAGACCATGGGAAATCTGAATGAAATATCTGCCCCCTCCAACTCAGGCTCCAACCTGACGGAGGAAGAGTAGGAAAAACAATATGTGCACTTGGAGGAAGGTGACCCCAATGGAGTTAGAGAGCACACCTCAGCAAGATTTTCAGCATCCTGAAAGCCAAATTGAGGACTGCTCAACGTTTTCCTCATTTATCAGACAAATGGCTGATACTCTCAGCATCCCCCTACTAGAAATAGAGGAGGATGAAGAGGATCCTGATTTTATGGACATGCTGGGAGCAGCTCCCCAAGAACTATATTGCTTCCCATACATTAAGCACTTAAAAAGGCCATAGCAAAAATTACGGTTGCATCTCCGTCAGCTACAGCCATGGGCAGAAAATTGAGAGAAAATATTAGTTGGATGAGCTGGGATTGGAATATGTGTATGCCCACCTTGATCATCATGGTGTAGTACAGACTGCTGCTTGTGAGAGAGGAAAAATCACTTTGTCTGCACAGCCCCCTGAAAAGACTCTAAAAAATGGATACTATGACAAAAAAAAGGTTTATACAACAGCTTCCCTGTTGATCAGGCAGGCAGCTTATTCAGCATGTATAGCACAGTACCAAAAAGCACATTGAGACACAGTTCTGACATTGGCAGAAAGAGCAGATGATGGTTTGGCACAGGATGTAATTGCCACAGCAAGGTCAGCCGTGGTCAGATGCCACAAATTATCATTTCCACACTGTGGTGGACACTAATGACACTGCTGCCAGAGTTTTGACTCATGCAGTGTCATTATGAATGTTTTCCTGGCTAAGGACTACCATCCTTTCCCAGTATGCTCTAAACAAGGCCACAGATTTCTCCTTTGAGGGAGATTCGTTATTTGGTTATAAAACAGAGACCTACAAGAAAAAAGTGGTTGAATACAAAACCACTTTAAAAAGTAACAATGTGAGGATAAGGCCTCTATCTCCTACAGTTCATATAGAAGGGGAGGCAGAGGCAGGGGATGCTTCCCGAGAGCCTGTGTCTCTTATGCCCCTTACAAGTACCAATCACAAAGAGGTTTGTACTGTATAGGGGAAGGGGAAACGGGCTTCTAGGCATAATGCTACAGCTCCAGCACCTAAGCCCCAGCCAAAACAAAGCTGTACTGGAAGTAGTGGGCCAGGAGTTGCGTCTGCAGTTCAGACGCTTTCCAGACCTGCAGAAATGCAGCAGTTTTCCAGCTCACTCTACTACAGAAAAAAGTCTGCTGGAATTGGAAGTTAAAAAACTGTTAATATCAAAAGCTATAAAAAAAGGTTTCTGCCTCTCAGTGGGGCAGCAGCCTATTCTTAAGATACTTACTGACCCACAAGAAAAATGGGGAGTGGCGACCCATTTTTGAGCTCAGGTTTCTGGACAAGCATTTGAAAACAGAAAAATTCAAGATGGTCACACTAAGGACAGTGATATCATCTTTGCAGAAAGGTTATTGAACTGGGGTCCCTTTATATGAAAGACGCCTATTTTCATATCCCAGTCAGACAGTCTCCCAGAAAATACCTCAGATTCTATCTGGGGAATTGCCAATACTAGTTCACAGCACTCCCATTTGGTCTAACCTGAGCTCCAAGGGTTTTCACGAAGTGCCTGGCTAGTGGTGGCAGCACATCAGAAAAAACAAGGCACAGTGTGTTTTTTCCCTACCTGGATGACTGACTAGTCTCAGGAAAAACAGAACAAGAAGCAAGGTGCTCAGTTCATTCAGTAAAAAGCACCTTGGAGAACCTGGGATTCTTGATAAACCTGCAGAAGTTCCAGCTAGAGCATGTTCAGGTACAGGTACAGGACTTCATAGGTGCAGAGCGTAACACTCTGCAGGGAAAAGCTCTTCTCTCGCAGGCCAGAGTTACAGCTTTGATAGCAACAGCAGAGTCTTTCCCAGCAGGTCAGCCAAGACCTGCAAGAGACTTCCTACAGTTACTAGGGCACATGGTTGCATCCACAGCTGTGGTTCAGTGGGCCAAGTTCCAAATGAGAGATGCCCAACTGGTCCCAAAGATGGGATCCACTTTCAAATGCCAGTGAAAAAAACACTAGTGGAATCATTACAGTGGTAGAAGAAAGAAAGCAACCTTAGAGAGGGCATTCACTTCCCCCCAGCAATCACTAACAAGTATTCTTATTATGGATGCTTCACTCCTTGGGTGGGGTGACTACCTGCAGGACCTCATGGTGAGTGGCATATGGAGCCCATAGGAGTCACTATAACACATAAACATCCTGAAGCTCAGAGCAGTACTGTTAACAGGGCAGTCTTTCTCCTCCCTGCTACAGGGTCAGTCTGTCCAAATCAGGACAGACAACCCCACAACAATGTATTACATAAACAAGCAGGGAGGAACAAGATCCTCAAAACTGTGTACAGAGGTAATGAGGATCTGGGACCTGGCATAGTCCTTAGAAGCAAACATTATTTGCAGTGCATCTACCAGGCTAAGACAATGTCCTGGTAGATTCTCTAAGCAGAATCAGCCCAGGAAATCACAAATGGACCTTAAACCAGCAGGTTCTGGCCACAGTGTTCAGAAGGTGGGACACTCCCAATATAGACCTGTTTGCATCTTTAGAGAACTATCAGCTTCTGCAGTTCTGTTGTAGACCACCAGCCAGAGGAACAGTCCCGGAGGGTGCCATGGTACTGGACTGTACAAGGAAGTTTTTGTATGCCTTCCCACCATTCCCATTCATTCAGAAAGTACCCCTGAAACTCGAGAAGGAACCTGCAGCAATGATCATGATAGCTCCAGACTGGGCCAAACAGGCCTAGTACTCGATGCTTCTGGTCCTGTCACATCAGATAAAAGACCCATATAAAAAAAAAAAAATATTCCTTCATCCAAAAAAAGAATTGGCAGAAAAATGAAGTCCAAAATCTTTTTCATATGAAAGCATCCTTTTAGTATGAACGAAAACCATGCAAAAAGGATTCCTTCATACAAAAAGAATTTGGGGAAACAAAGTCCAAAATCTTTCTTTGTATGAGGGCATCCTATTTCACATGAATGAAAAAAAACGCATGAAAACCTTTATACGAAAAAAGATTTTTAATTTTTTTTAAACTTAGATTTTTATTTAAAGTTTCTATAGGGCACAGGTACAGTAGAAATTATAGCAGAGGTACATTTCTTGTATCGTCATGAAATAACCTAGACATAATATTGTTAATCCTGGTGGTATGCAATGTATAATCAAGTCCAAGTTGTGTTTCGGGAGATGAAGCCAACTAAATATAGGTAGACAAAACAGAAGCCGATACTAACCCAAAGTATGCATTATAAAAGATTAGAATCAGGGATATTCAAATCCCCAAATGCATCCTAAAATGTGTGGGGAGGGGGGTAGCACAGTTTACACGGGCCCCTACATCTTCTCCTGGGCCCTCGATCTCATCTCTGGGTCCCCAACTTATGGATGACTGGCCCGGTGAACATCCGACTTCTTTACTGGGATGAGCCTACACTAAGGGTCACCTCCCACATCTAAAACCAAGCTTCGCTCCTCTAAGCCCTCCCAGTGTGCATTAATATATATCCAGGCCCCGAGGTTTTAAGGGACCAGGTCTGGTCTATGGGTTGAAATCATCAGGAACCATATAGTCCAGTGGTTCATAACCTTATCTAATGTTCCCTGTAATTTAGCTGTCATAATTTCCATTGTGTAAATCTTGTAAACCAGGTCCTCCCAAAGTTTCACTGAGGAGGAGGGTCTGGTTTTAACCAATTTCTACTAATAGTCTTCTTAGCCGCTGTAAGAAGGACCAAGGCCAGGTACACCTTCTGTTTTTGCCTAAAATATGGTGGGAAGTGCAGCAGAATGGCTGTTTCAGGAGACAAATGAATCAATTCCGGTAACAATTCAACCAGAACTTGTGAGACTCCCTCCCAGAACTGAGTAAGGGAAGGGCAGAACTGAAAAATGTGGGCATGTGTGGAGACCTCTGCCCCACAACCCCTGCAGCACGAGAAAAGAATTTAGACTTGATTCTTTTTTTGTATGAAGGGGTCCTTTTTTGTATATTTTTTTCATTCATACAAAAAATGCCTTCATGTGAAAAAAGAACCGAAAAAAAAAAAAAGTCCAAATAATTTTTTCGTGAAGAAATCCTTTTTCATGTGCCCAAATTCCTTTTTTGTATGGCCATATGAAAAAAGAAAATCTAGTCACGAGAAAGGATTTTAAAATGAAAAAAAAAACATATTTTGGGGCCAGCTTTCTAAGAACTAAGTGCAGAATCCAACTGATGGAGTCCCGATTAGCAAGATATATGTGGTGCTGCATGTGAAGGATGTCATTTTTGTGGGTTTTGAAATAAAAAAAAAAAAGGCAAGATGGCAGCCATATGAAAAACATTTTTTTCCTGAGAAAAAGGATTACATTCATATGAAAAAGGATCAATTTTCGTATGGAGCAAATTATTTTTTCGTTTCAAGCAGCTATCCAAAAGACCGTACTGAGCATGCTCAGAACCAACATTTTTTAATTTTATAACTTTGGAATGGATTAATATTTTTTCACCAGACCAGTGTGTGGCCTAGGTCCTTTCTACTCTGAAAATTTCAGGTCAAAATTCCAAACTGTCTGGGCACTAGGTGATGGTAACAGCTAAAAAACCCTGGTTATTTTCCACTTTTTTTGCTGTACGCATATTGGAATTCACACATCCGACCAGAACAAAACTTGGCATGTTAAGACATCTACCCCTCCCCCGGAAACTGTGCATGCAAAATTTTGTTCAAATCTTTTGAACGATTGTGAAGCTATTAAAGTGCAGAGTTTAAGGTTTAACGTAGAAACCCCTGCTCAACCCTAACTCATCCCTCTCAGCTGCTGCCCTTTACTCATGCTTCCGCTGAGGCCCCTCATGTCTTCCCACCTTCCTGACCTCTGCTGCCTCTACCTCTAGCTCTTCTTCCCTTCTCCCCCCCTCCACTTCCTATATCCCTTTGGTTCCTGCTGACAGTAGTCCTACGTAGCATTCAGTGCATAGTATTCTATCTTCTGTATCTCATGTGTCTTGCTCTGACTTGGTCAACACTTCCTAAACTTACCTTTATCTTTTTATTGTTGCATTGTACATTTATACCTGTACTCTTACTGTTGCATTGTACATCTTTACCTGTACTCTCACTGTATAATTAAGTTTCTTGTTTATTGCCCATATATGTTCTTGTTATCACCTATATATGTTCCTGTAATGTTCAATTTTTTTTGCTTATGTAACACCCGGGTTGACCCTGAAAATGAGACTATTTTTGTCACAGTGGTCTTACCCGGATACCAGAACTCAAATAAATAAATAGAATGGCACTACTGCGCCACTATTATAAATGATATGCAGTGGGCTGACTCAAAATATACAATTTATCTTCAGGTGTGAGGGAGCAGGACAATCATTCACAAGTGGCAGAGCCACGAGTGAGTTGTGAAAGTTCTACCCACTTACAAGCAATGACAAATTGCCTATCTTGAGTCAGGCTATTGTATATTCAATATGTACAACAGTAGTTTACGGGTTATAGTGTTTAAATCTGCAGTTTTATTTGAAGATTTTGCTGTTTTCCTTTTAACAGCTAGTGTCAGTGCTGTGCTAGACATTGTGACGTCCTCTATATTGTGAACGCTGCTCTTTTATTTGTTCAGTATTCCACTGTGATGACAGTAACCTTAAAATATTTATTGTGACAGTAACAACAATATTTTTTATATGTTGCTGTTACTGATGTCAGTAGCTAAGATATCTTTTTATCTCATCATTTGTACCCCCACTCCTGTTGTGTGTGTGTGTGTGTGTGTGTGTGTGTGTGTATAAAAAAATATACGTATACACAATATATATCTATAGAGTGGCAAAGCCACGAGTGGTATATCGAGAGTTCAGTGAAAGCAAGTGGAGATATTTCTACTATCTCACTCTCGACCATGTCATATTCAATGTGTATGACTGGTGTGACTCTGCCTTCAACCAGTCAGGACTGACAGGAACTCCATTCCAAACTCTGCTGTAGTGACCGAGCTGGAACACCCAAAATTCTGTGCTGTATTTGCTGATCTTTTTTTTTTTTTACATTGAATCAACTTTATTGTTTTAAAGAATATAAAATCCATCAATAGAACATTAATACAAAACACTGAACAAGGAACCCAAAACACCCCCAACCGTCCTCCCCCAGCCTCCCTATTCCCTTCACATACGGAGTGTGTATTACCACCCAACAACTATATAACTCAAAGGGTAATGCATAATGAGAAACCATATGTTACAGCAGCATGTGATGGGAAACCAGAGAAAGTCCAAAAGAAGTTAATTCAAGTAAAGGGCATGAAGTTTGCCCCATTTCTTATTAAAAAGGGGCAGGCGATGACAGGAACCGGCAATCAGGCATTCAGTCCGGAGAGAGAAGGAAAGCTCATAGCCATTCACAGTATGAGATAGGTGACTGGTCCAGCCAGTGTCTAAGAACCAATTTTTTAACAGCCAAGAAGATGAGAGCCATATGGTATCTCCTCGACCGAAATCTGGGAATAGTCACCAATAATACATACCTGGGGTCTTCTAGTCCCAGAAGGGCGTCAGTCTGTTCCTCAGTGTGTACCCACAGGGGAGAAACATTCTCTCAAGACCTTAAGATGTGCAGCAGGGTCCTATCTGCTTTGCCACATCTGGTGCAGGTAGGAGAGGGGAGGCGACCCATCTTAGCCAACTTGACAGGGGTATAGTACATATTATTTAAAATATGGTATTGGGTAAGTCTTAGCCAGTCCTGAGTTAGGTAGGTGTAGAGATCCTTCCAAAGCCGTGGCCAGTTGAAGGTAAAATCAGGCATCAAAGATTCCCATGTCTTGGAAACAGCTGGGGAAGAGGAATGGGAGGTGGTAAGCAAACACAAGTATAAGCAGGAGATGCCATGGGGTTTGAGCGCTAGATCTTGGATCTGGTTAAGGAGGTTGCTGAGTGCAGAGGGTTTTAGAGAAGGGCCAAATTGTTTCATTGTCAGATGGCGCAGTTGATAAATTTTGAAGATGCTTGTTGCGCCTACTTAGGGAATTTCACTAGTAATTCTGGTGAAGTAAGAAGAGAGGTCTGGGAGTAGAAATCTGACACTCTGAGTTCCTGGGGGATAGGAAGCAAACCCGGAGTCAATGGGCGTTCCCCAGTCTTGATGTTTACGTTAAAAAGGATAGGTTGTGAAAATTCTTTAGTAGGAGGCACAAATTTGTGAGAAGACTTTGATAGAGACGTCGATTGGAGAAGAACCCAGTGAAGCCGGAAGAGATTTCCAAGGAGAGAAAAGAATAGTAGCGGGAGAGAGATTGTGAGCAGAAATCAGGTGGGATTCTATCTGTAACCAGATGGGAGTATAGATATCTTTGGATGGGGCACGAGAAGTGGAAAGCCATTTACCACACTTGTAAAGGTAGCTGGCCCAGTAACAGAATAAGAAATTAGGTAGTCAAAGTCCACCTGATTCTTTAGGGAGCCCCAGTTTGAGGTAGGAACACCTGGGGGACTTATCTAACCAAATATGAGGTGGCAAGTGAGTGGATACGTTTAAAGAAGGATAAAGGAAGCCAGATATTGAGCATATTTAAGGGATAGAAAAGTCTAGGAAGGATATTCATTTTAACAATATTAATTCTACCCCATAGCGAGATTGGGAGATATTTCCATCGTGATAAGTCGTGTTGTATGACGACCAGAAGATCCTCTAAGTTCAGTTTCTGCATTAGCGAGAGATCCATAGTAAGAAATATTCCAAGATATTTGATAGATAAGGGGGACCATCTCATACCAAAAGAATTGAGTTCCTGACTACAAACAAGATGGTTGAGAGGATATATTTCGGTTTTATTAAGATTCAGTTTGTAGTTAGAGTAATGACTGAACTGGTCAATTACTTTCAAGGCCTCCGTAAGGGAAGAAACAGGGTTAGAGAGATGCAGTAAGATGTCATCCGCATATACCGAGAGAGAGATGGTGCCAAGTTACCAATAGGAATGCTTTGTATGTTATGAGAGGATTTAAGGCATCTGAGTGGTTCAAGGTACACGTTAAAAAGGAAGGGAGAGAGAGAGAGAGGGCAGCCTGACCGGTGCCTGTGTGGAGGGGGAATGAAGAGGAGAAAACGCTGTTGCGGTAGATTTTAGCTGATGGGGAGGAGTAGATCATTTGACGCCATTGTAAAAATGAGGGGGGGGCCCATCTTTCATAAGGTTAACCATAGAAAGGACAGTCAACTCTTATCAAAAGCCTTTTCGGCTTCGAGAGAGATCAGAGCCATAGGAAGAGGAGAAGCATTGGCTACTTGGGAAAAGTGGCATATCTTATGAAGGTGATCAACAGAAGATCTCCCCGGAACAAAGCCAACTTGTTTGGGACTAAGTAAGCACAACCAAACTTTCCTAATTCTCGTCACTAGGATTTTAGTCAGGATTTTATATCGCAGTTTAATAAGGAAATAGGCTGGTAACTTGCAGGTTGAGAAGGTGGTTTATCTGGCTTGAGCAGAAGAATAATAGTGGCTTCTAGGATTGAAGGGTCTAACAAAATGGCTGAAAACATAAATTGGTAAAGATGGAGCAGAAGAAGGGAGAGATCTTTAAGGAAAAGTTTGTAGAAGTTCAACAGAAAGCTATCCGGTCCAGGAGCCTTATCTAGTGTTAAACTGTTAATGGCAGTTTCCACCTATGCCAAGGAGATGGGGTGGAGAGGAATGCACAGTGATGATCCAGAAGACAGGGTAGTGGAGCGGAGTCAAGGTGGGAAGAGATTTCTTCGGTGGTTGGTGGAAGTGGGATGCCAGCCGTATAGATTACAGTAAAAGTGTTCAAAAACCGATACAATCTCTCTGGAGAGTGTTTTTATGGAACCATCCGGGGCAGAAATAGAAGGTACGAGTCTCGAGGCCTCCAGCTTCTGTAGACGGAGAGCAAGCAGCCACCCTGCCTTTTCTCCTTGCTCAATATACTTGGTTTGTGTCTTCAGGATGATATATTCTGCTTTTTTCCTGCAAGAGATTGGAATATTTGTCCTGGAGGGACAGTAGTGCCTGTAAAGAGTCTGGGGAGGAGGTGGGAGAAAGAGATTGCTCCAGGGTAGGAATTTGGATAAGTAAGGAAAGGGCTTCTGATTAACATACTAACATACTAAAATGCCAGCAGAATAGGCCTAACAGTCTTTTGTGTCTGCTCGTTTGGTCAGCCCCCACCCTGGGAGCTGACCTTGCTGCCCCCCTCTCCGGCTTCTTCCTTCCCAGTCCCGGATATTCTCGCTGCACTGGTTTTTACTTCCAGAACCCTTCCCCTGTACCTGTCCCACCCCCTCTTGAACCCCTCCACCGTCTCTGCCTCCACTAGCCCCCTGGGCAGCGCATTCCATGGCTCCACCACCCTCTCAGTGAAGTAGCACCTCCTTCTTTTCCCCTGAATCTCCCACCTCCAGATTCCACCCATGCCTCTAGTTGCTCCTCTTCCTTCTCGAGCACCCTGACTGCTCCTCCCTATTTACTTCCTTCATGTACCTGAAGACCTCTATCATGTCCCCCCGGTCCTTTCTCTCTTCCAATGTGTACATATTTAGCTCTTCGAGCCTCTCCCCATAGGTCCTATCCCCAAATCATTTTGGTAGCCCTCCTCTGGACCCTCTCCAGGAGTTCAGTGTCCCTCTTTAAATGTGGCCTCCAAAACTGCACACAGTACTTGAGGTGCGGCCTCACCAAACAGTTATACAGTGGGAGTATCACTTCCCTCCTTCTGGAGGTGATCCACCTAGCGATGCATCCAAGCATCCTGTTGGCCTTTGCCGCTGCCCTTCTACAAGTCTCCGAGTTGTTCATCTTGACATCCACCACCACCCCAAGTCCCTCTCAGCCATCGAGACTTGTAGCATTCCCCCCCCCCCACACCGAGGTGTACACTTGGCCCGGGTTTCTGGCTCCCAGGTGCAGTACCTTGCATTTCCCTGCACTGAACCTCAGCTTCCACTTTCTAGACCACCTTTCCAGAGCCTCCAGGTCCCCCTGTAGGGCCACCCTCTCCTCCTCCCCATCCACCACCCCCAGTTTTCAGTCATCTGCAAAGAGACTGATCTCACTCCTGATACCCTTCCTTATGTCAGAGATGTAAGCGTTGAACAGGAGGGGCCCAAGGACTGATCCCTGAGGGACTCCACTAATGACCCTCCTTGGGGATGAGACTATCCCGCGAACCACGACCCTCTGAGTCCGGTCCTGGAGCCAATTGTCTATCCATCTGATCATCTGGTTCCCCACCCCCAATTCTCTCTGTTTATCCAACAGGCCTCCATGAGGAACAGAGTCTAATGCCTTGCTGAAGTCAAGAAATAGGACATCCACTGGTCTACCCAGGTCCAAGGCACTCGTCACCCAGTCATAGAACTCCACAAGGTTTGTCTGACACGATTTCCCATGGACGAATCCATGCTGTCTTATCGTCCAGGCCTCCCAACTTTTCCAGGTGTCCCCCCCCAGTCTCTCCTTGACAATGCCCTCCATCACCTTGCCTACCACCGATGTCAGGCTGACGGGCCTGTAGTTCTCTGCCACCTCCCTTGATCCCCCCTTGTGGATAGGCACTATATGCGCCACCTTCCAGTCCTGGGGCACCCACCCTGTCCTCAGAGAGATGCTGAAGAGCTCCGCCACGGGTTTCACCAGGACATCCGCCAGTTCCTTCAGCACTCTGGGATGTAATTTATCTGGCCCTGGTGCTTTCTGTGTCTTAAGGGACCTGAGGACTTCCCTCACACTCTCTGTCATGATTTCCACCTCCGCTACCTCATCCCCCTGCTTTACCTTCCCCCACCTGCCAGTGATGCCCCCCTTCCCAGACCCGCCAATCGGTAAGGGCCCCCCCTCCTCAGTTTCACCGTGTCCTCCCATGTATGATATAGCCCCCCAATTTTCCTTGGTGAAAACTGAGGCGAAGTACTCATTTAGTACCTCAGCCAGCTCCCCTGGGTCTTGTGCCCATCCCTCCCTTGTTTTAATCCTGCTAATCTGCCCCTTCACCCTTCGTTTTTCTCCAATGTGTCTAAAGAACCCCTTGTTCCCTCTCCTAATTTCCCTGGCCAGGTTCTGCTCCTTCCTTGCCTTAGCTGCCCTCACCACCCTAGTGGCCCTTCTGACCATCAGCTCATACTCCCCTCGGTCCCTTTCACTCCTTGAGCACTTGAATTTCCTATAGGCCGCCTTCTTTCCCCTCACCACCTCCTGAACCTCCCTGGTCCACTAGCAGGGTTTTCAGGCCCTACCGCATTTTCGTCTTACTCTTGTGCAGGTGCTGGTAGCATCCTGCACCCCCCTCCTGATGATTTCCCACCTACTGGCAGCTGACTGATTCTCTACAACGCTTCTGATTGGAGGCCCAGTGAATAAATTCTCCTTGCAAAAAGCATTTTAAGGCACACCATTCGTGGTCTCCTCTCAGTACCGTGTTCTGATTAGAGGAAATGAAGGACTGAATGAAAGTTGATATCCTGGAGACCAAATGGTCATCCTTGAGAAGCTGAGTATTAAGTCTCCATGAGGTATCCCACTGTAAATCAACATCGGGGGTAAGTAATGTCCAAGCTACCGCATAATCAGGGAGCACAGTGGGTTCCAGGCCTGCATTGCGTAGACCGGGAAGAAGCGAAAGGCTGGTGAGAACATAATCCAGTCTAGAAGAGGTGTGCTGTACCATTGAGTAGAAGAAGTATGAGCGGGACAGTGGATTGAGAACCCGCCAGGAGTCACAAAGAACCAGTAAATCCATAAACTCCGATAGGGCGTGCTGTGCTGTGCTGATGAGAGAGGTTTGAGGGTGTAGTTTGAATGGTCGCGGTCTTGAGTGGGAGGAAGGTTCCAGTCGCCACCTGTAATCAAAGGGAGAGAAAGACATGGGGCCAGTTTGTCAGCTACTTCCATAAAAAAGGTTGGGTCATCTCCCACTGGTCCATAAACACTGCCCAAAACTAATTCTCGGCGATCAAGCAGACCCTTAACAAAAACATATCTTCCCAATGGGTCAGAGATGACTTGGTCCACCTGAAGGGAGGTTTTATGGTTCACTAACACTACTACTCCTTTACATGAGGACAAGTCACCAGAGGCAAACACCTAGCCAATACCCTGTCTGCGGAGCTTGATTGCCTCATGGGGAGGAAGGTGCGTTTCTTGAAGAAACGTAATATGAGCATGAAGTAAGGAAATATGTTTGAAAACCTGGTACCTTTTGAGCAGTTCTCTGATTTCTCTAACAGTCCAAGTTAAGAATTTAATTAGGTTGCTGGCCATAATCACAGCAAATAAAATGACATATAACAGAACTAATACCAGAAAGACACACTCCGCCCCCCCACCCCCTTCCACCAAGCAAAACAGCCATCAGATACAGAGAGACCACAAGTAAACACTGTAACCTAGAGAGCCTAACCATGCTAAAATTATTATTCCCCTCTGAATCACAATAGAGAGGAGGCCGGTGAGGTCCCGCCCCCCCTACACCCGCCGTTGATTAATATGGAACAAACCGTTGAATATACTTCAGTAAGTATCCCACCTCAAATCTATCCCAACCCCCCCCCATCCCCAAAACTATTTACACTGGTCCTACGAATTGGCGGTGCCCCCAAAGAAAGAACAAATACGAGAGTCCATAAGGATCAAACCCCTAAAGCCCTGAATACCCCTACTCCATTGCACATGAGTCTGGGAGGATAATTAAGTAAAAGTTGGGAAGGTCATAGAGACCCAGATAAACTTTAAAATAGAAGTCCCTTTCCCAAGCAGTAGTTTTAACTCCCAGGTCCTGGTATAGGGAGAGATTGAAGATATGTGGGAGAAGGTTCAGGGCCCCCCCCCTTAAAACTATCCAGGATATGAAACTCAGCAAACCATGGGGCTAACCATCCCGAATAGCCCCCCACCCAGTCCCGCTCATTCACTCAAACAATATCCACATTAAGATCTGAGATAATACAAGTACAGTCATACTAAATCAGGAGCACACAAATCCTGACCTACCTGCTATGAGGGAGACTTCAGCCAGGAAAGGGCGTGGTTCCACCAGTGCAGTTTTGGTAAAAACAGGAAGAGACAAAGGTATAGGGCTGAGGAGGGGAAAATAGGACAGGTTAATTAGGGGCATAATCGCGGGGGTGGGGGGTGACAGCGGAGCTTAGATCCAGCAACGTCGAGTACAGAAAGAATTACTAGGAGTGCACTCTGGTGGACCCAACAAATCCCAAACATGTGAATCAAAATGCAACATTACCCCTTCAACTAAATTAGGCAAGTGAATCAGTATAAGTAATCGCCATGGGGAGGTAGCCCCCTTGAGAATCAGGGAGTTTGTACAGTTCCAAATTCCTCAGAGGGAACCAAAATAAGGTAGGACCCGGTCTGCCTGGACTTCTACCCTCCGGGGAAAAAAAAAAACTCAGTCCAACAGTTCCATAGCCCCCAACAACAGCTGGAAGGTTCTGGACAGATTGAAGGGGAGAGCTAGCAGATCAGGCCCTTACATCGGCAGTAGGCCTATTCCAAGAGAGAAACCAGCATTGGGGGATCCAGGACATGCCAGGAAGAAACCAGGAGGCCAGGTCCGAACTGCAAATTGGGTCTCAGTTGAGTGATCAACTTCCAAGAAGCAGTCCCATTGAGGTAAGAGACCAAGGCAGCAGAAAAAAGGTAAAATCAAATTTAGTCATGCGAGACATCCCAGTTAAAGGAAAGCCAGTCAGGGGACCTTAAAGAAGTAGTCGGGTGGCTAGGTTGGTGGAGGTTTGAGTCTGAGAATCATAGGAGTGCCAGGTGCCATCAATATGGGTTTGCAAGTGGGCTGGATAAGCCATCCAAAACTTCAGGCCAGTTGCAATTAACTTATTAACGATCGGATGAAATGCAGCCCGTTTTTGTCGAGTCTCCAGTGGGAGGTCCTGTGTGAAACAAAGGTGCTTCCCTTTCCATAAGATGGCTTGCAGTTCTCTTGTTTTTGTCAGAATGTGTTGCTTCTCCAGGTAATTCAGAAATGTAATTATTATGGGCCTTGGAGGTGCAGTGTCAGGTGGTCGAGGTCGGAGGGAACGATGGGCTCTTTTGATAAGATAAGAGGGATTATGAGGAGATGGCCCCACCACTTTGTTCAGAAGCTTCTGAATGAAGGTGATCATTGGGGAGCCTTCCTCCGCTTCTGGCAGCCCAAATATTAAAATGTTTCTATGACTGCGGCCCTCGAGGTCCTCAGTCTTAAGCTGGAGCTTAGTTAGCTGTTGCCACAACTTGTGCAGTTCAGGATCAGTTTTGTCTTGCCAGGTTTCTAAGGAGGTGGTACGAGATTATGAGTTAGCAATCCTGCGGCCCAGGTCTCCCATATCCGAGCGGAGCGATTTTAACTCAGCAGCTGTGTCTCTGAGAGTTTCTTTAAAAGGTAGTAGCTCCTGAAGAAATCTATCTTTGGTAAGTGGGATGGCTGAGGTAGAGGGCCCAGACTGCTTAGCAGTTTGAGGGGTTTGTGCTTTATATTTCTTGGCCTGCTTTTCGGGGTCGCTGGTGGGTATGCTGGTATGGGCTCTGCCTATGTTTGTCTCCTTATCATGGCTAAGATGGCGATTGCGATGATCCAGAAATGGAAATCTGAGTGCAGCAGACAGTCAGCGACAGGAATATGTGGTTACTGCTCTTGGCTTTAAGAAATTAGCAATCGATTAAGGCGGATGAGTGAGACGGGTGGCAGGAATCAATGGGATGAGCTACTATGGCGCTGAGAGCATCACGTGATCTCTGTATTGGTTGACCTGCAGCTACTCTCCCCCCCCACCCCGCTTTGTAACACTGCCCAAATGATGTGAACTAAAATAACACATTTTAGATACAAAAGTGTGACCTTTGCTGTCTCTATTTAAGAATGTCACTCAAGATCTCTGCTTGAGGAAAAGCTGCCCATGAGATCTGTCGAGCATTCCCGCATGGTGGCAAGAAACAGCTTTGAAATTAAAGCCAAGATCCACACCTGCACCAGCCTTAGTGCCATTAGTATTGAAAGTATTTAAAACAACCACCATTCTCTTTTAAAGACATCCTGACTCGGGGAGACGTGCTGAAAGGAAAGTTGTACTGCACTACAGCGGCTGAAGAGGGACACGTTTGCTCCCTTTAAAACTGCTCCTATGTAAAGATATACTGTGTGTGTGTGTGGGGTAGGGTTTATTTTAGTATTTTAGGACTGAGACAGCAGTCCAGCTTCACGTTGACAGATTTCCATGTAAAATGGCACAAAAAGAATGTTCAACGCGAAGTAGCTGCAGTCACAAGCTAGCAGTGGTAGCGCTACTGCAGGTTGTTATTGTGATGTACCCAGTTTGAAGAGATAGGACCTGTGATGTACCCAACATGAAGATATCACTGCAATCTAACTAGTGGCCTGTGAGATAGTAGTGATATCTTGAGTGAGGGAGACCCACACCTGTAGCTATATGTAGATTGCATGTTCTGGCTAGATGCCTCATTTAGGCCCGGCAGATTTCCAGCCCCAGCAGCCCTGCTTGCCATCACTCTTAAGCCATGGGTTCAGGTGGTATTGAGGGGTAGGGCCTGTCACTCTAACAGCTGTCATTTTCCTCATGAGATTTTCTTCTCTTGTCCTTTTCTAACCCCCCATTGGTACCACTGAGGCCTTGAGCACATGCAGAAAGTCCCAGCGGAGGAACACGTTTTCGGATCCACAGCAGGGGTTACTGTGGTGGTAGAGCAAGGTGCCACCCTTCCTTGGTTTTGATGCGCTAGCATCAGCAGCAGTTCCCAAGTCCTAGCAGCCCGAGCATTAATGCCTCGGGCTTGCTTACAGACCCGAGTCCCCTGCATAGTAATGCAGCACATTACCATTGGGCCATCAGTGACCTGCATGGACTAAAACCTTTTACCTTGACGCTCCTTCTTATTTAAAGATACAAAATGTTGTCCCTCTAATTAATAAGTTTAACAAAATTAAGAGTGGGGTGGATGAAAAATATTAAAACAGTTTTGCTCCCCTCTCCAACAAAAGTCCAGTGATAAACATGTTTAACTTTTTTCTGGCCTGCAGACACATTTTCTTGAATCAAGTGGATGTTTTTCTTGCTATGTGATCAAACTATCTAAAGCAAAGCCAATTGGCATTCTTTAAAAGTGACTTTTTGCAATCACCCTGAAGAATGGTGGGCCCTGTTCTCAGTCGCTAGGAATGGTGGCACAAAGTGGGGGTTGGGAGGGGGAACTTGTTGCCTAGTTGTGCTGCCACTTTATAGAGCTATACACAGACAGACAAAGGCAGAATGCAGCTTGCAGAACAGGATGTTAGAGCCTAGCATACTGGATTGTGACTTTGTGTGTATTGCATGTCACAGTGTCATGGTGCAAACTACTTGTCCTTGGGCATAAATGAACATCCAGACCAGTAGTCTCACCTCTCATCAGCTCTGATGGTTGAATATGTCCCTGATGTGGCATGCACTTCAACCAACCCTCCCTAGATGCAGTAAATCCCCTGACCTTTGATGTTGACAGTCCTCCTAGTCTTATCTCCTGGTTTATTGTTCACCTGGTTGCAACACTATAATAGGAGGCTATAGTATGAAAAATGAGGCCTATCAAGCTTTTTGTGAATTGATTCCACCTTTCCCATATGGTACAATGTCATTTGCAACCAAACAGGGAGGGATTGTGCTCCTCCATTCTGTATAGTTTGAAGCATGTGCAGAGTCGCCTTTGACCCTAAGTGGTTGCAGAGACCACTTGGTGCCACTGATTGCAAATGAGAATGTAGTTCAAAGTGTCTGAGCGTGAGAGCCGAGTGACATCCAGTGTTTGAGGCCTTAGTCTTTTATGGCTGATGGCCTGGGTCTGGGTCTCTGCTGGAGTTGCAAGTGAAAGCAGTTTGTCTCATGAGGGCTCTCTGAGACATGGTGCTGCATGTCCATGATGCAATAGTTATCCATCAGGACATGTGTCTGTCAGTGTGGAAGATTCCCAGGGATGTATTGTTGGCTTCTTGGGTTGCACATGTTGCTAACTGAACTGTAACGAGGTATGCTAAAGCGGCTCCAAAGAAACACTGCTGGGCTTCCAGAAATGGGTCTGGGTCCAAGGTACTGAAGCCTTGCCCTGCTAGACTTCTAGCTGAACATAAATTCACTTAAGAAAAAAACAAAACAACACACACATACAATGGCCCGAGACTGAATGAGCACTGTGTCTTGAATGACTTTCACTCCCAAACCCAGTGCAGTGGTGCTTGAGTAGAGCAACGTGGGGATGTGGAAGTCTGCAGTGGATGTTACCAGTGGCCAAATAGATGAATTCAGTTTCTGCTGGTAAGAGTACCTTAGCTTTATCAAGCAATGAATACATCACTTGAAAAAAAAAAAAAAAAAAAACAGACACCAACAAGAGAAAATCTTGTGTTTCAAATTGACAGCCCTGTTATCTTTCCTTTGACAAGACTTTTTCATTAAGTACCAGACACAAGCCTCTGTGGTTCTCATAATACACAAGACAATGACAGGGTTTAGTGTTTGCGTATAGCTGTAGTATCAGTTTTGCAAGTCCTTTAAGCTTGGTAGAGACATCTGAGACATTGACAGCCTGGCTGATTTGAATTTTGACCTGTGGCCAGGCTCAAGAGTGGTATACTCTGTTGCTGGATTTTATTGCAGGCAGTAAAGCTTCAGTTGTTAACATGCTTCTGCCAGCATAATGTAAAACATGAACCCCCAACATGAACTTGAGCCTTATAGAGCGTCTTACTGACATGAAACAGAATTTTCAAAACACAGCCCTAGATGGGATTCAGTAAAGGACTAGTGCAGTTTTATATGGAAAAACTAACCATATTTTAGAGTACTTAATTTATGGCTGGAGTTGGAGGCAAGCTGTAATTCATGAACCATTGGATGCAGTTGAGTTATATGGTATCTGGCAAATGGAAAAGAAATATTGAATGCCACACAAGCAGATCTCATTGTTTTTATTTTATTATACTGGTTTATTGTTATTAGGCACCAAAGTGGTGGAACAGACTCCCTGTCCCTTCCTGGTTGGTACATGTGCCAGCCAAGTACCTGCCTCCCCCTTCCAGCCATCTGTGCGCCGGTATGAGTGCGCCCATCATTAGGGAACCACAATGTCAAATTCGCCATCCCCTCCCCCCCCGGAGTTGGAATATTTAGTTGGGGAGGTACGGGGGGGGGGGCACAGCACCCCACATATAAAACGATCAGCAAATTTAAATCCTTGTGCCGTAATGACAGGCGGTTCCAAGGTTGGAACCCCCGGCCTCCTGTGTTCACTCTTGAACCTAGGTCACCGGTACGATGTACTGGTAATGGTCACGAGGCGGCACTACCCCACTGATAGTTTCAAACAGTGGTTGTGCTTTTTATTTATTTATTTATTTATTTTTGAATGTTTCTTGTCATTAGGTTCCTATAGCTGAGTAACAGCAGTGGTTTTTCAACATGTTGATCTTGTTAAGATCCGGGTAGGAACCATGACTTACAACATGTTTTGTTTTTTGCTTCATGTTAATTTTGTTTTGGTTTATTGGCTGTTGCTTCAAACTCAGACGCATGTTTTGTGGCCTTGGGGTACATTATAGCAGCAGCTCTTGGTTTAGAATTTTAACTTAGGTTGCGGGTTTGTGGTTTAATTGTTAATTTATTTAGGTGTACTGTTGGTTGTATTTGCCTGTTCTGCTGCACTAGTGGTGAAGTCATACCCCACTTGCGGCAGTTGATCTGTAATATTTATTATACACATAGTTGTTGGGATATTTGCTGCTGATAAGTTTTTTAGTTAGCAGGTATGTTTGTGTTATAACCCTAGTTGGGTTGGGCAATTAAGTGTATAGGTGGCATAGTGATAATGTACTCTTTTGGTAGTTTCATTTTGGTTGTTGCACACTGTTGATATTATTCTAATGCTGAGGTCTGGGGCTGGGAGACACTTCCAGTTGTAGCAAGCCAAAAATATGCTTAAGGCATGTCACAATATATTTTCCCATTACGATAACCCTGAAAATTTGATCATGGTTATTGTAATGTTCTGATATAACGGCATCTTGTTTGGGTTTTGTGGGAGGGGACCCTCCACCTCCAAAATGTTTATAGATGCAGCATTTTCACCATAACATGAATTGATGCTTTGAGAATGGTGGTGCTATGTGTATATTGCTCTTTCTCCCCCATCTGCCTTTCCTAGTGAAGGTCTGTGCATGGCAGCAGTCTAAGGAGCACATTCAGGGTAAATGTTTTTTAACACGTTAAGCAGTAGTAGCTAGCACCATTTGTCTGTTTAGTTTTCTAAGTCTCTTTACTTTTGTGGTAACCTGAACAGCTGCTGCTGTAAGTAATGTTAATTTACCAGTGCAGTGACAGTATATTGGTATGCTAGCACATTGATCCATGCATCAGATGGTTGTGATTTCATATACTGAAACTGCTGGCTAGATCTAGGTCAGAGCTGACAAAAAGGCAGCAAATGAACCTGCTCTGTAAACATCCAGGGTCTTTGTGGGTAATATAGGGTCTCCTATCTTCAGATCAAGTTTGAACTTGAATTATAGTTCTTGTTCACTTTAGCAAGTCTGTCATTCCTGTAGGTAGAAATGACTGTGTATTTTTTTTCTAAGTCTGGTGTAAGACTCAGTGCCATTTCAACCTTGTTTACGAACAGACCAGGTAAGTGGCGCTGAATATACTTAACATGCATATCAAATGTTTTGAGCTGAAGTGTAAGCAAATTTCAGCTTAGCCATCTTAATGCATGATGTGAGATGAAAGATATTTTTGCTCTGTAAAATGTACTTTATAAAAATACATGTAGCCCTGGCACTGTGGGACAGTGGGCTACTGCCCCTGCCTGCGTACCTGTATGCAGATTGAGGGGCCAGGGGTTTGGATCTTGACTGTGACCAGTGGCCCTATTCTAACTATAATACTATTAACATGGTGCCTCCACCCAGATAATTCCTTAAATGGGTTAGGTGTTATGTTAGCACATCCCTCTGGGAAGCTGTACCTACCCGCAACCCATCTAGTGACCCAACACCGAAAAATTGCAATAAAACACTTTACTTTGCCTGCAGTACCCCAAATCCACATAACACGTTCACTTGTTAACTGAGTCCCATAAAGCACCCTTCACACAGCAATTTCCAACAACAAAACACAGCTTTACTGGTGGTGAGGGGTTAGGAAGAGGGTACCTGGACAAAGGATAGCTGTGGAGAAAAATGTAGTTAGTAAAGAATTGAGAACAAATAACAATGTGAGAGCCCATAGGCCATCCCACCCCCACTGGTACCAATATCTCTACCCTGATAGTCCTTAGAGGTACCCACAAGGTGCATGCCTGTTCATTGCCACTGGTTGGCCGGCTGTTGGGGCCCTGAAGCTTGATAAAGGTGCTTTGATTATGTAAATTAAATTTCCCTTTACCCTTTCCAGGAGCCAGGCCCTGGGTACTCATTGTTTGTGGATCTCAGATTCCTGAGGTATGAAGCTCCTTGGTCAGTTCAGCACAGGGCAGGAAAAGGCCGGCCTTGGATCCCTTGCCAGTATGGAACTTGCTCAAGGATCTTGCAGCTGGTCACCTTGATTGTAGTTCTGGTCGTTTGTCACCTTCAGCTGCTTCTGGCACATTGCAGAGCTCTGTGGCAGGACCACATCAGCCTGAGAAGGCCCAGACCCAGTAGTGGCTCCACAGCCTGGCTCCCCACAATGAATCCCAGGTGCCCTAGCACCCCACCAAGTGCCGGTGACCTCCTGAGATAGTGAGTCCCACTTGGAAGGGGTTAACTGGTTACATACGAACATACGAATGTGCCAGCAGAAACGGACCTCCTGGTCTTTCAGCGTCTGCTCGAGTGTGCAGCTAGCAGCCCTAAGTTGTAACTGCCCCACCCCCCTTCCCTTGTGTCCGCCCTCGGCTGTTCTCAACCTCACCCACCCGTGCTGTCCCCTGTTCTCTGTCCCATGCCCCTTTAAAGCTACCTACAGTTTTGCATGATATCACCTCTTTGGTAGGGCATTCCATTTCGACACCATTCTCTCTGGAGTAATGCCTCTCATCCTCTCCAAATCTCCCCATTCTTAGCCTGCCCTCTGAGTCCCTTCTTCCTCAGTTTAAAACCCCATCGGTTCCATTCTTGTTGATTCCCCTCAGATACTTGAAAGTTTGAATCATGTCCCCCTATCCCTCCTCTCCTCCAAGATGTACATATTCAGATCCCCCAGCCTGTTCTCATTGTCTGTCCCCTCCATTCCCTGTATTATCCTTGTTGCCCTCCGCTGCACTCCCTCCAGTAGCTTGATATCCTGCCTCAGGTATGGCCTCCAGAACTGCACACAGTACTCCAAGTGCGGCATGACCAGTGACCTGTAGAGGGGCAAGATCACCTCCCTCCACCTGGATGAGAACCCCCTCGCTATACACCCCAGCATCTTGTTCACCTTCACTGCCGCTTTCCTGCATTGGGCAGAATTGTTCATGCTCGCTGTTACCATCACCCATAGGTCCTCCTCCTCCGTGATCCCCAGCTCCCCCAACCAGTATTCTCTCCTTGGGTTCTTTGCCCTGAAGTGCATAACTTTACACTGCTTCACATTGAACCCCAGCTGCCACCTCTCTGACCACTCCTCCAGTTTGGTTAGGTCCCCCTGCAGTTGCTTCCATCCCTCCTCCTCCACTACTGCACCCATTTTGGTACTGTCTGCAAACAGACTTACCCTGCTCACCACTCCATGCGCGATGTCTAAGATGAAGAGCCCAAATAGCTCCAGGCCCAGTACCGAGCCCTGTGACACCCCGCTCATCACTGGTCTAAGTGTTGAGAATCCCCACCACCACCCATTGTAGTCTCTCTGGCTCTGGGTGAGAACTCCCAGATGGTGGGGGTCCTCCTGCAGTCCCTGCACTGAGTTCATAACCAGCAGAAATCACAGGCAGTTACTCAAGCAAAGTCCAGTGCCAGTTGGTGTGGGTGCTAGCCCTAGATCAGTGAAACATACAGTAGGTGCAATCAACAGGGGGATCCAAACACAACGGGCCCCTGCACACCAGTCCACACTTTCCAGTTACAAAATGTCCATAACCTTTCCTTCAGCTGCAGCTGGGACACAGCTCTCAGCCACTTCAATCAGTTCATTCAGGAAATGTACAGCACCTGGCTAGCACCCTGATGTCCAGAGACGCTTTGCCTCCTCAGAATCCCAGTCACAGTCCTACACAGGTAAAACAAACTCTCAGCAGCAGCTGTGGCACTCAGATAGAACAGCTCAATCCAGTCCAGCAGTGCAGGGTTTCTGCAGAACTTAGCTTCTCCCAAAATAATCAACGGCTCATAGTACCTGGGGAATCAAGGTATCAGTTCAGTCTCTCACTCTCTTTTCCTTGCTGAACTTTTCCTGAATACAGCAGTCTCCTCTGGAAGCCTGGGAAGGGTCTTCCTAGTCCAGATCCACTCTCACAGGAGTCTTCTGACTCGTACAGAGCCCGGGAACAGACTGACTCAATCCCAGAAAGTCCATTGAGTTGCAGCCTCGAATCCCAGCTTCTGATTGGCTGATGGAGCCTATCAGTTATCAATAACCATAGAGATCAATATTTTCTGGTAGCTTATTGGAGCATGATCTAGGTGCCTGAATTAGTCCCCTCCTTTTCTCAGGAATCCCTTTGATTCAATTTTATGCGCCTAGGCAAGTGATTGGCTGCTGGGTGGGGTCATAGTGTCATTAATATGTCTGCGTCCATTCAGTCCAACACAGTTCTCCACCTGTTCGGCCCTGGTGCAGCTAAGCAAAATACTTTATTTATTTACCCCACAGTACTGTAGCCCCTACCGCCCCCTGTAAAATGAGCCCACTCTTGCTCAGTAACTCCTAGTACTTTTGCTGCCGCTGCTGCTGCTGCAGTGCAGTTCCCCTAGGTGGCAGGCAGCAGCTCATTATTATGCATGAGGGCTCATCTTTATTCATGAGCCCTCACTGTGCCCCGATTTAAGCTTTATGTTAAAATATCCCCTGAGGCTTCTCTCTTGCCTCCTTGAGGTCACTGGTCCCCAGATAACTGACCAGGGGCACTGGGACCACTGACACACTCCCTGATTTTGACTGCAGTAGTGGTGAAGAGATCACCGACTTTTCTGGAAGCCATTGGCAGCTCGCGATTTAAGATTTAAGCCTGAAAGAGGGCTAAATACAGACACGGGGGACTTGGAGAGCACCGGAGATGCACCAAAGGACTGGGGCTGTGGCGGATGAGCAACTGGGGATTCAGGGGATGCCAGAGGCACACATGAGAGATGGGAAAAATGGGAAATTAAGGTAAGCCCCCAAAGTGGGGGGGTTACATGCAACCATTTCTTGAGAGAGTTGTGGTATGTTTGAACAATAGTACCATCAAGATTTTTTTTCAGCAGCTAATGCCATCATCATGTTACCTGTGAGCAACACGTTTTTCTACAGCTACTCAACCAGGAGAAAGACAACAACCTGCAGAATCTTGTGTCATCTACCATAACTCAGAATCATGATGCGAAAAGTTGTTCAGGAGTAAGGCTCCCACCAGCTGCAAACATCTACACCAGACTGGACCATTGAGGGAGAGAATGCCAGCAAGCATCACTCTCCCCCCATTAGTTGATCAATTGCTTTGATTTATTAAAATTCCAACAGCAAAGGGTATAAAAACGTGAAACTATCAGCCTCATAGTAGTGAATGGGGCGCGCTCATGCAGCCTTCATTTTGTGACATCACAAAAACAGGGTTGTGGGGGCGTGGTTTGTGGACCAGGAAGTCGGTCTGTTTTTCAGTGCTAAGGGAAAATAAGAATTTACGAGTGATATAACTTTTTATTGCAAGGATGGATTTCTGCCAAATTTTGTATGGAGACTCAGGGACGGGTCAGTTATTGACCACACATGGGCTGGCAGCTATTTCTTAACTAGGAAGCTGCTCTTTAAAAAGCTATAGAAATAACAAAAGAACTCTTGATTTTTTGTTTACTCATTTATGCATGATTTGATGTCTGAATTAAGTTGGTACCTTTGATGGGAAATTGTTGAATTACAGTTGCTAGCCTGCCAAACTTAGTTGAATTAGTCAATCCATTTGAACAACGTTCCATTGTTTACAAAAAAAAAGGTTACAGCAGTCCATATAAGTTTACCTAGGTAATTTTGGCAGCATAACAAGCCCCAAACCTTCTTCTAGTCTGACTTGTGAACTTGAGGAATGCACCATACAGTGCTTTTCTCCTTCTGGCTTGAATTTCTTTCAAAACAACATTTTTATGTAGTTTCATTGCAGTTCTGAAGGAACCCCTGCTTATGTTGGCTGGTTAGTTCGATTTTTATATGTTTGTTTCTTTAAGACATGCCAAAAAAGAAAAGGAAATTACGTAAATTGATAAATAAAGTGCTTTTTGTGCTTCTAAAGCAGTTATAAAGACTGGTAAAATCCGACAATGCACTGCATATACAAATAAGTTATTTAATGTTCTATGAAAGATAAACAATTCTTTGAAAATAGTTTGGTCCCAGCAAAAAGTGTTTGAACCTCAAGATACAGTGAGTAGCTTATGATGGAAAATATTTTTGAAGAGAATAGTAAGAAAAAAATACAATTGCTGATAGCCTGCATTAATGAACTGTGTAGATTTTCACTCATTTTCATATAATGTAAATTAGTTAGTTTTTATAGGTCCTACAAGATGGGCCCAGTAGGTAATAATCAATTGGACAAATGCTTATTATCATTGCAGGTTAGCAAAATATTAGGAAAATTAAACTGAGTAAGCAAGGTAAATTTTCCCTTGTTTATGTAAAGAGATCATTTTTGGAATAACTTACTACTGAAGGGACAGTGAATGTACTTAAGTGTTACCAAGAAATGTAAAGAGATTAAATTACTCCATTGTGACAGTTTTGTCTAAAACTAAATTGTTGACAAAAGCCAAAGGTATAACATTTTACCTGCTCTTGTAATTAAGGATGAAAAAGATGAAACACATTCAGGTCTATGAAACAAAAGAAGATGGATGCTGCTGGGACTTTCTGTTTAAATAATGCTGTGGCCACATAGGTCTTGTTTCTAAATGCAAGTTCCCATTGATTCTTTTTATGATCTCTCACACTTTTGCAACTTACATCGAGGTTGTGGAAAACAGACAAGAAGTTTATGTAACAAATCTGAATGCAGAGCAGAGGTGGGGTTTGTTGAAGAAGGTGCTCGAAGCAACTGTGGAGATTTGTAGCCCTGTAAGTAATGCAAGATAAGGGTGAAGAAGTGGTACCATGCCTCAACAGAGACCAAAAGCACTGTTTCTGTACAAAAAGAGGGCCTGTATCTGCGGGAACGAATCTGATTGCTTCTAGGCAAGAGAAGACTACAGAGCAGCAGTGAGGTACTACAAGGCTAAAATTGAGGCAGCCAAGGAGGTTCTAGAAAGGAGGATAGCAGTGAGCACTGACAATAACATAAAAGCGTTCTCTCAGTACATAGATGGAAGAAGAGAGCTCAAGGAAGAGATTGGGCCCCTGAAAACAAGAGAAAGGGAGGGGAGAAGAACCTATAAGAGAAGCAGGGTGATAGCTAAGATACCAAATGAATACTTTACTTGGGTGTTCTCCAAAGGGTCTCCTGGGGTGGTCTGCTCATTGGGAGGGCCCAGGCATCAAGGATTACCATGATGCAACTTGTGGACATCATGCCTGCCCTGGGAGTTTACTACCTGGCAGTGATCAAGTCTGCTAAATACCAGTTTATGGACAGGGTACACACCAGTATCAATAAAGCTAAAGGAACAATTGAAGGTGCCACTTACAATGACTTTCATGACTCTTTCTGTACAGTTGTGGTGCCAGAGACCTGGAAAGTGGACAAGCTGATGGAGACCATCCTGAAGGAGAGATTGGTAGGCTTTCTGAAGGAAAATGGGCCCCAGGATGACAGGCAGCATGGGTTTGTGTCAGGGAAGTCCTACTGGCCTGTAATTCCCTGGTTCATCTCTCAGACCACTTTTATGGAGCGGTACCACATGTGTGGTTCTCCAGTCCTGGGGCACATGCCTCAGCTCCAGAGAGGTACTAAACCAGTCCACCAGGGGACCTGCCAGAACTTCAGTTTCCTGTAGGACCGTTGGGTGTACGCTATCCAGCCCTGGGGATTTATCCATGTGTAGGACCCTTAGTCACAGAATTTCTTCATCCTACTAAAGTCAGCTCTCCTAAAGACTAAGACCCTCATCTTGGTCCTGACCTTCCCTCTACCCACGTCTAGGTGAAACATGCACTTGGCTCATGCTGGTCCAGGACTAGAAGACTTGAATCCAGATGAGAATCCTTGTCTCCAAGGCAGCAGTATGGAATGACGTACTATAGTGACAGTCTTTTTGCCTATTTTTTGTAAAAGTGGATGTAAAAAAAATTGTTCTGGCACCCACTAATCTTTCTGACCTCACTGACTGAGCAGTATAGTTCTATAATGTTAGCGCTATGCAGTGAGTTTCTTCGGATGACCAGCGTAGCTGTTCAAAAAGTGTAGTGGGTTGTACATTCCAGGTTATGATACATATCCATGAAATTATGTATAGGGACAGAAATGAGAAGAGACTGATGCAAATGGATTATGTATAACACATATGAACTTATCTGTCATTATAACAAGCAACCTCCGTGGACGTCTTCCGTAAAGGGCTCCCAGAGCAGCTGTTGGATAATAGCATATGTTCATGCACTTGAATAGTTACCTAGGTCTACCCAAGCCTAACTGTTCTGTCTAATGAAGATGCACCATCTGTCACTGTTGTATACACTAACTCTGCCCAGGACTGGAGACTAGTCCTATTGTGAATGTTTACAGTGATCGTATTAAGCTTTGTCTATCTGTGTTTATGTATTCCTGACGTGAAGTGTATCTGCTTGGAAATGCTTCTTTGTAACTTCAATGCAATGTTTCTGCTAAATGTTTATTCTGTGTAACTAATTTCAGGTCACCCCTGAAAAAGGGACCTTCAGGGCTCAGTGGGTCTACCTGGTTACCAAAATTGAAATAATAATGGTTATCAGCTGTAAAGTGCTAGACATTTTTGGGCGTAAAACTGAACAGATCAGTTAATATGTGTGATCAACTGGTAAATCTGTCCTGCTACTAAAAGTGGACTCTCCTAATTAACTAGAAAATATGACTCAGTTCTACACTCTGCGAAAAGTTGTTCTACTACCAGGCAGAAAACCGCAAAAATGTCTTTTCATAAAGCTTTTAGCATTACTTTATTTTGAAAGGCGACTCTTCATATTATGGGATATAAATACTGAGATTACAGTACTGTTGTAAGTTACACTAGAAAGCACTGAAAACTTCAGTGATTTAAATTACCAGTTCAAAATAAGTTTTGATTCTTAGCTGGGGAAAAACCTAAACTGGCACTTGGTACTGTATTTTGCAGTTTCTCATGTCTGATGATTTCCTTGTCTGTGACTTGCAGTTCTTCAAAGAGTGCTATTTTTGTTTTTCAGCTTCATGGTTATAATGAGAAGCCATTAAACCTGCAGATGTTCATTGGAACAGCCGATGATCGCTACTTAAGACCTCATGCTTTCTACCAGGTGCACAGAATCACTGGAAAGACGGTTGCTACTGCCAGCCAAGAGGTCGTAATTACCAGTACAAAGGTTCTGGAAATTCCACTTCTACCTGAAAACAACATGTCAGCCAGGTAATTGTCAAACTTTCTCCAAGACTACTTTTGAGTGCATCTTCCTTACAGCTAGCTGTAGGAGAGAATTCATGGTAGGTTAAACAGTAAAGCAGTTGAGGTTATAATTTTCTTTAATATTATTTCTAATTAAATCCAAACAGTGCTGCAAATTTCTAAAGAATGTAATGTGATCCATATAAGCTTAGCTGTCCAAGAAAAATGTTGGAATCTATTTGTAGGGGAGTGAGGACTTGGAGCTGATTAAGGGAGGAGATCCTTCCTCTCAGACCACACCTGCAGTACTGTGTTCAGTTTTGGTCACAATAGTACAGAAATGGCATTGTTGAGATCGAGCAAGTTCTGTACTGGGCCACCAAGCAGATGAGTGGCTTTTATGAGGCAAGAGCTTCGAGGAAACATTAGGCATTCTTGTATCGTTCAGCCTACAACAGAGAAGGCTGAGGGGCACACAGTCGTGTTTTCCAAATAATACAAGTATAAATATGTGTTTTAGCTGATGAGTTCAAGCAGAACCAGAGGACTTGCACCCAGACTAAGGGAACAGAATAAGGAGAAATATTAGAAAGCTTTACCTCACACAGAATGGGGGGCTTAACATGTGGAAACACCTGCCTGGTGAGGTTGTGGAAGCTAGTACTGTTCAGGCTTTCAGTGCAGGACTAGATGGATTACCAAGGGAGAATGGCATTGTGGGTAGCACAGCATGAGTAGAGAGTGACATTATGACCGCTAAGCTTTGATGTGCGTCTGTACCCAGGTATAGCTCTGCCATGCAGCAGCAGGAGGAGCTAATATGAGTGCTAACTCCCTCTTTTTGTCAAAATACTGTGCTAGGTTGTAGTATAAAAATGTGTATGTAGTTGGTTTAGCTTTTACATTCCAGATTCATACCAAAATAATTTGGGGAGATACAAGTTCATAATAAAATACAACGCAGTTAATTTAAAATTAACCTAAAGGTACTGTCACTATTCTCTATTTGTGCGTGTGTGTGTGGTTACTGGACTATTTTGAATCCAGAAGTAGAATAAAAATATACAAATGAAATCTGCGTAGCAGATTTTGTACTTACTTTGAAGTCCCTGTGCAGCATATTCATTTTTTGATACTGATTTGTTAATAATTTCTGGTCCTGCAGGTAAACTCAGTAGGAGATTCGATGCTTTTTTTAGTATGCTTCATGCCACCTGCACCTGACCAGCCCACATCGGCCTAACACCCTGCCTAGCCCTGTCACTCACCTTCTCTGGAACTTATCTCCACTCCATGTTCCCGCATGGATGACCCCCCATGAGAAGGGCTGCTGGAGGTCTGCCCCAACTCTCCCTGACAGAGTTTAGAATTGCTTCTGGAGCAGGAGCCCCGTCAGCAAGTGCAGGACCTACATCTGGTGGTGAGCGCCATCCTTGGTGGGCAGGGAGTATTTCCACTTTCTTTCATTCCCCAGCCCAAAGATGATAGGAGGCCCTTTTGCTGACGCACTAACACATGCAGAGTGGGCAGGGTGTGTAAGAGTGCCGACATTCTCCTCCCTCGATCGCCAGCTCCAGCTTCAGCTACCCCCTGTGATCACCCAGGTAGCAGTGACGCAGTGGAGTCTGGAAATGCTTCCATTCCTGAGGAGGTGAGCATCTGTTAGAACGCTCAACTAACCCCCCTGATCAGCCTCCTGATGACTCAGGCTCATTCCCGAAACTGGGTCACCGACGTCACGAGCGGTAGTGCTACTACTGCACCGGTGGGGAGATTTGATACTTTTTATCGAAACACCAAATAACTTTCTGTACACAAGCTTATAGACCTCACAGTACCCTTTTTCAGGTGATGGCAGTTTTTACAAAAAGCACTTCTTATATACATAGGATGTGGAAACCTTGCAGCAGTCATATTTTTTTTTTGTTAAACTGTTTTTAGGTGTCAACATGGCTCATTTAGTAGCACATCCACTTTTGGGCTAGAATGTCATGGGTTTTAGTCCTGCACCCGGGATTGGGCTCATACCATGAACGCCGATACCTGAGTGCAATACTAGGGCGATACTGTGCTGTCAAGCTGTGCATCCATTGGATAAGATGTTAAGCTGTTTCTGTTGGCTGTTCGGGTGGAGTATAAAAGATCCCATGGCACTTCTAGAGACTAGTAGGGGAATTCCCCCCTTTGTCCTTGCCAAATTTCCCTTATTCACTAAACATACCATTAACAGCTTAATGTGGTTCAATTTCAAGTTGATTTGTATTCCAGCTTCTCGGATGCTGCTGAAAATAAACTGTATTGTCTAGCCCTCTTTTCCCGGTCAACATTAAATAAATAAACTTACATTTGACTCCTACTCCTGATTCTCCTTCTCCTGACATTCGGCAAGCCCCAATCCCCTACCCACCAGCCTCTTCGGAACCCCACTACCTCCTCCAGCTCAGAGCTATCCTGAGCACGCCAGTGTGCCCAGGTTTTTTAAACCATATCTTTCAAAAGCCATTGGTGAAGGAGATGAGTGTGGTGCCCTCTGGCTAGTGACGTTGGGGAGAGGTGGCACCATGCACCAATCAGTGTTTTTCCACTCTGTTTTTTACTGGGTCCTGTCCTCTGACCACTTTCAAGGGACTTCCAGACGGCACACCTTTACCTGGCGGAGGGGGCAGATATTGTGCCATCACCTGCAATATCCAAAGCCAACCACGGGGGAGGTACCCTAAGGATGGGGAGTCCTTCACCCTCCCCCTTGAGTCCAAGAGTGCTACCTCTGCTGTACTCTGAACTCCAACAGTCATAGGCAGTATGACATGCAAACTCTGGTAACTACACTGTAGTGAAGTTTGCTCAGCTAGCACAATTTTTGACAAGTTCTTTCAGTCATTTGATTAATTCCGTAAGCCAGTGTCCTGGCATAAGTGCTGTTGTAATATTATTATTATTATTATTATTATTATTCTTGATTATCATTATTCTGTTTTCAGAGATGCAGTTCCTGGCTCTTTTAAAAAGTACCTCTGTCCTAAATGCAGCACATGCTAAATTGAATAGTGTAGTGTGTGACAGAATTTATTAGGATAACATTAGAAACATTAAAAAAAAATATTTCAGAAATGGCAAACCTACCTGTGAAGTTCAAGGTAGGGAAGATGATTGCAATTATTTATTTTTCACTAGTGGCTCCAGAAAGCCCTCCTGTCCCCCCTCCCAAGAAAAAGCTGCATTGCACCCATTAGTTAAATACTTGCTTTTGCCAGTGACCATCGATACCACTAAAGGGGTAGAAGTTCTTAGAAATAATGTCCTCCATATACAGTAGCCCTACATTTTGGTCTTAGGACAGAGGTCCTTGGAAACTGGAAGAACCAGAACTTCTGAAGTCAGCAGTATAAATTTATGTCACCGCCGTAATGCACCAGGCTCACGCCCAGGTATAATTAACGTTGCTGGCCTTAACCTTTGAAGGGTGTGGGAGGATGTGTGCGTGCATGTGTGTGTTTGTCGTGACAGGGAGGGCAGTATTCATACTTCGCTGAGACAGCTATAAAATTAAATATTTGGACCCTGTTCCCCACATAGTCAGTCTGACATGCTTGGGCCTAACCACGATATAAAGAACTACCCCTGTTACCTTGCTGTGATGCAGCGGATGCAGAGAGAGATCATCATTTGGGTTCATCAGGTGAGTTGCTTGGTGTGGTTCCTTGTCTGAGGACCTGCCTGAGTTTTCATTGCCCAGTTGGGCAAGCCTCTTCTTTGTCATCCTCCATGGTGTGGGAGAAGCAATGTAGGCACTCCGCCTCTCACTCACCTTTTGGCAATGATTTGCATGGCATACACGAGCAAAAATGGCATACTTGATTGAAATTTCATCACACTTATTTCTCCAGATTCTACTTTTTTTGTGCTCGATAGTTGGAATGCTGATCTTAACACAGTTTATACTTATGAGGATTGCTGATCTTAACGCAGTTAATACTTATGAGGATTGGGAAAAAAATCTTCCTTGCTTACACATAAATTGACGATGCCATTATATTTGAAAGAGTTTGCATGGAAGTGCTGTGTGCGTCTTTTTCAGACCCCTCTTAGCTCTTTTCAAGTTAGTAATGCCTGTTCAGGTTCTTGTTCGAGAGGGTGTGGGGAGCTCTCGGCGGACCACACCCATATTTTTGGGTCTTGTCCTCTCTGCTGGCCTGACTGGGGTGACATTTTTTTTTTAAGTTGTATACATTTATTGTGGCCCATTGGTTTCGAGTAGATTAACTGTGCCCCCCTTTATTTGCTTACTTACTGACTTATTTGCTTACTTACTGACTTATTTATGTACTCATTCAACTATTCATTTATCTAGTTATTTATCTACTTATTTATAAAACATTTAGTTCTATTCTGTGATACCTCTGCTGGATTGCGTTAAATCTGGTGCTTGGATTTATTGAATTTACATTTATCTTCTATTTAGCTATGAAAATAGTCTTTTAAGTTGTATTGTTGTTCTGTGTTCGTTGAATAAAGATGTTATTTAAAAAAAAATCATCACACTTGGTGCTGACTCCACCTTTTCCAAGGCTCATATCCATTTCCTCCACTAGGACAGTTTTTGTGCCTTTTCAGAGTTTGGCTGTCTTTCCTTGTCCTTCAACAGCAAAAACTGGCTGTGCCAGTCATACTTTGGCAGAGATCGTTTAGCCTGTGGTGCCAGCTTCTGCACATAAGTTAGCAATCATGGTGATGACAAGGCAGTTGCAGTGCCATCTTTACCTCCATCTGTGCCAAGGAGTCTGCCATTGTGGTGTGGTCCCCATTTGCAGCCATTTATGAATCCTTTCCCTGGGATCCACCAATGACTTTTAGACCAGTAAAGTCTGAGACTTTGTTTAACCACCTGTTGCCAACTTGTGGGCTATGCTAGCCTTGTCAGGGAGCATCCCCATCTCCCAAGGTGATGCTCGGGACTGTCCCTGTCTAGCAGTGAGGCTCTATGGAAGGAGCCCCCTCTCAGCTAAATTTATATTTGTTCACAGATCCTAGCATCTCAGTACTCATATTTGATGAGGGTTCTGGCCCCTGCATCTAATATTCACTTGAGACAGTAGCGAAACACACATAGGAATTTAGTTTGTGAGAAATTGTGACATTTCATAGTAATGTACATTGATGTCTAGAAAACATAGTTACTTCGCCTATTGGATACAGTTATCTTGGGTCACTTCTCTACAGCTGCAGGCATTTATAGAAATATAACTCTACCAGCACACACATCTCTGTACAACAAATCTATGAGAGTGACTCTCCTAGCACTCACATCTCTTTTACAAAAAAATTATGAGAATGGCTCCACAGCACTGTCCTCTAGTTGCAGCAGGCATAGGTTCTAAAGCAGGAAAAAGATCCTCTGGTTCTTACGGAGTATATGATTACCTTATCCCACTCCTGCAAACACATCTGCTGATCACAGTAGGCAGTTCTGTTGGCCACCCATGCATGGGGCAGCTGGACTGTAGCTCTGTTTTGATATGATTTTAGATTGAGGAAGTCTACATCTCTGAGTTTTCCCTCTTGGGGCATAAGGTTGTAAAAGCCGGACAGGCTTGACTATATTTTAGACATTTGGGGGAAGCAATTAAGGCCTCGATGCTTTGCTAGCAACAACATCACCCGCTATTTTTCACATAGTTAAAAAGCCACTAATGCCTCGAAGAAATTTGAAAGACAAAATATTTGGACACAAAATATTTCTCATTATCTCTGTATCTCTTATCCCAGTTATTTATTACTGAGGTCATATGCTTGAAAACGGGGTGGTTGTTCCTAGGAAGGATCATCAGCCCCTGTTGCTGCTTCCCAACTTGATGTCATAATGCTCTGTTTGTGACAAAAAAGTAGATTACTATAGAGATGGAACATTACATAGTAAAGTTTAGGAGGCAGTATAGTATAGTGGTTAAGATGGCCACCAAGCTGGGCTGCCATCTAGTTGGGCTCTAGCTGAGCACATATAAAAACCCCTCTAAATTCCTCTGTTGAACTTAGGAATTAAATAAACTAAAAAAGGAGAATCCTGAGTTTAGTTAGTTCACTGGTTGAGTTTTCCCAGTAGTCGTCGTGTTTTAAATTGGTTTTTAAGTTTAGTGTTTTTAAGTAAGTTTAGCGTTCTTAAGTAAGTTTAGTGGTAAGGTGTTGGGACCTGAGTTAAGATTGGGTCACATAGGGAGTTAGAGTAGGAGCTAGCTTTGTTATTTTGTAGAATAACTTGGTGTGCTGCAGAGGAGTCCAACTATTCCATTGGCCGCTGATAGCAGCATCTGCAGTCAAGAAGGTACCTTTCCGATCACACCTCCTACAAGGTCTCCTTCTGAGCTATGGGGTTATGGTCCTCAGGTAAGCTGTCCATCAGGTTGCTCCAATTGAGAGGGAGCCCCCCTCAGTCCCTACGCCCTCTAGGTGGTTCCACTACGTATTGGGTTTTGTAAGGACAATTTCAAGTGGAAATAATCCAGGTCTTTATGGGATTCCTAGGGCTACATGGTGGTGCGCATTCCAGGAGGGAGGCCCAGTGCTGACAAAAAATGGACAGCACAGAAACAAATGACAAAGCAGTCCTGCGGTATGATCAGTAGTCCATTTATTCTTGCATCATAGTGCTACGGATCAACCAACGGTAATTCCATGAACAGGCAAGTAGGCACTGGCGCTTTGAGGTGCTTACACCTTCCAAGACTTGGGATTACAGTCTAGGGGCAAGCTTGCCATCAGGGTGCTCCTCTAGAGGGGGAACCCCTAGTCCCCACACCCTCTTGGTTGTTCCCTTACATATTGGGTTTTCTAAGGGCAGCTTAAAGTGGTAAACATCCAGGTCATTCTTGGATCTCTGCTGGTCTGGCAACTCCCAAATTCCTTCTCTTTTGCCTCTCTTTCTTTCTGATTTAAAATCTCTAGCCTGCTCCCTTTATAGCCTAAATTATTCCCATCTCCAGCTACTTCAAGACATTGACACAAAACTTTCCAGTCTCAGGAAAAACATGTATGGTGGCCATTCCCCCATTGGTAGAAAGGGTTGATCTTACTTCACGGAAGGTTCTTGCAGCAGGCCAGCACTGGTAGGACTAAGCCGCCATGCGCTAGGACCACATGGAAAACTTTTTAGCTAGCGGTCTACCCAAGGGGACCACCCACTGACGACATCAGCCTATCCTATAAAGATGGTCCCCCCACACCCTCCCCAGTTCTTTTCCCGCCGTCGACCTGCACACATTGGACCTTAGCAGATTCCGCAGCTACAGTCAACTGCCATTTCTCACGCTTGCCATGCTTTTTTATTTTCCTGTAAGTAGTATAATATTGAATTTTTGATGTTTCAGTCATCGAGTTTATGTCTTCTCCACCAGCTTCATCTTCTGACTGCTCCACGAAATGTGCCTATGGCAAACAAATTCCTGAAAAATATGTTCACTCTGTGTGCATCCTTTACCTAGGCCTCAGCCATGACACGGAAGCATGCCAAATGTACCAGAAATTCAACCAGGCCACTTGGAGACGTCGTCTTAAGATTCTGGAGAGCCACCTTATTAAGCAGAAGTTGGTCGCGATGGAAAAGGAGCTGTAGGCCAGGAGCTCCTCAGCCTCGCTGGCACAGTCATCCGGGTCTTCCTCTTCTTCTGAAAAATCCGATGGGACACTTAAGCACCAGGACAAACACTGGGACCAGGACCGGTGTGCTTCCCGCTCGCGACTGCCTCACAAAACCATCAACCACATCGGGGTCGTCCTCCCACAGGGACTCAGCTCCTTCAGCCCCACCAGCCCTTTTGTCTGTTGGGCTCCTGGTGGCATAACTGCCCGCCCTCATTACCATTACAGGTGGCGGCTCCTCATGGCAGGGGGCTTCATCTCCTGTTCCTTAGCCCCAGATGCTCAGGCCCATTTCTTCCATGGGCTCTGAGTCAGGATGCTCAGCCAGTGTTGGTGTCTTGTGTGTCGGTTCTGGCGACCATCGCCACCCCTCCCCCGCCAAGGCCCTGCCTACATTGGTGCTCTCTGCAGGACCCAACGTCAGTCCTTCCAGGCAGCTGTCCTAGCCTGGCGTCGCCCCTGCTGGCGCAGGCCTCTCCAGCTCTTCCGGCACCAGCGACCCTACTCCCAGATGCTCCCTGTCAATGTACGCTGGACCACCAGCAGTCCTGCGATTGCCCCAGCCTTTGGGCCCAGCGCTGGAGTCACCTCTTCCGCAGCCTACGCCTTTGCTGGCTCCTGCAGGCCCAGCGCCGGACCCCCAGCCGGTGCTTGGTGGTCCTTTGCTCGGGTACGCTATGCTGGTCTCGCAGCCGTCGTATCTTTATCTGGTGACGACTTATCCGTACCCACCAGTGTATAATTTCCCCTCTCCAGTGGATTACATCACCCTGTTCTCCGCATGATGGCCCTTCGTTCAGAGGCAGACCCCTGTCCCAGACATCTCCCTGGCGTCTTAACATAGACCTGCGGCCCCTGGATCTAGGTCGGTCTGGCGCCGTTGAACCCCGGAAGTTGGGGTCCTCTGGGTCCCGACCCGACATCGGCCCTGGCTCTCACCAGGACGAGAGCCTGCCACCCAAGTGACCATGATGAGACCAACGAGGATGACTCTGATGGCTAGAGGTCTTCTTCCTCACCAGTGGAATCTTTGGAGGTCAAAGAACCCTCCAAGGTGCTTTCCAGGTCTCCTCCTGATGAGCCATCTTTTATGAATGTCATGCGTCACATCAGTCCATTATGGTCTGGGAAACGGAGGAGCAGGACCTGGAGAGGTGCCGCCTGGCCGTTTAGTTTAGGCAGCAGGATGCCCGCCCGGTGGTGCTGCCGCCCCTGATTGACTCCTGTGATGATGTCACCAGGGTGACTTGGAATCTCCCCTCATCTGCCCCTCCCTTACCTAAGAAGGTGGACCGTCTTTATCATGCTCCGGTTGGTAAACCCATTTTAGGGGGCCATCCTAAGGCTGATATGGTGGTCATCAGCACGGAAGCATGACCATACCAAAAAGCCCAGGCACCTTAGTGCCCTTCCCCCGGACAGGGAGTTCAGACAGCTAAACCACTTGGGAAATGTGTTTTTGCGTCTGCTACCTTCGCTATTTGGGCCATTAATTACCTGGCCCATATGGTCCAGTATCAGAATGTCCTGTGCAACCAGGCCAGGGACCTAGTGAAGGCCTTGCCTGAGAACCCCACTAAAATACAACTTGCCCTGCTTCTCAAGTCAGGCTCTGATGTTGGCAACCACATTCTCCGAGCTGCTTATGATGCCATGGATGCTTCAGGCAGGGGAGTGGCTGCCGGTGTCTGCTTCTGGTGTCATTCGTGGCTCCAGGTGTCCGGCTTTGCCTCAGATGTGCAGTCCAGCATCTTGGACGCCCCCTTTCGGGGCTCCATCCGCTTTGGTGGGGACGTTCAGGACATAATCTTCACCCTCCAGGAGTTGGGTCATGCCCTTCGGACTGTTCATTCAATCTACCATACTCGGTGTAGAATGGGTCAGCGTCCTTCCTTTCGTAGCTCCTCCCGCAAACAATTCTGCCAGCCTGCCAAACGTCAGGGCAAGCACAATTCTACATTGATCCCAGTGGCCGCTGCTGCCAGAGCCCCTTGAGCACCCGCAGCCACTCTCCGTGCCCGCCCCATCTTCTGACTCCTTGTTCCCCCAAGAAAGGGTTTTGGGGGAGGCTGTCAGGGATTGGTTCTCCCTCCACCTTGACTTGTGGTGGTATATAAGGACAACTGGGTGCTTCAGATAACAGAACACGATCACATTCTAGAATTTCTAGAGCGGCCTTCAGAAAATCCTCCGCTAACTCCCTCATAGCCCCCCAGCCCACCTCTCTGGGAGGGAATTCAGGCTGTTCTGCAGAAAAGGGCCACAGAGCCCAACCCTCCAACTCAGTAGGGAATGGGGTTTTACTCCCACTTATTTCTTGTCCCCAGAAAGACTGGATCTTCGGCCAGTCCTGGATCTGAGTTATCTGAACTTCTGTATAGAGTGCAGACATTTCAGGATGGCCACCCTTCAAGGGTTGTTACCCCTTTTTGCATCGGGGAGGGGGAATTGGCTCTGCTCTCTGGACATGCAGGATGCCTACTTACATATCTAAGTTTTTCCTGCCCATCATCACTTCCTCCCCTTCCACTTTCAAGGGACCCATTTTCAATTCATGGCCCTCCTTTTGGTCTTTTTTCAGCCCCCATGGTCTTTACCAAGAGTCTGACAGTGGTGGTGGCCGCCCTGAGGCGGTGGGATTTCTATGTGTTCCCCTGCCTGGATGATTGGCTGTTAGTAGCCCGCTCCAGGGACCATCTGGTCCAGATCCTGGAATACACCTTCCGTCTAATTCAGGCCTTGGGTATCACCATCAATCTGACAAAGTCCTGCCTCTCTCCTTGCCAGTGCCTTCAATACACGAGGCAGTCCTGGATACCAACCAGTGTATGGTCTTTTTGTCCATGGACAGGGTGGAATGACTGATGGCGCAGGCCCGTTTGGTTTCCTCCAGTCGCCAGGTCCCCTCCAGGACCACATGGCAGCAGCCATTGCCATAGTTCCCCTCACCTTCTGCACATGCAGGTTCCTCAGTGGACCATAAGGGTCCACTGGGACCAGTGCACAGATGACCTTGACCAGTAAGTCCTGGTCTCTGACCTGGTCCGGAGGGTCTTGTCCTGGAGATGCAGGTGGTCCTTTTATGCTCTGCAGGCATTTCAGACTCGTCTCCTGCCCAGTCCACTGCTGGTGCAGATGGATAACATGGCCGTGGGGTATTACATTAACAAGCAGGGGGGGCCTACTCTTACCCCGTGTTAGGAGTGGTTAGAGTCTGGTATTGGGCCATTCATGGTCTGGAGCTCTCGGCTGTACATGTTCCAGGTGTCCAAAACATCCTGGCAGACGGTCTCAGCTACTCTCGGTCACGGTTTAAGAGTGGGAGCTTCTAACCTCAGTAGTGAAAGATCTCTTTGACAGATGGGGTCATCCAGAGTTGGACCTTTTTGTGTCCCCACTCAATGCAAAACTGCCGCTTTTCTGCTCACGTGATCCCAGGCCTGGAGTTTTCTGGTGAGGTGCATTGTCCCTCTCCTAAAAGGGGAGGTTTCTGTACACCTTTCCTCCCTTCCTGCTCCTGCAGGGAGCTCTGCTCAAGATCCAGTTGGAAGGAATGGAGATGATTCTCATGGCTCTCTTCTGGCCGTGTCAGATTTGGTTCCCATTACTACAACAGCTGGTGGTGGAACCTCCAAGGCCCTTGCCCCTGTGCACTGGCTTGGTCTCCCAGGACCAGGGCACCCTAGTCCATCTGGATCTAAAGTCCTTGCATATCCATGCATGGCTCCTGCGGACCTAGCTGTCACTCACTTTGGGGTGTCCTCTAGGATCACAGATGTCATGGTGGCTGCTAGGAAACCCTCCACCAGGGCCACGTACACCATGAAATGGAAATGTTTCACCCTTTGGGCTGCTTCCTGCCAGTTGGACCCCTTTACCTACCCAGTGAATCAGATTTTGGAGTACCTTCTCTGCCTCTCCGATTCGGGCTTGGGATACTCCTCACTCAAGGTGCATCTTTCTGCCATCTGCATACCATATGCCTATCAAGGGCAGAGCTGTAGGTCAGCTTGAAGTGTCTTGCACCTTTCTGTGGGGCATCCTGAATCTGAAACCTCCCATTCAGGACCCGGACCCTCCATGGGACCTCAATTTTATGTTGGAGAAACTCTCTTTACCTCCCTTTGAACTGGCCACTAGTTGCGAACTGCCCTTTCTGTCGTGGAAAGCGCTCTTTATAGATGTTGGTACTTCTGCTCAAAGGATTTCCAAGCTTCAGGCTCTTACGTGTAAAGAGCCTTATTTGTTTTTTCACAAAGACAGTGTCTTTGCATGCTAATCTTAAATTTCTTCCCAAGGTGGTGTCGAAGTTTACGTTGAACTAATCCATCCACCTTCTGGTTTATTATCCTGAGTATTCCAATCAGTGGGAGGCTTTGCTCTATACATTGGATGTACATAGACTCTTGCGGTGCTGTATGCACCAGACCAAGGCTTTCAGGAAGTCTGATTTGTTGTTTATTTCATTCTCCCCCAAAAGAGATGGCACTCCTGTTTCTAAACAGTGTTTGTCTAAATCCTCCTGCATAAAAATAAAGATTTTCACTACTACTACTACTAAATGGTTAGCCAATTGCATTGTCTATTGTTGCCATAAGTACAAAAAGGACCTTCCGGGAGTTGTTAAGGACCATTCCACCAGGGATATGGCTGCCTCCATGGCCTGTTTCAGAAATGTGTCTGTTGCGGACATCTGTGCAGCAGCCCACCTGGTGTTCTGTCCACACCTTCACCAAACATTACAGTCTGGACATCACTTCTTGGCACAAGACCAGTTTCTGCCTGGCAGTGCTTCAGGGCCTTCTCCTGAGCTTTTGGCCGCTGATCTGCCCTCCTCCCAATGCTGTTCTCCTGATCATGCCCGGAACTGCTTGGGACTCGGTCCTTCCAGTGTTGGCCTGCTGCAAGAGCCTTCCTCGAAGTAAGATAGTACAGTTACATAAGAACTTACCGTAACAGTAGATCTTCGAGAGAAGCTCTTGCAGCAGGCCCTGCTTTCCCTCCCTCTTTCCCTCTGCTTTTTCTTGTTCCTCTTGCACTACTTGTTTTCCTTCCTTGGCTCTAGGGAACCTCCTCAGTTCTCCATTCGCTGCCCGCTTGGGGTCTCCGGCGGGAGATTCGAGGAGGGTGTGGGAGACCGCCCGCCTTTATATGATAGGCTGATGTCAGAGGCTGATATCGGTGGTGGGTGGTCCCCCATGGTAGACTATTAGCTAGAAAGTTTTCTGTGTGGTCCTGGTGCCTGGCGGCTTAGTCCCATCGGTGTTGGCCAGCTACAAGAGCTTCTCTCAAAGATCTACTGTTATGGTAAGTTCTTATGTAACTGTACTTTACACTTCTTGTCTTTCACATCATTGTTTGGTTCCAGTGCCTGCTCCATGTTTGGTGTTTGCTCCAAGTCTGACTAAAGTTCAGTTGCATGCATTGCAGGAACCATTAGTTGTGATTTCCAGGACTGCTTCCATGGATCACCATCAGGCATTTACCCCACTAGGGTTAACCAAACAAGATAAGCAGTGTATAGATCCTTAATGAAGCCAAGCCAAGCTGGGATGGCACATTTATTTTGCCCTACTTCCAATGATTCGTAGTCTGGGCCAGGTGAAACGCTGCCACGTTTCATAACTTCTGAGAAGTAAGGTTCTGCCTGTCCTACACTGGAGGATGCAGACATGCATTTGGGTGACCAACAGGAGGATCTTGGGCTAGGCAAATTGTTTGATAGCACTAGTTCCCCAGGACTCTTGCCCATACATTTTTGGCCCTGTCTTTTCATGTTTTTGTGGCAGGTTTACAAACTACACTCTGGTTCTCACATTTAATTACTGACTACTAGGAGATAACTACTCAAATTCCTTACTATGCTGGTGTCCCAGCAGTGATGGTATCACCAAGTCAACCTGCTCTAGAGTGTCACTCTGGGGCTGTGGAGACATTCACCTGAATCTGCGATGGTATCCTCTGAAGCAAACCAACATCACCTGGCCCTGAAGGAAAAGGCAGCTATCATGTGAACCCCAGCGCTGGCAGTTCAAAGGCCCCCCAGTAGAGCCACATATGCCATGAAGTGGAAGAGGTTTGCTATCTGGGCTGCTAAACATCATATGGACCCTTTCATCTGTTCCATGAGCCAGATTTTGGACCACCTGATCTCCTTGTTGGACTCAGGCCTCCAGTATTCTTCCCTCAAGGTGCACCTTTCTGCTATTTCTGCCCTTCACAAGCCTGTTGACAGCCATACCGTGGCTCAGTTAGAGGTATCTCATGCTTTTCTCAGGGGAATCCTGCATCTGAAGCCTCCAATCCAGTCCCTTGTCCTGGCTTGGGATTTCAATTTTGTTTTGGAGAAATTTACCCTGTCTCCGTTTGAGCCAGCCATGACACGCGAGCTACACTTTCTTTCCTGGAAAGTGTTATTTTTAGTTGTTATTACCTCTGCTCATAGGATTTCCGAGCTGCAGGCTCTCTGGTGTGAAGAACCTTATTTGATTTTTCACAATGACAGGGTGTTTTTGCACACGAATCCTAAGTTTCTTCCTAAGGTGATATCTGAGTTTAACCTGAACCATATCCACCTTCCAGTTTATTTCCTGGAGCATGCCAATCCGGGGGAAGTACTGCTCCATACTTTTAATGCGCGCAGAATTCTGAAGTATTATCTGCTCCGAACTAAGAACTGCAGAAAAACAAAGCAACTTTTTGTTTCTTTTGCTCCAGGAACAGAGGGCACTGTGGTTTCTAAACAATGTTTGTCCAAATGGTTGGCTCATTGTATTATGTTTTGCTACAGCAAGCATGGCAAAGAGTTTTCGGGGGCAGTGAAAGCTCACTCCACAAGGGGTATGGCTACCTCTGTGGCCTGTTTCAAAGTGGCCTGAGCTGCTAACATTTGCGCTGCTGCCACCTGGAGTACTGTCCATACTTTCACCAAGCACTACAGTCTGGACACTGGATATTGCTTCTAGAGCCTAAGTAGGCTTTAGCCGGGCTATCCTGCAGGGCCTCCTGTCATAGGCTTTGATTGGTCTTCCTCCCAGACTGTTCTGCTGCACCTGCAACTACTTGGGACTCATTCCTACAGTGTGACCTGATAACTGAGATACCCAGATACCCCCAGAGAAGACAGAACAGTTACATAAGAACTCACCATAACAATAGATCTTCAAGGGGTCTCAATTATCAGGTCTGTCTTCCCTCCCACCATCCCTCTTGTATGGGGCTGTCTTCTCAGAACTGGCTAACTGGTGTTTCCAGACTTTTATTTTGGCCTGGGCACCTCTATCTCTCCTTGGTCCCCTATGGCACAGGACTGCTCCCTTAGTCTCCGGTGGAGGGAAAGAACAGAGGAGGAAGTGGTACCGCTGAAGATCTTCCATGTGGATCCTACTTTACCAATGGTGACGTTCCTATGGTGTAACCCGATGACTGAGAGCCACTCAAAGATCTACTGTTATGATAAGTTCTTATGTAACTGTTCTTTTTTAACAGTTTTTAAGAGGTAGTGTTTGTATCTTGTGCAATAAAGCAGTTTTCTATGCTTAGTACAGATGTGTGTGTTATTAATGGAACCCCTGGTTCTCCAAAAGTCTGTTCATCCAAATACTTTTTGATGTCCCCCAGCACATTCGAATAAACAGGGTTTTACTGTATAATCCCTAATGAACCGGGTTAGGACAAGATTTGCACTCCGATCATATAGATTGTGTAATACCAATTGACATCCAACTGACGTTAAAATTGACTAGTAACAACATTCCATGGGTCAATTTAAATTTCCACAGTGCATTTCGTAAATTGTCAAAGCAGGAGCATTTATTTTTAGAAGGGCAGTATGCACCCGTCTATAAGAGTGGCTGGGCATATGCAAGTCTAATATCTGAAGCTAATGTTTTCCAGGAATCTGATCCTATGTTTAGTTCAGTCTCAGTTGATGAAATATTTTTTTTTTCTCCATTAATAAGCAGTACCCTTCCTTTCTTATTCATGTCTTTCCTCCAAGTTTGATAATTAGGTATGTTTATTTGTGCTTCATGAATTCTTGAACATAACCAGGTTTCTGAGATTATTAATATATGAGGTTTAAATTCAATAACCCATTTCCTGATAGATTCCATGTTGGATAGTAGGCTTCTTACATTAAAATGCAGTGTAACAAATTCCTTAGAAGAAGAAGAAGAAGCTTTGGTGGCTGTAATGTGTTCCTCACTGGTCTCGGTGCTATTCAGGCTAGGTCCAATGTTGGAGGTCATTGATGATTTCAGGGAAATATGTATGGCCCTCTGGATCTTTGGAGAGAGCCTTTCTCACCTGAGCAGAAAAGCACAAAAATCAGCTTTGCCATAGGTCGTGGGACCAGGAAAGATCATGTTGTTCCCGCTTCTTTGACTCTCCCAACCACTCGGCGTATATTGCGCTCCCTACAGTCAAGGGAATGGTTGAGGGCTCCACGGTAACCTCACCGGGCTTGTCAGCTTTGACTCTGGTCGAGCAAGCGGTTGAGACTCTTCCTTGAGCCTGTTAACAGGTTGTTGGATGAAATCGATGAGGAGTTGATATTCCAGACCATGGTGTTCCTGGTCCTTACTCCAGAGGATGAGGTCCAGTTGGTACCTCAGCTGGGTTGCCTCGGGAGTGACTTCCACTAGTAGTCTTGCCTCCAAAACCAATTGTGGTTACTCTGCTGGAGCAGGCGGTTTATACTAACCCACCGGAGGACCCCTGTCGATGTCTCCTTGGGTCATCTGTTGAGGTCTAAGTGCTGTTCCTGCTCGACTGGGAGGTACTGTGCTTCTGTGACCTCCTTGTCTTCAGGCGAGAAGAGGCATCAATGAAAGATCCATCGATGCTGTCAGGTGCTCCAGTGGCAACAGTGGAACAAAGCAGGAGGGGTACAGCTCTGCCCCCAGGATCTTTAGTCCCTTGCTTTCACCAGCCGTTACCACATCAGGCCATCCTACTCAGCAGTCCCCCATGTCTGCTTCTCCTCCACTTTTAGAGAAGTCACTTCCACTGTATCCTCTTTTCAGAGCCTTTACCAATAAGTCTCACTGTGCTGCAAACTTGCCAGCTGACTTTCAGTAGAGATCACCCAGGATGAGGATACCAGGGTGGTCCATGGTGGAAAATCATCTAGGGCTGTCACTGAGGAATCGTACTTTCAACCCAGAATAGATCAAAGAGCTGACTACCAACCGCTGGTCAGTGTCCTTTGGAGCTCTGGTCTGACTTCTGTTAGAATCCATGAAGGGTCCCTTAGAACCAGTCTGAAAACGGGCTAAATACCTGTTTACAGATGTTGTGGATAGGGATGAATCCTGGGGGTTGCCTTTATCTTGACTGAAGCCATCTTTCGACTGGCCTTGGAGCTTTGGCAGCATCCAGCATCCTGCCTGGCACACTCCACCCATATGATCCATAAATATGTGGTCCCAACGGGCATCCTCTCTGGGTTTTCTAACCACCCCTCTGCATAGGAATTGGTTTCGGAGTCTGCCTTCCATAAATTGAGAAGTCACGGGGATGTGGACAAACCTCCAGACAAAGAATCCAAGAAGATTTAAATGTAATTTGTGTAGTTGCCAATTTGTTAGGTGTATTGATTAGCTAGGGCAGCCTATTGGGGGTTACCTACTGGACTGTGTAAACTGCCTTATACCTGAATGTTGTACTGTTGAATTGCTCCACCTAAGCTAGCCTCTATTTCTGTTTCTCTCCTGACTTGCTGAATTTTTTCTGAGCTAGCCATTGGTTTGTCTCTCTCCTTGGCTGTAACCCTCCTGATTTTGACCTCTCCCTAGTTGCTCTATTTATCTGTCCCTGTTCACCTATGCCTGCACTGTCTCTCGTCACCCCAGTACATTTTTGTTTTCTGTCTCTTTTTTCTTTCTACTCCTGTAACTCTACTCCCCCGTCCCAGAAACTGAAACCCTGCCCCCACCCGGCCTACCTCCGAATCTCTCCCACCATTTAACACCTCTTTGCTCCCCGCCCCCTGCAGACTAGCTGTCTCCACGCCTAGCTTGCCCCCAGCCCACCGCTTGTCCTTTCTTAACTTGCTGCAACTCTTCCTCTGTCCTCTCTTCCAGACTTGCCCAAGGGCGCCTAACAGAAGCAGCACCCTGCGCTCCCAGACCACGTCTGTCCTTGAGGCCGCCGACCATGCATCCAGCCCCGGCTCCATACACAGGTAACCACCACTACTGAGCACCGAACTCCAGCCTGAATCGCCGGAGTGCGGCTTTTACTCCGATTGGCTGTTTTCTGGCTCCTCTCCACTGCCATTGGCTGTGCTGTGGACCAGGCTCCAGGTGATTGGCTGGGTCCCAGAACCCTAGCTTTGACTGTTTTTGGCGGCTTTATCAGCTGCTTCTTGCTTGAATTTTCTCCCGCCTGCCCCCACGCCCAGCTATAATTAAATCCCCTTAAACCCCGTCCACCCACCCCCACTTATACTGTTGGTTTATTACTCCTCGTATCTCACCTATCCACTTGCTTATCCAAACCCCCCCCCCGACTCAACTCCTATTCCGTCTGTCACGTCTCTGTAACTTCTCTCCTCCCTCAAGGTCTTCTGTGCCTCTGATCTCCTTCCTCTCCTAATAGCACCATGTTACTAAGCATAACAGTCTGCATGCTGGCCATGTGGCAGTGCCTGGTACCTGTCACGGTTATTCCTCTACAATCGCCTACTGTGCCAACCCATCCTAACACAGCTACTGTATCATCTTACCAGTCTAGCCCCACATCGACATCTACCTTGGAGATAACAATGATATGCAGTACTACAATGATCCCTTATATGGCCTCGCAGAACAGCCTCCGTCCATATCTCCCCCCCCCCCAAAAAAAATCATTAATATGTTTATGACAAACTCCACAATTAACCACAAACCTACCGTCAGAGGCAAGTCATGACCTACCTTAAGTGGCAAGCTATGTGAATGACATGGCTACTTCTTCTCCTGTCAGGAAACATCCACCCTAACCCTGGTCATGTGGGTACTGCCACTGCTCTATCTCACATGCAGAATGGCTTATCAATCGCCTTCATTAATATTTGCAGCCTTTTGGCCAAATTTGATCCTCTTCAAGCATGAGTTGCTCAACACCAACGTGACATCCTATCAATTGTAGAAACCTGGCTTAATCCTAGAAGTGCTGATACTGCCATCCAGCTACCAGGCTATAGCTTACATAGGTTCAACCGTCATGGTAAGTGTGGCGGTGGTTGCTTTATCTACTTAAAAGATCACCTCCAAGCACAAAAGCTGGCCCCATCGACACCCGCCCTAACTCTAAACTGCTGGCGGTAAAAGTCTTACTTGGAAACAATGGAAAAACTAGAACAGTTGCCTTGGTTTATATTCCGCCCAAAGACCAGTCGAACGGCTTTAAATGTATCTTCAAATACCTTACTAGTATCCACCAAAACACTGAACTGATAATGCTGGGGAATTTTAACATCAATTGGGAATCCTTGGAGGCTGCACCTTATAAAGATGCTCTATCTACCATCAACATGGCCGAAACAGTTCGCTCCTCCACACGGATAAATTACCGTAATGGTTCTAGTTCCCTTATTGATTGGGTAATCACCAGTCGTCCTGATAGAATACTCGATACTGTAGTCCTCCTGGACTTCCTCAGTGACCATTGCCCCATCCTCATCAACTGGTCCAATAAGTCCCCCAAAGTCCCAATTAAAACGATCACTACTAGACTCCTGCATTAAGGGAAACTGACTGCTCTTAAAACCTACTTGGAGCTCCAAGACTGGAGATTTCTTGACACAACTGCTGACGTGGACTCTGCCCTTGAAGGTTTTGTTCTTAAATTCAATGAGTCCTGTAACATCTATGCCCCCCTAACAACACGTAGGACTCAGGACACTAACAACCTGTGGGTTACCTCGCAACTCCTCGATTTGATGAAGAACCGTGATGACCTCTGGGCCACAGCAAAAATCTCAGGAACTCTTTCAGACCTACAGAGGTACAAAGCTGCCCGGAACAGATGTACGTGGGCGATTAGAAAGGCCAAATCGCAAAACTTCAGAACTGAGCTCACAAACTCTTGGGGGAGATAGCTGTCATTTCTAGGACAACATGAAAACTCTCTCTGGCAAACCTAACAAGGCCCCACCCACTCTGCTAAATGTCGATGGTGCTCCCACTCAGGACCCTAGCCTCATCGCTAACACTTTTAACAAGGTTTTTACTGACCTAAGCGGTGTTCTTACCCCTGATTTCCTCCAATCCTTGTGTGATATCAACCCATCACAGGACCCTGTATCTCCCCCAAACTCTCCTCCCCTCTTCTACCTAAGTGTCACCTCTCCCTCCAAGGCCAAACAATACATCATAAAAGCCATTGACAAATCCAGAGCCAGCAGTGACTTGCTGGATCTCAAGTTAGTTAGACTCGCTCTAGATTCTATCCTCATTCCCCTTACTAAAATCCTGAATCTGTCTCTTATCACTGGCAAATTCCCCCTTCTATGGAAAGCAGCAGTGGTCACCCCTGTACACAAAAGCGGCGACAGAACACTCCACTCTAACTATAGACCTATATCAATTCTCCTTCCCCTTTCAAAAGCATTGGAAAGCATAGTCTCAGATCAGCTTACGGAGCACCTAGACAAGTACCAGCTGCAATGCCATGAACAACATGGTTTCCGTAAGAAACATAGCACCTGCACTGCCCTGGTCGAATACACTAGTTAAATACATAATGCCCTGGATCGAGGACACTTGGTAGGAGCTACCTGTATAGATCTCACTAAGGCCTTCGGCACTGGTAACCATGAACTTCTTCTCAGACAATTAACACGTATCGGGCTATCCACAGAATCAGTGTCCTGGTTTCGAAGTTCTCTTACTGTTAAGAGCCAAAGAGTCAGAATCTAAAGTCTCCTCCCAGTAAGCCGTCCTGTTACCACAGGGGTGCCACAAGGCTGAATACTTGGAACGTTACTTTTTAGCTTGTTTCTAAACGACCTCCCTCTAGTTGTTACTGACCAGATTTGATTATATGCAGATGATGTGGTGCTTTACTGAAGTCACACTGACCCTGTGGAACTTGAGCATCGTATGCAGACAAATTTCTTTTTTTTTTTTTTTTTTTTTTTAATTTTGCTTTTTACCCCAAGCTACCTGCCGCCTAACATCAGCCCGGTCACGGGCCGCCGGCTTCTGCACCCCCAAATCGGCCACAGCCCTCCGATACCCCGTGGCTTACCCCCCACGGCGGGGCTGCGGCACTCCCCGGTGCATGCCGCAGGAACCGGGATAGGTCGGAGGGCTGGCCTGGGGAGCATATTGAAGCCGCGGCAAGCTTCATTCGTGGCAGCAGGCAGCTCCTCCATTTTCCGTTTTTCCTGGGGAGGCGGGGTCGTGCAATGACACCAGCGTCCGCCCCGCCTCCAATGCGTCACCGAGTGCCGGCAGCTGTGCGACTCCTGGCCTCCGCCAGGGGTCAGCAAGGCTCCAGACACTTCCCCTCCCACCCCCCGGAGAAGGAGAGCAGTCCGTAGGACGCTCAATCCTTCTCCCCCCTGCCGGCCCTCCAGCGACCCTGGTCCGTTCCCGAACCCGGGTCGCCGGCGCCGCAAGCGGAAATCCAACTGCTGCGCCGACGGGCCGGCCGATGCAGACAAATTTCTCTGAAGCTGAGCAATGGTTTTCCAGATCAAAACTACCATTAAACTATGAAAAAATAAAAACTGTGATTTTGCCTCTGCTCTCAACAAGCACCGATCCCACCAGCTACAAATCCATAATAATCTAAATTCCCCACTAGAAATGGTGCAGTGCTTTAAATATCTTGGTTTAACGCTGGACTGCACTCTATCTTACACGTAACACATAGATCAAGTTGCCAAGGCAGCTAGTGCCAAGCTGGGCCTGCTTTACCACAACAAGCATTGCTTAACGTCTGAAGCCCTAAATGTAGCTGTTGCTAGCTCTGTGTTGACCATTATAAACGACGGCCTAGTGGTTTATGGGTCCGCAACGCTAGCGGCTCTTAAACGAATCAAAACCACACTAAACAAGACCTGTAGACTTGTACTGGGTGCAGATAGGGTGGCCCACACTTGTTCACTGTATGCACAATCTGGATGGCTAAATCTGGATAACAGAGTGGAATATCAAACCTGCCTTTTAGCCAAGAAATCCACCCTTGGCCTAACACCTCCAGGGGTGCAAAACCTCCTTACTCCAACCAACCCTTCTAGACATACTAGGAGCAAGAATACCTGGTCACTTAAAATCCCTTTTTGCCGGACTGTGCAAGGCCAGCGGTCCTTGGCATGCTGTGCCCCTCTCTGGCTTAACTCAATAGGGGAAGATATCCACATGGAAACTAAGCTTGGACCATTTAAAACTAAACTTCGGGCACTGCTTGCAACTACCAGTGACTATGACTGCATAACCTAGTTTAAGGCCAGCCCCATTCTTCATACTATAGCTTAAGACTTCAGCTTTTTCTCTCTCCTCCCCCTCCTGACCTTTTGTCTGTCTCCTCCTTTACATACTCCCTCCTCTTTCCCTGCCCACTGATGGTCCTCTGTGACTTTCTCCCCATTCTCACCCCCCAGTCCCCTCCTCCCATTCCCCCTTTTCTCTCCTGTATCCCTTCCCTCCCTCCCCTTCTAGTATCTCCTCTTACTCCCTAGTATCTCCTTGGCCCCTCCTCCCCTGCTATGTCTTACTTCCCTACCTCCTGCCCCTCTCTGCCCTCCTTTCTCACATTGTCTTAACTTTGACCTGTGCCCCTACCTTAACTCCCCTATCCACCTCTCCTCTATAGCACTTCCCTAACTCACATCTGAGCTCTTGCTTCGCATCAGAACTTGACCAGTTCTGCCTTCCTTAACCCTCTTATTCAACTGCCCTCATTAGCACTTCCCTTACTCTCTTCAGGGCCCTCACCCCTTCTGACTCGCTGACAACAGACCTGTTGGTCCCCAACAGCTCTGGCTATTTCTCCCCTCCCCTTCTCTCCTCATCACAATGTCTTGTTTGCTGTTTGTTGTTACATATTTTCCTGCTTGTTAATCACGGGACTATCTTTACTGAATCTTGTAATCTCACTTATTAGCCTTGTTAGAACAATCTACTATTTATGGTATTCACTGTGTTACCCTCACCTATATTAATTTTTAGGTACTTGTCGCTTACTTGTTGTTTTTGTCTTCTGACGTGGAACCTCTGTAAACTAGACCCTGGCTCAAAGGTCTATCTGATTATCCCAATAAATAAATAAATAAAATAAAAAAGATTGACCCTGTGGCTAAAAAGTTATATGCTACCGTGTCACTGGGTCGCCGACTGGCTAGTTATTCGGTCATGATGGAGAATTTTGTCCATTCTCTTTTCAGGTTCTGTGGAGAATTCCTCCCGCTTCTCCCAGCTGATAAACAGCTGCCAATAAAAATCATCAGAGACCAGGGTCAATCACTGGCCAAACACCAGCTCCCGACACCTTTGAAACATGGGTGATTTCTGTGCCCATACCATGGCTGTGGTTATTGCCATATGTTGTAGAGCCTGGCTGTGGCTTTCCTCCATTACAGCGGAAACTCAGCATAAGCTGGCCAGTGTCCCTTTCTTAGGCACCAACCTCTTTGGCCTGCGAATCCCACCTTAGATTTTGTGGCTTCATTCCAGAAGGACCAAAAGGCTCAGAAGCCTAAGAAGAAGGCCTTTCAGTTTCAGTCCTTTCAGCCACAACAGCCTCTGCAGTAGTCCCAGCAGGGGCACTTTCAGCACTGGCATCCAGCACCCAAGTTCGGCGGCCAGGGACTAAACAAGAGGGAGGGGGCAGAGATGGTCATGCCTCTGCGGCCCCCACAGCTGAAGCCCACTTCAAGGCTGCACATTGATGGGTTGTGTGGTGGCATCCCCTATCATCCAGTACCTATCCAAGCTCCCAGTTGGGGGCTGGTTGCACCACGGCTTCCCGCAGTTGTCTGCTATTACCTCTGACAAGTGGGTTCTAGAAGTGGTTGGTAAAGGGTTGCCTCTGGATTCTGAGGCTCTCCTGGTGTACTGACTCCAAGCTCCTTTGGAGTCCAGAGTATCACAGGACACATCTATGCTGTGGGCCAGCATAGCTCAGTTCTTAGAATGCAGAGCGATTGCCCTTGTACCAGATGCCCTGGCCATACAGAGCTGTGTGTCCAGGTACTTTTTGGTTCTGAAATGGATAGAGGGCTGGAGCCGCTTACTGGACTTACACGATCTGAACCAGTTCATGCAGAGCGCAAGTTCTGGATGGTTACTGTGAATCATATAATAACATCCCTGGAACAGGGCATGTGGTACTGCTTCCTGGCCCTCCAGGACATGTTCTTCCACATCTGAGTCCTTCGTCCCATTGCTGGTGCCTCAGTTCCATGCAGAGGGGATCATGTACCAGTTGCAGATCATGCGATTTGGCTTCACTTCCACCATGCCCAGGGTCTCCACCAATTGCATGAGAGTGGGGGGGGAGTTTCTTCAGCACAAGGGCATCAGGGTGTATCCCAGCCTGGATGAAGGCTAATAGCTGGATTGTCTAAAGAGGTGATGTAGAGGTCCAGGTGTCTGACTCCCCTCCCCAAAAGATCTGTCAATTACATGGTGCTGGATGATTTCTGGTTTGGCGCGCTCAGCCCTGCCGGGACTTTATGCGGTTGCTGATGTACATGGTGTCTTCCGCAAGCATGACCCATTGGGCTAGCTAGCGGATGTGCCTCCTGTAGCAGGAGTTGGACCAGCAGTGTTCTCAACACCTAGGTCGCCTGGACCAGCCAGCCGGTTCTGGTGACCCAGCCGATGTGGGATGTCAATCAGTGGTGGCTGAACCCATGCTATCTGGAAGAGAGAATTTTGTTTGTCCGCCCAGAACTGTCCATTACACCCATTATGGACACCTTTCTGGTGGTGCGAAGAGCACACCTGGAAGACCACAGAGGCCACAGGTTCTGGGCATCCAGAGAGTCCTGTCACCACATCAACCTGCTTGATTTGGGGTCAGCTCATTCAGGTCGAGACAGATAACATGACCACCATGTTTTGCTTGAGCAGGCAAGTGTGGACAAACTGCTTTCCCTTGTGTCAGGTGGTTCTCCACACCTGGACACTTATGCGTGGCCTGGGTGTAGCTCTCCTGGCTATCCATGTTGCAGGAGAAAACAGTCAGCTAGCAAATGCTCTCAGTCTGGTGGGAGCGTTGCATGGTGATCATTGCCTCACTAGGTGGTAGACCGCCTGTTCTCCCCGTGGGGCACCTCTCTGGTGAATCTGTTTGCCTTGTGGGAGAACAGAAAAGTGAGGCTGTTCTGTGCCCACCCCTCACAGTCCAGGACACTGTTAGGGAATACCTTTGTAAGGCCCTGGACCCGGGACTTCTGTACGTCTTCCCTTCCTTCGGTCCTTAAGGGTAGTAGTCATGGCCCAGAAGGACAAGGTGTGGATGATCCTGGTAGTCCCAGACTGGCCCAGGCAGTTCTGGTATCCAGATCTCCTCAGTCTCAGCAGCAGGCCTCCATGGAGGTTTCCCCTCCATCCAGATCTGCTGACCAGACAACATGGGAAGGTCCTGTACCCAGACCTTCAATCCCTGCACCTCTTGGCCTGGTTCCTGAGTGGCTAGAGTTCTAGGCTCTGTCATGCTACACATTGTAGAGGCATCCTAAAAGGAATTGTCTTGTAAATGCTATGCATTTAAGTAAAAGAGGTTCTTGATCTGGTGCCAGGGTAAGGAGCATGATCCCCTTACCTGCCCTGTAGCGAGTATCCTTGACTACCTGTGGTTTCTCTCTGTCGGGACTGTGAGCAACGACCCTTAAGGTGCACCTGGCAGTCACCTCTGCATAAAATGCAGAAGTTGTTATTCTGACAGTGACCCAAGAGAAGGTGGTTGGACGCTTTTTCAAAGGCCTGGATGCTTTGTCCCCTCTGTATCTATGGGATCTACTGCTGGTGTTGGTAGTGCTGATAAGCAAGTTGCTTGAGCCAGTGCATAAATGAGAGATGTCACATTTGTCATGGAAGACCACCTTCTTGGTGGCCATTACATCAGCTGGAAAGATTAGTGAGCTCCAGGCACTATCATTGGAGTCTCCTCACCTGGTCTCCCACAAGTACAAGGTCATCCTTCACCTCACCCAAAGTTCCTCCTGGAGGTCATATCAGAGTTTCACCTTAACCAAGTGATTAACTTACCAGTATACTTTACCAACCTGACCGCTGCGCTTCATACCCTACGCCTGCGGAGAGTGCTGTCTTACTATTAGGAACATACAGTTGGAGTTCGGCGTGAAACTCATGAGCTGTTTGCAACCTACACTAAAGCTGCACCTGGCAGACTGGCAGCGAAGCGGACAATTGCCAGGTGGATTGCATAGAAACATAGACTTTGACAGCAGATAAGGACCGCTTTGCCCACCCAGTCTGCTCATTTCGCTACCTATTGGATAAGTTGCAGATCCTAGTTAACCAACAGCCTACTTTCTCCTACCCACCACTTAAATTGCCTTATGTCTGTCCCATGCATTCTTGAATTCCTCCACTGTTTTTGACCCCATGACCTCCTCAGGAAGGCCGTTCCATGCGTCCACCACCCTCTCCATGAAAAAATGCTTCATCACATTGCCCCTGAGCTGCCCCCCCACTCTATCTTCAAATTGCGCCCTCTTGTTCTTGCCTGTCTCTTTTTCTGAAAGATGCTACCCTCTAAGACTTTGTTCATTCCCTTGAAGTACTTTAAAGTGTCCCCCCTCTCCCTCCTTTCCTCAGGGGTATACATACTAAGTTCCTGCATCAACCTCTGCTATAGGTTGGCTGGTAGGGAGTCGCCCTAGTGGCTTAGAGCTCATTCTGCCAGACAAACCACTGGCTCTGTGGCTATTTCCAGGGATATCCCCATTGTGGAGATATGCAGGGCTGCAACCTGAGTTAAAGCACACACCTTCATCTCCCAATACAACCTTGAGTTAATGAGTCATTGGGATGCTGCTATTGGGTCCTCGGTCCTCCAGTGTCTGTTCGCCAAATAGGGTGCGTGTCTTGTCACCTTCTCCAGGAAGACTAATAGGAGTCTGCCAGAGTGCGAATAGTGAACTGTATCCACGTTGTTAGAAATACAGGTTACTCATCTGTAACCGTAGTTCTACCAGTGGTGTTCAATTTACATCTACACAACCCACCTGACCTCCCCTGGCAAGTGGCACCTGGATACCTGTTTCCAGCATGCAAATGATCTGATGTCAGGGAGCAGAGCCGTAGGATATATCACTCCACATGGTGGGTTGTTAGCTTGCAAACTTCTGATGACTCTGCTGTCTCCAGCAGAACTGCCAGAGTGTGGATGTCAACTGTAAACCACTAGTAGAGCTATGGTTACATGTGAGTAACCTATATTTACTGAACTGTGCTTATCATTCTTAATTATGCAGACAATCAGTTATATAAAACAAAATCTGGGAAGTTATACTAGCACCTTTCTTTCACACACAGCAAGAGGAAGGAGCTGCTTTTAGAACCTTACTACTCTACTGGACTAAAGAACTAGAACTCTACTACTGGGAACTTCAATTTAGGGTAAAAACAAAAAAGAGTGTGTTTGAGTTGGGTGAAGGAATTATCTGTGCAGTTAGCTAGGTGAAGAAAGAAACTGTAAATTAGGAGGAGTGGCTTAGAGAGAAGGAAGCCAGGTGTTTGCATGCATTTAAAAACTGACCTAGATAGCTTGTGGCAGAGAACAGCAAGAGGAAGGAGCTGCTGTTAGAACTTTACTGGGGCTATATTGCCCCCCAGCCCCCCACCACCCCCCAGCCTTAGCTGGTTCTACTTTTAGAGGCACAGGATTTGACTGACAACATGAACTTCCTGTTTGGGAGCAGGAAGAGAGTGATCACAGAAGCACAAAAAACTCACCATCCTAGAAGGAAAAGAGCAGCTCTCCATCCCTCCCTAGCTGCTGGATGTCTGACTCTGAGCAAGTAAGAAGGAGACTACCGAGGACTATAGGAACTTACTATCTCAGAACAGGAAGATCAGGAGCTTTAAGGGCATGGAGACAGTAGGAAAGTAGGGAGAAAAAAAAATTATATATAAAAAAAATTAAATAAAAATAGAGAGAGGAAAGAGTATACAAAACAACAGTTAAGGGGCCACAAATAAGACTTGATGGGAGTGGTGCAGTGCAGTTGCCGTGGAGCAGCAGTCTTCCAGGAGATATTCTGGAGGATGCGGTGTTGTCCCATTTGCAGACACCTCTCTGGGCTGAGGGAGGAGGTTGCTCAACTCCAGGCTGAGTTGGTCAGGATTTGGGGGACCTCCTTTCCCACCCAGGGACCACCAGGGCCACCGCTACTGCCTCAGAGGTTGCCAAGAAAGAGGAGCGGTTAGACCACAGTAGGCTGGGGGGGTGAGAGTGGTGGAACAGAGGCACATCCCTCCAGTTGTACCTCTCCACAATTCACATGCCATTCTGGCAGAGTGTGGTTCCTCTATGGAGGCACAAGCAGTGGAGACCAAGGAGGATGCTGGGAACCTCCTTGAAGGAGACCCATAGGAGGGTGGCATGGGACCCCACAGGGGAAGGAAACAACTCCTGGTGGGGACTCCATTGTTAGGAGGGTAGAGCTGGAGGAGGGAGGGGAGAGGGAGGTAAGGTGCCTGCCTGGCGCCATGGCTTGGAGGGACAGGGAGCGAATCCTCAGAATTGCGGGAGCAGCTGCACGGGGGAGGGAACTGGATGTCATTGTCCACCTAGGGACAAATGGCCTGGCTGGGAAAAGAATCAGAGCAGTGCAGGAGGCGTTCGTGGAGTTGGAGAGGGTCCTTAGACAAGTAGCATGTATGGTAACCTTCTCGGAGGTGCTGTCTGTCTATGGTATGGGTGAGGCTAGGGTGCTCTGTACCATGGGATTCCATCAGTGGTTGAAAAACTGGTGCAGAGCTCAGGGTTTTGGCTTCATTGGGGACTGGGGGTTCACCTGGAGGGATGCAGGCCTATGCTGGCACGGTGGTCTGCATCTGTCCAGAAGGGGAACCAGGATCCTAGGTGATAGGTTTAAATGCTTCATTGGTAAGCATTTAAACTAGCCAAAGGGGAGGCACTGAAAAGGAGAAGGAAACCTAGTCCCCCCCCCCAAAAAAAAAAAAATCAGGGTAGTTAGTGAGGTAAACACCAAAATAGAGAAGTCGATAGGGAGAAGGGCAGGGGTAAATGGAGTAAAAGGCAGTAAGGACAGGGATGGGACAAAATTGGGTAAGGCCATCACAAAATGGAGGGTAATGAGTACCAATGCCCATAGTCTAGGTAACAAGCTCCCTGAACTGGTGGCCTTGATGGAAGAGGGATGCCTGGATATTGTGGCAGTCACAGAAACATGGTACACAGAGAACCATGACTGGGATGTCAACATACCAGGGTACACAATCTACAGGAGGGACAAGGAGGGTAGAAGAAGAGGAGGAGGAGTAGCTCTCTATGTAAGGGAAGGGATCAAAGCAACAGAACTAAAGGGTAAACAGGGAGGAGAGGAGGCATAGTGGGTCACCCTGGAGACTGGAAATTGCACCACAATCTGCACAGGGGTTGCATACAGACCCCCCATCTCAGGAGGAGGAAATGGACAAGGAAATGACAGGAGGCATCCTTAGGATGGCAGAAAAAGGAGAGATATTACCGATGGGGGACCTGAATATGCCAGATGTTAACTGGAGCACCTTTGCTGCAGTCACATCCAAGAGCAGGGCCATTCTCGATGCCGTACAGGGGGCATGCCTCAGACAGCTAGTGTTGGAACCCACTCGGGAGGGAGCAATCTTAGACCTGGTACTTTCAAACGGGGACAGTGAGAGGATCTCAGATCTAGAAGTGGGTAGCCATCTGGGAACAAGTGACCACCAAACAGTGTGGTTCACGATAACCTCAGCTGTAGAGTCAAGTCATACAAAAGTGAAGGTACTGGACTTAAGGAGGGCTGATTTTGTCAAAATGGGAGAGTGCCTCAGAAAAGCACTAGCAAACAGGCAAGAAGGAGGGGTGGAGCAACAGTGGGGAAGCATTGAAACTGCCATCACAGAGGCAACAAGCCTTTGTGTGAAGCAAATAAACAAAATGAAAGAAAAAACACTGTGGTTCTCAAAAGAGGTGGCGGAGAAGGTTAGGGAGAAAAAGATAGCATTCAGGAAGTATAAGGAAACACAGAAGGAAAAGGACAGAGAACTGTACTAGTTAAAGTAGAAGGAAGTGGGGAAGGCAGTCAGAATAGCAAAGGCCAAAACCGAGGAAAAGATAGCTAACTCAGTTAAGAAGGGGGATAAAACCTTTTATAGGTACATTAGGGAGCGAAGAAAGACAAAGGAGGAATACTGAGGCTGAATAAAGAGGAGGGTGGGTGGGCAGAGAGGGACAGTGAAAAAGCAGGGATACTGAACAAATACTGCTCAGTATTCACAAAGGAGAAGAGGAGGGAGGAACCTGATCCAGACAATAGAAGCACTCTGGATAGGGGGGGCGTTATCAGTCCTTTCACAGAAGAAAGGGTTCTGAAAGAACTCCTAAAACTGAAGGTGGATAAAGCAATGGGGCCTGATGGGATTCACCCTAGAATTCTAAAAGAATTAAGGGGAGAACTAGTAACACCACTGACTACCCTTTTTAACAAATCATAGGAGGATGGTATGGTACCTGAGGATTGGAGGAAGGCAGATGTGATTCCCCTTCACAAAAGTGGGAGCAAGACAGAGGCAGGAAACTACAGACCTGTTAGTTTGACCTCAGTGATAGGGAAAATGATGGAATCACTTCTGAAGGAAATAATTGTTGAGTACCTAGAGGCCAGTGGGGCACAGGACCCAAGCAGCATGGATTCATAGCGGAAGGTCATGTCAGATGAATCTAATAGATTTCTTTGACTGGGTTACCAAAGTAGTAGACCAGGAGGGCTGTGGACATGGCATACCTAGACTTTAGCAAGGCATTTGACACAGTCCCACAAAAGATTAATAAACAAATTAGCTAGCCTGGGAGTGGGTCCCAGGGTAAAACATTGGCTGGACAACAAGACGCAGAGGGTAATAGTGAACAGAGTCCACAGTGAAGAAAAGGGGGGGTACCGCAGGGTTCAGGACTGGGACCGGTACTTTTTAATGTTTTTATAAGTGGCATTGCAGAGGGACTAGAAGGTAAAGTATGTCCCTTTGCAGACGACACAAAGATCTGCAACAGGGTTGATACACAAGGTGGGGTGAAAAGGACGAGAAGGGACTTGGCAAAGTTGGAGGAATGGTCAAATGTATGGCAGCTTAGATTCGACGCAAAGTAGTGCACCTGGGAAACAAAAACTCAGGGGAACAGTACACAATGGGGTTGAGATACTAGGCAACAACAAAATCATCCGGGGAGTGATAGCGATGACCTAAAGGTAAGCAAGAGAGGAGAAGGCAGGTAAGGAGGGCTGGTGGGATACTGGGATGCATAGGGAGAGGCATCACCAGTAGAAAACAAGAAGTTGTTATCCCTCTGTACAGACAGTTGGTGAGACCCCATCTGAAGTACTATGTGCCATTCTGGAGACCCCATCTCCGCAAAGACAGAGACAAGGTGGAGGCTGTCCAGAGGAGGGCAACCAAAATGGTGCAGGGTCTGCACCAGAAAACATACAAAGAGAGACTTAAAGGAACTCATAAAATGGGTCAAAAATTTCAAGTTCCCTGATTGGCTAATCAGCACTCTTGCCCCTGTCCTTATAGAGCCATATTGTGCCAACCTGCACTACATCAAAGGAAAGTGACACTGCACAGCTGCATATCACTGGTCCCGCGCTGCCACAATTCAAAACCCACTTCTCCTCAGCTGACACATCTGAAACATTCGCACAGTTGCACAGCGCCGAACGCGAGCCGCAGCGACAAATTCAGCTTTTAAAAACGAAACCTCAGAATTACAAAAAAAATTCTCAACAGCCACGATGTCTGACATACCAGATACAGTACCAACTTCTCACTAAATTTTCAGAAAATACGGAAAGTGAACGGAAAGCGCTACAGATGTATTTTAATAGGCACTCATGCCGTTGCGACCTCCCCTGCCCCACCTCCTGCCGACGTCCGTCGCCTGAACAATAAACACACAGTAACATCAAAAAATCCTCTTCCTTTCCTTTTTAAATATGTGTTCACTTTGCTGGACACCCTGTAACGGAACAGAATTGTACAGTATGGCGCTACTCCCTGTAATATCACCATGGCGTCTACAGAGGGACATACTCGCTCCCTATAATACTGCTGTTTTAAAACAGAAAATGTGAACATTTTGCACAAAAGCAAAGCTCATACACTCTGTATAGCTGATGTAGACAGATTGCATGACCTGGCCAGAATCTGTGGGCGGGGCTCTGTACAGCTGACATAGGTAAATACAATGCTGTACAGTACATAGAGGGACTAGTTCTAGTCTTTTAACATTAAAATTAGTTTACTAATATTTTCCATTTTTTCTTTTTTAATTCATAATTTCTACTGGGGAAGGGTCCATTTTATAAGCGCAATAAGACACTCCGAGGTGTGGGTTATGGCCTGATAAGAGCACTTACCAGGTGCTAAAGGCACTCGGCGCAAGCGCCTCATGTCTCATAACGCACCTGGGGTGTGCTCTTATCAGGCCATAACCCACACCTCGTTGTGTCTTATTGTGGCTTGATATGTATACCCACGAGGAAATGAGAGAGAGAAGGGACATGATATAAACTTTCAAGTACCTCAAAGGAATCAACAAAGTCCAAGAGGGTAGCATCTTTCAGAAAAAGAGATGTGCAAGAACAAGGGGGCACAGTTTGAAGATAGAGGGGTTACGGCTCAGAGGTAATATGAGGAAGCATTTTTTCACAGAGAGGGTTGTGGATGCATGGAACAGCCTTCCTGAGGAGGTCGTGGAGTCAAAAACAGTGGAGGACTTCAAGAATGAATGGGACAGTCATCAGGCAATTCTAGTGGTGGGTAGGAGGAAATAGGCTGTTGGTTAACTAGGATCTGCAGCTTATCCATTAGGTAAGGAAATGGGGAGACTAGATGGGCCAAGCGGTCCTTATCTGCCATCAAATTCTATGTTTCTGTGTTTCACCCTTGGTGTGTAATACTTCGCTGTCAGGGTAGGTGTATAGATACCTAGACAATAATAGCAGAACAAGGCCTGTATGCCCATCCAGTCTGCCCACCCTATGTAACTACTCTGCACTGGTGCTAGCGGCCTTCCCTCCCCTATGTTTCTGCCCTCTTTTCTAGCTAATCCCATATGTCTGTCCCAACCCTGCTTGAAGCTGTTCACTGATTTGGCCTGTACTACTTCCTCTGGCAGCTTATTCCACGTGTCCACCACTTTCTGTGAAAAGCAGTTTATGGGTTTCCCTTTTGAATCTCCCTCTGCGAATTTAAATGAAACCTCTCTTATCCCTGTATTTGAACTCAAGGAGGAAAGTTCCTTGGTGTCCACCCTATTCATCCCATGCCAGCACTTGTATGTCTTGATACTGCTGCCCCTTTCCCTCCTTTTCTAAAGGGTGCACATGTTCAAGTCCTGCAGCCTCTCCTCATATGTTTTCGCCACCTAGTCCGTAGGTTTAAGGTGTATCACACGGTTACAGTGTGTGAAAACTTGCGATGCACTATCCCTATACATTATTCTACATGTATTATGTAAAACAAAATGTGCACTTTTGATGCGGTGCTAAAACTAACCAAATTGAAATTCTGCTAACTTAAGGATTCAGTTATGTAAAAATTGCACCAGAGTAAAGAAGGTAATTTGCTGGTGTTAAAAACAATTTGTGGAGCTCCATTTATGACCTTACCAGGTTTTGTGATGCTATGCTTTTAATATCACTGTCCTAAAATTTCAGAGTCATCCATTATAATTGATAAAAAAAAAGTTCTGAAACAGTACTTCATTAAATAGAATCGTAAAGTGGTATTTTAAATAAATTAAAATATTAATACAACGTTTGGTATAATAAATTAATAGTGATACTTGACTATTCAATAATGAAAACCTTGTAGTTACAATTTAACTTTTTCTCTTATAATTTAGCCATTGTGAACAAAAGCAGCCCTAAGTTATAGGTGAACTCTGTATGTGGTAGACATTTGCACTGTTAATGGTATCTTGTGTAGTATAATAAAAGAAGGGGAATAGATAACCAGCTTAATTGTATATGGATCTCCTGCCAGCTCAGCTAGGTGAGCTGCTTCTTTTCCTGCATGGTAGAACCCTTTGTTTGAAGTCAGATGCTTACAAGATTAAAGCCAGTGTTTCCCATCTTCAAAAAAGATACTACAGCACTTGTGAGTACTCAGTAGGTTGATGTGATTGTAGCTCCTCGCTTATGGTGGTAGTGGTGGGGTGCCTAATCTGACCCTAAACAGAGAATAAGTGGACAACTAGGACCAGCGCATATTAGCTCTGTTAGCTCAGCTTGGGGAACTGCTTTTTCAGCTTAGTTGGATAAGTGTGCGAGGAGAAATAGCATGTTCATCTTACAAGTTCCCAGGTTTGAGAAGGGATGCTGCAGTACACTTCTGTTGCTTAGCTAGTGTCTGTGGGAGTTATATCCTTGCAGCGATTTTAATGATCTGTTGCTGATTTTTCCCTAAAAACTGTCATGTTTAGGCTTCAGTACTAGAAAAAGAGGTAATGTACTAATTCTCCTTCTGTTAGATCTGCAGTGAGGATTCATGCCAATTTGCCAGTAAAGTCACAACTAAAACAAAAATATTAATCGTTGGATTTGTCTAGGCATTCCTCTGGTGCAGTGAGCAGCAGTTTATTTTTTTCCCACTTCATGCTCATTTGTTAGTTATAACAACAAAACATTTCGAGAATTAATTGGTTCATTTGGAAACTTTATAACTAGGAAGTAGTCCACCCAGAATTTGTAAAAACATGTTGTGCATAGTGTTTTGATTTGTGTGTGTGAAGTCCTAGTGTGTCCTTTCCTCTGTCTGCTATTAGTTTTTCCTAAATTAGCCTGCTAGTTTTATGACCCCTGGGGTGCTCCATCTCGGCCAGCTTTATGGCTTTTCTTGTACCTTCAATGCATCCTGTCTCATGTTACAGTGATGTAGACGAGACCATAGATTTAGTAGCAGTCACTGCTTTAGAATCGGTTCACAACAGCAGAGATGGCTATTTTTTAAAAACTATACAGAGTTCAGCTTATTGACTACCCTCATTGTAAAGGTTGTTTTATCTTGAACAATTGTCACACTGTCACATGAGGCAGGATGCATTGTAGGTACAAGAACCATAAAGCTGGCTAAGATGGAGCTCTCCAGGGGTCATAAAACTACCATAAAGCTAGCAGGCTAATTTAGGAAAAAGTACTAATAGCAGGCAGAGGGAAGGACACACTAGGACTTCGCACACAAATCAAAACACTCAGCACAACACGTTTTTTTTATTTTTTTTTATTTTTTTTACAAATTCTGGGTGGACTACTCCTTTAGGTGGAATGCCGTATCCCATTTCTTAGAGTACCCGGGGATCCTGCTGTCAGGGGAAGGGATTATGGTCGAAAATGCTATTTTCTGATGCACAAGGCATAATAATTCAAAATGTATGTGTGCAGGTTGAGTACTATTTAAAACAACTGTACAAAACTGCCTTGAATTACTATTTTAACAGCAAATAAATAGTCACAATTCTAGTCACTGCATAAAAACAGTGACTATTTCAGTACCTTCAGTAACCGCAAATAAGAAATCAGTCGGTTGTGGAGCATACAGTAGGCTAAAATTATTCAAAAATGAAAACTTGTACAGTACTTGTAACTGACTGATAAAAAACATGCATTGTCATGATGCATTGTCATGCAGACTGTGTCCTTTCAGACTTCAAAATTAGCCTATAGCTTATTAGCCAAGTGGTTAAATGTTTCACAGCCTGAATAGGGCCTTGGCTTGAATTTGCATCACTGGCAACATAAAATGTATTCTGTTTTTCACTTTTAAAGTGTATTTGTTATACAGGTACTCTGAATTTCATAACCCTAATAGTGAAGTGCACCACTACATTGTGCCTTTTTTCCTTCTGCTTCAGCGTTCTTAGACCTAGGACATTTCATAGGAAGCTATATGGCGTAATTAGTCCCATCAGTTTTTCTCCTGCTAAAATGTGGCCAGTTGAAACCTTTACAGTCAGAAAAATTAATTCTACCACTATTACAGTGGTTTGTACCTTATTACTTAAAAAAATAAAAAAATGACTAGTTTGGGGCCCTTCCTGATGGTGCAGCACTTAATGGGTGCCACTTGCAAAGTTGAGTTTCTAGATTTACACACTGAGCCTGGAATGTTGCATTGCATAGGCAGGGCAGGACAGAGCATCCCACAGGAGGACCTGCTTCTCCAAGTTGGGCAGGTGGGGCCACCACCACAGAACTGCCCCGTTCTACAGAGCATGGTGCCAGCTGGCAGCCAGATGCTGAATTTTGGGGGCTATGGGTGGGCAGAGGTTGCATTTTGCAATGAAAAGTTGGTGGCTGGAGAAGGAGAAAAACTTAAAATGGGGAAGTGCTTGTCCGTCAGATATGTTGGGGATCATCTGCACCCCTCCCACACTAGACTCAAGCTCCTTTCTTGGCTGGTTAGACAGCAGCCTAAAGTCAGCCGAAGGATAGCCTGGAAATCGCAGAGCAAGGAGGTGGAAATGGAAAAGAAAGGAAAAAATATTTTTCATAAAGGGCTGTGGGTAGAAAAACAGACTGAGTAAAAAATGACTCATCGGTAACTCTGAACCTTTCAGTAAAAATGACTCATCAGTAACTCTGAACAGTTCAGGCTGACACGATTTGCATATTATATGACTGTAAGTTCCCTATACCCTATATGTTTATTTCAAGATAAACATAAGAAAATCAGCATGAACAATGCATTTCAGTATTAAAAGATAAGAAAAGGGGGATGTAGTTTGTAGGCCAAAGATTGTAGTTTTCGTGGGCTGTATTATTACATTGCATTGTAATTTTTAGGTGCCAGCACCATAGCTGTTGGCACCTATTGTAATCATGCGTACTCTTTTGTGCATTTAGTTAAGTTTAAGGTTGCATTTAGTGTGACCGATTCAGCTGTAAGATATCGTTATTTATGTAAGTGATAGGGGTTTGAGGCCTAGGCGTAAGGTTTCAGACCTACATAAGCCTGGGTTCAATCCCCTGTATTGTACATTTTTTGTCTTTCTCACTACAGCTTTCATTGTATGGCAGAAATTGTTAGATGTCATTGCTGATGTAGTGAAGGGTTTCAGCAGAGCAGAATAGTAAACTTTCAGATAATTAAACATAGTTCTACAGTATTAGTCTCAGCTGAGGCTTGTCTAAGATGGAATGCAATTCGAGTCACCTGTTTTGCAGGTTGTGACATAAGCTTTTCACCACAGGAACTGCAACTCACTTACCTGTAGCTCAGTGACACACTAAATGTGTGTTTGTTTGGCGGGCAAAAGATCAAAAGGTTCAAATCCTGGCAGGGACTCCAACTTTTTTTTTTTGTAAGATGGACACTCAGTTGAGTGGCAATCCTTAGTGGAGTGTATTGGAACAGTAAATTATTTCAGAAATAAATTTAGCTAAGAAAAACAATCTGTGAAGGTAACTTGCCTGGGACTAGATCCCCAGTCACCTGTTTTGCAGGAGTGATAGAACCTCTACATCTTAGGAACTGCAACTCAGTAACCTGAAGTTCGGTAGAACACTGAATGTGTGCTTGCTTGGCAGGCAAAGGATCAGTGGCTCACATCTGAGCAGGGACTTAAGCATTGTTTTCAATTTTTTTTTCTGTAAAATGGAAACTCACTTAAAGGGACACTGTCAACCCCTTTAGGTCTCACTGTCCCTTGTTTAAAAAAAAACAACATTTTATGATTGCCAGCATTCTGCAAGGATTGCTGAAGTAGCTAGTAGTTTGATTCTGACTCATGTTTTCTTTAAAAACATGACAAACAGACTACCCACCATACTGGTGTTACCACACAAACACAGGTTTGTTTACATTCCTTGATCATCTCCAACTGCATCTTTCCTGGACTTGGGAACACCCACAACACAGTCTAGCCCCTCATGATGCAGTGGGAGTTTAGGAGGCTACTGCCTATGACTGACTGCACTGTTTGGGTGTGTTTCTAATGCTCAGGAAGTATTCAGCAAGAACAGATCCAGGATTGTAAACAAAACAAGGTTGTTTACAAATATACATTTGCATGCATTTCAGTTCTACTAAACAAGTAGACAGACAAAATAAACAGCAACAGCATTGAATTTTAGAGAAGGTAAGAAATCATAAAATGTAGATTTTTAACTAGAAATAATATGATGAAAAACAGGTTGACAGTGTCTCTTTAAGTGGTGAGTCATGGTGGTGTGGAGTTGGAATAGTAAATTATATAAAAACATTTGGCTAAGAACAACAATTTGTGAAGATAAATCACTTGCTGGGATTAGATCCCCAGTCATCTGTTTTGCAGGTTGTAACATAACCTCTACATCGTAGGAACTGCAGCTAGACCCTACCAGCAGCTCAGTGGCATATTACATATGTGTTTGCATAGGAGGCAAGGGATCAGTGGTTCAAATCATGGCAGGAATGTAAACTTTAATTCTGTAAAATGAAAACTCACTTGAGTAGCAATTCATGGAGGTGTGGAGGTGAAATAGTAAATTATATGAGAAGTACGTTGAGCACAGAACAACGGTATGTGAAGTTAACTAGCCTGCTGGGATTAGATCTCCAGTTGCCTGTTTTGGAGGTATGACATAACCTCTACATCATGGGAACTACAACTCACTTGTCTGTGGTTCAGTGGCACACTGTGTGTGTGTTTGCTTGTGCAAAGGATCAGCGGTTCAAATCTGAGCAGCGACTTAAGCTAAGGGTGCTCCTGCAGAGTGGCTTTCTCTGCTCAAGCTGCCAGCACCATGGGGAAGCCTTGACTCAGCAAGCCCAACTGGGCGCTTCTGCAGCATGGCTGCACTCTGCCGCCACCGCCCGCAAGCTCCCAGGGAAGTCCTGATTCAGCGCTGCCCACTGAAGGACTACAAACTTGATTTGCCCTAAGATCCTGCAAGCCCGCTAAGGGCACTTCTGAAGAGCAGCTTTCTCCGCTTATGCCACCAGCACCATGGGGTAGCCTTGACTCGGCTTCCCTCACCAGGACTCTCCGGCCCGAATCCTCAGCAATCCCAACCGAGAGCTTCTGCAGCATGACTGCACTCCACCTCTGCCACCTGCAAGCTTTTGGGGAAGCCCTGATTCGGTTCTCCCCACTGAAGGACTGTAAACTTGATGTGCCCTAAGATCCTCCAAGCCCACTAAGGGCACTCCTGCAGAGCAGCTTTCTCCACTCATGCCGTCGGCACTGTGGGGAAGCCTTGACTCTGCCCCCCCCCCCCGCTCAGACTCTCCAGCCCGAATCCTCAGCAAGCCCAACCGGGTGCTTCTGCAGCGCGGTTGCACTCCGCCTGTGCCGCCACTCACAAGCTCCGGGGGAAGCCCTGATTTGGCTGTTCCCACTGAAGGACTGCAAACTTGATTCTCCCTAAGATCCTGCAAGCCTGCTTAGGGCGCTCATGCAGAGCGGCTTTCTCCGCTCACGCTGGAAGCACCGTGGGGAAGCCTTGACTCTGCTCTCCCCGCCAGGACTCTCCAGCTCAAATCCTGAGCAGTCCCAACTGGGTGCTTCTGCAGCACGGCTGCACTCTGCCACCACTGCCCACAAGCTCCTGGGGAAGCCCTGATTTGGCTGTCCCCTCTGAAGGACTGCAAACTTGATTTGCCCTAAGGTAAAGAACTCTCTCAGCGCCTAATGTTTAGAATTTGTTGGACTGTTTAGGCACTGGCCACCTGGGACTGCTGATTGGCCGACTCATGCTCTGGGGCAAGCCCGATTGGCTCACGGTTCTCCTGCCACCTGCTGATTGGTCCCCCTGCTATCCCCCCCCCCCAAGTTCTTGCTCTCCTCTTCTCTTTTTTGAATTTTTTCAGCTGTTAGAAATGCCAAATTGCTAGCCTGACTATTAACTGCACATAGATTGATTTGTGTTTAAACTACCAGTATAGTTAGCTAAACACTGTTTTAAAGGTTTCTCGCCCTGCAGCAGCCATCCGGTGCCTCTTTAGATTGCTAAGACTCTGTTTGTGTAAAAGTTCTCACCCTGCGGCTGCCGCTCAGCGCTTTACTCTTTTTTTTTTTTACTACTACAAACTGTTTTTTTCTGTTTCCTGACTTCTTCTGTCCTGCCCCTGCCTGATACTCTCCTCGCTCAGCCCTCGGACAAACTACCAGGCCTCAGCCTAGGAGAAAGCGGCGCTGACTGAAACCCAGCCCCTTTCTCAACTCCTCCCTGCTCTTGATTCCTGTCCTCCCACTCCACTTTGCCTAATCCCCCTATTGTTCTCGGACCCTCGCTAGCTGTCTGCAGCCAACCCCTGCCCAGCTGCTTAACCACCCTCTGAACTTCTCTACTTAACCTCATCTTCTCCCTTCCCTCCCCAGATCCTGCAAGCCCGCTAAGGGAGCTCCTGCAGAGTGGCATTCTCTGCTCATGCTACCAGCACTGTGGGGAAGCCTTGACTCAGCTCCCCCCACCAGGACTCTCCAGCCTGAATCCTCCACAAGCCCACCTCTGTAATTTACTAAGTGTCTGATTCCCCATTTGCATCCTATACGCTGTTGCCACAAGGGTCGTTCAACTACCTGAACAACTTTTTTTTTAAATTGTATTTCTCTCCCAGTACCCTGCCCCTACTCTAAACAGCTATTTAGACCCAGGATCTCTGAAACGAAGTCCTAATAGATGGATCTAAGCTGTATCCACTGCCTTAACCCTTTACCAACTACACTAACTCGCTAATCTTAGTCCACCCACAGTGTACCTCATGGCCACTTGGATCTTACAGGGCATCATCTTACTCTTGCTTAGTACCCTCTTGGGACCCCCTGTAATGCATCCAATCAAACTACCCAATATAACCACCCATGGGTAGTGCTAAATGTGTATGGAACTGAGACCTCCTCTTGCCAAGTGGAGAACCACAACAACCAACAATGGTCTCTCAAGATCTGTTGTCCATTATACCAATCTAATGATCCCTCCATGGTTCCATTTTTCACTGGATTTGTTATCCACTTTGGAACTACAAAAGCACATTCACCCAGCAAAAGACCTCTGACATGAATTAATAAACTTCTATTGGACCACCTCACTTGACTGCTTCTACTTCTACTACTGTTGTCTGGCAATGTACACCCTAACCCTGGTCCTCCCCATGACTCAAGTGCACAGCCACAAAAACCAGCAGGGCTTGTGCCAGCCTCAATAAACATCTGTAGCATTCTCCCCAAAATAGACTGGAATAACAATTACTGCAAACCTTCCACTAGAAATATAACAAACTGTGTGCTCCTAAAAGGCCTTTACCACAGCTAAAAGCTGACCTAAGTTACCAAGACTGGACAGACCTGTATGAAGCCAATGACATGGATATAGCACTTGACTTCTTCATATCAAAATTCAATACTGTCTGTGACAAGCACGCACCAATAAAAAGAAGAAAAGTCAAAGGACCCTTCAACCCCTGGATTACCCCTGACCTACTAGAGCAACTCTCTGCAAGAGATCATCTTTGGCAAATGGCACGAGCGCATTGCACCTCCACAAACATCCAGTGGTACAAAAAGCCGGAAATGACTGTATGAAAGCTATCTGTCTTGCAAAAAGCTCTTATTATAAAAAGCCCTCACCAGCTTGTGGAACAGCAGAAAGTTTTTCTGGGATAATCTCAATGACATCACTGAGAAGGACCCGGAAACCACCCCAACTATGCTCACCATTGATGGGGTACTATCCTTAGACCCTCTTCTCATTGCCAGCTCACTGAATAACGCATTCATGGACCTAAGTAGTGTGCTCCCTGTGGATTATTTCAATCCCCCACCCCAAAAGATCCACAAGGGAAAACCAGCTCTACCCCCTAACCAACTGCTGTTTTACTTCAAAGAAGTCTCTGAAGCTGATGCCAGAAAATATCTGGAAAAGGTGCTCGGGAAGTCGAGATGCAGCGTGGACTCCCTGGACCTTAAATTTGTCAACTTGGAACTTGAGGAAATCCTTGGTCCACTGACTCAAAAAATCAACCTTTCCCTCTGCTACTCCCATTTCCCCCAACGTTGGAAATCTGTGACAGTAACCTCTGTGCCCAAAAGTGGGGACTGGACATTGCACAACAACTACAGACCAATTTCCATACTCCCCCCACTCCCCAAACTTCTAGAGCGGATTGTGACTGATTAGCTTGTGGAATATATTAACCAACACCAACTCCTGTGTCCTGAACAACATGGTTTCAGGAGTGAACATAGTACCATCACAGCCTTACTCAAATTTATAGGCTTCATCCACCATGCCTTAGACCAAGGCCACCTGGTAGGGGCAGCATTCATTGACCTATCAAAGGCATTTGATATGGTGCATCAGGCACTCCTCCTCAAACAGCTAACATATATTGGGCTCTCATCAGAAACATTGAATTGGTTCAACAGCTACTTGAGCAACAACTCCCAGCAGGTCAGGATTGGGTAAGTCTCTGACAGCAGACCTGTCAGATCTGGTGTACAGCAAGGGTCTATACTGGGATCACTGCTGTTCAGTTTATTCTTAAATAAACTCCTGAACTCCTGCCCTTGTTGAGTGTTCCTTTATGCAGAGGATGCGGTCATATTCTCCAGCAATCCTCACCCTGAACTTCTTGAGGTGAATCTTCAAGGAGGCTTTGCATCCGCAGAAAAGTGGTTCAAGGAGCATAGACTGGTTATAAACTATAAAAAGACTAAGACAATGATGTACTGCACCCTTCAAAGCAAAACCTTCCCGCTTGCAATCATGAATAACAGCAGTGCCACACTGGAGCTTGTTCAGCATTTCAAGTACCTGGGCATCACAATTGATTCTGCCCTGTCCTATGCCCAAGATATTGACAATACCACAAGGGCTATCAATACAAGAATCGGAATGCTCTACCACCACAAGCACTGTCTAACACATGAAGCACTGAACATTGCCATCAACAGTTCAGTTGTCTCCCTCATTGACTATGGGCTGACTATCTATGGGTCTGCAACAGATACAGCCCTGCACTGCATCTCTATTGTTCTAAACAAAGCCTGACATCTTCTCACAGGTGCTGCAAGACTCTCACACACCTGTGATCTCTATATCCAGGCAGGCTGGCTCCAGCTGAATAGCAGAATCAGATATTAAACCTGCCTCCTCGCCAAAAAAGTCTTCCTAAATTTACTTCCATCAGGTGTGCAGAACCTATTACCCCTGCCCCAGGGTACAAAACTGACCAGAAGCTCTGCCACTCAAGTATTCCATGTGCCCAGATGCTGCACTGCATTGGAACAACATGCATACCCTTACCATGCCCCCCTCTGTACCAATGCAGTACCTCTAGACATTTATCGATGCTGCAACAATTGGCTCTTTCAAACACAAACTTCACCAGCACCTTATTGCCACTGGTAACTATACATATTTCCATTTAGACCCCCCTCAAGTCAGTAATCTCAATTGCTGAAGCCAGTAATCTACCATCAGCACTTAAATACCCTGTCAGCTGTCCCACTGGGTAGCCCAACCACAGCACTTCCTTGACCCCACCCTCCCATCTTGGCAGAGCCTCTACCTCACCCCCACCTCAGTGTCTGCCCTATTCCACTACCCTATACCCCTCTCTGTCCTCTTCTCTCTATCCTTCCTGTTTCTGCCCCTCCTTGTGTGTCCATTCCTAATTCTATATGATCATCTCCAAGACGTAGGCATACATTGTACAATGCCTCAGAAGAATTGACCCCATGCAGTAACTGTATTTTTAGACCTCCTATACCAACCATGTATATTGTCTCTGTTTTTTGTACCTACTGTACATTGTCAACTGATGTGGAACCAGTTAACGAGCATCTGCTCAATGGTGTTATCTCAGACTTCAATAAAAATAAAAAAATAAATAAAAGATGAATATTCACCTGAGTAGTGATTCATAATGATGGAAGTGGAATAGTAAAGTATATAAGTAAATTTAGCTAAGAACAACAATCTGTGAAGATAAATCACCTGCTGGGTTTAGATCGTCAGTTACGTGGTTTTGCAGGTTGTGACGTAACTTCTACACCACAGGAACTGCAACTTGCTTACCTGCGGTTCAGTGACACACTGAATTTGTGCATGCTTCCCAGGCAAATAATCAGTGGTTTCAATTCAGATAGACATAGTTTGAAGCAATACACTTTTTTAAACATTTTTGTATTACGGAGACTCAATTGAGTAGTGATTCATGGTGGTGTAAAGCAGAACTGTAAATTATATGAGAAGTAAGTTTTAATAAGAACAGTAATTTGTGAAGGCAAATCACCTGCTGGGATTAGTTGTGACATAACCTGTACACCATAGGAACTGCAGCCTTACCTGCATCTTGCCTGCTGGGATTAGATCTCCAGTTTCTGGATGGACCGTGGCCAAATCACCTCAGCCATTTTTGTCGATCTGGGCAAAACCTTTGACACAGTCGCCCACTTCCTTCTCCTTGACACCCTATCAGCAGCTGGGCTATCCCCCTTAGCCACAGACTGGTTCAAAGCATACGTCACTGGCAGAATCCAATAAGTCAAGATCTCTGATGCAATTTCCCCACTCTTCCCGATAAGAACGGGTATCCCCTAGGAATCAGTTTTAGGCCCCATACTGTTCTCTATTTTTCTAAACGATCTCCCGTCCACCTGCTCTCCCTTCTCCATTCACATGTACACTGATGATACAGTCTTGTATGCTTCTGGCTCCTGCCCCACCGAGATTGCATCCAGCTTGCAGCACGACTTCGACAAAATTCAGCGTTGGTTTGCAAACCATCAACTATCTCTCAGTGCCAAAAAAACAGTCTCCATGACCTTCAGCACCAGGCAGAGACTTACCAGGTTTCCCTCTCTACCCTCCTTCCACACCCTTGACGGGACTTTACTCAAGGACACATCTTCCTTCAGGTATTTAGGTGTCTGGCTGGACCAACACCTGAACTTCTCTGGTCATATCGACACCATTCAGAAAAAATTGCATCCCAAGCTCGGCATCTTATTCAGGAACCATGCCTGCATCTCACCCATGGCTAGGTATGAGATCGTCCAGAAGATGATCCTACGTATCTTCGACTACTGTGACGTAGACTACGGTGCTGCCCCCAAGTCCTCCCTGGCCAGACTAGATGCCCTCTTCAGCTGCTTTTGCCGTTTTACCCTTGATGCCCCCCCCACACTCATCATTGTGATTCCTACCATGCCCTGTCCTTCCCTTCCCTTGGCAAACTGACGTCTCTCGCACTGCGGAAAATTCACCTCCAAGCACTGGCTGGGTGAACTTCCCTCCTATCCCTCCCCTACCTTTACAACTGCCCCCCTCCTTCCCACTTCCTAAGATCTACCAACGCACAAACCCTGGTGGTTCCATGCCGCTCCACCCTTATTGGCCAATCGAGTTATTCTTATCACTTTCCAAAAATCTGGAATTCACTTCCCCCTCAAATTCACCACTCATCCTCTTGTTACTCCATTAACTCTGCCCTCAAGAACTTCCTTGCCCCGTTCTGTGCCTGCCATGGCCCTCCCTAATCCCCCTGCCATCTCCCCTAAGCCCATATTACCATATGCCTACTGTCCACCACTCCTATTTCCCTCTGATCATGCTCCTCCTCCTAGTCCCCTACTCTCCCTCCTCCTAAAATGTTCCTCCCCCTTCTTTCTCTACCCTTAGTCTATCTCTGTCCTGTGCGCTCGATCACTGCCTTGTGAAGGCAGGATCCATAGTGCATGGTGGGCAACAACTTTACACCCTTTCCCCTATTTCTCCTTTTACTGCACCCCCTCAGTCACTGCTAGATCACTGCCTTGTGCAGGCAGGGTCACCCAGCACACTGGTGGGGTACAACCCCTCCCTACTATAGTTGACCTCTGCTACCCCTTCCCCAACGCCCCCCTCTTGCATCACTATATATATATATATAAATAACTCGCATCGCTTATAACCTGTGTTCTACCAGTAGGGCTGTCCACCATCTTGCCCAGATAGGGATAACAGGACACTGTTGAATTTTAACTCACCCCCCCTTGGATACCCCCTACCTACAATACCTCTCTCTCATCACCCTGCCACACTCTGCCTCTCCTGTCCTACCCTCTTCCAGTTGACATAGCCTAACACTGGCCTACCTCTGCACTCAGTTAAGCACTTGTAACCTACCCCTATACCCCTCTTATATGCACTTTAGTCCACCCTATCATCTCAGTTTGCCTCGAAAATCGTGTTCTTCCTATATCTCTCTGTAAATTTCCTTTCCCTTCTTCCATTCTGCCCCTGCAATTTTTCGTTCCCTCCTTCCATTCTTCATCTCTTTACTCCAATCACTGTAAATCTTGAATATCTATGTTACGCTAATGGCTATCAATTACTATTGTGTCACCTTACCATCTAGTGCTACATACTGTTGCCAAGTTATTATATGTGTTCCAGTGTTACCAACTGTTGCCTAATTGTTATATGTGTCTTCATATCTACTATAGTTAACTGTTGCATAGTTAGCCAATGTGATCCACCTGTAATCCCTCCTGCTCTCATTGTATGCAAGTAAGCAAATTGTATTCTAACATTGTAACATTTCTCTGTATTGTGTCCCATTGTTCCCTAACCCCCAGGTTACACCAGGAGATGAGCAACTGGTTGCTCAGTGTACCTTCCTGGTGAAACATTTCAATAAATAAATAATCATAATAGTACCAGAGCTTCATGCGAGCTGGTGGGCGGTGAACCATATAGTTGAGACAGACCAGAGATGTATGATTTCTGTACCAGAGCCTTCAGTAGTTTAGTGGTTAAGAGCTGGCAGATGGAAATGGATGAGTTCTGTACTAGAATTATCAGAATCTGAGATTCTGCCGTTACCAAGGGCAACCGGGGAAAACGAGCAAAAACGTAGAGGGGTGAACCAGTGGCTCAGGAACTGGTGCAAGGCAGAGAGATGTGGGCTGGTGGGAGATTGGGGGATACTTGGGAGGATAAGGGGCTTTATGCCAGGGATAGGTTACACCTCAGCCTGGAGGGGAGAGAGATCTTGAAATTAAAACTTGCTGGATTTATAGGCGAGAGGTGGGGTTTAAACTTGTAAAGAGGGGGTCAAATAATAAAAAGGCCCCAGGGAGGCTGTTTGAGGGTCCAGGTCTAGGGCACGAGAGGAGTGGGGGGGGGCTGTGTTGCAAATCCAAGGAAAACTGGGCAGAAAAGGGACTGCGCAAGGTTGGGGGGACTGGAGAGAGGGGAGAAGTCGGGGTGGAGGACAGTCCTGATCAATGCCAGGAGTATGAGCAATAAAATGCCCGAGCTCCAGGCTATGCTGGCTGAGGGAACAGCGGATGTGGCGGAAAGTACGGAGACATGGGCCACCCAGAGAAATGATTGGAACCTAAACTTAGAGGGCTGCAAGATATTCAGGAAAGATAGTGGAGTGGGAAGAGGGGGAAGGGTTGCACTGATAGTCAGAAATGACAGTGGTTAGTGGAGTGGAGGAGGCTGGAGGGGGTGTGGAGGTGATTTTGGTAACCCTGCAAATGAGGGTAGGGAAGAAATTGAAAATAGGGGTGGTATACAGGCCCCCCACAATAGAGGAGGCTCTGGAGGATAAACTGGTTGAGAACATCAAGGGTCACTGTGACCTTGGAAAGGGTAGGGTGGTGGTCATGGGTGATCTTAATATGCCGGGGGTGGACTGGGACACCATGACATCCTCTGTAACCAGGGAACAGAGACTGATTGATGTCTTTCAGGATGCCTTCCTGGTCCAACAGGTGGGGGAACCTACTAGAGAGGGGCCGATATTGGACGTTGTCCTAGCGGACAGTGAACAGATAAGGGGCCTGGAAATGTGCAGTCCACTGGCGGGTGGTGACCACGCCACAGTCTGGTTCCCGCTGTATCTGGGGAGGGGGATGAAAACCACACTCATACAGTAGTGCTTGACTTCAGGGTAGCGGACTTTATGGGTATGGGTAGGATTCTACGGGAGAGGTTGGACATGATTAGGCTGGACATGGATGTTGGAAGCTTGTGGGAGACCATTAAAGAAGGGGTGCAAGAGGCTACTAGGTCCTGTACTAAAGTAAAGCGTAAGCATGGTGGAACCAGCAAGCCATGTTGGTGGACCAGGGAGTTGCAGGAAGCGGTGAGGGGAAAAAAAGGCCGCCTACGCACGTTTTAAACGTTCTAGGAGGGACAAGGAGCGAGGAGAGTATGAACTATTGACCAGGAAGGTCACCAGAGTGGTGAGGGGGGCGCCAAGGCAGGGATGGAGAAAAACCTGGCTAGGGATATCTGGAGGGGGGGGAAGGGATTCTATAGATACATAAGAGAGAAGAGAGAAGAGAAAAGAGAGGACACAGATAAACAGGATTAAGATTGTGGGGGATGGGCTCAGGAAGCAGGGGAACAGGCAGAGGTGCTAAATGAGTACATTGCCTCAGTCTTTGTAGAGGATGACAGGGGATCCCTACAGCATGATGGGAGGGAAGAGGAGTCGGCAAAAGTGAGAGGTCAGTCTCAGTCTGAGACCAGAGGATGGAAAAAGGCTAGGGTACAGGCTGGGCCGGACCCAGAAAGAGTAGGAAGGTTGCATGAGGGAGAGGATAGGGGAGGAGAAATTACAGTGGACAGGGTGAGGGAAGCCCTTCGGTAGCTAAAAACTGATAAGGCACCGGGGCCGGACGGACTACATCCGAGGGTTATGAAGGAACTGGCAGAGGAGCTGACAGCTCCACTGGCTGCACTCTTTAACACCTCTCTGCAGACAGGATGGGTGCCACAAGACTGGAGGGTGGCTTATGTAGTGCCTATACATAAAGGGGGGTCTAGGTAGGAGATGGGGAATTATAGGACTGTCAGTCTAACGTCTGTGGTAGGCAAAGTAATGGAGGGCTTTATCAAGGAGAGGCTTGGGAGGCAGTTGGAAAGGTTAGGACACCAGGATGATAATCAGTATGGCTTCGTCCCGGGGAGTTCGTATCAGTCCAACCTTGTAGAGTTTTATGACTGGGTGACGGGGGCCTTGGATAGACATAGGCCGGTGGATGGCCTATACCTAGATTTCAGCAAGGCATTTGATTCAGAGCCCCATAATGGACTGATAGCAAAGATGGGGGAGATAGGAGTGGGAGGGCAGGAGCTCAGTTGGGTCGAAAATTGGCTTTTGGGGTGTTTTCAGAGGGTAATGGTTGGTGAGATACTCTCCTCCACCAGGAAGGTAATCAGTGGGGTCCCCCAAGGTTCAGTATTGGGGCCACTCTTATTCAATGCCTATGTCTCGGATATGGGGGAAGGGTTAGGAGTAGGTTGAGTCTCTTTGTGGATGATTCAAAACTGGGAGCACTGGTGGATTGGGAAGAAGCGAGGGAGACAGTCCAGAGGGATCTGGATACCCTGGAGGGGTGGTCAAGGAGGTGGGGACTGAAATTTAATGCCGGGAAATGTAAGGTACTTCATTTGGGGGTCAAAAACCCAGACCATGTTTACACCCTGGGCAGGGTCACACTGCAAGCCACATTGGGAGAAAGGGATCTAGGGGTGGTGGTAGATGTCAAAATGAATAACTCCGAAAATTGTAGAAGAACTGCAGCCAAAGCAAACAGGATACTGGGCTGCATAGGCAGGGGAATTACGTCCAGAATGAGGGAGGTGATCTTCCCTCTGTATAATGCCTTGGTCAGGCCGCAGCTCAAGTACTGTGTACAGTTCTGGAGACCTCATCTGAAGAAGGACATGGCGCTGCTGGAAAGGGTCCAGAGGAGAGCGACCAGGATGATTCAGGGCATGGAGGGGAGGCCTTATGAGGAGAGACTGGAAGAGCTTGGGCTGTACACACTGGTGGAGAGGAGGGTCAGGGGAGACGTGATAGAGGTTTTCAAGTATGTAAAAGGAATAACCAAAAGTGGAACCAAGGAGCTGTTTAGGCTAAAGAAGGCGGGAACAACCAGGGGTCATGAGGAAGCTGGAGGGGGACATTACAGGGGGAGTGTAGGAATCATTATTTCACTGAGAGGTGGTGGAGCCATGGAAGCGCTGCCTGGGAGGCTGGCGGAGGAGGGCACAGTGGAGGGCTTCAAGAAGGGGTGGGACAGGTACAAGGGGAAACTGAAACCAAAAAAGACCTGCTGGGGGGGGCCGGAAGGCAAGCAACCACTAGGTTGCTGGCTATCGGGCAGACAAGACAGACCATTAGGACTATTCTGCTGGCTTTTAGTATGTTAGTAAGTTAGAATGTGAGCTAACAGAAAAAAAAAAAACAGTAAACCACGGATGCGGCAGCAGCGAGGATGAGTTCTATACTGAAGTAGCGAGGTTAACTACCCAGATTTAGTGCTGCGGGCAAGCTGGCAGGTGGGTAACTGGGTCATTCAGCTCAAAATAAACAGCTGATGCAGGAGGGAGCAAGTAAGGGAGGATAATCGCTGTACCAGAGCCTGTAGCTCAAAATAAGCAGTGACTGCAGGAGGGAGCGAGTAAATGGAGTATAAGCACAGCTCTGCTATGTACTGATTTTATTTACTGCTTTACTGCTAGCCTTGTGAAACAATGCTAAAACTGCCAAAGTGGAGAAGTAAGAGTGCCAGACACCGCCTCTAGTTGCTGGTAAACGAGACAGGAGATTGTTAGAAAGGCAAAATAGAATAAGCCCTAGGGCACCAGTAGCAAAGATTTCAGACTTACTTCCCTCAAGAGAACTAGCATTGTAGGAAATGGATTTGAAATGAGTTTGTATCTCAGATAAAGTTTATTAAGCAAATAATCATATCTGTGTATTTTACAAAATGTGTTCTTGTTAGTAATTAATCAAATTTATTGGTGATTACATCATATCCATATCCTGGTAAGAGAGCGCTGTGAGCGGCTTAATTTACTCCATTTCTTTTATAGTGCGTGGCAAGCTACAGTGTTAACATGTCAGTAACTTCCTGATTCAACAAGTGAAGTGCTGTTTCAATGTGACACGCAATTCAGCTGCTTTCTTTACTGAATCTAATGCATGGATGTTTTAGAAAGTGTATTTACAGATCCAAGGCAAATATTTTGCTGCCTTTTAGGTCGCTGACTATGGTAATGAGTTTGTTAGAGTCGGTATTTGTTTTTGCTATTTTTTTTTATATTTATGAAATACAGTTAGTTGCTTGTGTGAACTTTGTAAGAGGTGTTTCTCCTGTTCACAATATGCGGTCACTTATTGTTGCAATAATTGTTTTTATTACGGGAGGGGGACCGTTTTGTTTTGAAGAGAGCTGTGCTGTGTGATCATGTTATCCCATATCGTTTTGTCTTTGACTCGATTGCCAATGATTTCTTTGCAGTTGCAATGGTGGTGTGCGGCGTGTCTAGTACTCGAGTTTGTTCCAGCACATCTTTTACTGTTCTCAGAGATTGCCTCAGTAGATTTCTATGAATTGATGTGACTGAGACGAACTGCCAATTTTCTTATTGAGAGGTTACTAGAGGTTATATTAGAGCCAGGTATTTATATTACACTGTGATTTATTGCCTCGTGGTGTCAATTTTCTTTGTTTATTTTTGCAAGTACTCTTGTATTTTGAAGCAGAAGTAAGATTGCCAGTGTACATGCTGGTCTGTTGTGTGATTTATGTTGATGGGGTAGCTTTCACGATGTTCCATTTTCAGTGTTCAGGTGTTGGAATAATTTTTTTTTTATCTTTATGCACTTAAATTGATATATATTTGGTTCATGTAGCAGATGATTTGACTTGTTGTTTGGGAGATTTGGTGGGCAGAGGCGTGCAGTATGCTCAAATTTTGTTATGCCTCAGTTTTAGCAGTGCGCTAGTTAGTACAAATCATAACTAAAGAGAAAAAAAGTGACGTTTACCCTTTTGTTTATTTCACCAGGAAAAGGCTCTGTTGAGCGAGCTCATTTACAAGGAGGTCTTGGTTAGGACATCATGCAGAGTTAAACAGTGAGTTACAAAGTAGAGCGGTATAAGGACTTAGTTTACAAAGGACATAATTCAAATCACAAAAAGAATACAATTACATTGAGTGCCTGTATATTATCTATTTATACAGGTTATAGAAAACAGAAAATAGCAGCTGTATTATATAGCTCTTTTAATACTGTTGCCCATTTAACTTGAATAAGGTGAGTGCCAATACACAGGGTTTGAGTGTCTCATCATGTGACCACACTTAATCTAGGCAAGGACTAGCTGCATAAACAGGATTCAGAATTTAGTTTTCCAATGTGCGTCTTAAAGGTGTTAGGACTTACCAATGCTGAAAGTTTTAGGGTGGATTGCAGTGAATACCAGAGAGTGGGAATGAAACATCTAATGGCTGTCTTCCCTATTTGAGTGGCACGTGACAGAGTGTCTAGGAGCATGTAATTGTTTTTCTGGATGGCGTAGTTGCTGTGAGATATTAAGAATAGATTTGTGATATATCCATGTAGATCATTTAGGAAGATCTTGTATGCCCATGTGTGTAAATTTATTAGTCTCCTGGTTGCTAATGAGGGCCAACCTACTGTTTTGTACAGCTTGCATCGATTCGTCCTAGGTTCTAGGCCCGTTATGAACCTAAGTGCTCTGTGGTATAGTACATCAAGCTTCGCAAGATGAGCAACTAAACCGTGATGATAAATAAGGTCAGCATAGTCAAGAACTGGTAAAAAAAAGTTGCCTGGACCAAACATTTGCAAGTGTCATGTGGAAAACAGCGCTTATTTCTGCAGTAGAAGCCAAGGCTAGCCCTAATTTTTTTACAGAATACATCAGTGTGGGCAATGAGGGGCAGTTTATCAGTCCAGATCCCATACTGCTGCACTCTTTTTTTTTTTTTGTGTATGTGAAACTGTACCTCGTGTTTGCGGTAAATGTTTGCATGTGTGCATGATGATTACTTGAATGATTAGATGCGAAATGAAATATTTAAGCAATAAGGCACAACAGCGTGTGTGTTATTGTGTAATAATTTCACATCTCAGGTGGTTGAAACAAGAGGCCACAGGCCAAGTGCGTTCAACACCCAAGAAGGGACGTTATTACACAATAACACACATCCTTGGAGTGCCTTATTGCTGGTATACAATGACTCATTTTTATACAAAATAAAAAAATGGCAAAATATGTTTTTAAACTGTCTTTAAGTTCTATTTTGAAAGTGGAAGCATATTTTGAAATAAATGACTTTGTGCTCCTTTTTTTCCTCCTGTAGGTGGTGCTGTGTGTTACCGAATTGTATGTGCCTTTCTCTGTCATCCCCTTCCACTGTCTCTCTCTCTCTCTCTCTCTCTCTCTCTCTCTCTCTCTTTCTCTGTCCCTGTGCAGCTGGGGAAAAATAGTTTGTTTACCCCCTTCCCCTGAGGGACACTGTTTCTCTTATTTTTGGAAATGGCTTTTGGACGTTGTGTACAAAGTGGAGCAATTACAGATTAGGAACACATGAAAGAAGATACGCTGAAAGGGAATGGAACTGACAGACCAGTGGAATTGATTTTCTGTTTAGCTGAGAAATTTTTATTTATTTATTTGATTCTCAGAAAAGACCTTTGAGTCAGAGACTCATTTACAAAGGTTTTATGTCGAATTGGGACAGAATACAAATAACAAAAATGAGAAATGGAAACCTAGGTGATAGGTTTAAGTGCTTCATTGGCAAGTATTTAAACTATCCAAGGGAAGGCACTGAAAGGAGCAGGAAATCCTAGCCCCCCCCCTCCAAAAAAATCAGGGTAGTTAGTGAGGTAAACACCAAGATAGAGACGTCGATAGGGAGAAGGGCAGGAGTAAATGGAGAAAACGACAAAGGCAGTAAGGACAGGAATGGGGCCAAAAGGGGTAAAGAAGAAATGGAGGGTAATGAGTACCAATGCCCGTAGTCTGGACAGCAAGCTTCCTGAACTGGTGGCCTTGATGGAAGAGAGATGCCTGGGTATTGTGGCAGTCATAGAAACATGGTACACAGAGAACCATGACTGGGATGTTAACATACCAGGGTACACAACCTACAGGAGAGACAGGGTGGGTAGAATAGGGGGAGGAGTAGCTCTCTATTTAAGGGAAGGGATAAAAGCAATGGAGCAAAAGAGTAAACAGCGAGGAGAGTAGGCACTGTGGGTCACCTTAGAGACTGGAAAAGGCAGCATAGTCTGCAAAGGGGTTGTATACAGACCCCCCATCTCAGGGGGAGGGAATGGACAAGGATATGATAGGAGGCATCCTTAGGATGGCAGAGAAAATGGAAATTATTGCTGATGGGGACCTCAATATGCCAGATGTTAACTGGAGCACCTTTGCTGCAACAACATCCAAGAGCAGGGCCATTCTTGATGCCCTACAGGGGGCATACCTCAGACAGCTAGTGTTGGAACCCACTCGGGAAGGAGCAGTCTTAGACCTTGTACTCTCAAATGGGGACAGTGAGAGGATCTCAGATCTAGAAGTGGGTAGCCATCTAGGAACAAGTGACCACACTGAGAACAAATGAGATGATTACGAGAAAAATGAAAAAAAAAAAAATAATTGGTTGAGACATTGGTGTGCCTTAAAAGGATTAACTTGTATGACTACATGGGAACAATTCACTGGCAGAACATGGTTGTACAGGAAGGATAAGCTCCACTTAAACAGGGCTGATAGTGACCAATTAGGAGGTCTGTTTCTTCAAGCTATCTGGAAGGCTTTAAACTACAGGGGCAACTGAAATAGGGTATCATTTAACAACTAGAGGTAATATGAAAATAATTGGAGAGAAGGGAAATGGATTAAAATTGAACCACAGACATACAAAGGGAAATGAATCTCTAATGGTGTTGTATTTAAATGCTAAGAGCCTGAGAAATAAGAGATTAACTACTTTATGAGCTCAATGTTAATAATATAAATGTATGTGTGGTTACTGGGACATGGTATAAGGAAGGGGACTGGAGGACAGAATTTGCAGGTTATGGTTCCTTTCAAAAGTGTAGGAAACAGAAAAAAGGAGGTGGAGTGGCAGTGTTCATCAGGAATGAGCTTGACAGCAAGTGAGATACCACCACAGAAAATTAAAGATGGAGATGAAGAATTAACGTGGATTAAACTGGATGTGAAGGCTCATAACATAGTTATAGGGTGGGTTATAGGGCTCCAGGGCTTACTACCCAAGAAAACAATTTGTTTATACAAGCACTAGAGCAAGTGGATGTAAACGAGGAGTATATTTTAATGGGGGATTATAATTTTCCAAACATTAATTGGCACAGCTTGGAAGGAACTACATCTGTAGAAAACAGAATTATAGATGCAACAATAAAAAAAGAGTCTAGAGCAACAGGTCACTATTAATACGAGATACAAGAATATTCTAGATCTAGTATTCTGTTCACAACCAGAGAATATAAGGAATTTGGCTTTACTGGATCCATTAGCCAATTCTGATCATAATAAGATCATATTTGACATAATCACCAAGTGGGAAAGAATAAATGGAACAACTACTATTAGGTGTCCTCATAAAGCAAAGTATGAGGCCATGAGGAAATATTTAGCTGATTGGGACTGGGAGGAGGAACTTAAGAATAAAAGGATGCAGTTTATCTGGGAAAAGTTGCATGCTAAAATAGATTACTGTATACATAATTATGTACAAGAAAGAAATAAGTACCTATCAACTAAAAGAATGTCTGCTTGGTTTAATAATAACATTAGAAGAAATATAAGAAGGAAGAAGATATTGTATAATAAGTATAAGAAGAAATATTCTAAAGAAAACTGGAATAAATATAAAGTACAAGTGAAAATATGTAACATAATTATTAATAAGGCAAGAAGGGATACAGAAAATACATTGGCAAAAAATATTAACAAAAACAACAGTAAACAATTTTAAAACTACGTTGGATCATTGAAACATAGAATTTGACGGGAGATAAGGACCGCTTGGCCCACCTAGTCTGCCCATTTCCCTACCTAACGGATAAGCTGCAGATCCTAGTTAACCAACAGCCTACTTCCTCATACCCCCCACTAGAATTGCCTTATGTCTGTCCCATGCATTCTTAAATTCCCGCACTGATTTTGACTTTACGACCTCAGGAAGGCTGTTCCATGTATCCACAACCCTCTCTGTGAAGAAATACTTCCTCACATTACCTCTGAGCCATCCCCCCCTCTATCTTCAAATTGTGTCCCCTTGTTTTTGCGCATCTTTTTCTGAAAGATGCTACCCTCTTGGACTTTGTTGATTCCCTTGAGGTATTTGAAAGTTTCTATCGTGTCCCCCTCTCCCTCCTTTCCTCGAGGCTATACATCTTTAGTTCCTTTAGTCTTTCTTCATATGTCTTCTGATGCAGACCCTGCATCATTTTGGTTGCCCTCCTCTGGACAGCCTCCACCCTGTCTATGTCTTTGCGGAGATGGGGTCTTGAGAACTGTACTTAGTACTCCAGATGTGGTCTTACCAACTGTCTGTACAGAGGGCCAACAACTTCCTGTTTTCTACTGGTGGTGCCTCTCCCTATGCATCCCAGTATCCCCCCAGCCCTCTTTACTGCCTTCTCACATTGCTGGCCCACCTTTAGGTCATCTGATATGACTACCCCCAGGTCCATTTCCATTTTTGTTGTTGTCAGTATCTCACTCCCCATTGTGTACTCTTCCCCTGGGTTTTTGTTTCCCAGGTGCATTACTTTGCACTTCTTTGCATTGACTCTAAGCTACCATACATTTGACCATTCCTCCAACCTTGCCAAGTCCCTTTTCATCCTTTCCACCCCACCTTGTGTATCAACCCTGTTGCAGATCTTTGTGTCATCTGCAAAGAAATATGCTTTCCCTTCCAGTCCCTCTGCAATGTCACTTATAAAGACATTAAAAAGGACCGGCCCCAGTACTGAACCCTGCGGTACCCAACTAGTAACCCTCCTTTCTTCATTATGGACTCCATTTACTATTACCCACTGTGTCCTGTTGTCCAACCAGTGTTTCACCCAGGCTACCACCCTAGGACCCACTCCCAGGCTGGCTAATTTATTAATCTTTTGTGCGGGACTGTGTCAAATGCCTTGCTAAAGTCTAGGTAGGCCATGTCCACAGCCCCTCCCTGGTCTACTGCTTTGGTTACCCAGTCAAAGAAATCAATTAGATTTGTCTGACATGACCTTCCCGCTGTGAATCCATGCTGCCTTGGGTCCTGTGCCCCATTGGCCTCTAGGTACTCAACAGTTCTTTCCTTCAGAAGTGATTCCATCATTTTCCCTCCCACTGAGGTCAAACTGACAGGTCTGTAGTTCCCTGCCTCTGTCTTGCTCCCACTTTTGTGAAGGGGAATCATATCCGCCCTCCTCCAGTCCTCAGGTATCACCCCAACCTCCCATGATTTATTAAAAAGGGTAGTCAGTGGTGTTACTAGTTTTTTTTCTTAGTTCTTTTAAAATTCTGGGGTGAATCCCATCAGGCCTTATTGCTTTATTCACCTTCAGTTTTAAGAGTTCTTTCAGAACCCTTTCTTCTGTGAAAGGACTGATATCAACCCCCCTATCCGGAGTGCTTCTATTGACCGGATTAGGTATTTCCCCCTGTTTTTCCGTGTGAATACTGAGCAGAAGTATTCATTCAGTATCCTTGCTTTTTCACTGTCGCTCTCTGCCCAACCATCTTCCTCTTTGTTCAGCCTCAGTATCCCTGCCTTCATCTTTCTTTGCTCCCTAATGTACCTATAAAAGGTTTTATCCCCCTTCTTAACCAAGTTGGCTGTGCTTTTCCTCAGTTTGGGCCTTTGCTATTCTGACTGCCTTACCCGCTTCCTTCTGCTTTAACTGGTACAGTTCTCTGTCCTGCTCCTTCTGTGTTTCCTTATACTTCCTGAATGCTATCTTTGTAGGGACATGGATATGTTGTTCATCCACACTTTCTGGCAGGTTCCTTGCCACTTTAAATCTTGCCTGAAGGTCTTCAAGCTGGCACCTCCCACCCACCCGGGTGGTAAAACTCTCGGCTCCGCCCCATGATGTCAGATCTTCCTTACCGCTTGGAAGCTCAGGTTCCCTCCTTAGCGCTCTGCATTTTCGACTGGTTCCTGATTTTTCGGTTTCTCTGAATTTAGTTGGAAGTTTTCTAAATCTTCGGTCTTCTTCCCTCGCTGCTGCGATGGATATTTCGTTTCCCGGCTCCCGGGGGCGCCCGGGTAATACCTCCAGGAAGGACCCGCACTCCACGTGCGTTTACTGCCTCGACTTGGACCATGATCCGCAAGTTTGCGATTTGTAGTGCCCTTTAGGCCAGCGTCTGGAGGATCGTGCAGCCCGTTTGGGGCTCGGGCGACCTGAAACTTTTTCCGCGCCGGAAAAACCCTTGGAGGCTCATCGGGCGGTGTCCGCGTCGGCTGTCTCGGCTGAGCAGCTTGATCTCCTTTCCTCCATGGAGGAGGCGGCTACCAAGTCTGTTCCCCCTTCCTCCTTGGTCGTGGCGCTTATCCCGCTCTCTTTGAGTTCTCCTCATTCAGCTTCGCTCAAGAAGCTTCGCCAGTCCCTTTCCTCGAAGGGAGAGGGACCTTCGGGACCTGCCTCTTGGCGCAGGTCAAAGGAGTCGCAGGCTAGGTCCCATCGCGGCGCCGGGCGGGAGCGGAGAGTTCCCTTCCCCTGTCTGCCGACTTCGACTCGGTCAAGGTGTTGGCTCAGGCACTGGCTTCTAGATGTCCCCGTCCAGGTCAGCGGCCTGATGACTCCCGTCAACGTTGTCGAGTCTCTCGACCGTCCACCCGGGCTGTCTCACTGGAGAGTCGTCAACCCATCGCCGGTTTCACGGCGGAGGCGAGGTTCTGCCTGTACCTTTGGGCGACAGGCCTCGGTCTTTTCATCGAGCGAGGGAAGAGCGGGCATCCCCGCTCCTTCCCAACCCACTCGGTTTCCCGAGATTTGGATTCGGTCTCGGTCCTCTTCCGGTCAAGCCGCCTCCCGCCGACTTCCGCGATCTCGGTCGGGGCACCGAGTTAAGTGGCATTACTGTTCCTCCACGTCTCCCTCCTCGGATGAGGAGTGGCTTCAATGCAGATGGTGTCGACGTTACGAGGAGTTCATGTGGCAGCAGTCGCTATTCTCTGGGAATCAATCGACTCTGATTCATTCCCTGTCCAGCAAGCAGCTGCCGCCCGAACGGCCGACACAGCCGCTCGCTGCAGTCGAGGTGCCCTCTTCAGGGCTGGTTGTTCGTCCGAACCTTGCTAACCCCACCGTCTTTGGTGGAATCTCGGTCGGGTCACGACCTGTCCCGCAGGTTGTCTGTTCCCCTCACTCCCGCCCGCCCTCGGCGGGCGAAGAGTGACTCAGGCCTGAGGCAGCTCTTTGCAGACCCTGCGGAGTTCGACATCGACTCCTCCATGTTCCCCAGTCGGGAGGACCCGGGGTCCTCTCTGGAACGTTCTGTGGATTACAGCCCATCGTCCTTCATGGGTCTGCTTCAGCTCATCTTGGAGTTCACCGGGATGCAGCTTGAACCCGTGTCCAAACGGGTCTCTTATCCCCTGACAGAGATTCTAGACCGAGGGGGTTCACCGTCGGAGGCCTTCCCGGTGGCCGAGGCCATTGTTGGCCCGGCCTTGGAGCTCTGGCGGCAGCCTACTTCCTGTCCTGCGCCTTCGGCCAGGATGGCCAGGAAGTACTCTATCCCTGCCGGTTCTTTGCCCGGTTTCTCGGAGCACCCCTCTGCTGAGGGGTTAGTTACCGATAATGTCTTCCAGAGTTCTGTGAACGCTCGGGATATGGATAGGCCCCCCGGAAAAGAGTCCAGAAGAATGGACTATGTCGGGCGCAAGGTTTACGCTGCATCCTCCCTAGGCCTCCAAAAGGCCAGCTCGGTCGCACTGATGACACATTTTTCCCACGCCCTTTTGGGCTCCCTGGATGAGGTGCTCCCTCATCTCCCGGCTGACCTGCGGACCACGGTCTGGCGGGTGCGGGACCAGGGTAGGGCGGTGGCGAAGCAGAAGCTTCAGACTGCTCTGGACTTAGGTGATTCCTGTGCCAGGTCGGTGGCGGCTGCAGTGGCCATGCACCACAGGGCGTGCCTGTGGTTATCTTCTTTCTCAATGGATACCCAGCACAAGTTGGCGGACATCCCCTTCTTGGGGACTGATCTCTTCTGCCCTGGAGTGGAGGGACATCTCCAGGGGAACGAGAAGTCCGATGCCACTTCGGACTCGGTCACCCCTGCCCGGAGGGACAAGGGCCTCTGGCAGCCTTTGCGTAAGCCCCTTTGTCCCTCGGCCCCTGCGGCTCGACCGGCCCATCAACTCCAGCATGAGGGCCAGCAGGCTTGCATTAGGCGTCCTGACCCAAACCAGCGGCTTCCTCTAAAGGAACAGGGGTAAAGGCCCAGGGCTTCCTGGGCCAGTCCTCCTCCAAACCTGCTCAGTGGCCAGACTGAGGGCTGCCTCGGCCCGTCACCCCTGCCCGAGGTTCCCCTGGGGTTGCTCACGTCCCTCCTCCATCTGGTCCACTTTCCGGACCTCTGGGTGTCGGAGGTGCTAAGGGAAGGTCCTGCCTCGGGATCGCGAGCAGGCCCCACCCTTTCGAGCCGTTGCCCCTCCAGGGCCATGGGGTCCGCAGCCTCGTTGTCGGCCCACCGAGCCGACTTGCCTGGCCCTCGAGATAGAGGTCATCAGGAAGGTGGCAGATCCTCCTCCTGACCCTGGGTTCGTGTCCAGGTATTCCTGGTCCCTAACGGATGGGGGGCTTGTGCCCCATTCTTGACCCGCACGACGGGATGGTCTCTCTGTCTCAGATATCCCATCCTCAGAACGAGGCGTGTGGCTCTATTTCCTGGACCTCCAGGATGTACTTACACTTCGATCTGGCCATTTCTTGGGAGACTCCTCCATCTCTTAAGCGGGGATCTCTTTACGAGTTCCAGGTCAGACCCTTCGGTCTCTGCTCAGCAGCATTCCTGTGGCACTGAGGGATCCGGGCGTAACCCCACCCGGATGGCCGTCTGACTGCAACCCCTCCAGGCGGAGGGGGACGGTCCAGAGTTCTGGCCCTCTAGGTTGCTCTCAGACTGGTCTCCTTTTTATTAGAGCCAGGTTGGAACTCGTGTCTAAGCGGGTGATCCTTTCTTTGGGATGAAGCTCGACTCTTGAGTCTGAGCTCGGCTCCCGGCGGACAGGGCCGAGGTTCTTCCTCCCTTACCTAGTCAGGTCTGACTGGGCAATTGCACCCTGCCCGGGACTTCCTGCACCTCCTGGGCCTTGCGGTGGCCTGCACCAGCGTGGTCTGTTGGGAGCCGCCGGTTCATGCGTCCCCTTAATGGGGGCTGGCCAGCCAGCGGTCACAACACTGCGTTCCTTTGGACCAGTCTGTGACAACAGCCCAGGGGTTGGGGAACGCTCTCCTTTGGACCGTTCCAGCTCATTTGCAGGAAAACATCCCGTTTGCCCGCCCCGAGTCGACGGTCTTCTCCTACCGATGCATCTCGGATGGGTGGGGATGCCCATCAAGGGGAATACAGAGTGCACCGCCTCTGGTCCTCTCGGGAGTCCCGATGTCTTTCCTACCTGCTGGAGCTCCAGGCGGTCCGCTTAGCTTGCACCGCTCGCTCCGTCTGTGCGGGGTCTAGTGGTTTAGGTCCAGGCGGACAATACCATGACCATGTGCTACCTAACTCGCCAGGGTCGGATAAGCCCCTTGCCTCTGCTTAAGGAGGTTCTCCGCATTGGGTCTTTCACACAGCCGGGAGGCGGTTTCCTAGCCTTTTCGATGGCAGGAGCCTCTATCACCCTGGCCGATGCCCTAAGCCGGATAAGGGCTGCGCCTCACGAGTGGTCTCCCTGCCGGAGGTAGCTCAAGATCTTTCTCCCTCTAGGTCACACCTCGGGTGGACCTTTGTTTTTCCCTCCAGGGAGAATTCGAGGCCGAGACTGTCTCATGCCCGCCCCCTCAGCACGGTTCGCTGTAGGGGATGCCTTTGAGGCCGTGGACCCCAGGCCTCTTCTACGTCTCTTCCCCATTTCCCTTGACCCACAGGCAAGGCGAGGAGGAACTAGGCGCAGGTGATTCTGGTAGCCTCAGACTGATTTTTCCAGCTCTGGTATCCAGCTCTCCTCAGTCTCAGCCCCAAGCTCCCGAGGCAGCTTCCAGCCCGCCCGGTCCTGATCTCTGTTGCTAGGGGAAGGTACTCCATCCGGACCTTCAATCCCTGCACCTGACGGCCTGGTCCCTGTGCGGCTAGTGGCCAGGCCTTGGGTCTTCCGGCAAGGTCCTCGACGTTTTTGAGGCATCCTGCCAGGAGTCGACCAGATATGCTCACCTTCAAATGGAAGAGTTCTCCATTTGGTGTTAGGATAGGGCCTGGTCCCCGCTCTTGTTCCTCGGCGAGCATTCCGGACTACCTGTGGTCCGTTCTTTCTTGAACAAGGGCTTCGGTCGACGACCCTCAAGGTGCTCCTGTTAGCCACTCTTGTCTTCCGGGCGTGGGCCAGAAGGTAGTCGGTGGCGCAGGAAAGGTGGTCTGGCGCTTCCCAAGGCCTTGGTCACACCTCCCCTCCGGGGAGAGTATCCCCATTTCTGTGGGATCTTACGCTGGTATGGGCTTAGCTCACGGGCAAGCCATTCGAACCTTTCACAGGTGTGAGTTTCCCCACCTGTTGTGGAAGAACACCTTCTTGGGGGCTACCATGCCATCCAGAAGGACGGGAGAGTTCCAGGCGCTCCTTTGAATCTCCCTATCTGGTCTTCCACAGGGACAAGGTTGTCCTGCGCCCCACCCGAAGTTCCTTCCGTAGGTGGTGGCAGAATTTTTTCCCTAACCGGGTATTGTCTTTGCTGGGGTTCAACCCCATTCACACCTCGGAGGCTGTATATAGGATCCATTGGGACCCTATTTAGCGCTCGCCTTCCCAGGGAGCGTAGAGCTGAAGTTCGGGAGAGGTTCGCCAGCTGTTTGTCATCTACGCTGAAGCCGCACCTGGCAGACCTGCAGCCAAGCGGACGACGAGCGGGTGGGTCACCTCCTGCATAGATCTCCGCTATAGGTGGGCGGGCATGGAGCCTCCCAGAGGGATAAGTGCTCATTTTACCCGCCCTTCCACTGCATCGGTGGCTGCTTCCTCCTAACTGGAAGCAGGCATACCGGCTTCCCCTTCCACATCGACCTTGGGTCATGCCGGGATGTTGGTCAGGGCCTCGGTTCTCCAGTCTTTATCCCTAAGTAGGGAGTGTGTGCCTTGCCTCCCTCCTCCCGGAGAACTGCTAGGAGTCTGCCAGAAAGTGTGGATGAACAACATATCCATGTCCCTAGAAATACAGGTTACTCACCTGTAACAGGAGTTCTAGGAATGGTATATGTTGTTCATCCACACGATCCACCCAGCCTCCCGGCTTCAACACACAACCTGGCTTCCAGCGGGCTAGATCTGGCGTCATGGGGCTGACCAGAGTTTTACCACCCGGTGGGTTGGAGGAGCCAGCTTGAAGACCTTCCGGCAAGATTTAAAGCTGCAAGGAACCGCCAGAAAGTGTGGATGAACAACATATACCATTCCTAGAACTCCTGTTACAGGTGAGTAACCTGTATTTTTTTCCTTTACCTTCCCTGCCACTTCTTTTGAGAACCATAGTGGTTTTTTCTTTCGTTTTGATTTGTTTGCTTCACACAAAGGCTTTTGTTGCCTCTGTGATGGCGGTTTTGATGTTTCCCCATTGTTGCTCCACCCCACCTTCTTGCCTGTTTGCTATTGCTTTTCTGAGGCACTCTCCCATTTTGTCAAAATCAGCCCTCCTGAAGTCCAGTACCTTCACTTTTGTATGGCTTGACTCTACAGCTAAGTTTATCGTGACCCACACTGTTTGGTGGTCGCTTGTTCCCAGATGGCTACTCAGTTCAAGATCCGAGATCCTCTCTCCATCCCCATTTGAGAGTACCAGGTCTAAGATTGCTCTCTCCCTAGTGGGTTCCAAAACTAGCTGTCTGAGGCATGCCCCCTGTAGGGCATCGAGAATGGCCCTGCTCTTGGATGTGCGCAAAGGTGCTCAGTCAATACCTGGTATATCCAGGTCCCCCATCAGCAATATCTCCCCTTTCTCTGCCTTCCCAAGGATGCCTTCTATCATTTCCTTGTCCATTTCCTCCCCCTGAGACGGGGTCTGTATACAACCCCGTGCGGATTGTGGAGCCATTTCCAGTCTCCAGGGTGACCCACAGTGCCTCCTCTCCTGCCTGTTTACCCTTTAGTACTGTTGCTTTTATCCCTTCCCTTACATAGAGAGCTACTCCTCCTCCTCTTCTTCCCTCCCTGTCCCTCCTGTAGATTGTGTATCCTGGTATGTTGACATCCCAATAATGGTTCTCTGTGTACTATGTTTCTGTGACTGCCACAATAACCAGGCATCCCTCTTCCATCAAGGCCACCATTTCGGGGAGCTTTTTACCTAGACTACGGGCATTGGTACTCATTACCCTCCATTTTTCTATGGCTTTATTTCTTTTTGCCCCATCCCGCTCCCTACTGCGTTTGTCTTTTTCACCATTTACCCCTGCCCTTCTCCCTATCAACTGCTCAATTTTGTTGTTTACCTCATTAATTACCCTGATTTTTTGGGGGGGCTAGGATTTTCCTTCTCCTCTTCATTGCCTCCCCCCTTGGCTAGTTTAAATGCTTGCCACTGAAGCATTTAAACCTATCACCTAGTATCCTGGTTCCCCTCCAGGATAGATGCAGACCATCGCGCCTGTATAGGCCTGCATCCCTCCAGGTGGAACCCCAGTCCCCACTGAAGCCAAATCCTTGAGCTCTGCACCAGCTTTTTAAATCAGTCATTGAATCCCATGGTGCGGAGTGCCTTAGCCTCATCCATGCCATAGACAGGTAGCACTTCCGAGAAAGTTACCATGTGTGCTACTTGTCTAAAGCCACTCCACAAACTCCTGTTGCACTGCTTTGATCTCATTCTCAGCCAGGTCATTCATCCCTAGGTGGATAATGTCATCCAGCTCCCTTCCCCTTGCTGCTGCTCCCATGATCCTGAAGATTCGTTTCCTGTCCCTCCAAGCCTTGGCGCCGGGCTGGCACCTTACCTCCCTTTCCCCTCCCTCTCCCAGTTCTACCCCCCTAACAACTGAGTCCCCCACCAGGAGTTGTTTCCTTCCCCTGTGGGGTCCTGGGCCACCCTCCTGTGGGACTCCATTGTGGAGGTTCCCAGCATCCTCCTTGATCTCCACTGCAGGTGCCTCCATAGAGGAACCATGCTTTGCCAGAGTGGCAAATGAATTGTGGAGAGGCACAAGTGGAGGGATTTGTCTCTGTTCCACCACCCTCACCCTCCCTGAGCCCACCATGGTCCAACCACTCCCCTTTCTTGGCAACCTCTGAGGTAGTGGTGGTGGCCTGGGTGGTCCCTGGGTGGGGGAGCAGGTTTCCCCAATCCTTGCCAGGTCAGCATGGAGACGAACAACCTCCTCCCTCGGACCAGAGAGGTGCCTACAAATGGGGCAGCAACGCAGTTTCCAGAATGTCTCCCGGAAGACTGCTGTTCCACAGCCAGTGCATTGCTGGGTAATCAACCTAAAATAGGACCACTCAGAACTGGGGAAGGGATTATTACAAATACTGGTGAGATGGCAACTGTGCTAAATAAGTATTTCTTAGGAAATTTCTTACCAAAGGAATATAAATTACATATAAATCAGTGGGTACTTTCAGATAAGATGGATATAATAATCACAAAAAAGGCTGTTAAGGAAAGATTGCTAAAATTTAAACCTGGCAAATCACCCGGACCCGATAATATACACCCAAGATTATTGGTTGAACTGGCTGAGGAACTAGCAGGACCAATAGCAACACTGTTTTCTGCATCAATAAATGAGGGGAGGGTGTTAGAGAAGTGGAGGGAGGCAATTGTGAGGCCTCTGCATAAGGGGGGAAGTAGGCAGGAGGTTAAAAACTATCGCCCCACAAGTCTGATCTTGGTTCTGGGTAAGATTTTGGAGGGAATGTTACAGGAGTATTTACTCACTCAGAAAAGGCTACAAGGGCTTCAGGACATTATGCAGCATGGTTTTGTGCAGGGTCGCTCATGTCTCACAAATCAATTACAGTTTTATGAATCGGTCAGTGCTGCATTGGATAAGGGGTTATCGGTGGATGTCATTTACTTGGATTATACTAAGGCATTTGACAAAGTCTCCCATAATCTTTTGATTGGTAAATTAGTGGAATTAGGAATAAGCACAAACATAGTCCTATGGATAGAGTCATGGTTGGAAGGGAGAAAACAAAGAGTTGGAATGATGGGGCAGTACTGAGATTGGGGAGAAGTGATGAATGCAGTGTTGCAGGGTTTGGTGTTGGGACCAACTCCGTTTGGTATATTTATTGCAGACATCAAGTCATTCTTGGATTGCAAAGTACACGGATGACAGTAAAATAGGTGCTATCATAAATAATGCTGAGTTTGCAAGAAACCTCCAGGTGGATTTATACAGAATACAGGAGTGGGCGTGAAATAGTAAGTTCAAATTGAGTTTCAGTGAGGAGAAGTGTAAGGTTATTCACTTGGGGAAGGAGAACCACAGATACCAGTACATCTTAAATGGCAGAAGGATTGATGAAGTAGGGAAAGAGAGGGATTTGGGAGTAATTATTACAGATGATTTGAAGTTTGAAACGCATGATAGAAAATGTTCACAAAAAAGCAATAGGATACTAGCTACTGTACTGAAAAATATTAGAAGTAGGTCAAAGGAGATGATGGTTCCGTTGTTCACGTTCCTTGTAAGACCACACCTGCAATACAATTCTGCATTTTGTGCTCCTCAGAGTATTAGAGGATGGAAACTAAAGGAGGGTGTACAACGTAGGGCAACGAAAAAAATAAGTGCACTAAACGATAGGCCATATGGGGACAGACTGATGAGCTTAAATCTGTATTCCTTGGATTACAGCCTAGTATATAGGGCAATGAAAGATGACTTGTGTGAAAGCATTGGAATTGGTAGGAAAGCATTAAGAAAAGGAACTAGAGCGCACAATTTGCAGATATGGGGGGAGCTGCCAACGACTGTCCAGAGATCAAAATGGTTTAATCAGAGAGTAATGTCACATTGGAACAGTTTACCTTGCTGGGTAGTGAATAGTGACTCCCTGCCTTCTTTTAAATGAGCACTTGATAGATATATGGGAAGAGAATAGATGGAGGTACTACCACTAATAAGTGGCGAGTTGTTAATGGGTCTAGTGACCTTATGACTCGTAGTTAACCTATGAACCACCAAACAGTGGGGTTCATGATAAACTCAGCTGCAGAGTCAAGCCATACAAAAGTGAGGGTACTGGACTTCAGGAGGGCTGACTTTGTCAAAATGGGAGAGTGCCTTAGAAAAGCACTAGCAAACAGGCAAGAAGGAGGGGTGGAGCAACAATGGGGAAACATCAAAACTGCCATCACAGAGGTAACAAGCCTTTGTGTGAAGCAAATAAATCAAGATGAAAGAAAAAGCCACTATGGTTCTCAAAAGGGGTGGCGGGGAAGGTTAGGGAGAAAAAAGTAGCATTTAGGAAGTATAAGGAAATACAGAAGGAGCAGGGTAGAGAACTGAACCAGTTAAGGCAGAAGGAAGCAGGGAAGGCAGTTAGACTAGCAAAGGCCCAAACTGAGGAAAAGATAACCAACTTGGTTAAGAAGTGGGATAAAACCCTTTATAGGTACATTAGGGAGCATAGAAAGACAAAGGGAGGGATAGTGAGGCTGAACAGAATGGACGGTGCGTGGGCAGAGAGGGACAGTGAAAAAGCAGAGATACTGAACAAATACTTCTGCTCAGTAGTCACAAAAGAGGAGGAGGGGGAGGTACCTAATCCAATTAACAGAGGCACTGTGGATAGGGGAGTCGATCCTAGTCCTTTCACAGAAGAAAGGGTTCTGAAAGAACTCCTAAAACTGAAGGTGGACAAAGCAGTGGGGCCTGATGGAATTCACCCCAGAATTCTAAAAGAATTAAGGGGAGAACTAGTGACACCACTGACTACCCTTTTTAACAAATCATGGGAGGATGGTGAGGTACCTGAGGACTGGAGGAGGGCGGATGTGATTCCCCTTCACAGAAATGGGAGCAAGACACAGGCAGGAAACTACAGACTTGTCAGTTTGACCTCTGTGGTAGGGAAAATGATGGAATCACTTCTGAAGGAAAGAATTGTTGAGTACCTAGAGGCCAGTGGGGCACAGGACCCAAGGCAGCATGGATTCACAGCGGGAAGGTCATGTCATACGAATCTAATCGATTTCTTTGACTGGGTGACTGAAGTAGTAGACCAGGGAGGGGCTGTGGACATGGCCTACCTAGACTTCAGCAAGGCATTTGACACAGTCTCACACAAAAGATTAATAAACAAATTAGCCAGCCTGGGAGTGGGTCCCAGGGTGGTAACCTGGGTAAAACATTGGCTGGACAACAGGACACAGAAGGTGATAGTAAACTGAGTCCACTCTGAATAAACAGGGATTACTAGTGGGGTACTGCAGGGTTCAATACTGGGTCCAGTCCCTTTTAATGTCTTTATAAGTGACATTGCAGAGGGACTGGAAGGAAAAGTATGCCTCTTTGCAGATGACACAAAGATCTACAACAGGGTTGATACACAAGGGGGGGTGGAAAGGATGAGAAGGGACTTGGCAAGGTTGAAGGAATGGTCAGAATTATGGCAGCTTGGATTCAGTGCAAAGAAGTGCAATGTAATGCACCTGGTAATCAAAAGTCCAGGGGAAGAGTACACAAGGGGAGGGAGGAGGAGGTAGTAACAACAATAAAAATGGAAAGGGACCTGGGGGTAATCATATCAGATGACCTTAAGGTTAGCAAGCAATGTGAGAAGACAGTAAGGAGGGCTGGGGGATACTGGGATGTATAGGGAGAGGCATCACCAGCAGAAAACAGGAAGTTGTTGTCCCTCTGTACAGACAGTTGGTGAGATCCCATCTGGAGTACTGCGTCCAGTTCTGGATACCCTATATCCGGAAGGACATAAACAGGATGGAGGCAGTCCAGAGGAGGGCAGCATAAATGGTGCAGGGTCTGTAAGAGAAGCCATACAAGGAGAGACGAAAGGAGCTTAATGTGTATATCCGTGAGGAGAGGAGGGAGAGGGAAGACATGATAGAAACTTTTAGGTACCTCAGTGGAATCAACAAAATCCAAGGGAGTAGCATCTTTCAGAAAAAGAGATGCGTAAGAACAAGGGGACACAATTTGAAGATAGAGGGGGGACGGCTCAGGGGCAATGTGAGGAAGTATTTTTTCGCAGAGAGGGTGGTGGAGGCATGGAACCGCCTTCCTGAGGAGGTTGTAGGGTCTAAAACTGTGGGAGAATTCAAGAATGCATGGGACAGACATAAGGCAATTCTTGTGGGGGGTAGGAAGAAATAGGCTGTTGGTTAACTAGGATCTGCAGCTTATCCAGTAGGTAGGGAAATGGGCAGACTAGGTGGGCAAAGTGGTCTATATCTGCTGTCAAAGTCTATGTTTCTAGAGCCGTTCCTCTCTTACTGTCTTTCCACTTCAGAATTGCTTCAAGTTTCCTTTTTTTTTTTTCCACATTAAAACAGGCTGGTTTTTAGATTGTCCATCAAACGTGTGCTGCACACACGCAATCTTTGCCGTTGTGCTGAGCAGAGAATGAGGAGCTGTGGAGTGTTGGCTTTCATCAACTTTTTTTTATTTGTTTTAATTGGATTTGACATACAGGAGATGGAAGGTGATGGGGCTCTGTAAATTGTTTTGCTTGGGAGGGGACTGTGAAGCCGTCTCAACTTCGTGATGTCTCAGCTTTGTGATGACTTCAGCAAGGGGGAGGGATTTCTTTCACTGGTTGTGGTTGTGAGGGGACATAGAAACTGTGCTGGGGTCATGGTGTCCTGAGTAGTGAGGGAGGAATTTCCTTCAGCGCTCTGCGGTCATCTTTGTGTCTGCCCTAGATACGGTGATGTTTATTGTCAAATAACATCACTGTGTCTAGGGCAGTCTGACCAATCCGAATGCTAGAATTATCCTTGCTATTGCATAAATAAAGGTCACTGCTTTCCTCAAGATTAGTCTCATAATTGCAGCTGTCTATATTGGTCGCACTAATGGATTTGTGAGCTTCCGTTATTTTGAAAGTGGCACTAAGTTGATGTCAGGAGTAAGTGACATGTATCAGAACACTGTGGCTGTGAGGAAAGAAGGACAGTAGTTGTGAGAAAACTGCTACTAACCTGCATTAGTTCAAAATTAGATAAAACAATCAAGGAAAGACAAAAAAATCAGGCTTTTGCTTCAAAAATCATTAATTATAAAAACACATCATATACTCTGTAAACACTCAAATAATTGATGTATAAGCAGAATTCATTTCCTATCTCCTTTAACAAGCAACTTGTGTTGATCATAGCCAAGTGCAGATGCCAGAAATAAACTACAGTAGAACCCTCATTTAGATTTCCTTATCTGCAGTATGAAGGCATATTTTAACTTTGACTATGTAAGGACTAAAAAACAGCATATAAAGAAAATCCCACTGGCCCTGTGTCCAGCGCCTGTTTTTCTTTCATCCCAAACCACTAAAAGAGTATATTAATTAATCAGCTGGACTAGCAAGATTCAAGAATTACAGAAAATGGCTTTGCCTGCTGTATTGAGGTCATCATCAAGGGGAGAAAAATCCCTACTCAAAAGGGGAGTTGAGTCTCAAGTGTATGTGCAAGAGCCTGCTGTCACAGGAACAGGGAATGCTGGTCCCTCCAGACCTCAGTTTACTCCATCTCAATTCTTGGCTCCTGAAGACATAGCCATTGTGAGGTTCAGAGTGTCTCCAAAGATGACAGGTGTTCGAGTGGATGCTAGGGGACCCTTCACCATGGCTACTTGTCCCATGAACTGGAAGCAGTTTGCTTTGTAGGCCACTTCTCATCACTGGGACCCCTTCATTTGTCCAGGGACTTGGGGTCTGGAGTATTTGTTGTCCTTGTAGCACTCAGGTCTGCAATACTCTTCTTCCTTATGTTCATTTAAAGGTTGGAAAACTGTGTGAAAAGGCAGCACAGAGGGCAGGTGGCATCCTTGGGTGCATTGGTAGGGGAATTACAAGTAGAAAGAGCGAGATTATCATTCCTCTCTGCAGGTCCTTGGTGAGACCACATTTAGAGTACTGTGGTCAGTTTTGGAGGCCCCACCTCAAAAAAGACATAGACCGCCTAGAGACAGTACAGAGAAGGGCTACAAAGATGGTGTATGGTCTGCATCTGAGCCATACGAGGCAAGACTCTGGGAACTAAATCTTTACACCCTTGAGCAGAGACAAAACAGAGGGGACATGATTGAAACTTTTAAGTACGTTAAGGGAATCAACACAGCACAAGCAGGAAACCTCTTCCAGCAAAACAGAAATGCGTGTACAAGGGGGTACAACTTGCGTCTGGTGGGAGTCAGGTTCAAAAGCAACCTCAGGAAGTACTTCTTTTCAGAGAGGGTCATAGACCCATGGAACAGCCTACCTCAAGAGGTGGTGGAATCCAAGACAGTACGCGAGTTCAAACTCACAAGGGACAGTCATTGTTTACACATCATGGTGCAGTCTAAATTGGGAGGAGGGCAGAAACATGGGCAGACTAGATAGATCTTGCAGTACCCATCTGCTGACACAATTCGTATGTTCCTCTGTTCCAAGTGCCTGGTTAAATAAAGTTGATTGATTGATTGATCGAAGTGCACTTGGCTGCTATTTCAGCCTTCCTTGTGTCTATTCCTGGCCGTACGGTGGGTCGACTATAGGGGGCCCATACATTCTTGAGAGACAAGTTGCACTTGAAGCCTCCCCTCTGTAACCCAGTCCTGGGCTGTGGCCTGAATTTTGTGCTGGAGAAACTCACTTTGGCTCCTTTTGAGCCAGTCTCTTATGGATTACGCTTCCTTTCTTGGAAAGCTTTCTTTTCAGTTGTTATTATTTCTGCTCCAAGGATTTCCAAGTTTTAGGCTCTTATGTGCAAGCCTCCTTATTTGCTTTCCGTAAAGACAGGGTGTCTTTATGGCCCAGCCCTAAGTTTTTTCCTAGGGTAGTGTCGGAGTTTACTTTGAGTCACACTCTCCTCCAACCAGTTATTTTCCGGAGCATGTCACTCCAGGGGTATCATTGCTCCGTACCTTGGATGTACACAGAATACTCAGATAGTATGTTCATCGCATGAAGGACTGTAGGAAGTCCTCGCAGCTTTTTGTTTCCTTTGCCCTGCAACAAAGGGCGTATCAGTTTCTAAACAGTGCCTGTCTAAATGGTTGGCCAACTGTATTACTCTTTGTTGCTGGAAGGCCAGTAAGGAGGTTCCTGGTGTTGTTCATGGCCATTCCTCCAGAGGCCTGGCCACTTCTGTTGCCTATTTCAGGCATGTGACAGCTGCAGAGTTCTGGGCTGCTGCCCGTTAGGGTACTGTCCACCTTTTCACGCAGTGCTGCAGTTGGGACATTGCCTAGAGGAGAAGGGCAGGCTTTGGCCTACTGGTGCTTCAAGACCTGTTTTCTTAGGCCTCTGGCTCCTTACCACCCAGACTGCCCTGCTGTTTGTACTGCTTGGGACTCATTTCATGGGTGTGACCTGATAAGAGAGATCCCCGAAGAAGATGAAACAATTACATGAGAACTTACCATAATGGATCTTTGAGGGAATCTCTTTCATCAGTTCATGCCGACCTGCCCTCTGTCCCCTTTGCTTTGGAGCTTTTCCTATTTCTGGGTGCAATCTTTGGGCTCTTTTGCTGGGTTGTTCTGTCTGCCACCCCCAGCAGTGCCTAGTAACTGGGATCCTTTGCCCTCTCCTGGTTCCATGGAGGAGGGCCTTCGACATCTGTCCCTTCTTGCGACATCACCGCTGTGTCAGTATTTGTCCCTTTTTCCCTTTTAGGACTTCTGGATTGTTTTCTGCCTCGTCTGTTGGGCAGAATCATAGTCCCTCTCTTGGTTCCCTAGAGGGAGGTCTTCTGAGCATGATCCCGGCTGAGAACTGAGGGGATACGGGGCCGCCCATGCTTGTTTGGGATGCTGATCTCAGATGTCGTCATGGGCAGCCCCTAATAGACTGCTAAGGAAAAAGTTTCTGTGTGGTACTATAGCCTGACAACTATAGTTCCATAGGTGTGACCTGATGAAAGAGATTCCCTTGACGACCTATTGTTATGTTAAGTTCTTACATAACTGTTCTACTTCTTCGAAGTACCATGTACTCCATCCGTCACTGTGCCTCCAATTTATCCTGCATTAGAAGGTGCCACAAATGCTGTATGGTACAGGCCAAATTCAATACCAGCTGTACCCAGAAAGGCTGATAAGCAGTACCCTGCTCTTGCTGCCAAGCCTTATGCCAGCCAGCTTGAAACAGACTCAATCATGGCTTCCCATGATAGATCCAGGGCCCCAAAACTTGAGTACTCAGCCCCATGATAATGAATCCAGGAGGCTTGATGTGATGGGCAAGTGCACATACACCTCTGCCTCACTAGGCCTTCATATTGCAAACTACCAGGCACACATGATCAAGTGTGAGAATAACCTATGGAAGATTGCCAGAGCTGCAGCTCAGACTCTTCCAGAAGGAAATGCTAAGAATGAATTACTTAAAAATCTGAATTCTGGAGCTGTGGTTGGCAGACATCTGCTACACTCAGTATATGATGTTTCTGATGCATCTGCCAGGGCAGCTGCCCCTGGTATTTGCATGAAAGGTATTCTTGGCTCAGGTTTGCTGGGTTTGCAACTGATGTGCAGCAAACGGCTCTGAATACCCCTTTTAGAGGCACCAAACTGTTTGGCTATCATGTGGAAGAGGTATTAAGAAACCTTCAAGTCTCTAAAATGACCTTAAGAACAGTCAGATCCTGTATCCCAAGTCTAATAGGGATCATGTCAAGGGATCCTTTCATCAGCATGGTGCCACAGGTGACCGTCAAGCCAACCATCAGCAGGGCCAAGGTGAGGGTAGTGGAGCCTTGCCAGCTCCCTTTTCCTGCAGGAGTCCATTCCAAAGCATCCAAAGCCAGTGGGTTTTCCCCCACTGGCTCATCATGACTTAAACTGGACTTCCCCCACACCACTAATGCCTACAGAGGTGCTCCCTTCATCTGACACAATGGCAGGAGATCATAGACAAATAAGTCCTGGAGGTAATTGCAAAGGGACATGCTCTGGAGTTATTAGAAACTCCCCCAGAGCATTCTTCACCTCCTCCAACTTATCCTGTAGGACAGTTGTCCCTGCTGAAAGAAGTTTCTGCATGGTCTCCCTGCAAGCTCAGATACCCCTGTTACAAAGGGGACTAGATTTGCTCCCTGGATATGAAGGATGCATACTGTAACGTGATAACCGTCTACTAGTTATGTGCATGTAATTTTGATATCAATATATGTTTTAGACTTCTGCTTAGGAAACCGGCCAAGAAGCAAGGCATCATGGCACATGGGATTTGAACAGAGAGAAAAGAAGGGTCTGCCCTCACTAACCCACTGGATAAACTAATTAAGAGCTTTCTTTTGACACCTACCTGTCAGCACCTGTGTTAGCTGATATAACAGGTTGTAAAACCAGCCACTGCTTTGAACCTAGGAAACCTGCTATAAAATATTGCATTTTACGACATCAGGAGGGAAGCTATTTCTGTTGGATACCTGTGACAATTCACACCGCTAAGAGAATTGTCTTTCAGGATGTTCTTCTGAAGATCAAAGGGGTAATTCTGACCTGTCATAAAGCATGCTGCTCACTAATTAGGAAGAATATATATATATATATTTTTTTTAAGTGGAATGTTTAGCAGTGTGCAGATACATGTGACTAATTCAGTATGCAGGAATGAGTGACCTCACAGCCAGCATCACCACGGAACTGTGACCTCACAAGCTGAGTGGGACACTCCCCCCCCATATTGTCAGTTTGCTGAGGGAATATTGTATACTTGTGTTTGGACTTTCAAGAGACACTTGTGTTTTGAACTCTTAAGAGGTGCTTCGGTCAAGATAGGTAAACCACAACTGAAAACTGAGTTAGAACTAGTTAATTCAGTAAAAAGGTTTTTTGTTTTGTAATTTCCATTTCTTTTTTTTTTGACTATACCATTAACATTATATGTTCAGTGTTTTGTATTTTATTTACTGTTTTTAATTTTAGTAAACTTTGTGTTCCTTAAAATCTTGTCTGAGACATTTTCTCATTTTGAGTGTGAATGCTGGGACAGTGTTGATAATTCTGATATAACTGTTAACGTGCTTATAGTGTGTCACCATATGCAGAAAGGTAAGGAAATACTTAGGTCTCAGTTGAGTCAGAAGGGGGATTGTGAACCAGGTTGTGTGCCCGCTGGGTTAAGTATTGCACTGCTTTCCCTGAAGAGGATGTTATATTTGGACCTGTTACCTGGGCATGCTAGCGAAAAAGGGTTCATATTTGACCCAGGACTTGAGACTGTTAGTTGCTCAGACCCAAAACAGGCAGGAGGGTTTCCCTGTTTGTCTACTGTTCATGTATTGCACTTCGAGGTTGGGCACTGTGGGAGCAGAGGGGCAGACCCCTGGAGTGCGTTTGTGACACATACCTTAATGTCAAGATCAGAAATCATTGCAGACATTATATGAGATTTGTACTGGAAGGGGAGCACTGTCAGTTCAGAGTCTTGCCCTTTAGCTCATCTTTTGCGCCACGGGTCATCACCAAATGCTTGGCAGTGGTGGCAGCAGCACTTCTCAGAGAAGATGTGTATGTCTTCCTGTACCTGGACGATAGATTATTGAAAGTGAGTGCCAGGCACCAATGTTGCACACTGTGCCCTGAACAAGGCAAGTGTTCAAAGACCTAAGGGATACACTGAATATGCCAAAGTCTGACTCCTTACCAAAGGCTGCAATACAAGGGGCAGCCATTTCTAATACCAGTTTTAACTCAGATTCCCACATTGGGTATATTCAGATCGGGGTGGGGGGCTCACTTGGGCCCTTATCGTGCCCTGGAGATGAGAGCTGTACTATAAAGTCTCCAGGCTTTTCAGGAGCATCTGACTCCAGGTTCTCTGCTAATACAGATAGACAACATCAGCATTGTGCATTACATAAACAAACAAGGGGGACTAATTGCTATTCCCTGTGTCAGGAAGCAATGGGAGTGTGGTACTGGGAACTGGAACACAGCCTAGAACTGTCAGTCATGCATCTCCCAGGTGCCCAGAACATCTTAGGAGCCTGCTAAGCAGGTCACAGTCCAAAATGCACGAATGGGAACTGCTGACCTCAGTGGCAGATGATCTCTTCACAAGGCAGTGTTGTCAAAAGTTGGAACCATTCCATTACTAGAGAGAGCAATTACTTAAACTGCAGATGGAGGGTGCGACTCACATTTTCATTGCTCCTCTATGGACTTGACAACTATGGTATTCACTACTCCAACAATTAGCAGTGGAACCTTCAGTACCTCTGTGCAGGGGCCTTTTGTCACAGGACAAGGGTCTCTGGTCCATGTGGACCTGATGTACCTGCATCTGACTGCCTGACTCCTGAGGACATAGGCATTGCACGGTTTGGAGCGTCACCTAAAGTAGCTGATGTGCAAGTTGCAGCCACGGAGCCTTCCACCAGATATACATATTCGTTGAAGTGGAAGTGTTTCACTTTGAGGGTTACTTCCCAACGTATGGACTCATTCACCTGTCCACTAAATGTGATGTTGGAATACTTCCTGTCACTGTCAGACTCTGGTCTGCAGTATTTTTCACTGAAGCTGCATCTAGAAGCTAGATCAGCTTTCCATGCCTCATTGATTGGCGTAGGTTGCCCAGTTGGTCTCCCGTACCTTTTTGAGAGGTTTTCCGAACATGAAACCTCCCATTTGTAATCCAGTTCCACCTTGGGACCTGAATTATGTTCTTGAAAAACTTACTTTGGCTCCTTTTGAGTCAGCCAAAAGTGTGGCTTATTCTTTCTTTCATGGAAAGCGTTCATTCTAGTCACAGTCACTTTGGGTCGAAGGATTTCAGAGTTACAGACTGTAATGTGTGAGCTTCCTTATTTGATTTTCCACAAAGACAGAGCATCATTCCATACTAATCCTAAGCTTTTGCCAAAGGTGGTGTCTGAGTTTACACTAAATCAGACCATCCACCTTCCTGTTTATTATCCTCAGCATGCCAATTGGAGTGAGGCATTGCGCCATACTTTGGATGTGCATAGAATACTAAGGTACTGTGTGAATCCCACCAAGGACTGGAGAAAGTCCTCTCAGCTCTTTGTTTCATTCACCCCGGGAAAGAGGGTGCCCCCTTATGAAAACTGTGCTTGTCCAAATGGCTAGCACATTGTATTACATTCTGTTGTAGGAAGTACAGTAAGGATCTTCCTGGTACGGTTTGTGGTCATTCCGCCAGGGGAATGGCCACCTTTGTTGCTTGTTTCAGAAACGTTTCAACATCCGACATTTGCACTGCATCCAGATGGAGCACTGTCCATATCTTTACTAAACATTACAGTCTGGTCACTGTTTCACGTAAATGAGCAGGTTTCGGACTTGCTGTGCTACAGGGCCTACCGTCCTTAACCAGACTGCACCAACCTGCCAGTTAGCTTTTGGGACTGCTTGGGACTCATTCCAAAGGTGTGGCCTAAGGGAAGAGATATCCTTGAAGAAGCTAGAACAGTTACATACTTTTACTGTAACAGTAGATCTTCTAGAGACTCTTTTACCGTAGGCCATGCCTGCTCTCCATGTTTCCCCCTTTCATAAACTGTAGGGGAATATGGTATTCAGTTCTGCCTTGAGAATTTTCATGATTGCTGTGTCCAGCACCTTCACTCGCCTACTACAGGAAGCCCTGGTATGATCTCCTGGTCCCCAAGAAGAGAAGTCCTCTAAGCACAGTCTCCTGCGAGAAACTGAGGAGAGATGGGGCCACAGACGTTTATGTACACGCTAGCATATGACATTGTCGTGGGTAGCCCGTGGCTTGCAAAAGTTTCCATGTGATCCTAGTGCTGCTCTGGGTGTAGTTCCAAATGTGTGGCCTTAGGGAAGAGAGTCTCTCGAAGATCTACTGTTATGGTAAGTATGCAACTGCTCTTTATGATTTTCCTCTCTCTTTTAGCTGTAGTTTGATAGTACATGACAGAGAATGGTGTTGGAGCAAACTGTCAACACTAACCTGAAGCAGAAGAAACAGAAACCTTACTTCAGTCATTGCAGGGCCAGACAGTCACTGTATGTGTTAATTTCTGTCACATTTCACTAGCTTATGACTGAGGAAGCAGGAAGCTGTCTGTTTAGTTTGCGAGCACACCTGGATGTCATGCAAAAACTAAAGAGCCGTTTTTGTTTATAGGACATTCTTTAGGAACAATGCCTGCAGTGTCTTAAGTTCCAAGTAAATAATTTGTGGATTTTTTTATTCTCCAGCAGGCCTGCTTGCATAATAATTTGTCATATCAGTTGTTTCCTGTAGGCAGATAAACCAGCTCAGATATTTGATTGCTTCTAGTTATTATGCCTTTTTCAGTTGGCCTTTCTTTCTGCATTAGACGTTTCTAGTGCTAGCCATTTGTTTATTTTATTTATTTATTTGTTTATTTAAAGATCAGAATTACAAACCCTTGAGTCAGAGACTCCTTTGCAAAGGCTCCGTTTCATATTACAAAACTACGACTTGACAGATAGTACAGTGATGATACAAGACGGAGAACAACACATTTCTGAGGGTGAGAACAGACCCTGCGTCAGCAATGGAGCACAGATGAGAGATATAAAATAGAGTATATAAAACTACACAGCTTGTTATATTAGCCACACAGGGCAGAGACCCATTATGGGTGGTATATATGTTAAGGTTGGAGACAGGAAAGGAAGAGGTGGGTTGAATGTCCCATCAGGGCTGACTGTTTAGTACGGAGCATTTGTATGCAGCCTTTACTTATTAGACAGGCTGAATGAAAACTACTTTCTGTAGGTCATATTAATTTTACTTGGTGTTACATAGTAGCTTTCACATAGCAAACCATGCTGTTTACTTGTTACCCACCTTAGTACCCTTGACTGTAGAGGAAAAAAGTTTGACCCTGATAGTGAGAATGACTTTAATATCGGTCTAGCACATTGCACAGGGATATGATCTCCCTGCCATGCATCTCAGGCCTTCTGTGCACCTTCTTTCCCTTCCACTTGGTTCACAAGGTTGTGATCAAGGTCAGGCAGGACAAGGTGCAGATTACTCTGATAGCACCAGACTGGCCCATACAGTCCTAGTATCCGTATATCCTCAGCCTCAGCAGCAAGGGACAGTCCTGGAACCGGACCCTCAGTCACTGCATCTCTCACCCTGGTTCCTGAGTGGTTAGAGTTCTAGGCCCTGGGCCTTTCAGAAAACGTCCTCTATGTGGTAAAGGCATCCTGAAAGGAGCTGACTTGCAAAACCTATGCATTTAAGTGGAAGCAATTCTCACTGTAGTGTCAGGGGAAGGAGCTTTATCCTTTGCCTGTCCAGTGGTGATGATTCTCAACTACCTTTGGTCCCTATCCAAGTTGGGACTGCAAGCCACGACCCTGAATTTGCACCTGGTAGCCATCTCTGCATACCAGACGTGGGCTGGTATGGCAACAGTGCTGTAGTAGAAGGTGGTCAGGCACTTTTTCCGAGGCCTGGACCACCTCTTCCCTCTGGTGCGCGAACCACTGCCTCCGTGGAACCTATCGGTTGTGGCAGTGCTCATGGGCAAGCCTTTTGAGATGAAGACCGTTTGTGAAATGTCGCACTTGTTATGAAAGACCACCTACTTGGTGGCCATCATGTCAGCCAGAAGGGTAAGTGGACTCTAGGCACTCTTGGTGGAACCTCCCTATGTGGTCTGTAACAAGGACAAGGTCGTCCTTTGCCCCCATGTGAAATTCCTCCCGAAGGACGTGTCAGAGTTCCACCAGAACCAGGTGATAAATCTTCCAATATGTTTTACTAACCAGATCTTAGATGCCACTCGCAGGCTCCATACATTGGACCTTTTGGGGGGGTGCTGTCTTACAGTAAGGCGCAAACAGCGGGAGTTCAGAGCAAGGCTTCCTAGCTGTTTGTCACCTACACAGTTGAAGCCGTGCCTGGCAGACCAGCAGCAGATTGGATGATTGCCAGGTGGATCCCTTCCTGCATCATCCTCTGCTGTAGATTGGCTGGTAGGGAGTCACCCAAGAGGCATAAGGCTCATTCCACATTCCACCAGATGCACCATTGCCTCAGTGGCTGCTTCCAGGAAAATTGCCCGTTAGGAGATATGTAGGGCTGCAGCTTGGGCAAAAGCACACACCTTCATCTCCACTACAGCATTGACATGCTGAGTTGGCTGGATGCTGCTTTTAGAGCCTCAGTCATCCAGTCTCTGTTCACCAAATATGGGTGTGCACCTTGCCCTCTCCTCCCAGAAGACTTCTAGGAGTCTACCAGAGTGTGGATAGTGAACCGAATCCATGGTATAAGAAATATAGGTTACTCACCTGAAATCGTAGTTCTAATAGTGGTATTCAGTTTACATCCACAGCAACCCACTTGATCTTTCCTGCCAAGTGGCACTCAGACCCCGGTTTCCAGCAGACAAGATCTGACGCCACAGGGTGGAGCCAGACGATATACATACTACACGGGTGTTGGAAAGAGCTTAGCATAAGGATGTTTTGATGACTCTGCTGTCTCCAGTAGAACTGCCAGAGTGTGGATGTAAACTGACTACAACTATTAGAACTACTGAAAGTAAATGCTTTTTCACTTTATGGTGCAGAGATGTGGGGTCTAAATAAATCTCTAGACCTCTTGAAGCCCAAACAAAATTTATGTTTCAGATTAGTTCTGGGTCTTCCCAAATTTATATCCAGAAAATTCTTAAGAGCATAATGTGGGATGATCCTCATGCACAACATGGTTCCGAATAGAACAGTAAATTATTTCTGCAGACTTACGAAAAATTAAAATGTGCTTTTTCATGCTTGTTGGCAGGAATCAGGCTGTTTTTCAGATCAGGGAACGGCCACAAGTGTAGAAAGTTGAACTTGGTTCAGGGAACTGGAGGTTAAACTTAAGCATAGCGGATTAACTTTCTTCTTTACACCTTGGACAGTAAGTGAGTGAATTAACATTGTTCAGATCCATAGCTAAAAAACAAATCAATGATATCTCTAAAAATCTGATCTGTCTAAACTTAGCACAACAAGTAGTTTATCCACTCTATAAAAAGCTGAAGTGGTTGCATTGCAAAGATTATTATTTATTGTGTTGTCAGACAATCTTCATGTCAAAATGATGTCTAGACTTAAAATGGATGTAATGTGGGTACCCAAACATGTTTCCTAGATTGGCAAACTTTTAAGAATGACTAAGAGTGGCTGTTCAGGGAAATGAACAACTGTACATGTATTGCTGAAGTGTCCCTTATTAGAAGGTCATAGAAACAAATGACTGGGCTCTTATTTGAAAAGATGTCCCTCTAAACCCCCGTTGGAAATAGTTAACAGTTTATTACATTCATTGGAGGTACAGTTGTTGTATTGTATTGCTAGGTTCACCGTGGCTGTTAATGTTAAGTCAAACAATTGCACTTTGAGTTCTTGTAATGCAAGGAAACTTGCTGATATAAAAATGTAAACTCCTGTTATTCCTACAATTATAAATTGGACAGTTACTCAGATGGTGAAATAAGCAAATGTTTTTTAATTTTGTGCATATAATATTTTACCTTTGTATGTTTTTTGTCATGTTGGGAGTGTTCAGCCTGTGTTGGCTATACATATGTTTTATACAATAAAAATTGATTGATTGCTTGATGGTGAGAGACCGTAGCATGGGGTGTGAGACCCAGTATGGATAGTGGGTAACATTGATGCCGTGATCAATCCTTATGTGGCAGGCTGCCATATAATATGGGCAAGTTGCGCCATACCCAGAGAGCCCATGGACCAAGTGGGCAGGTAGCCATTTAGCTGGCTGCCTCACTTTGTCCCCTAAAGCCAGTGCTTTGCAGTGTGAGATTGATGAGGAACGAGACTGCCATTGTGGCAGTTTAGTTTTGGGTTCCTTAGTTGACCTGCTTGCATCACAGAGACCTGGTTGAGTGATGACTCTGGTCCAGTTCTGAAGTGGCGGTCTCAGCTGGATTCTCCATGTTACACTGCCTGCAGAGGGATCGTTGCGGGGTGGGGGTGGCTATCTGTTTTAGATTTGAGCTGAACTTCACTGTGAGCCCAGTGGGGAGTGCCTCCAGCAGGGGATGCCTTGTTATTTGTGTGGGGGTCCAGGTGCAGGTTCCTCCTGGTGTACCGTCTTTCAGGTCATGAGGGGGGATTTTCTATGGGACATTATGGACTTCATCACCTATAGAGTCTTGGAGTCATCCAGATGGATTTTTCCAGGTGACTTAAGTGCCTGGATAGATGATGAATTCTCACACTTAGGAAGGGATGTCCTCCAGGTGATGGAATCACTGGGCCTCGCACATGTTATTTCTTCAACTCACCAACATGGACACACTTTGGACTTGTTTTTTTCTGTGGGGCTTGAGGTTGGGAACCTCGAGATTGATCTGGTCAGTAAGTCGGATCATTGCACAAAGTTCCTCTTTGACCCTCTCCCCCACCAATAGTCCTCCCCCTATGGAAATGGTTCAGTAACACCCTTTAAGAAGGGATGGACTTCAGGTGATACTGGACATCTGAGAGATGTTGGCAACATGTGAGATGGGATCGGAGAATGCTGTATTGACCTATAATAGGGTTACAGTGTATGGGAGAGGGCTGTTGTGTATAAAAATCGATAGAAACACAATGCTGTTGTACTATCGATGTGACGTAAACATGTTGTTGTACCATCTTGAGGACGTCTCATCGATGGTACAACAGCATGGAACGCAGGTGCGCATGTGCGTAAGTTAAGCGCCACATTTCCGGGAAACTGCAGCGGCAGTAAGAAAGAACCCAAACGTGAGGAATGCCAGATAAAGTAAGTGAAATAATTTTTTCCCCTACCAAACAGCAGCGTGTTTAAATGTATTTAACAAAAATGTTGTCTGTGAGATCAGTAGAAGGACTGGGACTGACTGTGATGTTGGAAAGCACGTCTTTATTTTGTTTTAAACAAAAAAGTAAGCCTCCAGCAGTGAATTTTCAGTGTAATGAGCCCATACTCTATACAAGATAATGTATGGGCATCAGTTAGCAACATCGCTGAATTCACTGCTCGAGGTTTACAGAGTTGCCATGGTAACCTCTCGAAGTGAATACAGCATTGTTAACTGGTGCCCACACATTATCCTTTATATTGCTGAGGCCTTTGACTCCATAGCACCAACATTTGTACGACCCCAGGTCTCACACTTCGGTTTCCTGTGGTTTGATGGGGAGGTCTGGGGAACTGAAAACCAGGGGTTGAAAGTTTAGAGTGCTATTGAAGGCAGTCCAGTGCTCAGGAGGACAAACTGACTTTGATGATTCATTGTGACTATCAAAGGGCAGTCTTCTATAAGAAGGTAGCAGTTCTGTCGAAGGAGATGGATCTGTGACTGAGAGGAATCGACTGGCTGAGCTCTTCTGTGCTGTGGATAGGTCATTAAGTCCAGCCTGTCTTCAGCCAGTAAGGGTGGGTTCATCAGCTGAGTGTGAAGAGTTTACGCAGTTCTTCTTGGACAGAGTGTCCTCTGTTTGAGCCTGCATCCCTCCAAGCAGGCTATCATAACCCAGCAGATCTGAGTCTGCGCTTAATGGATGTCACACTGACTTTAAAGTGTCTGTTGGAAGCTCAAACTTACTGCGAAGAACAAACTGCAACTCCATTTAGGACCTCGAAACCTGATTAAAGCATAATACTGCAGAGTACTGGGTAGGAAGGGAGATACACTTTCTACAAAAAGTTTTATTTGTATTTTTCCTTATTGGCATTAAGCAGAGAATTGCAGGATTCCTTTAAAAGGGTAGTAATTTTATAACCAGAGTGAGATACAACTGAATTTGCTTGAGTGCGGGGGTTGAGACCTAGCATTTTGAAGGATATTTTGTAACATTTTAAGTGTCCTGCTGGCTGAGAAGTTAATTTTTTAGCCCTGGTTTCACTGAAAGGTTTGTGTATGTGAATCAGACATAGCAGTCTGCCTGCATTGAAAAGGCCTGCTTACATCACAGGTGTCACTAGTCAATCAATTGGCTCTGGGTTGGGTTTCAGCTCTGTGCTTATCTCAGACATCCTTCACAGTTAGAAGCCAGTCACACTGACTTTAAAGTGTCTGTTGGAAGCTCAAACTTACTGCAAAGAACAAACTGCAACTCCATTTAGGACCTGGAAACCTGATTAAAGCATAATACTGCAGAGCACTGGGTAAGAAGGGAGATACACTTTCTACAAAAAGTTTTATTTGTATTTTTCCTTATTGGCATTAAGCAGAGAATTGCAGGATTCCTTTAAAAGGGTAGTAATTTTATAACCAGAGTGAGATACAACTGAATTTGCTTGAGTGCGGGGTTGAGACCTAGCATTTTGAAGGATATTTTTGTAACATTTTAAGTGTCCTGCTGGCTAGAGGTGAGTTCATTTTTATCCCTGGACTCAGTAGAGTGGTTTGGTTTGTGTTGGAGCCGTGGTCTAGTAAATTGTGGTGTTAGTTGTATTACTATAAAGGACAGTACTCACCAGGGTGGTGGAGCAGTTGTGTATCTGATTGTTTCTAACAGTCACCAGTGGCTGTGCACTACCCCCCCACCCCGGCATGGCATTTCCTTTATAGCCACAGTTCTGACATCACTTCCGCAATAGGTCTTGGGGCTGAACTGTCATTTCTAGGGACATGGATATGTTGTTCATCCACACTTATTGGCAGGTTCCTTGCCACTTTAAATCTTGCCGGAAGGTCTTCAAGCTGGCTCCTCCCACCCACCTGGGTGGTGAAACTCTCGGCTCCGCCCCATGACGCCAGATCTTCCTTACCGCTGGAAGCTCAGGTTCCCTCCTTAACGCTCGCGCTTAAGACTGGTTCCTAATTCTTTGAAGTTCGAAATCAAAAGTTTTTGCTAAAAGACTTGGTCTTCTCTCCTCAAGGCCGCGATGGACAAATCGACCCCAGTTTCGGAGGTGCCCTTATGCGGCAGAAGATGTCTAGGACGGATCCGCACTCCATCGCGCCTACTGCCTGGGCCTTGAGCATGACCCGCAGGCCTCGCGACTTGTGCTCTTCCTTTTGCCTCGTCCCTGAAGACGTGCTGCCCGATTACAACTGGGGCGCCCCGAGAAAAGAATTCCACCGGTGAAATCTAAAGAGGCCCGATTGGCGGTGTCTGCGGTGGCGGGCTCGGCGGATCAGCTCGAGCAGATGATCGCCCTCGAAGAGGAGGCGGCGCGGGCCACTTCTACCTCGGCTGTGGCATTTGTCCCGCTCTCTCTCGGTGCCTCGATTTCGGCTTCTTTAAGGAGCTTTTGTCTGACCCTCTCACCAAAGGTGAGGGTCCAACTTCTTCGGGACCTTTTTCCAGGTCCAAAAAGAGCAAAAGTAAGTCTCTCCGTCGACGCTCTTGGGAGCGGGAAAGATCCCCCTTCCCTTGTCGACTTCGGTCGACCCCTCAGCTTCCGCCACTGGCTTCACGGTGTCCCCGTCAGGCCAGTTGACCGAGACTCCCGTCGACGCGGTCGGGATTTTTCTTGACCCATTAGACGGGTTGTCGGCTGGAGAAGCTGAGAATCCCCTCTCCCCGGTTCCCCCAGTGGGAGTTGAGGATCCCGTCGGCTCGTCTGTGCCTCCGGTTCTGGAGCCTTGTGATCGTTCGAGCCGAGGAGTGCCGATTTCGACACTTCTCCCCGCCTTCCTCGGCCCAGTCGAGACTCGGTCTCGGACGTCCTCGCGGTCCAGCCGATCCCGCCGCCATAGGCGGTCTTGGTCTCGGCACCGCGGCAAGCGGCGCCGCCGCTCTTCCTCTTCCTCGGACGAGGGGAGGCTTTGGCGCAAGTTGCGTCGGAGGTATGAGGAACTCATGTGGCAACAGCTCCTTTTGACCGGGAATAAGCCGACCCAGTCGTCTTCCCCGGCCATTAAGTGGCTGTCACCGGAGCAGCCGAAACAACCCCTCGTTCTAGTCAAGGAGCCTGTTCTCAGGCTGGTTGTTCGGCCAATTCCAGCTGCCCCACCGATTCTGGTGGAACCTCCGCCTCCACAGCCATTAGTTGGGGCTCCGACCAAAAATTCTCGGTCGGCCTTGGGTTTGCCCCATAGGCTGTCTGTCACCCTCACTCCCGATAAACCTCGGCAGGTGGAGGGTGGCTTAGGCCCGAGGCAGCTCTTTGAGGACTCTTCTGAGTCCGATGATGGTTCCTCCCTCTTCTCCAAGCGCATGGACTTGGAGTCCTCGGGAGGGAAGTCAGTGGACAATAGCCCTTCGTCCTTCTTAGGGTTGCTTCGACTCATCTCGGAGTCTACCGGGATGAAGCTCGAACCCGTTTCTAAACGGGCCAGGTATCCCCTCACGGAGATTCTGGACTGAGGATTCTCCCGGAGGCCTTTCGGTGGCGAAGCCATAGTGGGTCGGCCTTGGAACTTTGGCAGCATCCTGCTTCCTGCCCTGCGCCTTGGCCAGGTTGGCCAGGAAGTATCAGGTCCCTCGGTTCCCTGTCCGGTTTTGAACACCCTCGGCCGAGGGTTGGTTACCGACAGCGTTTTCGGCGTGCCGAGGCATGAGGATGTGGACAAACCTCCGACAAGGAATCCAAGAAATTGGATTATGCTGGGCGGAGTCTATGCTACGTCTCTCTCTCTGCCTTCAGGCCAGTTCGCCGCCCTCATGGCACATTTTTCTCACGCCCTGTTGGGCTCCCTGGATGAGGTTGTCCCTCATCTTCCCGCAGATCTGCAGACTACGGTCAGGCAGGTGCGGGACCAGGGCAGGGCGGTGGCCAAACAGCAGCTCCAGACTGCGTTAGACATCGGGGACTCATGTGCCAGGTCTGTGGCGGCCACAGTGGCCATGCGTCGTCGGGCTTGGCTGAGGATATCCACCTTTACCTCGGATACCCAGCACAAGTTGGCGGATGTTCCCTTTTTGGGGACTGACCTCTTCGGCCCTGGGGTGGAAGGTCACCTGCAGAGGATCGAGAGTCCAATGCTACCTTGGACTCGGTCTCTTCCGCTCAGAAGGACAAGGCCACTAAGCCACAGCCTAAGCCCTTTCGTCCTTCTCGCCCACGGCGCGCCCGGCCCAGCAACGTCAGGGCCAGCAGGCTCGACCTTGGTATCCCAAACCCAAGCCGTCGGCTTCCTCCAACAGGAAGCAGGGAGGTAAAGGCCCGGGAGGTCCCTCGGCCGGTCCCTCCTCCAAGCCTGCCCAGTGACGGGCTGAGGGGTGTCACCCCATCCCTCTCACCTCACCCCTGGTTCACCCGTGGGGAAGGCTAAGACACTTCCTTTCCGCCTGGTCAGCTGTTACCACGGACAGGTGGGTACTGGAGGTGGTGGGAAAAGGCCTACCTCTGGAATTCGAGCAGGCCCCGCCCTTCAGAGCCGTCGCACCTCGGGGGGCCTCGGGGTCCGCAGCCTCACTGGCGGCTCGCCGAGCCAACATCGCTCTCCTCCTCCAAAAGGAGGTGATCACGGAGGTGGAGGACCCCCCTTCAGACCCGGGGTTCGTGTCCAGGTATTTCCTGGTTCCGAAACGGACGGGGGGCTGGCGCCCCATTCTCGACCTACACGACCTGAACAAGTTCCTAAGGTCTCGAACCTTCAGGATGGTCACTCTGGTGCAGATAATACCATCTCTGGAACACGGTGTGGTTCTGCTCTCTGGACCTACAGGGCAGCGTTCTTTCCGTCCTATCCGTCCATCACACCGGAGATTCCTCCACTTTCGGCGGAGGGATCCCTCTTGATTCGAGCCATGCCCTTGACTTATCTCCGCTCCCAGGGTCTTCACCAAATGCATGGCAGTGGTGACAGCATTCCTGTGGCGCCGAGGGGTCCGGGTGTACCCTTACCTGGACGATTGGCTGATAGCAGCCTCCTCCAGACGGGAGGTGGAGCGGTCCAGAGATCTGGCCCTCCAGGTTTGCTCTCAAGTTGGCCTTCTCATCAACGAGGCCAAGTCGGAACTCGAGCCGAAGCAGGTGATCCTGTTCATCAGGGCAGAGCTCGACTCTCTTCGAGCCAGAGCACGGCTCCCGGCGGACAGGGCTGAGGTTCTTACCTCCTTTGCCCAGTCATTTCTAGTTGGGCAATCGCGCCCTGCCCGGGACTTCCTGCGCCTTCTGGGTCTCATGGCGGCCTGTACCAGCATGGTCCATTGGGCGCACTGGCACATTCGCCCCCTTCAGTGGGGACTGGCCAGCCAGTGGTCACAACGCTGCGATCCTTTGGACCAGCTAGTGATAGTGACCCAGGAGATGTGGAACGCTCTCCAGTGGTGGACCGTTCCATTCTATCTGCAGGAGGGCATCCCGTTTGTCCGCCACGAGCCGATGGTCTCTCTAACGACCGATGCCTCTCTGATGGGTTGGGGTGCCCATCTGGGGGAACACCGAGTGCACGGCCTCTGGTCCCCGTGGGAGTCCCAATGCCACATCAACCTGCTGCAGCTCCGAGCGGTCCGCCTAGCTCCGTTTCTCCGGGGTCAAGTGGTCCGAGTCCAGACGGACAATACCACGACCATGTACTACCTGAACCGCCAGGGCGGGACGCGCTCCATGCTTCTGTGCAAGGAAGCTCTCCGCATTTGGTCACTCGTGCGCAGCCTGGAGGCGGATCTCCTAGCCATTCATGTGGCAGGAGCCTCCAATACCCTGGCCGATGCCCTGGGCGGATGGGGCTGCATCTCGAGTGGTCTCTCCTGCCGGAGGTAGTACAAGATCTGTTCTCCCACTGGGGCACACCTCAGGTGGACCTGTTTGCCTCCAGGGAGAACGCGAAGCTGAGGCTGTTTTATGCCCGCCCCCCTCAGCAGGGCTCGCTGCAGGGGGATGCCTTCTCGAGGCTGTGGACCCCGGGCCTCTTTTACGCCTTTCCCCCATTTCCCTTGATTCACAAGGTGCTTCTCAAGGCAAGGAGGGACAAGGCGCAGGTGATTCTGATAGCCCCAGACTGGCCCCGCCAGTTCTGGTACCCAGATCTCCTCAGCCTCAGCTCCAGGCTCCCGAGGCAGCTTCCAGCTCGCCCGGACCTGCTCTCAGTCAATCAGGGGAAGGTGTTCCATCTGGACCTTCAATCCCTGCACCTGACGGCCTGGTTCCTGAGCGGCTAGAGTTCCAGGCCTTGGGTCTTTCCGACGAGGTCCTCAATGTTGTTGAGGCGTCCCGTAAGGAGTCGACCAGAAAATGCTACGCCTTCAAATGGAAGATTATTCTCCATTTGGTGTCAGGGCAAGGGCTTGGACCCTTCCTCCTGTTCTGTGGCAAGCATTTTGGACTATTTATGGTCCCTTTCTAGTCAAGGGCTTAGGTCGACGACCCTAAAGGTGCACCTGGCAGCCATCTCTGCTTACCGGGCACGGGCCGGGGAGCAGTCGGTGGCGCAGGAAAAGGTGGTCGGGCGCTTTTTCAAAGGCCTTGATCACATTTCCCCTTCGGTGCGAGAACCTCCACCTCCGTGGGATTTACTGCTGGTACTGGCAAAGCTCATGGGCAAGCCATTCGAACCAATGCACAGGTGTGATCTCTCTCACCTGTCGTGGAAGACCGCCTTTTTGGTGGCTGTCACGTCAGCCAGAAGGATGGGAGAGCTCCAGGCGCTTTGCATCGAGTCTCCTTACCTGGTCTTCCACAGGGACAAGGTTGTCCTCGCCCCCACCGAAATTCCTTCGAAGGTGGTGTCGGAGTTTCACCTTAACCAGGTGCTGACTCTGCCGGTGTTCTACCCCAATCACACCTCGGAGGTCGAATAGGCTCCATACTCTGACCCTAGAAGGCGCCGCTTATTATAAGGAGCGCACGGCTGAAATTGGGGAGAGTTCGCCAGCTGTTTGTCACCCACGCTGAAGCCACACCTGGCAGACCTGCAGCCAAGCGGACGATAGGCAGGTGGGTCACCTCCTGCATAGATCGCTGCTATAAGTTGGCGGGCATGGAGCCTCCCAGAGGATAAGAGCTCATTCTACCGTCATACTGCTGCATCGGTGGCTGCTTCCAGGGACGTCCCTATCCAGGAAATCTGCAGGGCTGCTACCTGGAAGTCAGCACACACCTTTTTACCCATTACCACATCGACCTTGAGTCACGCCGGGATGCTGGTTTTGGGGCCTCGGTTCTCCAGTCTTTATTCCCTAAGTAGGGGGTGTGCGCCTTGCCTCCCTCCTCCCGGAGAACTGCTAGGAGTCTGCCAATAAGTGTGGATGAACAACATATCCATGTCCCTAGAAATACAGGTTACTCACCTGTAACAGGAGTTCTAGGAATGGTATATGTTGTTCATCCACACGACCCACCCGACCTCCCCGGCTTCGACGCACAACCTGAGCTTCCAGCGGGCCAGATCTGGCGTCATGGGGCGGCAGCCGAGAGTTTTACCACCCGGGTGGGTGGGAGGAGCCAGCTTGAAGACCTTCCGGCAAGATTTAAAGCGGCAAGGAACCTGCCAATAAGTGTGGATGAACAACATATACCATTCCTAGAACTCCTGTTACAGGTGAATAACCTGTATATTCCTAACAACCCTGCAACGTGCATAAAGAGTAGTTACACAAAACAAATAATAATACATATATAATTACATATTGTATAGAATAAGGGAGCGGGACATGTGGGGAGTGGTGCAATGCACTGGCTGTGGGGCAGCAGTTTTCCGGGAAACATTCTGGAAACTGCGTTTCTGTCCTATTTGTAGGCAACTGTCAGCTCTGAGAGAGGAGGTTGCCCACCTCCAGGCTGAACTAGCAAGGACTAAGGCCTCCCCTCCCAAGAGCACCACTGCCACAACCACTGAGTCAGAGGTTTGAGGAGTATGAAGAGCAATAGGACCACAGTGGGTTCTGGGAGGGTGTGGGTGGTGGACCAGGCGAAGCCCCCAGTTGTACCTCTACACAAATCAGATGCCATTCAGAGCAAGGTTCCTCTATGATGGCACCCTCAGTGGAGACCCAGAAGAATGCTGAGGACATCCAGGGAGACCCACAAAAGTGTGGCAAGGGACACCACAGGGGAAGGAAACAGCTACTGATAGGGGACTCAATTGTTAGGGGGGTAGAACTGGGGAAGGGAGAGAAGGAAGTAAGCTGCCTGCCTGGTGCCATGGCTTGGAGGGACAAGAAGCGAATCCTCACAATTGTAGAAGCAGCATCACAGGAGAGAGAACTAGATATCATTGTCCACCTTGGGACAAATGACCTAGCTAAGCATGGGATCAGTGCAGTGCAGAATGAATTTGTGGAGTTGGGGAGGGGCCTCAGACGGTAGCAAGCACAGTAACCTTCTCAGAGGTGCTACCAGTCCATGGCAGGAATGAGGCTAGGTACTGCACACCATGCAGTTTAATGAATGGTTGCAAAACTGGTGCAGAGCACAAGGCTTTGGCTTCATTGGGGACTGGGGGTCCACCTGGAGAGATAAAGGTCTATACTGGTATGATGGTCTGCATTTGTCCACAAAGGGGACCAAGCTCCTAGGTGACAGGTTTAAATGTTTCCTTGGCAAGCTTTTAAACTAGATAAGGGGGGAGGTACTGATAAAAGGCAGGAAAAGTCAAGCCTCCCCCCACAAAACAGGGCAGGTAGTAGGGTAAACACTGAGGTACAGAGCTCAACACAGGGCAGGATGGGGGTAAATGGTAAAATAGATAAGAGCAATAAGAGCAGGGATGGGGAAAAAGGATCAAGCCAACATTAAATGGAGGGCAATGACTACTAATGCCCGTAGTCTGGAAACAAGCTTTCTGAGCTAGTAGCTTTGATGGAAGATGAACAACTGGATATTGTGGCAGTCACAGAAACATGGTACACGAGAACCATGAATGGGATGTCAACATACCAGGGTACACAATCTACAGAAGGGACAGGGAAGGCAAAAGAGGAGGTGGAGTAGCTCTATACATAAGGGAAGGGATCAAAGCTACAGAACTAAAAAGTAAAGGGGGAGGACAAGAGGCACTCTAGGTTACATTGGAGATGGGGAATGGCATCGCAATCCACACAGGGGTTGTATACAGACCCCCGTCTCAAGGGGAAGAAATGGACAAGAAAATGATAGAGGACATTCTCAAAATGGCTGAAAAAGGGGAGATACTGTTGATGGGGGACCTGAATATGCCAGATGTTAACTGGAGGACATGTACTGCAGCCACATCCAAGAGCAGGGTCATTCTCGATGCCCTGCAGGGGGCAGACCTTAGACAGCTAGTGCTGGAACCCACTCGGGAGGGAGCAATACTAGACCTGGTACTCTCAAATGGAGAGAGGATCACAAATTTAGAAGTCAGTAGACATCTGGGAACAAGCGATCACTGCACATTGTGCTTCACAATGAGCACAACCATGGAGATAAGCCATACAAAAACAAGGATACTGGACTTTAGAAGGGCTGACTTTGGCAAAATGGGTGAATACCTGAAGAATGCACTAGCAAATGGCCAAATAGGAGGGGTGGAAGAACAATGGAGAAAAATCAAAACTGCCATCATAGAGGCAACAAGTCTTTGTGTAAAACAAATAAAGAAAACAAAGCGGAGTAAAAAACCACTATGGTTCTCAAAAGAGGTGGCAGGGAAGGTTAAGGAGAAAAAGGCTGCATTCAGGAAGTATAAGGAATCACAGAGGGAGCACGACAGGGAACTGTATCAATTAAAGCAGAAAGAAGTAGGAAAGGCAGTCAGAATGGCAAAGGCACAAACCGAGGAAAAAATAGCCAACTCGGTCAAAAAGGGGGATAAAACCTTTTATAGGTACATTAGGGAGCATAGAAAGGTTAAGGGAGGGATAGTGAAGATTAATAAAGGAGAGGGGAGGTGGGCAGAGGGAGACAGTGAAAAGGCAGAGATACTGAATGAATACTTTTGCTCAGTATTCACAAAAGAAGATAAGGAGCAGTTACCTAAACCAGACAATAGAAGCACTCTGGGTAGGGGGGTTGATACCAGTCCATTCACAGAAGAAAGAGTCCTGAAAGAACTCCTAAAACTCAAGGTGGACAAAGCAATGGGGCCTGACAGGATTCACCTCAGAATCCTAAAAGAACTAAGGGGGGACCTAGTGACACCACTGACCACACTTTTTAACAAATCATGGCAGGATGGGGTGGTACCTGAGGACTGGAGGAGGGCAGATGTGATTCCGTTTACAAAAGTGGGAGCAAGGCAGAAGCAGGAAACTACAGACCTGTAAGTTTGACCTCAGTGGTAGGGAAAATGATGGAATCACTTCTGAAAGAAAGAATTGTTGAGCACCTAGAGGCCAGCGGGGCACAGGACCCAAAGCAACATGGATTTACAGCAGGAAGGTCATGTCAGACTAATCTAATTGATTTCTTTGACTGGGTGACCAAAGTAATAGACCAGGGAGGGGCTATGGATATGGCCTACCTAGACTTTAGCAAGGCATTTGACACAGTCCCACAAAGATTAATAATCAAGTTAGCCAGCCTGGGGTGGGTCCCAGGGTGGTAGCCTGATAGCGAACTGGCTGCACAACAGGACACAGAAGGTAATAGTGAATGGAACACATTCAAGAAAGGGGTTACTAGTGGAGTACCTCAGGGCTCAGTACTGGGTCCAATCCTCTTTAACATCTTTATAAGTGACATTGCAGAGGGTCTGGAGGGAAAGGTATGCCTCTTTGCAGATGACACAAAGATCTGTAACAGAGTTGATACACAAGAGAGGGTAGAAAAGATGAGAAGGGACTTGGCAAGGTTGGAGGAATGGTCAGACATATGGCAACTTAGATTCAATGCAAAGAAGTGCAAAGTAATGCACCTGGGAAACAAAAACCCAGGAGAAGAGTACACAATAGCAGGGGAGGTACTAACAACAACAAAATGGAAAGGGACCTGGAGGAGTCATATCAGATGACCTAAAGGTGGGTAAGCAATGTGAGAAGTCAGTAAGCAGAGCCAGGGGGATACTGGGATGCATAGGAAGGGGCATCACTAGTAGAAAAAGGGAAGTGATTATCCCTCTATACAGACAGTTGGTGAGACCCCATCTGGAGTACTGTGTGCAGTTTTGGAGACCTCATCTATGCAAGGACATAGACAGGATGGAAGCAGTCCAGAGGAGGGCAACTAAAATGGTGCAGGGTCTACATCAGAAACCATATGAAGAGAGACTGAGAGCGCTTAATATGTATACCCTTGATGAAAGGAGGGACAGGGGGACATGATAGAAACGTTCAAGTACCTCAAGGGAATCAACAAAGTCCAGGAGGGTAGCATCTTTCAGAAAAAGAGATGTGTAAGAACAAGGGGGCACAGTTTAAAGATAGAGGGGGGACGGCTCAGGGGTAATGTGAGGAAATTCTTTTTCACGGAGAGAGTGGTGGATACATGGAACAGCCTTCCTGAGGAGGTCGTTGGGTCTGAAACAGTGGGGGAATTCAAACATGCTTGAGACAGACACAAAGCAATTATAGTGCGGGGTTGCAGGAAGCAGGCTGTTGGTTAACTAGAATCTGCAGCTTATCCAGTAGGTAGGGAAATGGGCAGACTGGGTGGGCCAAGTGGTCCTTTTCTGCCGTCAAAGTCTATGTTTCTATGTTTCTATGTACTCAGCTGTCTTGGATTTCAGCTGATCATAATGGAAGAGGTCTGCGAGCTTATTTCAGAGCTGAGGCCCACTTTTTATGAACTAGACCCAGGCTCCACGCGTCTTAGTGAACTGCGTGGTTTTTTGGAGTCCGCATTCTTTGGAATAGTTTGGTGCTCCCTTTCAGAGGGGGTCTTCCCACTGGCATTGAAAAATGCACTGTTTTAATGCCTTCTTAAGAAGCCATCTTTGAATCCGGATATTCTAGCAAATTACTGTCCTGTCTGTAACCTACCTTTTGTAGGTAAGGTTATTGGTAAGGTTGTGGCGCTGCAGCTTGAGGTGCACCTTGTAGCTCATGACATCTGTAATCCCCACCAGTCTGGTTTTAGATCTAGACATAGCAGTAAGTCTATGTCAGTCAGGGTACATAATGACCTCCTGAGGGCGAGAGATAGGGGTGAATGGTTAATTCTCGTTCTCCTCAAACCCTCTTCAGCATTTGACACTGTGGACCATAGGCTGTAGCTGGATCATCTGTGGGTGTACAGAGGTCTCACTGACACTGTCATTTGCTGGTTCAAGTCCTACTCAGGGATAGGATGCAGAGGGTGGTAATGGGAACTTTCTCATCATCCTGATGCCCTTACTCTGTGGCGTACCTCAAATTTCGGTCCTCTCACCTATGATGTTCACAGTGTACATGTTACTCCAGGGGAGGATCATTCAGCAATACAATCTGGGTTTCCACTGCTATGTGGACAGTACCCTGTTATATCTGTCTGTTGCACCTGGGACGCCAGATGCCATCATGGTGCTGAATTTATACCTGCCTGAAATTCCAAAGTGGATAGAAAATCTAGTTGGCTGTGACTCACAGAATTCCGCCCCACAGGAGTGGACTTGTGATAGAGACAACTGTAACGTGCCCTACCTTGGGTAAGTGAAGATTCCCTATTACAAGACATTTGTAGCTAGTGCAGAATGCAGTGGCCAGGTTGCTGATTAGTCTCTCGAGGTCCAGTCATGTGACCTGCACTAGCTGCCTTTGAAATGTCATGTTACCTTCAAGGTTGATTTGCTAACCTATAAAGCCCTACATGGGGTGGACCCTGGCTGCCTGTTAGAACTTCTGCATCCTCTCTGGTCCTCACACTCCCTTCGCTTCACCAAGGAGAGTCTCCTTTAGGCCCCAAGGGCCTGGTCCAAATCCTCTGGGGATCATACATCTGAGGTGGCTGGCCCTCTGCTGTGGAACACTCTGCCTAGAGCACTGAGGGAAGTCTCCTGGATGGAGGCCTTTAAATGGGAGTTAAAGGCATACTTGTTTACACAGGTGTTCAGGGACCATAATTAGTCTCTGGTATTCTTTATGACACAGATGTTGTTTTAACTATAATGATTGTAATTTATTTTATTTGCATTATTGATTTTCAGCTGTTCTTTTATTTGGTTATTTACTGTATTGCTTTCTGTCTACCTGTCTACCTGTCTATACTTGTGCAGTGTCCTGAGGCCCTGGGAAAGGGTGCATTATAAATAAATCTACTACTACTGATGTCCGTTCCAAATGAGCATGAATTTGCCTGCTGGCCTGGGCTCTTGTTGTTTTTTTTTTTTTGGCTGGCTTCCCGATCGGTCTGACTGTCCCTGTCACTTCACCTTATTCCCTGGGATACTGCTTCACTGGAGTGTACCCTGGATTACCTCCCAGGGTGGGGTCATCAGGGAGCCACCCCACTACTTCCCGAACAGTGCCACATGGTGATCCGGTGGCAGAGTGCCTTGGCTAGCTGCATGGGGCTTGGTGGCGGAGGCGGACGTCCTTTGTGCCTCATCCATTTTTTCCCCTGATGTCAGGAGGTGTAGTGTGCAATGACCTAAGGATGCATCCATGCTGACATCTGGCACACCTCCTTGGAGCCTGCAGGCATTGGCTGCGACACCTCTGGCCTCTGCCAGTGGTCTGCCAATCACCGAGTGCTACCCCACACTTCCTCCTGGAGGAGGAGAGCAGTCCATCGGATGCTCAGTCCTCCTCCCCCCGGCTGGCCATCCAATTCCATGGGCTCGCATGCGAACCTGGGATGTTGGTGTTGCAGACGGAAATCCAACCACTGTGCCTGCCCCAGGCTCTTGTGTAATGTATCAATATTTAACTCCAACTCTGTAAGATATATGGGAGGACTCACTCTTGGGGGCAGAGCAACAAGATGGCTGCGCTGCTGCTCCGCTCCGGTCTGCAGTCCTGCTCCTAGTTTTAGCACTGTTTAGGGTGTTTATTATTTTTTTTATTTCATTTAGAGTATCTGCTAATGTTTTTGTTATTGCCGCTGCTTGAGTTTTACATAAAACGTATTTCTTAGCACTTGATGGGGCTAGACTGGGAGAGCTGAGTTTTCTGAGCAGACTGGCAGGTGCAGGAGTATGAAGGAACGAGATGCTTGAGGAGCCTGTGGATCAGGAGCACTTGTTGAACAGAGGAGTTGCTGCCCGCTTCAGAGCTGACTCTGAGATTCTAAACATTTTGCTGCAGTTGGAAGTAGTGGTTTATGTTTGGTCACGGAAACACCGTGTCTTTTGGAGCGTTAGGCGTTTGGGTCATGGGACGAGCGAAGCCGTGGCCTGACTGTCCACTGTTTTGTTGTTGGACCTGTGGATTGGAGGAATCCCAGCAGGATTGAGCAGTGCAGGAGAATTATGTGAAGTGCACCTTGCACCTGAAGAGTGATTTGTAGGAACCATAATTTGAACTGGGTTTTTCCAAGGAGAGCCGAGCGGTATCCTCAGACCTGCAGTCGCACTAAAAGTGCTGAAAGGCGCAACACAATTTTAAAAAAGGTATGCCATTTATCTCTGTGGGTCAGAGAAAATTTTTATCTGTCTGGGTCTGATTTATTATGCACAGTGGAGCAATTTTTTTTTTTTTTTTAATATAGCTGTTTGGTCCCCACTGCCTCCCACCCTCCAACTGGCGACGGGGACACATATGCATTTTTTAGATTTCTCCCCTAACCCCCCCCACCCGAGGGCCAGCACACGCCATGTGAGCATGTGGAGGCACGCCGCACCTGTGATGCCAGCTCACCCCATTTCACCTCCGTTACTTTTGTTCCCCCTTAGCCTATGCTACCTCGGACCTCCACCCAGTGGAGCAGAACACGGGGGCGCAATCCACCCTCAGAGAGAAGAACTGCCCACCGGCATGCTCAGTCTTGCTCCGCCCTCCCCCCCACACACCAGGCCCCTGATGAACTGGGTCATTACTGAACCCAGGTTGCCAGCATAGCGCAAGGTAAGGCGTCCAGCGCCTCAACCCTCTATGCCACCGGGCCAGCATCAGTGGAGTAATTTTTATGTTCTTTTTTTGGCTATAAATTGGTGAAGCAAGGTATTGATTCGGACCTGGTGTTGGACAAATGGCGGAAAAGTATAGCTGGACTGCAGAGGAGGGAAACCAAATATCTCACAGCGCTAAGTCTTTTTTTTCTGTGAAGATGATTGAAGTTTTCATGTGGCAAAGGAACGCTATGTTAATAAACGTTTGTGCCTGATGTCAGTTGTAAGATTCGGAGGCCAGAGGGTTATTAATACTGAAACAAACTCCATAAGTTATGCCTTTTTATGATCCACTGTGGGCTAAGAGGACAGGAGTGTTTCAGCAGAGGTATGGCACATTTAAACTGTCTGTTATCAAACTTTAAATGGCTGCTAATGATCCTAGAAATTTATAAATGCCATTTGGACCTTCTGGCATTTTATGATTTAACCGGAGTCGTACCTGAATTTAATTTACGATTTTGGTGACCCCTTAACAAGTTTTCCTTTTTGCAGACAATCTTCCTTGCTCTACACTTTGTATTCTCTGTAAGGACCTTGGTCTGGGTCAACCCAGAAAAATCTGTACTTTTGGACATGGGAAATTATGTGCTTGAGACTCTTTCCAGGGAGATGAACTGAGGGCACTTTTGTCTCCTCCTTGGGCATGGGAAAAACTGATGAAACATATAAGAAATGCAAAGACTAAAAATATGCTGTGGTGTGCAGGACTCATTGCTGGGGCATGTTGAGTCCTTACAGGTCATATGGAAAATGGCCTGGTATTCCTAAATATTTTTTAATATTAAAAGGTATGCTGCTGTATTATTTATTATTTTACATCTATGGCTTGAAGTCTTTGCAATGTAATTTTTGCATTTTGATAGTTCTACAAACCTAGTAGAAGTTTATTTGAGATGATGAAATGCATTATAAATGAATCAGCCTGTTAATTTAATAGGACTACTGTAATTATGGCTAAATGGGAGCTGGACTGGCTTGCTAGGGCCATGTATTTGTGATTGTAGTGTAGTTGCTATGGGGTGGACCTGAAGATGGCCTGGAGAAGTATGGAGTAGTGTGGCCACATGGCATCTATGACTGCATCCAGTGGTGGCCACTTTGGAGTGTGGAGTAGGATGTCGCAGATTTAGCCTGGCTGTTAGCTACCGGGTGTCATATTGTAAGATAAATGACCCATGGAGAGGAGACTAGCCTGCAGAGCAGCGTCCTATCTCATGTGCCTCAAGTGCAGCTGGTGGGAGTGGTTGGTTCTGGGGTTAACCAGTGGGGCACGGAGCAGCATGCGCTGCATGGTGCCCCTAGTAGTTTTACTAGAGCCAATGTGTCTGAGCTGATTACAGGTTGGACCTATCACTTGCGGACAAGGTTAACTTCTATAGAACAGAGTAATCCGGCATGGAGTTTTGGAGACCATGGGTGGGCTTGCTATCTGTGTGCTTATTCCGACCTCTGTGAGACGGCCTGTTACTGGTCTGCCATGGGTGTGTGGAGTGGCTAACACAACATGATACAATGCAGAAAAATCCTGTACAGTTTTCCCCTGTAAGACAACATGAGCTATCATATTCTGGGCCTTATTCTGATGGTGGCTGATTGTTTTATTTTGGGGTGTTAATCCTGTCTGAGTGCGTATTCCAGAAGTTGTTGCACTTTGTATTGGAAAAGTATTTGAAACTTTATACTATGCACAGATTATTTTAATTTTTTTTTTTTTCTGGAAAATAACTGTACTTTTGTAAACAGTTTGTGTACATATTTACATTTTTTTAAGTCCTGTAATGACCTTTAATTATGGTCGATCAATAAACTTAAACTGAACTGAACATATAAATCCTACCTGCTGTAGAAAATAAATTTTCTTTCTTTGGTAGGATGCTGTTGGTGAATGCAACAGAATGCGTGGGGCAGCACTTAAGCTGTGTTGCTTTATTTGTTCATGACTGTCTGTAAAGTATTAACTTTCTGGTATATTGCTTTCTGATTTAATAACATTAAAAAAAGACTGACTACTTTTTCTGTTAATGGTAGTAAAAATCTTTGATTTTATGTAGAATACAACAGGTTACTCAAGTACATTGCTGTTCAGGCTGGCCCTGTGGTGCGGAGGGTTGAGGCGGTGGATGCCACACCTCGTGCCACGCCGGCGACCCGGGTTTGGGAATGGATTCTGGTCACCGGGGGTTGGCAGGGGAAGGAGGGGATTGAGTGTCCATAGGACTGCTCTCCTCTCCTGGGGTGGGTCCTGGGGTATGCCCCGCTCCGTTGCGGCTCCTGGTGGAGACCAGGGGTCCTACAGGATGCAGGGGCTCAACGCAATGTCTGGGGCAGAGCAGCAGCAGCAGCCGGTGGCATGTAGGTGTGCCGCCGGCATTGCACGTCCACACTCCAGGGTAAAGAGAAATACCCTGGTGGTCCAGCGGAGGTGAAGGGGGCTCCAGTGTCCTGCCCACATCCCCACACCAGGTCTGAATTCCTAGTCCCCTGTCCGGCACTCCGGGTTCCTCGGCGGTCCCTCTAATTTCTAGAAAGGCCGCCAAGGGTGGGTGGGTCCTCCTGGGGGGGGTGATCTGGGGGGCTGGACCTATCCGAGGGATTCTGGAGCGGAGACCAGGTAAGGAGGGCTTCAGGCGGGGAGTAGAGGCAGCAGACGTGTTGGTTCCCCAGAGAGATGCCCTAGACTTCTGGAGAAAAAAAGAGTGTACAAAAAAAACCACAAAAAAAACACATTGCTGTTCAGATATGAATGAGCTGAAATTATGTAACGCTTTAGTATGGAGGATAGTTATGCAGAAGTCAGTGTATGTAAGTAACAGTGGTCTCTAAAGCTCATGTTGTTTTTAAAGTTTCTCTGTGTATTTGTTTATCCAAGGTAAACAATGCATTTTTTAACTGGGACGTGATGCGTTTACTTTAATTATCTTTTCTTCTTTTATCTTCAGCATTGATTGTGCAGGAATCTTAAAACTCCGTAATTCAGATATAGAACTTCGTAAAGGAGAAACGGATATTGGCAGGAAGAATACCAGGGTCCGGCTTGTTTTCCGTGTTCACATCCCCCAAGCCAATGGAAAAGTCTTGTCGCTTCAGGCAGCTTCCATACCTATTGAATGTTGTAAGTGACTGAAAAACAGTAATTCTGTATTGTTTGTTTTGAATCTTAAGTAGGTCATGATATTATACAGAGACAAGTTTTTCTAACCCCAGGAATCCCTCATTTAAGGTTTCACTGTGTAAGTCAATCTCCATAGAGACAGATGCTCTGGGGACGGACCTTGTTCCAATAACAAAATTTAGAATAGGAGTTTGAAAAACTCTGTAGCCACTTTCCAGCCTGGCAGTTGCCAGATGTGTTTCTCCGACTGGAGGGAACGTTTATCCCGAGTATAGCTCCCAGCACAACTGGGTCTCCAGTCATTTTTATTATTTTAAAATAGTATTAGTAAAATTAAGTGTTTATTGCTATTTTATTACTACTCTGCATTAGTCAGACTATTTTTGTGTAAGACACAGTTACCTGTGGCTACCATTTTGATTCCTAGGTAACGGAGACCTTTTTTGGCTACCTCCTTTACTTTTTGATTATTTTTGGCTGTTTTTCAGACTTACCTTATAGTTTTGAATAGGTGGTTCATTTTTGTTGAGCCGAGTTGCTAAGAAATGGCAGTGCTTTTACTTTCCGTTTCAAGTCTATGCCCTTTCACCTTAATTAGTTGCTTCCTGTACAAGAAGTTGAAATTTGACCTTTGGCACAGTTTCAAGGTAAGAGGCAGTCGTTTTGTTACTACTGGGCTCTTTTAGTTTTTTTAGTTTTTCGTTTATTTGTTTTCATTTATTACTAGGATCTCTCAAAAATGTTGGCATAACAGAAAGCCCTAGTACATGCACAAACTAAAAAGGTTTTTTCAAAGTCGTTCTTGTTTTCAGTTCTTGGCAAAGGCAGACTGCCAAGAGCATAATTAAATTGCCTGTGTTTCCAGATCACAGCTTTATTTTTTGTAAATTCTCTATTGTTTTACCCAAGAACCATAAAATAAAAAGGCAAATAAATTAGTAGTCATTATGGCTTCTCAGTCTGCCTAATTGTCACCCAAAAAAAAAAAATAATAATCATGTGATGGTAGAAAGCATATATCAGAGGGTTCTGTCACCTCATGATCAATAGCAGCAACATAAAATGTAAAGGGTGACAAGAAAAAGATAAAGCTGCTGAGCCATCCAAAGGCATGGTAAAGATGGATCTGATAACAGGGTGTCTGAAAGGGAGACCTCCGAATCTACAGTATTGATGGCAAAAATATAAATAAGAGAACATCTGAGCAGACACTGGAAATGGTGCCTGCTGAAAAGAAATGTAAAGAGAAAAATGTCACTGCCACGCCTCCTGAATGGAGAAAGAAGCAGACAGATGATAAAAAATGCCCTCCTCAGAGGATATATCAAAAATGTGGCAGTTCTGAAAAGCCTCCCAGGTTATGGGAAATTTTGATAATATGAAATCCACCACTCCTCAGGTGCAGCCTATCTGCCTGCAGAGGAGGAGGAGGAAAAAGAATACTATGCACAAGAAGAGGAAAATAATCCCTTGGAATCAGACATCCACCTTAGCAAGATTTGGGCTCACCTCTAGGGCATAATGAGGACCATACTTCATTTTCCTCATTTGTCAGACATATGCTTGATACTCGGAACCTCCACCCTCAGGAAACTGAGCAGAATGGAGAGGATGTTGAATGTATGGACATGATGGGTATGGCTCCCTCACGGAGGTTTGCTGGTCCCCATATGCAAGTCTCTTAGAAGGCCATATCAAAAGTCATGACTTGTTCCTACTTCAGCTGCAGCCATTGACAAAAACATTGATATAAAATGCCAGGTGGACAGACAGGAGGCAGACTACCTGTATGCCCACACTGATCACCAAGGTTGTAGTCCAGACTGCTGCTTGTGAGAGAGCAAAAGTAACTCTCTCTGTGCAGTCTCCAGAAAAGGACTTTTGGATGCTATGGCTTCAGAGCCAAGCATAGCACTATTATAGCTTTGGCAAAAGTGACCAACGATTGGCTAAAAGAACTGGACAATAGAAATTTTATTTGTGCTGTGTTTTTGGACTTGAGTAAGGCATTTGACACTGTCAATCATAGCCTGCTCCTCTCATCCCTACAATTCATAGGCATGGATCCACTCTCCCTGCGGTGGTTCACCAACTACCTTTCTGGCTGCCTCCAGCAGGTCAAGGCCGAAGGTGAACTCTCACCTCTCAAACTCCTGCTAAGAGGTGTACCTCAGGGATCGATCCTAGGTCTCATACTTTTTGCAGTCTATATCAACAACTGTGATGATAAATATAACCAGGGCCACCATCCATCTATTCACAGACGATACGGTGCTTTACTTGAGCCGTCCATCGCAAGAAGCTGCATGTAGTGACCTTCAAACTGAATTCATCCTGCTCCAAAATTAGCTTCTAAACAAAAAGCTCTTGCTCAACACAAAGAAAACTAAAGTGATGCTATTCTCTCCCTCCTTACATGCCACAGACCCGGCTGCCTCAGGATCGGTCCCACAGATATCTACTATTCTAGGAGAAAACCTAGAATTTGTCATGAAATTCAAGTACCTGGGAGTTTGGATTGATCACAGACTCTCCTATACAGAGCACACAGATGATTTACTAAAAATATTATGGCAGAGACTTGGTCTTTACTTCAGATCAGCCACTTTCTCGCTAGGGATGTCAAGTTAAGGTTGGTCCAAGCAGCGTTTCTTTCTCTAGTACATTATGCAGATTTCCTATATAGTCACTGCCCTGTCTCTTACCTTGCAAAACTGGACACGCTCTACCATAGAACGCTGAGATTTATTACAGGACTTCCCTTTACTACGCATCATTGCTCCTTGTATGCAGCAGTGGAGTGGACTTCCCTTCAGCTCAGAAGGGATAGAAATGCTGCTGTACGGATCTACAGAGCTGTACCCAAAAAACTTCCCAAGTATATCTCAGACTGCCTCTAACTAAGCTTAATAAGCAATTATGCCCTAAGAAACTGCTCCTCTAATTCATTGAAAGTACCCAAAGTTAATTCAAGCTTTGGAAGAGCAGCCTTTAGCTTTGTGCTACCACCTCTGTGGAACAATCTGCAGAAAACACTAAAACTCAGTATACCTATCAGCATTGCTTCCTTTAAGACCCTATACTCACATCTTATCAAGGGACAGTGCAAGTGCTTCCCACGTCATTAGTCTGAATATACATCTACTGTGTTACCTTTTTGCCTGGCTCAGAATTTGATGACTAGGCCCATGTCTCTGTCGCCCTCTTCCCACTGCCTATCATTCGTCATGTGAATTACCTATATGTTCCCCAATTCTGCTTCTCAGTACTTAGGGTGGATGTTCTCTGGATCTGATTGATGGTGTTCAGTCCCCCCGGCCCCTTGTTCCTTCTTTCACACTTACTAGGTTACCCTGTAGTCCCTACTAACCCCCCCCCCCCATCCTGGTAGTTCTTTTTTCCTTTTTCGACTTCCCTCTACTCTGCTTCTGTCTTCCTGGTATTCCATCCCCGTCCTAGTCTGACGTATATCCTGGTTTACACAAAGAGCAGTTATTCCACATCTTGCCATCTTAACTGTGTTCATTACTCATCTCTACAATTTTGTTATGTACATATATTATTGCAACTTGTAAATGAAATATGCTATATGCCCTTATGTGATATGTTATAACTTGAATATTGATGTCTTTCTTTTGTATTACCTTGCCTATTGTGTATATACATATTTATGGTTCCTGTTATGTGCAGCTGACATTGTGCTACCCAGGTGCATCTTGCAAATAAGCACTGCTGAATGATGTTCGCCTGGATAAATAAAGATTTTGATTGATTGATCGAAAGTTTATACTACAGCTTCCCTGCTAATTAGGCAGACAGATTATTCAGCATATATAGCACATCACCAGAAAGCATTGTGGAACACAGTTCTGACATTTGATAATAGAGCAGTGACCTGGTGCAGGACTTGGTTGCCACTGCAGGATCAGTCCTGGATGCCACTAAATACCACTTCCACACTGCTCTGGACACTAATGACATGGCAGTTACAGTTCTAGCTCATTCATTGTCCTTAAGAAGATTTTCCTAGTCAGGGACTAACAGCTTTTCCTTGGACACCTAAACCAAAGTCACAGATTTTCACTTTGAATGAAATTCACATTTTGGTGACAAAACAAGTTTATACTCCATATGACCCTTGTGAGTATCAGCCACATAGGGGATACAAAAGGGGCAGAAAAGCCTACTGCTGTTGCAGCACCAGCACCCAAGCCCCAGCCAGAGTAAATCCCCTGACAATTTTGTCCAGGTTACCCATCTGTTGCCAGTGGGGGGAAGATTGGCTCATTACCTTCAGAAATGGGTAAATATTAACTCAGTCAAATGGGTTCTGGAGGTAGTGGCCCACAGGCTGTCCCTGCGGTTCAGGAAATTCCCAGGACTGCAGAAACACAAATATTTACCCGCATACTCTTCAACAGAAAGAATTTTGCTGGAATTGGAAGTAAAAAAAATTACTAACAGCAAAAGCTGTAGAAAAGGTACCCGCCTCTCAGTGGGGCAAGGGACTATTCTCAAGGTACTTCCTCACCCACAAGAAAAACAGGGAGTGGCAACTCATTTTAGATCTCTGTTATCTAAGCAAGCATACAAAGAAATTCAAGATGATCACACTGAGAACAGTAATACCATCTCTGCAGTCAGGACACTGGCTGGTATCACTGAATCTGAAAGATGCTTATTTTCATAGCTCATTCAGACCATCACACAGAACATATCTCAGGTTCAAGCTAGGGAATTGCCAGTACCAGTTCACAGCTCCTCCTTTAGCCTCACGTCAGCACCAAGGGTACTCATAAAGTGCTTGACGGCGATGGCATCACACCTGAGAAGACAAGGTGTGATAGTGTTTCCTACCTGGATGACTGGCTAGTCTCAAGGAAAATGGAACAGGAGACAGGGTGCTCTTTGCAGACTGTGAAATGCACCCTGGAGTCTCTAATATTTCTGATAAACCTACAGGAAGTCCCAGTTTGGACCTTTTCAAGTACTGGACTTCACAGGAGCAGAGCTAAACACCTCACAAGGGAAAGTTTTCCTTGCACAGGTCAGCGTTGTAGCTCTGATAGCAGCACCAGAGTTCTACATGATAGGTCAACCTAGAACTGCAAGGAACTTCCTGCAGTTACTTGGACACATGGCCACATCCACAGCTGTACATAGATACATAGATTGTGCCGGCAGATGGGGACCACGAGGTCCATCTAGTCTGCCCATGTGTTTTCCCTACCTCCCCCAACTGGGAATCGCTTGTTAACTTACTGACATGTCTGTCCTATGCTGGTTTAAACTGCTTGACCATCTGCCTCCACCACCCCCTGAGGCACTCTGTTCCATGTGTCCACCACTCTTTCAGTAAAAAAATAACTTTCTACTATTACTTCGAAACCTATCCCCCCCCCCAGTCGCATGGCATGCCCTTTTGTCTTAGTGCAGCTACTAATCTTGAAGAGGTCCTGTGATTGTACCTTGTTGATACTCTTTAAATACTTGAAGGTCTCAATCATGTCCCTCTTCTCCCTCCTTTGTTCCAAGGAGAAGAGGTTTAGTTCCTTCAGTCTTTCGCCGTACATCTTCTGGTGTAGGCCATTAATCATCTTAGTTGCCCTTCTCTGCACTGCCTTCAACCTATCGATGTCTTTTTTGAGGTGGGGCCTCCAGAACTGGACACAAGACTCCAGGTGGGGCCTCACCAGGGACCTATACAGTGGCATTATCACCTCACACCTCCTGCTAGTGATGCCTCTCCCTATACAACCCAGGAGGCCCCTTGCCTTCTGTGCTGCCTTCTCGCTTTGCTTCCCTGTCTTTAAGTCATCTGAGATGATGACTCCAAGGTCACGCTCCTGCTTTGTAGCTGTTAGCTTCTCCCCTCCCAGATGGTACTCCGCCCCGAGTTCTTCTTTCCCATATGCATCACCTTGCACTTTTTCCCGTTAAACTTCAGCTGCTAGTCTCGTAACCATCCTTCCAATCTTAACAGGTCTTTTTTCATTTTTGGCAACCTCTCTGGTGAATCTGCTCTACTGCAAAGCTTCATGTCGTCTGCGAACAGACACTCCTTTCCTTCCAGACCATCAGCAATGTCAGTGATATATACATTGAACAAGACTGATCACAGCACTGACCCCTGTGGAATCCCACTTGCTACCATCCCCTTCCCTGGCAATACTCTATTGACCAACACTCCCTGCATTCTGCTGTTTAGCCAGCTTCTCGCCTAGGCTATTATTTTGTGGTCCACTCCTATGTGCGTGAGTTTGCTACTCAGACTTCTGTGGGGGACTGAGTCAAAGGCCTTGCTGAAGCTGAGATAGACCACATCGACTGCACCCCCCTTGTCCACTGTTTTAGTGACCCAGTCAAAGAATTCCATTAGGTTGGTTTGGCAGGACCTTCCTTCAGTAAAGCCATGTTGCTTTGGATCCACCTGCCCGCTCACTTCTAGAAAAGTCAGAATTCGCTCTTTTAGAAGGGATTCCATCATCTTACCCACTATCAAGGTGAAGCTGACTGTACGGTAATTTCCAGCCTCATCCCTGCTCCTGCTCTTGTGCGGTGGCAGCACTGTAGCACTTTTCCAGTTCTCTGGGACTACCCTGCTTTCCAGAGATTTCTTGAAGAATGCGGCTAGCGGAGCTGCTAATTCCTTTCCAAGTTCCTTGAGTATCCCTGGATGCATGCTGTCGGTTCCCATTGCTGTGTCAACTCGCAGCTTGTTGAGCTCTTCCAGGACTCTTTGTTCTGTGAATGGACTCATGTCCACTCCCTCAGTGGTGACTTCCTTTCTGGTTAGTGCTGGTCCATTGTTGTCTTCCTCCTATGTGAAGACCAAGCAGAAATACTTGCTTAGGATTTCCACTTTCTCCTTGACATCTTCTGCTTGTGTGCTATCCTTCTTCTTCAGTCTTGTACTTCCTCCTTTGCTTTTTCTCCTCTCCCTGATGTACCTGTACAAGGTTTTGTCCCCTTTGATTGCCCCCTGTGCTATCCTTACTTCTGTTTGGGCCTTTACAGCCCTTATAGCTTTTCCTGCCTCCCTCAGCTTCTCCCTGTATGCCTCTCTATTGCGTTCGCTACCTGAGTTCTTGCATCTTCTGAAGGCTTTCCTCTTTTCCTTAACTCTGACTGCTACTTCTCTTGAGAACCAAAGTTAACTTTTTTTTTCTTTGTCTTGCTGATCTGCCAGATACAATATGCTGTAGCAGTGGTTATTGCCTGTTTTAATCTGGTCTGACACTCTTCCACCCCCCCCCCCAATCTGTCCCACATTTCAGACTGTCCTTCAGGTATGCTCTCATGAGATTAAAATCTGCCTTTCTGAAGTCTATGACTTTCTGCTTTGTATGGCTAGCCTCCTCGACTTTACTGACTGTGTACCATCTGTACTAACTGCTCAAGGCCTGCCTCATGTAGTGCTAATAAGAAGTTGCGGCTCCTTGTTGATGCCGCTGTGTAGGAGCTCCAGTCTACATCTGGTAGATTAAAGTCTCCCATCAGCATGATCTCCCCTTTTCCTGACATCTTTAGGATGGTTTCCAGGATATCTTTATCCCTCTCTTCCTCCTGTGATGGCGGCCAATAGATCACTCTCACCCTTAGGGGAGCCTTGCTACCGGATCCAATAGTGATCCACAGGGCCACCGCTTCATTCTGTGCTCTATGGAGCTCTGTTGCCTTTATCCCCTCCTTCACGTAGATTGCTACCCCTCCCCCTTTTTTCCCCTTTCTGGTCTTTTCTGAATAGGTTGTAGCCCAGGATTACTATATCCCAATTGTGACTGTCATTGAACCAAGTCTCAGTCACAGCAACCCAGTCAAGGTCAGCCTCCAAAATTGTGGCCATGAGTTCTGGGATCTTATTTGCCAGACTGTGTGCATTGATGGACATTGCTTTCCATGTCTGGTTAACAGATTTGTTTGCATACCCACCCTCTTTAGTTTTAGCTTTCATTACCATTTTACTCTTCCTTGTGCTGGTATTTCCTACCACCATTTCGTATCCTTTGTCCTTAACTTTCCTTTCCGAGTTTAGTTCCAAAGTAACGCTCCCTGGTCGTGGGGGAGAGGTAACCAGATTACTGCACTAGGGCACAGGCGTGGTTTCCTTCTTCCCACCTATTAGTTTAAACTACTAGCATAAACATCACGTTTCTGACTGAGTGCCTGGGCCCCTTGCTTTGTTAGATGTAAACCGTCGCAGTGGAAGTACTCCCTTTCCCAGAAGTCATTCCAGTCACCGATGAAGAAGAATCCCTTTATAAGACACCATTCCTTTAGCCATGCATTAAATTCATTAATCTCCTTCTCCCTGATTTTCTGTTTGTTGCTCCCCTTTTCCCAAACAGGCAGCACTTCAGGAAAGGCTAAGATGGACAAAACAGAAGACAACTTTTCCCCTAGGCAGATCAGGTGCTCTTTTGTCTCATCCACTGATCTGCAAGCCAGATCATTTGTCCCTATGTGGACCAGGATGTCTGAGCCTTTAGCTTCTTTTTGCATGGTTTTTGTGATGCAGTCGGCATCCCTCAAAGTTGACAATCCTCTGAGACATCTGACCATTACTCTTGTGTTTGTACTGCCCCTAAATGGGGCTCCACTTCCTTAATAATAGAGACCCCAACGATAAAAAGGTTCCTCTTTTTGAGTTTGATATTATGCTTCACATTTTTTGCTTTGACATTGTTCTCCTTCACTGCTTTGTGGCATACCTCCACATCATCTGCCTCGGCATTTGGCATTGATGCTGGGGGGGGTGTACCTGTTTTTAGTTTGGCTATGCTGCCGGACATTTTGGTTGCCCTGCTGTTTTTTGTGCCAGTGTCTCCCATTTTTTCCTTAACCATCTGCCATCCCTCAGGTCCAGTTTTGCTCTGGGGGAGGGGCTCGAGTGGCTGGTACAGGCAGGTTTGCGGCAGAGTGTAACTGGCCAGTTTGCTTTTGAGTCGTGTTATTTCAGCCCAGGCTGCCCGGAGCTGATCCTTGAGGTCTCCTGTCATGCAACAGGTGGGACCGTTTCCTAACCTCCACAGGGTCCGTCTTTCATGGAGTGCCCCACAGATTCTGCAGCTAACAGAGTCCATCCCTATATTAGATGGCGTCTAGTTATCCCTGTGATGATGGTTGGATTTGCCCTCTTATTTTCCCTGCTTTGAGATTTGTCCTCCACCAGCAGATGGAGCAGTACCTTTTTGGGTGTAGCTTCTGTCGGCTATGAGTGTGCCCTTGCTGCTTGAAGGCAGCAGGTATGTCTTTGCTAAACTTGTGACTATAAAAATAAAACAAGCTTACGGTGGGTAACAATTATTGGCCCACCACTGCCTCCCCTGATGCTGAGACTGGGAGAGCCGTGGATCAGTGAAGCTCAGCAGACAGTAAGGCAGTAAGGACTGTAGTACCATGGTCCTGGTTCCAAATGATAGACTTCCAGTACCACTTAATAGTCAGATGGTCTGAAATGTGGGATCCACTCTCAAAGCGGGTGCCAGTGACAAAGCACTAGTAAAGTCAATAGAATGGTGTAAGGAAGAAAGCAACCTCAGAGAGGGCATTCCCATTCTTCAGAAATCACCAGCAAGTATCCTTACTACAGATGCTTCACTCTTGGGGTGGGGTGTGCACCTAAGGACCTCACAGTGACTGGCACATGGAATACACAGGAGTCACTGGAACACATCAGCCTCCTGGAGCTCAGGGCAGTGCTGCTAGCAATGCAATTTTTTCTCCTCCCAGCTACAGGGTCAGTCTATCCAAATCAGAACAGACACCACTGCAGTGTATTACGTAAACAGGCAGGGAGAGACGTCCTCAAAACTGTATACAGAAGCAGTGAGGATCTGAGACCTGGCATATACCTTGGAAGTAGGCATTCATGCGGTGCACGTGCCAGGCAAACACAATGTCCTGGCAGATTCTGTAAGCAGAATCTATGAGGAAGATCACAAATGGGCTTTGAAAAGACAACTGACCACAGTGCTCAGAAGATAGGGCACTCCCAAGATGGATCTGTTTATTTCTTGGGAAAACAGTCTGCTTCCGCAGTTTGGTTGCAGACCACCAGCCAGAGGGCTAGTCTCAAAGGATGCCCTAATCCTGGACTGAATGAGGAAGTTCCCATATGCCTTCCCTCCATTTCCACTTATCTATAAAGTTCTCCTGAAACTCGGAAGGGAATCTGCAGCAATTTATTTTTTTTTTAGTTTCTGTTGACTGGCTAAGTGCATTAGACACATTCTGCCTATTTTCAGGCACGACCCGGGGGAGGGGGATACAGATGAATACCAACTGACCTTGAACCAGATTAAGCTGTCTGTGGTATTTTTAGTGAATAATGGAAATTTGGCCAGGGCACCAAGGAAATTCCCCTACTTTTTTCGAGAAGTGGGAGGTGGTGATGCCATTGTATAAAACATTGGTAAGGCCTCACCTGGAGTACTGCATGCAGTTCTGGATACCACACCTGCACAAGGACACAGATAAGGTGGAGACTGTCCAGAGAAGGGCAACAAAGATGGTGCAGGGTTTACACTACAGAACATAAGAGGAGAGACTAAAGGACCAAGTATGTGCTCAGTATACTCACTGGAAGAGAGGAGACAGCTGGGGGACATGATTGAAACTTTCAAGTACCTTAAGAGCATAAATAAGGTGCAAGCGGGGGAGCTTTTCCAATGTAGAAAAAGTACTAGAACAAGGGGGCACAATATGAAATTGGAGGGGAGTAGATTAAGAGGTAATGTGTGGAAGTTTTTCTACACAGAAAGGGTAGTACATGGACTAGTCTGCCACAGGAGGTAGTGGGGGCAAGCACAGTGGAGGGGTTTAAGCATGTTAGGGACAGGCACAAGGGAAGCCTAAGAGAGGAGGGAGTGATGACAAGCCGTTGAACACATAGGATCAGTGGCCACATATAATGTATAGGGCCTACGGGCAGACTGGATGGGCCTAGCGGTCCTTGTCTGATGACAATTTCTATGTTTCTAAGTGCCATGGGATCTTTAACATCCACCTGAACTACCACCAGAACAGGCAGATTGTCCTAATAGCTCCAGGCTGGGCCAGACAGACCTGGTATTCAGTTCTATGGACCCTATCCAGCAAACCTCCTATTGGTCTGCCACTGAGTCACAGTCTGCTGCCCATATCCTTGGGCAAGGTATCATTCCTAAATTTCAGAATACTACACATGAGGGCATGGTTCTTGTGGAGCTAGAATGCTCTGGTTTAAATCTCTTGGAAGAAGTTCTGAAGGTGCAACCAGGAAAATACTCCTTCTCAGTTGAAGAGATTTTCTTACTGGTGTACTCCCAAAAGAATAATCCGAGTAGAAGCAGGGTTGCCTACCATTTTGGAATACTTACTACATCTGCAGTCATTAGGCTTCAGGCCATCAACACTGAAGGAACACTTAGCATCAGCCTACATATCAGTAGGAATGGAAATGTCACTGGCCTCTCAACTCATTTTCAAAAGTTTTTTTAAAGGCCTGAGTCCCTTGTACCCACTGATAAGGGACCCAGTCCCACTGTGGGGGTTTCAGTGTCTGCAGCTGTATTCGAGCCTTTGGACACTGCTGACTTAAAGTATGTCACATGGACAACCATATTCCTGATTGCCATGACATTTGGTAGGAGGGTGAGCAGGCTGCAAGCCCTCTGCACAGAGACAAATTATATAATCTTCCATAGGGATAACGTAGTCCTTAGGACTAATAGCAAATTCCTAACTAAGGTGGTGTCTGAATTTCACCTGAACCAGTCAGTAACGCTTCCTGTATTTTACCCAGAACACTCCAGGTCCAGTGAGCAAAAACTGCACAGCCTTGACTTGAAACAAGTTCTTAGCGTCTATATGGATCGGATGAAATATGTCAGTTCCAAAGACACTCAGCTTTTTGTTGACTGTGTTGAGGTTGGCAAAGGTAAACCAACTTCCAAGATGTATCTCTCTCGTTGGATAGTCCCTTGCATTCAGGTCTGCTATGAAAAAGCAGGGAAAGTGTCACCTATAGACTTAAGGGCGCACTTCACAAGGGGTGCTTCTGCTTCTGTGGTATCCTCAAGGGTCATCTCTTTATTAGCTATTTGCAAAGCAGTTACCTGGAAAACAATCCATACATTCGCAAAGCTGGACATAATAGTCCAGAAAGGACTGCAGCTTTGAGACTGCTGTATTGCAGAACCTTTTTCCAAAGTATGCTCTGGACGCAGCCTTCCAAGGTACTGCTGTATAGTCTGCAATTTCTGTTATTAGAATAGGATCTGTCTGTGAGGCATCTGTCTTTATAGAGATTGATGCATAGAATGAAACCATAATGAGAGATCCGTGAGAAGAAACAACATCACTACAGTGAGTATTTTTTTCTTATCGTTCACTTCCAAGTTTTAAGCTAGTTGATAATTATTCAGGACCTATTCAATGAAATTACTTTGAGTTTGCGTTTGTTTTACCAGGAAAAGACTCCGTTTTGGGTGATACTCATTTACAAGGAGGTCCTGGAAAGGACAGCCATGAAGGTACAGCACAGTGTACAGTGCAGCATATACAGAAAATACTAGTCAGAGCTACAAAGCCGTAGATACTGAACATAGGCATAAAATCATGGTACATAATACTATAAACAGAAATTAAAGAAAAGGTCTGAGTAACAGTACACACAGATATAGTTTGTGAGTTCATGGTAAGCTGGGCATCTGTGTGTGAAGTGTTGAAAATGTTTAACTTACTTGAATTGCAGCTAGCTACAGTAAATAAAAAGTAAATCTAACCATTTGGAGGAGGTACTTTTTCCAAAAATGTTGGAAATTAGATCCTTTGAGGGTATTTAGACATGGGACTGTTTTGTTCTGTACCGGATTTGTCTTCACTAAATAATAGTTGAAAAAAGTTTTACTTTATTATATTACATTGAGCGTTATTATGCTTAACTATCTGTTTTAAGCATACTACTTACACCACATACTTGATTATCAGTATACAAAAGCCAGTTTAGGAGATGTTACCTGTTACACTTTCCATGAAATAATTTTATTTTTTCAATATTTAAAGACATTATCTCTCTCTAAAGAATACCTGTTCTGTGTCAGCTCCTGTAGGCAGGCAGTAATGGTATGGCCCATATTACAGAGAAACATAGACAATGACAGCAGAAAGACCAATGGTCAATCCAGTCTGCCTGAGTTCCATATCTAACCCTGTGACCTACTGTCCTTCCAGTATTCCCCTGCTAGCTAAAGCATATTGAAATGTTCTGAAACAAGTCTTAGGACACAACCACTTCATAGACCAATTAGTTATTTTGAATGTGTCCTAGCCAGTAGACACGTCTCTCAAGCAAGTGGATTTTCTTCTTTTGGATGTTTAACTGGTGGCTTTTTGCGATGATCTAAAGGATTACACAACAGTTGTTTGTTTTTTCTTTGTTCCAGTCGCCGGTTGCAAGGGACTCTCTCAGGCAAGACCCACCCGATCAGCCTTTTACCGCTCAGCCTGAGTCACTTCCCAGCTGAGTAATATGATACTGGATCCCTTCCCAACCGTTGTCCCTTACAGGGGAGGGGATCATGGAGAGTCAAGTCAGGACCGGCGGTGGGCACATGGGCTGGTCACTCGGGTCCGCCGTCACCCCTTTGGCAGCTGTTTTTTTTTTCTCCTTAGCTAGGTTTCCCCCGAGGCATGGATGTGTAATGATGTCAGCACGTGAAGGGCACACAACCACCCCCTCCCACAGATGTCCACCGCTGCCTAACCCCATTCACATCCCCGCTTAGGTGTAATGCTCCTGGTCTCCACTGGGAGCCGCTACCAAGCAGGGATTTCCCAGCAACCCACCACAGGAGAGGAGAGCAGTCCTCTGGATGCTCAATCCTCTCCTACCCCTGCTGACTCCTGGTGCCCCGAGTCTGCTTCTGAACCCGGGTCACCAGCGTGGCACAAAGTGTGGCATCCAGCACCTCAACCATCAGTGCCACTGGGCCAGCTAACAACAGCGGGTTAGTGTGGCAGGAAGGACCCAGGCAACGTGGGACAATTTTGGATAGCCAGGTGGCCAGTGGCCACTAAAAAAATTGGTTTGGCTGCTAGATTTTGAAAGTTACCAGCCAATTGGCTACCTGCCCACAAAGTGATTTTTAAGCCCTTAAAAAAATAACCACTAAAAAATATTGATCTGACAACCAGATTCTGAAAGCTAATGGCCAAACTGATGACCGGGTCCATACTGATTTGTCCCACCCTGGGCCCAGGGCTGCAGGACTGCTAGAGTCTGCACTCCCTTTAGTGCCGGGAAGCCACACTGTGTGCTCCCGTACTACTCCCCAGAAGACATCTAAAGATAGGGAACGGGTTTATAGGGAGAAGGAGTGTCCAGTTGGGCCAGTATGACAGCTGCTAATGAGCGGGCAATCTAGTGTGTTCTTTGTGCTGTGTTTAGCTACACCATCTTGGTAGCACCTTTTCTGGATCAAGCTTATGTGTTAGGAAGACACTGCCTTTGTTCACAGGCATTAGGAGTCCAGGTGTAGTTTCATCTGTGCAGTTGTGGCAGCACTACTATGCTCAGGCTATTTGTGGTCAAAGTCAGTTTTTGATGTTTTATAATTTTATATTTAATATGTGTCAGTTTAACTGACTTCATTATTACTGCTGCATGTGCTTAGTTGTGTATGGTGGCCATCTTGATAATGGCGGCACATGCACAGATGTGCACAGTGGCCATCTGAGTGCAGGCCACATATGCACAGGGGAGCATGGTGACCATCTTACCCAGCTTTTTAGTGTAAAACACTGTCTCTAGTCACAGGAGACCTCTTGGTAGCTACTTGATTCAGGACTTGTCTTTTTCTGATGCCAACCTCAGTCGGGTTGTGGATCTTATTTTTTAGGGAGACAGCAGGTTGCAGACTCTTACCTGGCAGAGGAGGTACCTTCACTAAACCTGTTGAAACTGGCATGCCTGCAGACCAGACATCTGAGGAAAGGTTACCTACATACAGATGTAGTCCTTGAAGCACTTGTATGCTGTTCTTTCGGTGGATGGTGATGGATCTGCCATGGAGCAGTCGGACTCAGCACAGTCGGGAGTTTCCACTGCTGCTCAGGCTGCTGCTCCTGAATAGCAGAGTCAGGCACATAAATCAAAAGGAAAGGAGCTACATGCCATTCTAGCATAAATAAGGTCTTTCAGAGCAGAATGTAAAAAGCTGTTACTTCAGTCTGCACAGATATGGATGATTTAGAAATCCAAATGGTGGTAGCCACAGTGCGTTAGTCAGAGATGACAGCCTTCTGCCTTGCAGAACTAGAAAGAGCAGTCTTTCATCTCGCAGAGTTCCAGCAATAATTGAAAGGCAGGAGAATGCTAAAAACGGGACACAGAGAAAAAACATTCAGATCTATGGAGGGCTTGAGGATTCTGAGGCTCTGATATGGCAGGATCCATAGATAACTTAATCTGTATGGCTTTATTCCTCATTGCAGACTGTGACCTCGAGATAGAGAGGACCAACAGGGCCTTAGGCCCTATTAGAAAATGGGCAAGTAATTTCCTGATCTCTGAATGGCTGAGATCCCTATCTTGCCATGTATTTGTCTTGCAGCAGAGATTAGGAAATAACAAGTCCCACTGGCAAGTGCCCCATTACCAGCTGGTATCACTGTGCCAGCTAAACTTCACTTTTGAACAGTTGCAATTTTTTGTTTCGCTTAGCAAACGAGAGCCCCTGCACAAATCAAACTGTTACCTGGCACAGTGGCACTCATCACACTTAAAGATGAAATGCCAGTGTTTTACAGATTTAGAATAAATACAGGAATTAAAGTCCTTCTCATGATTAGCGTTTCCTGAAAATATCATGCTGTTTGGTTTTGTGGTTTTCTTGAAATCAGCATCTGTTAATGTGCACTGCAGTAACTGAAAACAGTGAAGAAGTGTCTGTCCCTATCAGTGAGTGATGACATCATTCCTGTCCAGCCTGTTGCTGCAGCACTGAAGTCCTTCATTGCCTGTAGTAGCTGTTGCACTTCTTAGTCAGAGTAATCTGTAGAGCTAATTGTCTTTACTCCAAGTGTGTTACTAACCCATGTGGTTTGTGTCTAGGTAAATTAGTTTACAATCTATCATTCTGTTCTCATAAAGAGTTGGCCATTTGTGTTTCAGTGGGTAACTGAAGTGGTATAAATGAATGTTTGTGAGAAATCTCTTGTCTGTATCACAGCTGAGTTCTTTCACATCAAAACTCTGCATTTTTTTTGGATAGATAAACACAGGGTTGTTTAATGGATATAAAATAAATCTAAAATTTGTTAAGTCATAGTAGTGTGTCTTTGATGTAGCCTCCCTGCATATATTCATATGAGAACAATACTGTTTGTTTTGTCAGATTGACAACCAGGTGTCTGCCACACTTTGCTATTTCAGGAACATGTACCGTATGAACTCACAATATTCAGTTCTCCGAGGGGTTCTGTGTGGAAATACATCATGTATGTGTGTAACTAGGCATACTATATGTCATCCCGATGCCCCTATCTCTTGCCTCTCAGTTGAGGCTGCTGCACCCCGCTTCCCTCTGTCCCCCCTCTCCCCAGACAGGGCCAATGCCACTTGTTGCCCCCTGTTCCATTTTCCACAAACAGGACTGCTGTGCTCTGCTAAGCCCTAGAATTCCAGGGCCTCTGCCTCCACAGTTGGGGCTGCTGCACCATGCTACCCCCTGTCCCCACCCTATAACACAAGATGAAAGTGTTTGCTGACCAACTCTTTATGAGAACAGAAATATAGAGTGTAACCTAATCTATGTAAACACAAACCAGATGGGTTAGTAGCTCACTTGGAGTAAAGACAATTAGCCCTACAGATTGCTCTGATTGGGAAGTGCAACAGCTACTACAAGCAATTAAGGACTTCATTGCTGCAGCGACAGGCTGGACAGGAATGTTGTCATCACTCACTGATAGGGGCAGAAAAATCTTCACGGTTTCTTCACTGTTTTCAGTTACTGCAGAGCACATTAACATATGCTGATTTAAAGAAAACCACACAACCAAAAAGCATGATATTTTCAGGAAACACTAATCATGACACAGAGACTTGAATTCCTGCATTTATGTAAATCTGTAAAAGACTGGCATTTGATCTTTGACAAGACAGACTGATCTCCATCTGCCCTCTTTTTTTTTTTTTTTGTTATTTTCCCTTTTTTCCTGGCGGTACCACCGTCTGCCCTCCGCCCTGGTCACGGCCCCCGGAGACCTCCACCACCGCCTATAGCTGCTGAGGACCCCGGTCACCCCCGGCTTACCCCCCGGAGGGTGGGGCGCAGGCCACCTAGTGACCCGGAACTGTGACTGGTTGGGGTCCCAGGTGGCCGAGCTCTCGGTGAGGAGCTTCATCTCTGGTGGTCCCGCCGCCATTTTCCAGCGTCTGCCCGCCTCCCCAACTCCCCGTCAGCGTCTGCAGCGCTTCGTCTCTGGCCTCTGCCAGGAGTCCTCAGCGCTCCGAGCGCTCCCGCACCACCCGGAGTAGGAGAGCTGTCCGTCGGATGCTCGATCCTACTCCCCGGCCAGCCCTCCGGCGATCCGGGTCCGTTGAACCAGGATCGCGGCGTGTCAGTGGAAATCCCACCGCTCGCCCGGCGGACGACCCCCTACCTAAAGAAAACTTTTATATGGACGGATCAGTTCTAGTACTTATCTTGCATACACAGTGCACTGCAACCACACTGACTGTGTGGTTCCTTTAGATTCCCCCGACTAGACCCCACTGCTCGTCCGCCAGCCCGCTTTGATTGAAATTGTAAAAAATATTACAAAGACATAACTCAATAGCACCATCAAAAATGAAATTCGCTCATCTGAGCTGCTCAGCATTCGTGTCGGAAAGAGCATTTACTAACAGTGGGTGGATGTGGGTAGAGGGGTGTCCCAGGGATCAGTCCTGTGTCCTGTCCTGTTCAGAATATTTGTTTCATTGAAGCAAGTTCAGAATGAAGCATGGTTATGTAAATTCGCTGATGATGCAAAAATAGGAACAATAGTAAATGACGAAGTCTCAAAGAATTTTCAATTACAGTTAAGGAGTATTGAACAGTGAGCGTCAGAAAATAAGCTAGTGTTTAATGGTGAAAAGTGTAAGGTGATGCATCTTGGGCATAATGACTCGAGAGCAGTCTATACATTTAATAATACACCCCTAAAGGTAACCGAGTGTGAAAAAGATCTGGCCTTATGGATGACAGACACCCTGAGCTTCTGTATACACAACTCAGAATGTGTAAAAAGAGCAACTAGACTTACAGGAAATATCCTGAAAAATATAAGGAGTAGAGATGAAAAAGTTCTTGTACCTTTGTTCTGTACTCTGGTGAGGCCTATGTTAGAATATGATGCCCCAAGAAGTACACCACAGGAATATTAAATGTTCAGTGGCTGTTGAGAGAGAGTGCAATGGAAAATTACAAGAAAGGTTAGAGGCTTAAATGGTTTCTCCTATATGGATCCTTTTCCAGCACCAGATCTGGTGGCGCCGGTGCCGACGTCGGTCCCTATAACATGGACTGTTGTGACACCAGATCCTAATTTAATCTATACTACAGCGGGTCCAACGTGGGTTCCCCCGATGTCAGGGCTTACGACGGGGTTCTATAACCATTCCCTCACTGTCCCCCATTACCCACACGGGTATCCTGGGGATCCTTACCTGGAGGTTCTCACTCCTGGATGGAGTCCAATGGGACAGTTTTACCAAGGTTATCATCCATATACCCATTACATGGGTCCGCATGGGTATTACCCTCCACCAGTTGCTGTTCCCCCTCCACCTCCACTTCCTACAGTCTTGGTGGCAGGGAGCGAGGTCAGAGTTGGTTTTGGACCTAGAAGCAAGACTCCCACCTCCGCCGCTTCATAGGTCTCCTTCCCCGAGCAGTTTGGGTCCGGTTGTCCACCTCTCGGGGAAGACTCGACTGGACGTTCCCCTTTCTGGCTTTGAACGTCGTCCAGTGGAGGAGGCCGATGATAGTTCTGATGGGAGAGAGGACTCTTCGGAGGAGGAAATCGTGGAGGAACCCGAGCCGAGAGGCAAGACCTCACCCGAAATTGCCACCTGAGGATCCTTTCTTCTTGGATCTCTTGAGGGCCCTCAGAAATTATTTCGATTGGGAGTCAGAGGAACAGGACCCAATGAGACAGCGTCTCGCGGAGCACCTCGATTTGGAGTCCCTGTCTCCAGTCCCAGTTCCTCCCTGGATGGCCCCCCACCAAGACCTCACCACCAGCGGTCCTCAACACGTTCCAGTGCAGAGCTTTCCTTCCTCCGGACAGAGTGGAGACTCTGGTCCAACAGGCCACCAAGGTGGCGTCTTGCCGGACCATCCCGGTCAGGGAGGTCCTTCGCCTGTTAGGCCTTATGGGAGCTTCCATTTGTACCGTTCCCCTAGCCAGGCTGCACATGAGGATCACTCAGTGGTCCCTGAGGGTGTAATGGGACCAGCTTTTGGACGATCTGGACCATCCGGTCCTCATCTCCTCAGCGGTCTGGAAAGATCTTCTATGGTGGATGAATCCACACAATCTTTCTTTGGGTCTCCCCTTTCGAAGACCAGTGCCTGTAGCCACACTGACTGAGGAAGCCTCGAACAAGGGATGGGGTGCGCATCTGGGGGACCACCAAGCTCAGGGACTTTGGTCCGACTTGGAGCTTTCTCTTCACTACAACATTCTAGAGCTCAGGGCGGTCCTGTATGCCTTACAGGCCTTTCAACCCCTGCTGCCCAAGGGAACACTGCTGATCCAAATGGACAACATGTCGGTGGTTTGGTACATCAACAAACAAGGAGGAACCCGGTCGTACCCTCTTTGCAGGGAAACGACCAGGGTGTGGAACTGGGCAATCCTGTATCACTTGTCCCTAGTGGCCGTGCACGTACCAGGCGTTCTAAATGTCCTGGCAGACAGTCTCAGTAGATTAAGGACCCCTGCTCACGAGTGGGAACTTCATCAGGAAGTGGCGGAATCCATCTTCCAAAATTGAAATGACCAGAACTTCGACCTATTACCTCTCAATTCACATAAAACTTCCCAGTTTTGCTCACTCATTCAGAGCCAGGTGCTTTCTGAAGCGACACATTGTCACTATCCTGGACAGGGAAATTTTTATACGCCTTCCCTCCATTTCCCATTCTGCAGAGGGTCCTCCTCAAACTACAGATGGAGAAGGCCAAAATGATTCTCATCGCTCTACTTTGGCCAAGACAGATTTGGTTCCTGCTGCTTCAGCAGCTATCCAGGGAACCACCGGTTCCACTTCCATTGACACACGACCTCCTTACTCAGGATCAAGGTCGTCTGGTTCATCCAGGGCTCAGGACCCTGCATCTGCATGCATGGCTCCTGCAGACATAGCCATCTCTCGCTTTGGGGTATCCTCTAGAGTGGCACAGATCCTTGTCGAAACAGAAAACCTTCCACCCATTCCACTTATGCATTGAAGTGAAGCGGTTTTCCATTTGGGCGTCACGAAGGCTGGAACCTTTTCTTCTTTCATCCACAAGTCATGGAATACCTCCTTCACTTATCGGACTCTGGTCTAGCCTATTCCTCTATGAAAGTGCACCTCTCGGCGTACCATGAGTTGGTGGATGGTAAACCCGTGTCTCAGTTGGATATCTCAAAGAATTTTTTGAAAGGGATTCTCCATCTGAAACCCCCCATCCGCAGCCCAACACCACCATGGGACCTGAATTTCGTCCTGGAAAAGCTCACCTTGCCTCCTTTTGAACCAGCAATGAGCTGTGACCTACGCTTCCTATCTTGGAAGGCGTTGTTTCTGGTTGCCATCACTTCAACTTGAAGAATTTCGGAGCTTCACGCATTGGTTTGTAAGGAGCCCTACCTTATGTTTCACATGGACAGGGCGGTTCTTAGAACCCATCCGAGGTTCCTTCCAAAGGTGGTGTCGGAAGCTACTCTGAACCAATTGGGAGAGCTTCCGGTATATTATCTGGCTCCGGCTAACAGGGGTGAGGCACTCCTCCATACGATGGAGGTGCACCGGATTCTCCGGTGTTACACACACCGAACCAAGGACTTTCGCTCTTGCGACCAATTGTTTGTCTCGTTTGCATCTCGAACGCTAGGCAAACCAGTTTCCAAGCAGGGCCTTTCCAAATGGTTGGGCAACTGCATCAGATACTGTTATCAAAAGTATGACAAACCCCTTCCGGGTGTTATCAGGGGTCATTCTGCTAGGAGCATGGCCACTTCTGCAGCCTTCCTTCGTAATGTTTCTGCAGCGGATATTTGTGCTGCCGCTACCTGGAGTTCTTTCCATACCTTTACCAAGCATTGTAGTTTGGACATTGCTTCTAGGCAGGGGGCTGACTTTGTCCTAGCTATCCTGCAGGGTCTGTTGTCCTAGGCTGAGTCCTTTTTTCAGACCTCAGTCTTTTCCGTGGATTTTGTTTTGCCCCCTTCCTAGTTTCTCATGGTCTCTCCTTAGAGGGACTGCTTGGGACTCAGTCCTACTTGTGATGACCTACTGAAGGAACCCTCTCGAAGATAGTACAGTTACATAGGAACTTACCGTAACAGTAGATCTTTGAGAGAGGTTCCTTCAGTAGGTCATATTTTTTTCCCTCCTTCCTTCCCCTCATTTTAATTTTTACAGGGTCTCCAGTCCTGTTTGCTCCTGCTGTTAGTCCTCTTCCTGGATCCGGCAGGAGAACTGGAGGGTGGGCATGGGGACTGGCCACTATATACCGTCACACTGACGTCGGTCACGTGATGTCGGGTGGGCGGTCCCCCCATCAGGGATTGCGAGAAAAGTCTGCCGCGCGGCCTGACGTCAGGCGACGTCAGTCCTACTTGTGATGACCTACTGAAGGAACCTCTCTTGAAGATCTGCTGTTACGATAAGTTCCTACGTAACTGTACTTTCCAGCAGACACCCTTATCAACTAAAAGGGGGAAATATACAGAACGTCTAAAAGAGGGAGATGGTTTAGTCAAAGAGTGGTGGACTCCTGGAACACATTACCTTACTGGGTAGCATCAACACCTAATGTTACTTCATTCAAGTTACAGTTAGACTTATGCATGGGGGATAAGAAGTTAGCACACATCCTCTGTTAGTGGCAAGTCACGTTATGGCTTTTGAGCTACAAGACTTGTAACTTCCTATGAACAACCCTATGACTGTAGGCATTCCCCCCTCTCTCAGCCATTCACTCTGCCATCGCGCTTGAAAACGGACCCTTTTCGCATGCCTCCTCTGTCTTCTAATACAGCTGGCATACTAACTGTAGCATGGGGGTAGCAGAAACCGAGAAAAAAAAATCACAGTACCACAGTACTTAACATGCTGACTGTGCTAATCTCAGCTGATCCACTGCTGCATTTTTGTATTCCACTCCATGCCATCCTCCGTCTCCCTCACCCAGTACTAATTCAGAGTTGGGGCTAATATTTTCGGTGGGTGGGAAGCGTGAACGAATTCAGAGTCAGGACTAATCTTTTCGCCGTTGGCTGGGACATATAGGCTTCCCCTCCTCAGCCTTGGCTCCCCACACTCTCACTGTGGCCTCAGTAAGCTGGACATTAAAGAACAAAGAAAATAAATTGTCCCAACTGTAGCGCTACCATGGAAAAAGAAATAAAACATAGGGAGGGAAAATACAAGGTACTGGCACTGCCATTATGGGAAAGAGAAACAAAAGTGTTTTTTTTTATTTTTTGGGGGTGGGGGCTGCACCACAAAACGAGCAAAAGTGCCTGCATCACGATGGCAACAGGTCACAATCTCATGGCTCTCCCACTGAAACATTCCAGCGCCCTCTGCTGGTATTTCCAGAAGTGGAGAGACTACTTTACAGATCAATGTGTTTCATAGTTTTATTTTTGAATTTCTACATTTATTTATTTAGCTTACATTTTAATTAAATATTTCTGAACATTTAATTTAAAATGTAGACCAAGACCCATTTTCTAAGCGCAATAAATACCCTCCAGGGTGGGCAGTATTGGGCTATACCGGACCTTCCAGGGGCTATAAGGCCATCCGCAGGCAGCGCAGGGCCTCATTACACCCAGTATAGCTCAATACCACCCACCCTGTCAGGTATTATTGCTTACATCCATGGTCCCAGACAGCTCGCCCAAGATCGATTTTGTTCAGGTTTCCTAAGTACAGCATCAAGGACATAATCTTCCAAACTTCCTGGCAACAGAAAAATGTGTATTGTGGAATGACTTAAATTTATATAGACAGTGATTATGTTCCCAATACCATGAAGCAAAGGCAAGACTATACTCTAGAACTTCACAAACTGATGTCCAGCACACTGTATCCAGCCTGGCTTATGATCCAGTACCCATGGGACAGCAGATATATCACTCAGCAGCAGAGACTTGGTGGACAGAGGCATACTGCTCCAGGTCAGACACTCATAGCGTACAGGGACCCAGGATGGATGACCATTACCATGCCGACCTGAAACTGATATACAGCATAGGCAACATGCACAAGACACGCTGGCCACCATTGTCATGCATCTGAAAGCTATTTGAGGAGACAGAGGCTGCAAAGATGAGCTCTAAGACTGAACCAAGATAGTGAGTAGCTTCAGGCAGCTTTGGGTGGGGTGGGGGGCTGAGGGTGGTACATCAACAATACAGGTTTTCAGGGCCTCATCTGCCCACGACCCACTAGGCCTAAATGGCAACAGTATCACTGATGGTGCATCTTGCGATAAAGGGGACCTTTTTGGGAGTATACTGATTTCGGTGACTACTCTGTGGCTGGACCAGGGACTCCGATGCATCCCTCAACCACTGATCTGTTTGCAGCGAGCGAATACAACCCTGTCTGGACTGTTCAGAGCAGGATAAATACCTTCTGGCCTGTGCAGTCGGATGTGCAGTGGGGTGGGCGAGGTTTGCAAATTTAATTTTTTAGGTTTGACCAATGCAACTTGCCCAAGTAGTGATATTGCTCATTCTTGTTCATGTGCTGCACTTGATTGGGGGGGGGGGGGCCTTCCACCCATCTATCCATCCTTGGATCCTTAGGCTGGCAGATGACCCTATCAGTACAGCAGGGAACATTGCACTGTCCCAGGTGAATCTGTGTGACCTACTAGTCTCCTTCCCTGACGGAGGATTCCTCCCAGCCACATGCAGCTGATCAGCCTGTGGGGTTCTTTGTTGTTTTTTTCTGGGTATGTTACGGCCTTCACTCCCACCTTGAGAAGGTCTGACTGCCTCAGCCCTAAGACTTGAACCATCTGCTTCAGAGGGGCAGTGAAGGGACTTACTGAACAGAGTCACATGTCTCCCACAAGATTTATTGGGTACTGGAGGTAAAAAAACATACAGCTGTATGCACCTATCCATACAGAATACATCCTCGTGGTATGTATCTGCTGATAACATTTATTGAAGATACCATAATGTTTTAGTCATCAGTAAAGTACAGACAGTTTCATTTTCTGACTGAAGCCTCCACAACATAGGGACAATGTGGCTCTGCCACTAACAGTGAGCATCGTTAGCTTCAGCAGTAAAGTGCAAGAGTGTTGTAAATGGACGTTGTGTAAAACGTAGCTGAAAAGTGCAAAAGTATAGTTAGGCATCCACTATAGTGAAGTAGTCAGTATAAGGTACTGCCTCCCTCTGCCTTGCTGCTTCGCTCATCCCAGAGCTTCGTCAGTGGTCTCTACTATATTGATGACTGAAACATGACATCTTCAATAAATGTTCTTAGCAGTTGCATACTGAGAGGAGGTATTCTGTGCAGGTGGGTGCATACAGCCACAGTTTGTTTACCTCTAGTAGCCAGTAACATGTTTGAGTGTGGGGATAAATCTTTTTGGGAGAGTTTGAATTCATTGAGAGGGCATTATTCAGTCCATTCCTCAGCACCACCCTGTCTCTATTTTGAGAAACTCATTACTAGCACCTGTTGGGAATCTGAACTGAGTTGCACAACCTTTCTAATCTGGTCATCCCTTATTGGAGTCATGATCCCCCATAATACATTTGGAAGTACTGCCTCACAAAATTAGGCTGATTGTTAGATAGAGTAGGGAACTATGATGGGTATCATGCAGTGGGTTGCCTCATATGCTTCTCATACCGTAGTACAACCCTCTTACTGAACTCCGTGAACCATGTATTTTTTGCCCATCCATGCAGCAAGCCCAGTGGACTGATTCCCCAAATGATACGTAATGGACTTCTCTAAAATCTACTGCCTGGGCTATAAAGAGGATGCTATCCCATTACAACCAATTTTCCCAAGCACAAGCCAGGAGGAGGCACCCAGATGGATGGCCTGTTCCTTGTGTGTAATGTCCCCGAGTTATCTGCTGTGGTGCATGCCCTCATTCTACTTTTTTTTTTTTCTTTTCCATAGAGCTTTTTGTCTTCCGTTGCCTACCTTGCGTCTTTGGTTGGGCCTAGACTCATGGACCCCCAGTCTTGTCTGCTGCTCCCACTACCATCGTACCAGCAGAGATCCATACGATGCGGGACCTGAGAGCCCAGAGGGCTGCCATATACTGCAGTGAAGGGGCATGGTGTGTTTACCTGGATTTCTCCCTTTTACTCCCTGTGGCCTCAGCAACATGGTCACGCATGCGCTCTGGAACTGGCGACCCTGCTCCACCCACCTGGCCTAGCACCAGCCCCCCATTTGCTCAACGCCACCACCATGCCTCCACCTGGTGGCAACCAAAAGCTGAGAAAACTTCCCTCCCCAGTCCTGGAGAGGAGAGCTGCCAAGTGGCCACTCAGTCTTTTCCCAGCCCTGCCCCCCTGGCTGACCGAGCTTATTCCCAAACATAGGTTGCCAGTGTGGGAGAAGTGAGGCGCCTCACACACCTCAGCCCTCTGTGCCACTGGGACAGCCCCGCCTTCATTTTACTTTACCTACTTCCTGTATTTCAAGATCGTATTGATCTTTTGGGTGCCTGAAGCCTCTGGGCTCTCAGACCTCACCCAGGCAGTAGTCTTTTGACTCTACCACAAGGGGTGGTTTTACTACCACCCCCTGCTTTGGAAGCAATAGTTGTCCTGTTTTCTGTCTGGGAGGCTCACTGTTGTTCCAGCAGTGGTACCTCCCAGGCTCCATTTCCTGTGTTATGGCAGAGTTGGCCAAGTTTTGCAGCCCTAGTTTAGGGTCTTGAGACGCTGGAGTTGTGTTTGTTTCCTTTGTTACTTGCGGGCTTCAGATTTTCTGTATATAGTAGCACTGAATTGGTACAGTATATTGGTGAGACCAAATATGTTTCTTTCACTGGCACAAGGTGGTTAGGCATGGGGGTTCATGGGGGATAGCATAGGGAACCGACCTGTGTCAGCTTAGATGATGTCCACATTTTCTGTTATCTCTCATAATGTCAACGATCTGTCCAGCCCATTAAAAGAACAAAATTACTTAGTGCCCTAAAAAAAAAAAAAAAGAAAAAAATAGAAACCACAGTTGCTTGTCCTGCACGAATCTCGGCTTAGCAGTGCAGAACATCAGAAGCTTCTGAAGTTCATCCCTGATCAAATCATAGGATCTGCATACCAGAAAGGAAGACGGGGGAGGGTGGTGATTCTCCTTCCCAGGGGTTCACCATTCCATATCACCTCTACAAAAGCAGATTGAGAGAGCAGGTTAGCATTAACATTGGGCAACATCAATGAAAAACCGGTGATGGTAGGCAGTATGTACATCCACCAGGAAGTGATGCATCCTCAGTACAAAAGTTAGTGGATACCATTTTAACCCATCAAGTTGGTGCTCTGATTCTGCTAGGTGATTTCAGCTTCCTGCTGAAGCCTTTGTTAGATTCTAGGAATCCCAGACCACCACCACCCTGTACATCAGGACAAAAAGATCTCTTGATGGCTCCTGAAAGACACAGGGATGGTAGATGCCTGACGAATTCTTCATCCCAAACATAGACATTGTAGCTTTTATTCTAATTCCCACCACAGCTAATCAAGGCTAGATTATGTCTTCATCTCAGTAGAACATATAGACTGGGTGGCGGGGGGTACAGATTACACCGATTTTACTGTTAGATCATGTCTCAATAATGCTTACCCTTAATACCCCCACAGAACCTTGTACGACACTGGTAGTTCAAACCCTCACTCCTCAGAGATGGGGGATTTAAAACACTCCTGCAGGAAGCGATCCCCTTTATCATATATGAAAATGGAAGACCAGCATTTCCTCAAGCTGTCCTCTGGAATATAGTTACAACTGTACTGTGGGTTGAAATTAACGCATATGCAACTAGGTGCGAAAGGGACCAGGGAGAGAAAAACAACTACAGCAGAAACTTCAATTTCTCCAGTTATTTATTTATTCACTTATTTTTGGTAACTCAATGAGGCCTACTTGGCCCAAGGCCTGTTTTCAGGGGTGACCTGGGAGCACTGAGAAGTTTGTGACCTGCTCAGGTCACAGCATGAAAGTGGAGGTTGTGGGCATCAAACCCTGCTCTGCTGGCTGTACCAAGCTGATTCACAACCTATTACTCTCTCTGATTGACCTGATAAAACTCATGTAAACACAAATACAGGACATCCTCGTATACCAAACTGAACTGAACCTGCTGTGGCTCCAGCAGTCGTATTATTTTGGGGGGGCACAGCAGCTAAACTATTAGCACATCAAGTCTGTCAAAAGCGCAAGGCATACACAGTAGCTAAATTGACACACCTGTGCACAAGGAAGACCATGCCTCAAAACACCGGTTATTCTGTAGGCTTGCTGGTGTTTTTTACACTGTATATGCTAGAACCCCCCCCCCCAAGATTAGAATGCTTTTAATACCTTTTTCATTGTCCTCCGTCTCCATACATTATTGGAGGAGCAGCAAGGAGCATTGCTCCAGCTGATATCCTCAGAAGAACAAACATCCCCATCACGAGCTTTAAAAAATGGAGAGTCGAGGCCCTGCCGGATCAATCAATCAATCAATCAAAATCTTTATTTATCCAGGCAAAACATAGTTGAGCAAGCTCATTTGCAAGATGGACCTCGTTAAGCCCAGATTGTATTACAAAATAAACATCAATATTTACAGTGGAAATAAAAACATAGTGGAAGTGCAAAACGCGAAGCGCACATACAATGGGAATAATAGCATAATGGCAGTGCAAATCAAAAACACAGATACATAACAATACCAGTGGTACAATAGCCATTAACCAGTGAGCTGTTGGAATAGGCAGACCTGAGATATACAGAAATGGATCATGTTACAGTGATTTTCATAGGAAAAGGATCGGCTAGTCCCGGGTAATGCTATCAGGACAGGTAGATGTAAGTGATGCAGCTTTTTCTTGACCAGTTCACAAATGAGTAGGGCAGGTGAGTCTATGCTTGGAGGAAGCAATGTGCCGGCAGCCTGCTAGGTGCTAAAACCGCAATCCCATGGAGTGGTTACATTGGGGCTGTGGCCGTCTGAACCGCGGCATGCTGGAGAGGGGTGTGAGCAAGGTACTGGGCATGGGTGGAATAGCATCTACTGCATATTTTGTCCAGTACTAGGTGCTATCACTATTTGCCAGGTCCAACATACCATCAGACCATGGGAAAAGTCACAGGACAGGAATAGGATGTGTACGCTGCGGCTCCTGTGGCCAGTCATGGTCAACGTTTCCAAGGAGGGCTCAAGCACTTATACTTCCAGTGAGAGCACTTTAGTCATGTGGCGGGATTACATCGGACAGGGATGAAGCGGTGACAGCTGTATAAGTGGAGTGCGGCAGACCATTCGATATTTTTCGCCGGCATCGGAGGATCGCCAGAGAGAATTGCAGGAACCAATCGGGAGCAGTGGCCAGAAGGCACTCGCAATCCGATTGGTTGGTGACATTAGCGGTAATTTGTTGGAGAAGAGACCAGGCAGGAGAATTTGGGAGGCAGCTTGCAAATGTGCAACCACCACGGGGGTATAACATATGACTTTGGGTTCAGATAACTCAGAAAGACTTACCTATAATATGCAAGGGGTACAGGGACTGGAAGTAACAAATACATGCGGATTAACAACGCATGCACAAAAATGACTTGGGGAATGGCTGGACAAATATAGGGCCAAGCTCTGGGAGCAATCTAACGGTAATTAGTGATTAGGAGCCGGGTGACAATTGCAGCATTCACACTCACTTTCTGCATATAGTGCCTTGAAGACGTAAACATTGCGGAGGTAACTTAGTTTTAGTATTTTTGGGATTTTGCTCCATTGAGTCATCAACGAGAAGCTAAAAGCCATTCTACCAAAGCGAATGGAGGCTTTAGGGATGCATAGAGAGATATACGATGAACTCCATAGGCCATACGGTCCCAGGTCACTCATAGGGAGACGTTCAGTAATGTATTGAGGGAGCATTTTTAGGACAGCTCTGTAAGTCCAGAGGACTGCATTTCTTTCACACCTGAACGTAAGCGATGGCCATCCTACGGCTTTGTACAATAGGCAGTGATGGGTAGAGAGGGGAAGACCGGTAATGTATCTGATGGCTCTGTGAAATAGCGTGCCCAGCTTGATAAGTGAGGCTTTAGGACAGTGGCTGTATAAAAAATCACCATAGTTGATTAGGGAGAGAAAAGTAGATTGGACTAGTCTCCGTTTGGCATCACAAGTGAGGAACTGGCTAATTCTGTAGAATAGGCCCAGTCTCTGCCTTAGCTTCTTTGCCAGATCTTCAGCATGCTCTACGAATGTAAGGTTCTGGTCTAGCCATACTCCTAAGTATTTAAATTTAGGGATAAAATCCAGTTTCTCTCCTAGAAGTGTAGTGATCAGAGGCAGGATTACGACTATACGGTACGAACAGCATTGCCTTCGTCTTTTTTGCATTTAAGAGGAGCATTTTGTGGAGTAGCTGAGTCTGGAGCAGGTAAACTTCTTCCTGTAGGTCTGCACAGGTGGCGTCGGCAGTCGGACAACTTATGTAAACCACTGTGTCATCCGTAAACAGATGTATTTTTGCCTTGTTGATGCCCAAATCGATGTTGTTGATATAGACTGTGAAGAGCAATGGACCCAGAGGTTTGAGAGGGGATAGCTCCCCCTCAGCATTGACTTGTTGCTGCCGACCTACCAGGTATTCCGTAAACCATTGCAAGGGTTCACGATCAAGTCCGATACTCTTCAGTGTGGAGATTGGGAGGCTATGGTCTACAGTATCGAAGGCCTTGCTAAGGTCTAGGAATACTGCACAGACAAAGTTTCTGCTGTCCAGGTCACTTTACCAATCGTTAGTTACTTTGGCAAGTGCCGAGATGGTGCTGTGCTTAGACCTAAAACCCAATTGCATAGGGTTTAGTAAGTTATTAACTTCCAGATAAGCTTTAAGTTGATTGCTAACAACTTTTTCTAGAAACTTAGACAAGATAGGCAGTAAGGGAATCGATCTATAGTTATTTAGGTCGCAGACACCCCTCAGATTTGAGCAACGGGATAACATGGGCAGTTTTCCAAATGATGGGAAGGGACCCTTGGGACAATGATAAATTGAATAGGTGTGTAATAGGGACAGCAAAAACGTGATACACAATTTTTATGAAGTAAGGATCCAAAGAGTCAGCTCCAGCACTCTTTTTTTACATCCACCCAAAGTATCAGATCGTCAGTCTCCCTCAATAGTACAGGTTGGAAGGAGAAGCCAGGAACTGGGACATTGGTGTCTGCACAGGGACACTTAGTTTAGAGCGGGCCAAGGCTGCAGGGGAGTTGTCAAAGGCCAGTCCTGCTGTGGCAAAATGATTGAAGGCTTCTAGGATCTCATGTGTGTCGCATATAGTATTCCCTTCAGATGTGATTTTTGGTGGCAAGGAGTTGCCTGGTGTATGACTGGACATATCCTTAATAGTCCTCCAGAATTTAGAGGAGCACTTTGCAGCAGAGTCCAACTCCTTGAGGTAAAATGATGCTTTGGCATCTCTGATCATTTTCATGCCAGCGTTGTGTGCCTTCCTAAATTGGCACCAGTCTGGGTCCAGTTTCGTTTGTCTCTCCTTTTTCCACAACTTATCCCTGCCTAGCAAGGCGGTTTTCAGTTCAGGTGTGAACCAAAGACAGGTTTTGCTTTTTATTCTGATTTTTACCTTCGGGGTGTGTGCATCTAGAGCTCCTACAAGAATCTCATTAAAGATGTCATAAGCCATGTTTACCTCGATAGCTAGGTAGAAGTCTTGCCAGCGTGGTGAATTTCCCAGTTCGTATGCAAAGGCGGCTGCATCAAAGTTGCGCCGAGTCCTTTTAGTGATGAATTTAGTTGTAGTGCCTATGTGATGTAGTGACCTAACTGCGGCAGTAAAGCAATGGTCACTGACATCGGCGCAGAAAGTTGCAGCATGCGTGTAAAGCTGTGGTTTATCAACTAGTATGACATCCAACAATAAGCAGTGGGGTGGCATTCTATAAAGCGGTGGCAGAACAAATATAGAAAATGTTAATAACGATGTTTAACACTAGTTTTACAACAGCGATATTTCCATATACCTAGCAATACGCAACAGGATCAGTCACTGTATACTATAGCTAGCTGAAAATCAGACCAGTTTTGAATCCTACTGCCCCCTTCCATTCTCAATAGAGTCTGAAAGATGTTTACTAGAATCATGGCCCATAGATTGGATAACATTTTGCCAACAATAATAGACCCAGACCAGTCTGGATTTATGAGGAATCACTACACAGTTGACATTAAACAAACCATTTTTTAATAGAACATGCCACCCACAGTTCTATCCCAGCCAATAATACTCAGCCTAGATGCTCAGAAAGCATTTGATAATCTCCTGAGATTTTCTACATTACACACTGACAGAGTTCAAACTCCTTCCTGATTTCTACAGCTCCTGCAGAGCACATATAAAGACCCAAAAGCATGAATAAATGCAAGCAAGTCACTTTCTTCTAGGTTCTCATTGTCAAGAAACACCTGGTGGGGGTGCACTTTGTCATTGTACCTCTTCGTGTTATATGGCAAACCCCTGGTACAACAGTTAAGGCAGGTGAACATTATCACTGGCTTAATAGTACATGGTCCTGAGCATAAAGCTGCATATTACACAGATGATCTACTGTTGTGCATAGCCAACCCCCAGCAGTACCCCCTACCACCACAGAATGTGAAACTTACAAAACATTTAGTAGGGTACAAAATTAAGACAAGATGCAAGTCTTTCAACTCCAGTAGAATGCGGAGGCCAGATCCAGTTGTTATACCCCTTTAAGTGGGACAGGCCACATATAAAATATATAGCAGTTCACATAGGCATAGATTTAGAACAGTTATACAGATATAACTATCCTGTTTTGGAACAGGGGAATCAACGACTACATACAGAGATGATGCCTCCTTCTGATGACATTGCGGACTAGGGTACATGCCATACGAATGAATATCCTCCCACATTTCCTTTACTTGTTTCAATATCTACTGCTAATACCTCCACTGCAGGAATTCCATTAATGGAACAAATTAATATCATGCCATTTTTGGGGAGGTGGCCACCCCCAGGATAGCATATAAAAAACTCCAATTGCCAAACTAAAGTGGGAGACTAGCACTCCTTGATCTGCTGTTTTACGTCCAGTTGGCTGTCCTACAACATATACTGACCTGTGTTTGACCCCCTCCCCACTTCATATGGGTAGACTTGGAGCTTAGCACACTTCCCATCTCGTTGCTCACTCACCTGTTTGGTCCTAGGCAAGATGGACAAACAAGAGCCCTGGCTCACTCCCTCACAGCAGGCCTACTTCGAGCGTGGCACAATCTTTTTGCGTCACCCCACTACCATAAAGGGGCAATGTGGCTTCAACTTCCCACGCTAGCCCCAAACTTTCTCCCAGCCACACTGGACCCCACTTTTCGTACTTGGCTGTGGAGGGGTCTTACAATGCTTTTAATTTCTGTGGGCTGGCTATTTTAAAATCTTTACACAGCTCTCTGCAGAACACTGTCTTGATAATGACATTTTAGATTTCTCCAGATGCATCATTACCTTCTGGTGGTCCCAGGGCCTCAGATAAATGAATGTACCTTCCCTCACTAATTCAGTTTATTTGTAGCATACTGCAAGGCACTTGGGCGAGTCACTTTATTTCAGTGTGCTGCCAAGCATTATTTGGGGGTATCCAGGCAAATATAGATCACACCACAGCTACCTTGGAAGCAGAGTTGTCCGTCAGCCTTACAGCAGAGGAATGTTCCCAAATTTGGATTAACCAACACTAGCTCACTAACTCCTATCAGTGGAGTGAGTTTGCCTGGAAAATTGCCATCAGATTTTTCCTGACTCCGCAGGTCACAGCCAGATTTCACCATACTAGAGATGTGTCCTGCTGGAAAGGCTGTGATACAGAAAAAGCGGCTCACACTCATGTGTTCTGGTCCTGCTCCATCCTGTCCCCCTTTCGGAAGAGGTAGGATGAGAGCTTGATGACCCTAATCCCAATTTATGGTAGACTAGCCCTTGAAGCAGATCTCCTGCTCCATCTTCCCACCATATTATAAATAAAGCCAAAATCTATTTTGCAGGAATACCCCTAGCAGCAGCCAAAAAAAAACCCCACAACAATTACAAAATTATGGCTTAAACCTGAATCCCACTGTATGACCCAGTGGGAAATTGCCATCTGGGACACTTATAAAATGGAAAAGCTCACAGCCAAACTGCAAAATCTTCTGTTCAAATGCCAAAATAGATGGAATACTTGGCTGCTATGTATCATGTACAAAAGGCCAGATATAATTCCATGAACAGGTGGACGGCACCCCTTCAAGGAGTCAGTATGTTGGGGGTTGGTATACCATTAGGCCAGTGTAGATAACGACTGAGACAGACCATGGCAAGAGTCAGCATGGGGTCTTCCTCTTCCTTATCCTGGCTGTAGGTAAGACAGCAGTTTACATGTCATTGCCCCGATCCTCAACACCCTATGCCAGCACCTTACATTACAAAGGAAGACCATGAGTATGCAATATTTGTAAGTGTAACCCTAGAAAATATAGAACAATATAGTGACTTTTATCTGCTACACTGCTGAACCATAATAATATCAAATTAAAATATTGCCCTATGGGCTTGCCATAACTGTGCCCTAACAGTGGCTGTGGGATGACAGTTTTCAAAGAGTCTTCTTAGAGACTGCGGTGCTGCCCCATCTGCACACTGCTCTGTGGGTTGAGGGAGGAGGTTGCTAGGCTCCAGGCTGAGTGGGCTATGATTTGGAGGACCTCTTCCTCCACCCAGAAGCCACCAAGACTGCCACTGTTACCTCAGAGGATGCCAGGGAGGAGGAATGGCTGGGCTGTGGTGGGCTCTGGAAGGGTTGTGGTGGTGGGACAGAGGAACATTCCTCAGCTGGTACCACTGTGGAATTCCTACATTGCTCTAGCGGGGCAGGACTGCCTGGAGGAGACACCTGTGGTAGTGACCTGGGAGGAGGTGGGGTCCTCCATAGTGGGGACCTGAAGGAAGGTGGTAGAGGACCCCAGAGGAGGAGGAGGAAGCAACGTCTGGTGGGGGACTCGGTTGTGAGGGAGATAGATTTGGGAATAGGAAAGGGGGGGGAGGAAGGTTAGATGCTTATTGGCACCACGGCTCAGAGGGATGAGCAGCACATCCTGATGATCACTAGGGCAACAGGAAGGGAGAGAGAGAGATGGATGTCATTGTCCACCTGGGGACTAATGACCTGGGAGGGGAAGGGTCTGGGATAGTGCAGGGGAATTTAGGGAGCTGGGGAGGGCTCTTAGACAGGTAACTTGCTCAGTGGCTTTCACTTAAGTGCTGCCTGTCTGCAACAGGGGAAGGGAGAGGAAGAGGGATCTCTGCACCAGGAGCTGCAACTCATGGCTGAAAGAATGGTACAGAGAGGAAGGGTTCGACTGCACTGGGGACTGGGGACCCACTTAATAATAATAAAGTTTATTTATATAGCGCAATTCAAAAATTATCAATGCGCTGTACAGTAAGACAATAAAAGCAGGATAAAAAGATAAAACACAATAAAACAAACATTAGAAGACTATACATTCAGCGATACTTCTTAAACTTAGTCCCCAAAAGCACAATGAGACAAATCATTTTTTAAAGTCATCTTACAGCTCTTGGGAGGATTACGACATATACGTCCAGGAGGGGAACCACAGTCTTCAGTGAACGGTTTAAATGTTACTTCAGTGAACATTTCAACTACCCAAGGGTGGTGGTGGAAGGAATTGAGGAGGCAGAAACTGCACCCCCCCCAGGCTGAAGTAGACAGTAAGGAGAACCCAAGAGGAGAAGAATCCCCCAAGGTACAAAGTACTAAAGGAAGCAAGATGGTAGAGACAAAGGGGAAAAGGAATGGGTGCATTAAAAAGAGAGTGGGAAAGGAGGGAGGGCAAAAAGGGAAAAAAGAGGGAACAACAGGCAAAGTGTAAACAAAATCTGGAAGGCCATATGTGCAAATGCCAGAAGTCTAGGAAACAAGATTCAGGACCTAGAGGCCATCATAGCAGACGCCAACCTGGATATTTTGACCATTACCAAGTCATGGTGCACTGAAAACCATGACTGGGATGTGGTCATACCAGGCTACACTCTGTTCAGGAAGGACCAAGTGGGAAGAAAGGGAGGGAGGGGATGTGATGCTTTATTTGAGGGAAAGCATAAAAGTGACTGAGAAACAGGGAATACAGGGGGAGGTAGAGGTACTGCGGGTCACCCTAGAGATGGAGAATGGAGCCTCCATTTGCACCAGAGTGATTTATAGACCTCCAGCACAGTCGGAGGAATTAGATAAGGTACTGGTGGAAGCCATTGGCAAGATGGCAGAAAAAATGGAGGTGCTGCTGGTGGGGAACTTCAGCCTGCCAGATGCAGCTTGGAGCCGCCCAGCAGCGACTTATCTAGAAGCAGGGAGGTCCTGGACTCTCTGCAGGGTGTTTCTCAGACAACTAGTCAGTGAACCCACTCATGATGGGGCAGTACTGGACCTGGTACTCACCAACAGGGACAGTGTTGCAGACATCATGGTGGGAGACCACCTAGGGACCAGTGATAATCGTGTGGAATGCGGTTCAATATAAGGACAGCTGCACAATCGAACCACACAAGGGCCAGGGTCCTGGACTTCAGGAGGGCAGATTTTATAAAGATGGGTGAATGCCTCAGGAATGACCTGGTGTGGGGGGGAGGTGAGTGGCCTGGGTGGGGTGAAGGAACAGTGGGTGAAGCTCAGAGGGAGCAGAGTAAAGGTAGTAAACCTCTGCATTTAGCAAGTGAGCAAAAGCAAGAGGAAAAAGAGATCTTTATGGTTCTCGAGAGAGGCGGCTGAAAAGGTAAAGGCTAAAAGGGTAGCATTCAGAAAGTATGAGGAGACACAGAGGGAGGTATATCAGGGGAAACAGAGGGAAGCAGGCAAAGCAGTAAGGAGTACAAAGGTACAAACTGAGGGGAGAATAGCCCAGGAAGGTGACGAAAGGGGACAAAACAATTTTTAGATATGTAAGTGAAAAGAGGAAGACCAGGGGGAAGGGTTGTAAGGTTAAAAAGGGACTGAGTCTATGCTGAGAAGACCAGGAAAAAGCAGGCAACCTAAACAAATACTTTTGTTCAGTGTTCACAGAGGAAGGAGAGGCGACCAAAAAGTAACAGAAGCTTGAGAGGGAGGTGGACACTAGTCCTTTTTTGGAGGAGAGAGTCCTGAAGGGACTTGCTAATCTGAAAGTGGACAAAGTAGTGGGACAAGATGGGGTGCAACCAAGAGTATCAAGGAAAAGGAAATACTTGCTGCACCGCTGACGGTTCTGTTTAACAGCTTACTGGAAATGGGAGTGGTTCTGTAGGACTGGTGGAGGACGGATGTAGTCCCACTACACGGAAGTGGTAGCAGGGAGGAGGCCTGACGTACATGGTGGGAAAGTTAATGGAATCACTGCTGAAGGAAAGGATGTAGAATATCTTGAATTCAGTGGGTTACTAGACACGAGGCAGCATGGGTTCACAGGGGGGAAGTCGTTTTGAACTAATCTGATAGATTTCTTTGACTAGGTGACAGACAATTTAGATCAGGGTGAAGCAGCCTACCTAGATTTCAGTAAGGCTTTCGACACCGTTCCACACAGGAGACTAGTAAGCAAAATGGGTAGCTTAGGAATGGCTCCAAAAGTGGCAGACTGGATAAGAAATTGGTTACGGGATAGGTGACAGAGGGTGGTGGTAAACAGAGTTCACTCTGAGAAAAGGAGGGTGACCAGGGAGGTGACTCAGGCATCAGTGCTGGGACCGGTCCTCTTTAATGTCTTTATAAGTGACATTGCAGAGGGGCTGGAAGAGAAGGTCTGCCTCTTTGCAGATGACACCAAAACCTGCAGTAGGGTGGACAGTCTGGGATGGGGGGGTGGAAAGGATGAGCAGAGACCTGAGAAAACTGGAGGAGTGGTCAGGGGTATGGCAGCTGGGTTTCAGTGCAAAAAACTGCATAATAATAACTTGGGGCACAGAAATCCAGGGGCAGAGTACAAAACTGGTGGAGTGGTATTGATGATCACCAAGTAGAAAAGAGACCTGGGGGTAATCAGATTGGATGATCTAAAGGTGGCCAGCCAGTGTGAAAAGGCAGTCGGAAGGGCTAACGGTATGCTGTTGTTCATAGGGAGGGGTATCACCAGCAGAAGGAGGGAGGTGGTGTATAGATCACTGGTAAGATCCCACCTAGAGTACTGTGTCCAGTTCTGAAGACCACATCTCCAGAAGGACATAGAGCGGAGGCGGTCCAGAGGACGGGCAACTAAAATGGTGGAGGGTCTGCATCGAAAGCTCTACAAGGACAGACTAAAGGACCTCAATATGTGCACCGTGGAAGAGAGGAAGGGGGGGGAATATGACAGAGACCTTTAAATAACTCACAGGGGTGCACAAGGTACAGGAGAGAAGTATTTTTTGGAAGAAAAAGTGCTCAAGAACATGGGGACATGCTATGAAGCTGGAGGGGGGTAAATTCAGGAGAGATGCGAGGAAGTACTTCTTCACAGAAAGAGTAGTGGATTCCTGGAAGAGCCTTCCAGTGAAGGTGGTGGGATGAATATAGTGGTGGAATTCAAAAATACATGGGATAAGCACAAGGAATCATAGTGGAAAAGGAAGTGGGTGAGGGAGAAAGAACTGTACATTTGGTTTGGTCTGTGGTAATATGTAGGTAGGGAGGAATGAGCAGACTGCATATGCCAAGCGGTTCTTATTTGCTGTCAAATTCTGTGTTTCTGTTTCTTGTAACTGTGTACTGTACTCACACTAATCATCGTACTGTATGTCTGAAGCCTTGAAAAACAATAGAACTGCAAATTTTAAAAAAAGAAAGTGGTTTTACCTGGGTTGAAGCTCATATATACAGTATATATATATATATCTTTGGGTGTGTCGGCTCCTGTAATTTCTTTTACCCATTGCTTATGGGGTGTGTTAACACCTGCAGTTTCTCCATATGGGGAGAATTCAGCCACATAATTTATAATACTGGGATACATCCCCCTGACCAGTAAAAGTATTACATATCCCTTTCCACAATGACCTCGATACCCACAGGCTAGGACGCTAACCTCCCGCAGGCCCAAAATTTCAGTTTTGGGCCTCCTTGTAGGCCTGATTTTTTTCACTGTTACAAGTCTGGAGATCATTGACTAACGTGGGGCTTACATAGTTCACAGTATGTTTACTCCAGTGCTTTCCTATTATTTTGACTCCACATGCTGCAGAAATTTGTTTTTCTCTAAGATGGACCCTCACTCTCAATGTAAATTAAAAGGGGGGGGGGCTCTGTAGTGATAAGTGGTGGGTTGTCCACTTGGCATGCTGGCGATCTGGGTTGACTGGACTAGAGGCCAGCTGGAGTGTGACAGAGTGTCTACATGAACATGCACCTAATGTTTAAGGTAGGTTGCATGGGTCCCCTCTTGTAGTGGCTCTTGTTGGAGGCTTTGATTATGTAGCTCTTGGTGGCATGGGTAGTCGAGTGCCACCGCACAATCTCCCTCTGGACACCCCTTCATACTGTTGCATGTGGGAGGTGCTAAAAGACTCGAAATGGAGCCTGGGGGGCATCACTAAGTGACTGATAAACTCTGATGTTGATCTGAATGTTAGCATTGTGATTAATTTGTCAAATGCGTCTGAACCAGAGGGCTGGCTGATCAAAGAGATGAATATTTTTTTAGTTTGAATAGTAGTAAATGGTCAACAGCATCAAAAGCTTTTTTTGAGGTTAATGGAGGTGGTGGTCACTCTGCTGCTTTTTATCGAGGTTGTTAAAAACAGTATTTAAATCTAATCAGGGCATGAGCGATACTTAAGTTGGGTTGAAATCCAAATTCCGCAGCACATAAATTAGAATGACTGGAAGGATTTAATACCATAACAATATATTATATACCTACCGTTAAAGTAATCACAAGAGAAAACTGTGGTGTGGACCTCTGTACACTTGCGGGTTTCAGAACAACAGTTCTTGCTTGACTCTTCTTGTGACTAATTTCAGCCACAGTTTAGGCGGGAAAACATCCATGCATGATTTTCTAATGTGTAACGTAATGAACACCAGGCCTCAAATTTGTGTTCTAAGATTTAAATATGTTATTAAATGTGATTGTTAGTAACGTTCAGACTGCCAGCTAAAGCTGCATATAACTGTTTCCGTTCACAATTGATATTGTTTTTACAAAACAGCTCAACGTTCTGCTCAGGAGCTTCCTCAGATTGAGAAATACAGCATCAACAGTTGTTCAGTGAATGGTGGCGATGACATGGTTGTGACTGGCTCTAATTTTCTTCCAGAATCCAAGATTATATTTGTTGAGAAGGGGCCAGGTAAGACATGTTTTTGTAACTGAAAATGTATAAGACATGAAATTACATGCTTAACACAGGAGATTTTGACTTTGATGGTTGTTGAAGCTGTACTTGCAAATTTACCATATGGTTGTTGGTTTTTGTTTTCAACGACTGGGGTGAATTACAGAATTCCAAAGCTCAAAATTCAGCAGTTGGCAGTGTGGGTAGGATGTAGAGATTGGAAACATCTCAAATTAACAAGTATTTTAGTTTTTTAGAGCAGTAATACAATAAAAAGATCTTCAGTCCTTAGCTTTTGATGTGCTCAGACACCCATCACATTCCATTATATTTTTAAGCGCAATGTTTGACATTAAAATTATCTAACATTAAAAAGCTGTAACAAAAAAGAATAAGTTTTGTACATAACTAAAGTATTATGGGCAGCAATGCTTACCCTTGGTGCACTTTTAACTCCATTATGTCCATTCCCTGTCACGTCTGCTCCCATATTGAAGTTATTGCAGCAGGTGCAAGAAGGGAGAAGTTTGCTACTTGCCACAGCCCCTGGTAGAAGCATCAGAAAAGCAAAACTATGGGGAAGTTGATTTAGTGTGGTCTCTCCTGTATGGTTTTGCATTGCCGTTTGCACTGCAAGTCTTAAAATTGTCTCAACTTTTGCTTTTTTGGTGCATTTTATATTTTTTGACTATCAGTTTTTCCTTTCTTTTTTTTTTTTTTTTAATTCACAGTTTATCCCCACCTGCTGGCCCTCCTTCCCACCAATCCTTCCAGCTCCATCACCCCGGCTTCTCTCTGTACTTACTTATCCCTGAGTCCCCCATGGCTTGCCCTTCATGGCAGGGTGGCGGGGATTCCTTCAGCCTGCTGAGGTTCGGATCCGGAGTCGGGAGGACCCTGCGTCACTGGTGTGGGACCTGCAGAGGTTGGCGATCATACTGCCAGCCAGGGTGTTTCCAGTCTTCAGTTCCCCCTCTCAATCTGCCACTCTATCCCTCCCCACGTGGATGCCGGCATTGTGACTACATCCCCAATGTGAATGTGAATTGGCACACTTAGGTGATATGCAGTGTGTCCCTCCCAGCCTGTGTCCCACACACCCATATATCTGTACATGACAGTGCTGCAGCAGGACATGGCACTCTTTCTGCTGGGAGCAGGACAGCATCTTATGAAGCTAGATCCCCCCCACCACCCCGGCTGGCTCCTGACAATCCAGGCTCATTCCTGCACCTGGGTTGCTGATATTGTGAGCAGTTGCACTACCGCTGCGCCGATGGACTGGCTTGTGTTTATCAGTTTTTGAAAATAGATTGAATAAATTACATGCACAGTGACAACACTGGCAGTCTTTGGCGTTTTGTGTGCTGCATCTTTCAGTTTGCTTGCTACTTGCTACAGGTGCTTTTTTTGCAAGAATTACTTACATAGAAACAGAATTTGATGGCAAATGAGAACTAATTGGCCCACCCATTATGCCCATTTTTTCCCCTCACCTATACTGTTACTGCAGATCCCACATGATGTCCGGCTCTTTCCCACTAAGATTCCCTTGTGCTTATCCCATGCTTGCTTGAAGCCCACCACTGTTTACGTCCTCACACCCTCCGCTGGAAGACTGTTCCAGGCAGCCACCACGCTTTTAGTGAAGAAGTACTTCCTCACATTGCTCTTGAATTTACCCTCTTCCAGTTTCATTGCATGCCCCCCTGTCCTCATGTGTCTGTTCCTCTGAAAAATACTCTTCCTTCTGTACCTCATTTACCACCGTGAGGTATTTATAGGTCTCTATCATATCCAGCCTCACTTTCCTGTCTTCCAGGGTGTATATATTGACGTCCTTTAGCATCTCCTCATAGGGCTTCTGATGTGGACCCTGCACCATTTTACGTGCCCTTCTTTGGACTGCCTCCACTCTGTCTATGTCCTTCCTAAGATGTGGTCTCCAGAACTGGACACAGTACTCTAGGTGGGGTCTCACCAGCGATCTCAACTCCTTTTTATAGTGAGTTGTTAAAAAGGACTGTCAGAAGTACAGCCAATACCTCCCTCAGTATCCTTGAGTGTACCCTGTCTGGCCCCTTAGCACTGTCCACTTTTTTGCGAGTCCTTTCAGGATTCTCTTCTCTGTAAAGGGACTTGTGTCTGTCTCCCCCTCTGCAGTGCTCCTGTGACTTTTATGTGGCCCATCCCCTTTCCTTTCCTCTGTTGTTGTGCACTTTGTAGCATGACACATGAAATGTTGAATTAACTAAAGCACTGATGAATAACTAACACTAGATTGCAGATGTCCTGCAAATTTACTAGCCCATACTAGTAAAAATCAAAGACTTGGTGGCCCAGTGATGCTTTCATCTGGGAAGATGGATGTAATGCCCCAAACCCAAGTCTAAGAACCACTGACTCAGGGTTAGAAGTGTTTTGCAGGGAGGAAGCTTTCAAGCCCAGGAGGAAAGTTTGCTTCTGTCTGAATTGTTACACCCCTTGGAGATGTCATGACATCAGAACTTAAGCCCTTATGGGCAAGTGGTGGTTGTAGTTTGGAGCATGATCTAGGGTTTAGAAGAGCATGCGCAGCTTTTGTGTGTGGTGGGGGGTCTCCTAGCTGTAAAAGACAGCTCTGGGGTCCCAACCTGTACATGAATCAGAGAGGGATACTTGCTGCAGTTGCTAAACCACAGGGTACCACTAGAAGAACAGAGGGTGATGGGGGAGAGCAGAGCTGGTCTTAGCATGCTGCGAACTGTGCATTTGCACAGGGTCCCAAGAGCAGACGGGCCCCCCAAAAACTCAGTTGCTCGGTTGGCCTCCTTTCTTCTTGGTTCTGTGTGTTCTAATTCAAGTAAAGTGCAAAAATGACACAAAGCGAATTGAAAATGAAGATACAGGGAGGCCATGGTAGGGATGAGGATGTTCCTTGGGGGCTTTGTGACTTCTAATATGGGGCCCCGGCAAGGAGGTTCGCACAGGGCCATGGGATAGATAGGGTCAGTCCTGGGGGAGAGGGTGGGACCCAGGGTCAAATTGGATGGCTAAGTAAGTGCTGTATAGAATACATATAACATTTTATGGCTTTTTTGTAGATTTAGTTGGTGATTATCAGATTGTAATCATAAATGGACATTCTAACCCCAGGAACCACTCATTACGATTAAACAAATGCAGTCAGCCTTTAGTGTTGTACTGCCATGGAGAGATGGAATGTATGCAAATGATGGAGCTCTAATTGGCTCGTGCCAGTTTCAGATTGCTGCCCCCTAGTAACGGCTGCACTCTGAGTGCTTCAGATTCTTTACTCCTCCTGTCAGTTAAGACGCCTCGGAGAGCTCTCTTTGACTTCTCTCAGAACTGAAATTAGGCGATAAATACTGTTAATTTTTTTATTATATTTCAGTTTGCTTCTATAGTATAGTTAGTTTATTTAGGTTATTTATTTGTGTTTTATTGGTTCTGCTGAACCACTGGGTTTAGAGGTTTTTTTACCTCAGAATTTGTATTTTACTTCTTTTTGTACCGGTTCCCTTTGGGTTCCATAACTTTAGTTACTTTATCTTTATTTTTTATTTATTTGCGGTTCCTTTTCCTGTCAGGAAATGAGTGGTTGTCGGTTCCCTTTTGAATTCAGGAACCAATCGCGGTTATTTTTATTTATTTGAAATTGGTTCTAGGAACCGACCGTTTGATCAAATAAAGTTTTAAATTTTAAATCTGACACCAATGTAAGAGGTTCCTAGACCAAAGAAAAAGATAGGACTGACTGTGTTTAAAACTTGCATTAGCTATGGTCGTCTGGTAGCTAAAGCTGATAAGCATACTGTCGGTATTTACTGCTTGGATCCAAAGTCACATATTTGTAAATTGTACTGTGTGTAAATAAAACCTTCTGTCCTAAAACCCTTAAGAAGAGGGCTAAATATTAGAAGAAATGGCTACCTCTGCTCCTCCTTCTAAAAACTTTGAAGATGTAACTCCCTCTGCTACTTCTTCTGCTTCTAAAAAAGGCAAGGAAAGGCCTAAAGTCAGTGGATCCAAAATCCACGTATAAAGCAGACTCTGCTAAGTCCAAAAGGCCTGTGGAACTGGCTGGTGAGTCTGTTTCAGCAAAGAAAAAACAAAAAGAAAAACATGTCGCTGCACCTCCTGCCGAGAAGTCTAAGGAGCTCTCAGCAGACAGGCCTGCCATGCCCACTGCTGAGGACATTGGTAAGGCTCTGCAGATTTTGCAGGCACTTCAGGCTGTGGTACTGGTTCTTACACCAGCCCCACCAGTTCCTGCCCAGCTACAAATGGTACAGGAACCTTTCTGTGTATATGATGTCCCAGAACTGGAAGAGGAGGAGCAGGAAAGTGAGCCTGTCGAGCCTGAGGTGTCCCCCGGACAGGAGTTTGGCTCCCCACCTAGGGGTCCAGATGATCATACTTCACCCTATTCCTTTGTGAAGCAAATGGCGGTCACCTTGAATCTACCTATTCAGGAAACTGAGGAAAAAGAGGAAGAGGCAGATTTCCTCGAGATGATGGGGTTAGCCCCCACAAAAAGTCTTCTGCTACCCATGCGTAAGTCTTTGAGGAAACAAGTACTGAAAATCCTATAAACCCCTACCACTATCCCAGGGGTTAAAAAGAAGATTGATAAGAAGTACCAACTAGATAGATCCAATGCTGCTTTCTTATTTAACTATCCCGACCATGAAGGAGTGGTACAGGCAGCAGCCTGTGATAAAGCCAGAATCCCTCCGTCTTCCCACCCTCCTGATAAGGACTCAAGAAAACTGGGTGCTATGGGAAAGAAGGGGTATCTGGCATCCTGACTGCTAGTGAGGCAGGCCAGTTAATGTATATGGTATACACCGCACAATACCAAAAGGCTTTGTGGAACACTGTACTGGCACTAAAGGATAAAATCCCAGGCGAAGTGGCAGTAGACCAGGCAGAAACTGCCAGGACAGAATTGGTTGCCACCAAAAACCAGTCCCACATGGCTGTGGATGCTAATAACACCGCAGCCAGGCTTATGGCCCTCACTGTCTCCATGAGGTGGTTTGCTTGGCTTAGGACAACAAACCTGACACAGAATACACAGACAAAGGCTATAGATTTCCCCTGTGAGGGTGATTCTGTTTTCGGGGACAAGACAGAGGCCTATGTGAAAAAAGTGAAGGAGTACAAAGCCACATACAGAAGCAATTCTGTTAAGGAGAGACGCTCCACTTCTTACAGGTCCCAGTACAGGGGAGGCAGGGGTAGGGGCTCCTACTCTAGGCCCAGGCAACAACAGACTACCAGCAATCTAGGGGCCATTTCAGCGGTAGAGGCAGAAGGACCATGAGTAAGTCGGCACAAGTGCTTCCGGTTCAGGAGGTATATTGCCTCACTTCCTTGAAGCTTGGCATATCGTCACCACAGACAAGTGGGTCTTGGAAGTAGTGAGCCAAGGACTGTCCCTAAGTTTCAAATCTCTTCCCAAACTGAGAGCCAGACATTTTGCCCCAGCAACCTCTGCAGCCAAAGCCCTTCTGGAAGTAGAGGTAGCAAACTTGTTAACCATCAGAGCAGTAGAACCTATGCCCCGCTTCAGAGGAGAAAGGGCTTCTACTCAAAAAAACTTCCTCACTCAGAAGAAAAACAGGGACTGGCGACCCATTCTGGATCTGTGACTCCTAAACAAGCATGTCTCAAAACCAAGTTCAGAATGGTCACTCTGGCCATGATCATCCCCACACTACAGAAAGGGGAATAGCTGGCATCCTTAGACCTCAAGGATGCCTACTTCCATATACCAATAAGGCCAAGCCACAGAAAGTACCTGAGCTTCAGACTCCCCTCAGATCACTATCAGTTCACAGCCATGCCCTTCAGTCTAACTTCCGCCCCCAGGACATTCAGAGTGTCTGGCTTTAGTGGTGGCACACATGAGAAGGCAGAGAGTGATGGTATTACCATAACTGGATGAGTGACTAGTCGTGGGTCAGTCCCTTCTACATGCCAACGACTCTCTGGCTCTAGCAAAGTACACATTAGAGTCCCTAGGATTTCTGATAAATGTACAAAAGTCCACACTGGAACCAGTCCAGCTTCTGAACTTCATTGGAGCGCAGTTAGACATCTACCAGGGAAAGGTCTTTCTTCCTCAGGACAGGGTGGACAGCATCTTGCAGTTAGCAGGATCATTCCAGCTGAACAGACCAAGGACAGCAAGAGAATTATTGCGGCTATTAGCTTCCACAGCAGTAGTCCCAGGATCCAGGTTTCAGATGCGGGACATACAGTTTCACTTGCGAGCTCACTTGTCCCAGAGAAGGGATTCCCTGGCCAAATTAGTGCCAGTCTAAGACGCCCTTCTGCTGGCCCTGCAGTGGTGGTATGATCCAGAAAATCTCAGGGAAGGAATCCTCTTCAAAAGGAGCATCCATCAGTGCTGCTCACCACAGATGTCTCCCTACTAGGGTGGGGTGCTCGCCTGCTGGACCTAACTGCCAGCAGAATGTGGTCACCTCAGGAATCTCTCCTACACATAAATCTCTTGGAACTCAGGGCAGTATACCTGGCTGTACAGGAGTTTGCTCCTCACTTAAAAGGAAAGGTGGTACAGGTCAGGACAGACAACACCACCACCATGTACTACGTAAACAAGCAAGGGGGATCCAGGTTCACCCCACTGTGCACTGAGGCCATGAGAGTGTGGGTCCTTGCCTACTCACTACAGGTGCCCCTGTCAGCGGTCCACCTCCTAGGAAAGCACAATATCCTGGTAGACTCTCTCAAACAGAATCAGCCAGAATCATCACGAATGGTCCCTAAATGCAGAAGTGCTCCAGTCGGTATTCAGGAGGTGGGGCACACCAGAGATAGAGCTCTTCGCCTCCACAGACAATCGCCAGCTGCCACTATTCTGTTGCAGACCCCCCAGCAGTGGCACAGTCCCAGTGGATGCCTAAACACTGGACTGGTCAGGCAGATTCCTGTACGCCTTCCCTCCTTTTCTCCTGTTGTTTAGGACTCTGATAAAATTTGGGTCACAACCAGCAACAGTGGTTCTGGTGGCACCAGATTGGGCTAGGCAGCCGTGGTACTCACTACTGCTGATTCTGTCTGCCTCATAGCGATCCACCTGCTCCAGAGACGCAATCGTCTGACATCCTCTCAGGGCAGGATCCTGTACCCCAAGCTCAGAGCCTGCGACTGAAGGCATGGCTCTTGAAAACGTAGAGTTTGCCAACTTAAACCTCTCTGAGCTCCAGGAAGCCATCCACCAAGAAAACGTATTCCTCAGAGTGGAAAAGATTTTCTGTTTGGCATGGGGCAGAGATGTTAATCCTTCTGGAGCTGGTCTCTCTGTCCTGTTGGACTATCTGACTCATCTACACTCCCTGGGCCTTAGGCCTTCCACATTGAAGGTTCATTTGGCTGCAGTTTCAGCATATGTCTCAGCTGGTAAGGATAGGTCTATGGCCTCTAACCCTGTTTTTAAGAAATTTGTCAAGGGTCTCAGCCACCTTCACCCTCCCCTCAGGGAGCCAGTTTTGGCCTGGAATCTCAATATTTGTATTGCCAAGCTCACGGAGCCCCCTTTTGAGCCCATGGCAACTGCAGACCTGAAGTATGTCACATGGAAAACGATCTTCTAGGAGCGTGGATATGTTGTTCATCCACACTGTCTGGCATTGTCCCTTTCCCCTTTAAATCTTGCCGGAAGTCTTCAAGCTGGCTCCTCCCACCCACCCCGGGTGGTAAATACCTCGGCTCCGCCCCATGACGCCAGATCTTCCTTTCCGCTGGAAGATTCAGGTTCCCTCGTGCTTTCTGCAGTGTTGAGGCCCTGGATTCGTTTCGACGATTTTCACCGCATCTTCTCGCTCTGAAACTCGTTAGAGTTTACGACTCTGATTCGGACATGGATGACAAGTCATCCCCCGGGTCTTGCCGGTGTTCTTGCGGACAGAAAATGTCGCGCAGCGATCCCCACCTCTTGTGCGTTTACTGCCTCGGTTCTATTCACGATACCTCGCAGTGCTCCATTTGCGCTTCCTTCCACCCCAACATCCTGGAAGATTGTCAGGCGCGCCTGAAGCTGGGTAGACTGGAGCTCCGTAACCCACCAGTAAAATCCAAGGAGGCCAGGTGGGCAGTTTCCGCGGCTGCGGGATCCGCCGAGCAGCTCGAGCGCATGGCGGCTTTCGAGGAAGAAGCCGCTCAAGCCTCGGCTAGTCGAAGTTTCTTCGTGCTGCTCAACCTGGGCTCTTCCTTCTCAGGATCCTTTTGGGATTTGTGCCAGTCTCTCCCTTACCAAGGGTGAGGCGCTCGGCTTGCACTCTTCCCGCTCAAGAAAAAGGATCTCAAATCTTCTGATTGAAGAAGATGCCCTGGGATCAGGAGGCGGTCAGTTCGACTGTCGAATTGCTTCCTCGGCCGCTGGGTTTTCAGACCTTCCGCCTGTACCAGGCGCAGAAGTCGGTCGGCTGATCCCGCCGAGATTATTTCGACCGATCGAGCCGTTATCACCGACTCCTGTCGATGATTCTTTGGAGAGAACGCCGATTCTCTCCTTCCCCGACGAGGAGACCCGCCCTGTGGGCCTCCCGATCGAGGGAAAAGAACCGGAGCCTCGGTTTTCACCGAGCCCAGTCTCTCCCGATCGACAAAGCCGACACCGTCGGTCTCGATCAGGGAGTAAGTCCTCTTCGGTCGATCGACCTAAAAAAGGACACAAGCACTCCTGCAAGAGGCGCCGCCACTGTTCCCCTTCCTCCTCGGACGAGGAGAGGCTTCGACGAAAAATTCATCGACGCTGCGAGGATCTCATGTGGCAGCAATTCCTGCTAGCAGGTCAGAAGCCGGCCCCCTCGGGGTCCCGGCTATCTCCTGGCCTCAGCCTCTTTGGCCGCCTCAGACACCGATTGCTCCGGTGCAGGTCTCTTCGGGGGCTCCGGTGCGTCTTCCGCCGCAACCGGTTTCAGGTTCCCCACCAATTTTGGTGGAACCTCCACCTAAGCTGCCCCTCGGAAGGATTTCCTCCAAGGAGGCACGACAGTCTTTGGGTCTGCCCCGCAGACTGTCAGTTACGGTCACCCCGATCGCCCTAGGCGTATCAAGGGGGACTTAGGTGGGCAGCCTTTATATCGGGACTCCTCTGATTCCGATAACACTGGCCTTCACTCTCTCGATGAGCTTTCCGCGTCAGGCTTGGAAGAAGGGCCTTCCTCCTTCCAGGGCATCCTCCGACTCATTTATGAATCGACGGGGATGGCCCTACAGCCTATCCAGAAAAAGGCGGAATATCCCCTTACGGATATCCTTAAGAGGGGGGATACCTGTACGGAGGCATTTCCAGTCGCCGAAGCCATTATGGGTCCGGCCTTGGAACTCTGGCAGCGTCCAGCCTCCTGCCCAGCTCCATCTGCCTGCATGGCACGCAAGTACGCGGTGCCCACAGGGTCTTTGGCGGGGTTTACTGAGCACCCCTTGGCGGAAAGCCTTGTGACTGCCTCAGTATTCAGGCGGACGGGCAGCTCAGCCGATACTGACCGCCCTCCAGACAAAGAGTCCAAACTCATGGACCACTCGGCCCGGAAGGTCTATGCTGCATCATCTTTGGGCCTTCGTCAGGCAAGCTCAGTGGTGATTATGGCACACTTCTCTCACGCCCTCTTGGGGTCGCTGGACGCAGTTCTCCCCCACCTCCCAGCTGACATGCAGACCACGGTCAAGTAGGTCAGGGACCAGGGCAGAGCTGTTGCTAAACAACAACTCCAGACTGCTCTGGACGTGGGTGATTCTTGTGCCCGTTCACTAGCTGCAGCGGTATCCACTCGCCGCAGGGCTTGGCTGAGGTTATCCTCCTTTCCCGTGGATACTCAGCACAAGCTGGCTGATGTGCCCTTCCTTGGCACCGACCTCTTCGGGTCAGGAGTGGCAGGTCATCTGCAGCGTATCGAGCAATCTAATGCCACCTTAGATGCTACATCTGCTAAGGGTTCTTCAAGTAAGAACCAGCAGAAGCGCAGGAAGAAGCCTTTTCGTCAGTCTTCCCCTGCGGTCAGACAACCACCCTTCCAGGGGGGTCAACAACAGCAGCAGGCTCAGGCTTGGCGCCCTAGGCCCAAGCAAGGTCCCCAGCAGCCACGCAAAGGAGGCCGAGGCGCTGGTCCAGGTGCCTCCTCCTCCTCTAAGCCTGCCCAGTGACGGGCCGGGGGTGTCCTCCCCCGTACCCGTCACTTCAGCTCTGGGTCCTCCCGTGGGGGGCTGGCTCCGCCACTTCATTTCCGCCTGGTCCGGTATCACCACGGACAGATGGGTCCTAGAAGTGGTCGGGCAGGGTCTGCCCTTAGAATTCGAGCAGTACCCGCCCTGCCGAGCCCATGCCCCATGAGAGGAGCGGATCTCAGTCGCCCAGTCTGTCCTCCGAGACGACATTGCGCTACTCCTCCTCAAAGAGGTGGTGGCCCGAGTGACGGATCCTCCTTCAGACCCAGACTTTGTCTCCAGGTATTTCCTGGTGCCAAAACGGACGGGGGGTTGGCGCCCCATTCTAGATCTGCACGACCTGAATCGGTATCTCGGGTCTCGCACCTTTCGGATGGTAACTCTAAATCAGATCATACCATCCCAGGAGCGAAACATGTGGTTCTGCACACTGGATCTTTAGGACGCTTTTTTCCACGTCCCTATCCGTCTCGCCTCATCAGCGGTTCCTCCGCTCAGGGTCGGCGGGACCCTGCACGAGTTCAGAGCCATGCCGTTTGGCCTGTCATCGGCCCCAAGGGTTTTCACCAAATGCATTGCAGTGGTGGCAGCCCATCTTCGGCGTCAGGGGGTTCGTATTTACCCCTACCTGGACGATTGGCTCCTAGCAGGATCCTCCCTTCAGGAGGTGGAGAGGTCCAGGGACCTGACCCTCCGAACCTGCTCACACTTGGGCCTTCTGATCAACGAGGCCAAATCGGAACCCGTACCTTCTCAGGTGATGGGCTTCATCGGGGCAGAGCTCGACTCTCATCAAGCCAGAGCTCGGCTCCCGGCGGACAGGGCGGAGGTTCTCTCCTCCTTTGCCCAATCATTTTGGTTGGGCACTCACGCCCTGCCCGGGACTTCCTGCACCTCCTGGGCTACATGGCGGCGTGCACGTCGGTGGTCCGCTGGGCCAGACTGCACATGCGCCCCCTCCAGTGGGAGCTCGCCACCCAGTGGTCTCAGCGTCAGAGTCTTTTCGACCAGCTGGTCATGGTCACCCAGAGGATGTGGGACGCTCTCCAATGGTGGACTGTCCCGAGTCATCTGCAGGAAGGGATCCCATTTGTCCGCCCCGAGCCGACGGTCGTCCTTACGACCGATGCCTCTCTCATGGGCTGGGGAGCCCACATGGGGGACCACAGAGCTCATGGGCTCTGGACCCCAGAGGAGTCCCGATGCCACATCAACCTGTTGGAGCTCAGGGCAGTCAGACTGGCTCTGTCAGCTTTCGCTCCTCAGCTCCGGGGTCAAGTGGTTCAAGTCCAGACGGACAATACCACGACCATGTACTACCTCAACAAACAGGGCGGCACGCACTCCCGTCTGCTATGCAAGGAGGCGCTCCGGATCTGGACCTTCGTTAGCCGACTGGAGGCGGATCTCCTAGCCATCCATGTGGCAGGAGTCGCGAACCAACTGGCGGATGCTCTCAGCCGCTTAGGCCAGACATCCCACGAGTGGTCTCTCCATCCAGAGGTAGCTACTACCTGTTCTCGCTGGGCAAACCATTGGTGGACCTGTTTGCCCAGGGAGAACACCAAGCTGAGGCTGTTCCATGCCCCCCTCAGCAGGGCTCGCTGCAGGGGGATGCCTTCTCGAGGCCGTGGACCCTAGGCCTCCTTTACGCCTTTCCTCCATTTCCCTTGATCCACAAGGTGTTACTCAAGGTGAGGAAGGACAAGGCGAAGGTGATCCTGGTAGCCCCAGATTGGCCACGCCAGTTCTGGTATCCAGATCTCCTCAGCCTCGGCTGCAGGAACCCGGAGCGGCTCAGTACACGCCCGGACCTGATTTTCTGAACCAGGGGAAGGTCCTTCATCCGGACCTTCAATCCCTGCACCTCACAGCCTGGTTCCTGAGCGGCTAGAGTTCCAGGCTTTGGGTCTTTCTGAGGATGTCTACACCGTGGTGGAGGCATCTCAAAAAGAATCGACCAGGAAATGTTATGCCTTCAAATGGAAGAGATTTTCCATTTGGTGTCAGAGTGAAGGTCTGGACCCATTATCCTGCTCGGTGGCTAACATTCTAGACTACCTCTGGTCTCCCTCCAAGGGTCTTAGGTCATCGACCATAGGGTGCACCTTGCAGCCTTCTCCTGCCTACAGTAGCGGGCGGTCAGCCCGGCGTTGGCTCAGGAGGCGGTGATCGGGCGCTTTTCAAAGGCCTGGATCACATATCCCCTCCGGTGCGTGAACCTCCACCTCCGTGGGATCTTTTGCTGGTTTGGCAAAGCTCATGGGCAAGCCATTCGAACCCATGCACAAGTGTGAGCTCGCACTTGTCATGGAAGACTGCCTTCCTGGTGGCTATCCGTCAGCCAGAAGGACAGGAGCTCAAGGCGCTTTCGGTGGACTCTCCTTATCTGGTCTTTCCACAGGGACAAAGTTGTCCTCGCCCCACCGAAATTCCTTCCGAAGGTGGTGTCAGAGTTTCACCTTAACCAGGTGTGGACCCTGCCAGTATATACCCTAATTACACTCGGACGCCGGTATAGGCTCCATACTCTGGACTCAGATGTCTCTCTCCTATTATAAGGAGAGAAGGCGGAAATTCGGGGAGAGGTTCGCCAGCTGTTTGTCACCTCTGCTGAAGCCGCTTCTGGCAGACCTGCAGCCAAGCGGACTATTGCGAGATGGATCACATCATGCATAGGTCTGTGCTATGAATTGGCGGGCAAGGAGCCTCCCAAAGAGGCTAAGGGCTCATTCTACCGTCATCTGGCTGCCGGTGGCTGCTTCCAGGGACATCCCTATCCAGGAAATCTGTGGGCCGCTACCTGGAAGTCAGCGAGCACCTTTATTACCCATTACCACATTGACCTAGAGTCACGTCGGGATGCTGGTTTTGGGGCCTCGGTTCTCCAATCTCTATTCCCTAAGTAGGGGGTGTGCGCCTTGCCTCCCTCCTCCCGGAGAACTGCTAGGAGTCTGCCAGACAGTGTGGATGAACAACATATCCACGCTCCTAGAAGAACAGGTTACTCACCTGTAACAGTAGTTCTAGGAGTGGTATATGTTGTTCATCCACACGCACCCACCCGACCTCCCCGGCTTTAGGCGCACAACCTGGCTTCCAGTGGGCTAGATCTGGCGTCATGGGGCGGAGCCGAGGTATTTACCACCCGGGTGGGTGGGAGGAGCCAGCTTGAAGACTTCCGGCAAGATTTAAAGGGGAAAGGGACAATGCCAGACAGTATGGATGAACAACATATACCACTCCTAGAACTACTGTTACAGGTGAGTAACCTGTTCTTCCTGGTTGCCATCACTTCAGCCGGAAGAATAAGTGAATTGCAGGCTCTGTGCACAGACCAAGACTATATATCAGTACACAGGGACAAAGTTGTGCTCAGGACCAACAGAAAATTCCTTCCTAAGGTGGACTCAGACTTTCATCTGAACCAGTCCATCACTTTACCAGTCTTCTTCACTGAGACTTCAAGCTCATCCGAGCGGAAATTACATAGCCTGGATGTCAAGAGGGATCTTAGCAACAACCTTGACAGGACCAAGGCTCATAGGCCTGAGCATACCCAAGTGTTCCTCACCTATGGGGAAGTGGATAAAGGTAAACCTGCATCAAAACGAGCCATTGCACACTGGATTGTAGCTTGCATACAGTTCTGTTTCAGTAAACTGGGTAAACAAACCCCACTCCGGACCTCGGGGCACATTTTACCAGGGGTACAGCTACATCAGTGGCAGCTGCAAGAGACATTCCACTGTTAGAAATTTGCAAAGCAGCTACATGGAAAACTGTACACACTTTTACCAAGCACTATAGTTTGGACATACAGTACAGAAGTGATGCCAGATTTGGCACAGCAGTTCTGCAGGACCTGTTCATTAAATAGGTTCTCTGCCCAACCTCCAAAGGTACTGCTTGGTAGTCTGCATTTGTTTAATCATAATGAGTGATTCTTTGGGTTAGAAGAAAACATTACTACTGTAGTAATATTGTTTCTTTTAGGGGATCACTCAGTATGATTAAAGCTCCCACCTGCCTCCCCTACCTGAACCTACTAAAAGGGAGCAATCTTAGTTTCTGCATCCCTGCTGACTTTCTAGACATGTTGTCTAAAGCTAATGTTTCAGTTCTTTAACCAGTTGGTATCTACTATTGTTTCTACTTGAGAGATTTTTAATTTTTAATGGGATGTGATTAAAATGGGGTTTAATCCATACAGTTAGATAGCTAGAGGGTTTTTACCCTGTTAGGCTACATAATGAATCTGAGCACGCAGAGTGCAGCAGTTACTAGGGGCAGCAATTTGAGGAGTTCATTTGCATACATTCCATCTGTCCGTGGCAGTTCAATACTGAAGGCTAACTGCATTTGTTTAATCATAATGAATGATCCCCTGGAAGAAACAAGATTACTACGATGAGTAAATTTCTCTTGTCAACCCCTTTGGCCTCATACCATTTAGTTAAAAAAATTGAATTGCTTATCTGCTGCAGACATTTGTTGCTGTAGCTGGTTGTTTTTATCCACTTCCTTTTTCTTGGCAAAAGTAGAAAATGGCTGTCAGGGAAATTACAGTGCCTTCAGAAAGTATTCACCCCCCTTGGATTTTGTCACATTTTGTGATGTTGCAAACTCAAATTAAAATACATTCATATAGGATTTTTTTGTTATGTATCTACACAAATTACTCTATAATGTCAAAGTGGAATGAAACTTCTGGAATTTTTTGTACCTGTAATTTAAAATAAAAACCTGAAATGTCTTTATTTGATAAGTATTCACCTTCTTTGTTATGACACTCCAAATTGAGCTCAGGTGCCTCTGATTTCCTTGAGAGATCACTCTAAAACTTGAATGGAGTCCACCTGTGGTCAGTCCAAATGGTTGACATGATTTCAGAGGAAATACACCTGTCTATATAAGGTCCCACTGTTGACAGTGCATGTCAGAGCAGAAACTCTACCATGAAGACTAAGGGGTGTCTGTAGAACTCTGTGATAGAATTGTGAGGAGGCATAGCTCTGGGGAGGGGTATAAAAACATTTCTAGGGTGTTGAAAGTTCCCAGGAGCACAGTCAAGTCCATCATTAGGAAATGGAAAGATTACGGAACCACCCAGACTCTTCCTAGAGCAGGCCGTCCTCCCAAACTGAGCAACCAGGCAAGAAGGACCTTGGTCAGGGAAGTGACCAAGAACCCAATGACCACCCTGACAGAACTACAGAGTTCCATGGCTGAGATGGGAGAATCTGTCCAGAGGACAACAATCTCTGCATCACTTCACAGATGTAGCCTCTATGGGAGAGTGGCTAGATGGAAGCCACTCCTGAGAAAAGGTCACATGATAGCATGCCTGGAGTTTGCAAGAAGGCACTTGGCAGACTCTGAGACCATGTGGCAAAAGATTCTCTGGTCTGATAAAACAAAAATTGAACACATTGGCCTGAATGCAAAGCGTTATGCCTGGCGCAAACCGAACACAGCTCAGCACCCGTGTAACACCATCCCTACCATGAAGCATGGTGGTGGCAGCATCATGTTATGGGGATGCTTTTCAGCGGCAGGGACTGGGGCACTTGTCAGGATAGAGGGAACAATGAATGGAGCCAAATACAGGCACATCCTTGAGGAGAACCTGCATCAGTCTGCAATAGACCTTGGACTGGGGCGAAGATTTACGTTCCAACAGGACAACAACCCCAAGCATACAGCCTAAGCAACACTGGAGTGGCTTCAGAACAAGAAGGTGAATGTCCTTGAGTGGCCCAGCCAAAGCCCAGACTTGAATCCCATTGAGAATCTGTGGAAAAACTTCAAGATTGCGGTTCACCGACGCTCCCCATCCAACTTGACAGAGCTTGAGCAAATCTGCAAGGAAGAATGGGCGAAAATCCCCAAATCCAGATGTGCAAAGCTGATACAGACATACCTCAGACGACTCAACGCTGTAATTGCTGTCAAAGGCGCTTCTACAAAGTATTGACTCAGTGGAGGTGAATACTTAAATAAACAAGATATTTCAGTTTTTAATGTTTCATAAATATTTGTTACACAATAAAAATATTTTTGCCCCTTTAAATTGTTGAGTATGCTGTGTGAATCAGGGGGAAAAAAATAATTTCAATGCATTACAAATTCTGGTACTAACACAACAAAATGTGACAAAATCCAAGGGGGGGTGAATACTTTCTGAAGGCACTGTATATCAACATTTCTTTAGTTTCACATACTAGCCCAGTCTCTCATGATGCAGTAGCTTCCATTCTCTATATCATAAATGTCTGGACTGTATGTGGGTGTTCTGATGTTACAGAAGGGATGCAATGATCAAGGATTGTAAACATAAACATAAACGTTTTATGTGGTAACGTTTATATGGTGGCCGGATAGTTTTTCACTTTTTTTAAGAAAAAGGATAAATGATGTCTGCTCTGATAATCTGTGTGTTACCACTGGTGTACCCAAAGGATCCATCCTAGGGCCACTGCTTTTCAGTTTTTTTCTAAACCAACTCCCCCATGCAGTAAATGACCAAGTATTGCTTTACGCAGATGATACTGTGATCTACTCGTCCCATTTAGACCCCACCATGCTTGAATGCCAGATGCAGCCCAATTTCACTACAGTAGAAAAATGGTTCCTTGACTCAGAGTTACTCCTAAATTATAAAAAAACCAAAACTATGGTATTCATCTCCACCCACAACAAACATAGGAACCACCATGTTCAAATGGTTAATAACCTTAGCTCCCCCACCTTGAAATGGTAAACCACTTTAAATACCTGGGGCTAACATTAGATACTACACTGTCCTTCTCCCGGCACATAGATCTAGTTGCTAGATCTGCTAAAGCAAAACTGGGATTACTATATCGAAACAAACACTGCTTTACTAATGAAGCCTTAAAAATCACAGTGACTAGCTCTGTGCTGTCAGTCATCAACTACGGCTTTGTGGTGTATGGTGCTGCAACTCCCATGGCTCTCAAAAGACTCAAAACCACCCTCAACAAAGCTTGTAGGCTGGTTCTGGGGGCGCCCCGACTAACCCACACGTGAGAGCTATATACCCAAATTGGGTGGCTCAACATTGACTGTCGTATCCAGTACCAACTGTGCCTGCTCGCCAAAAAATCTATTCTTGGCCTAACCCCTCCTGGAGTATGGGACCTTCTCAAACAACCATACTCATCTAGACATACCAGGGGGCAGAATGATCTAATCTTAAATGTCCCTTTCCGTAGAACCACTCAGGGCCAACAATCCTTTGAATATCGTGCCTCAGTATTGCTAAACTCCCTCTGCAAAGACTTAAAGAAGGAAACCAAACTGGGCCCTTTTAAAACTCTTCTTCGGACATCCCTAGCCCAGGCCAGCGTGTGCGACTGCGGCACCTAGCCGCTTTCCACCACCTCCTCTTAACCTTTCCTGCTCTCACTCTCTTTCCCTATCTTCCTCCCCCCCCCCACCACCTTTAATACCCTGGTTTCTCCCCTCACACCCTCCTTTTCTCCACCCCTCTTCTGCCCTGTCTTCTACACCCGGTCTCTCCCCCTCACACCCTCCTTTTTTTCCACCCCTCTCCCGTACTGCCCTCCTCTGCTCATACTCTTGTTTTCATTCCTTCCCTTCCCTCCATACCTACCTCCGCTGCAGTCCCCTGTTCCCCCTTTTCTAGCATCCCCAACTAGCAATTTCCGAGCCCTAGGTCTCCTCCCTAGGGCCAAACCCTTCGCTGTACTCTGACAAAAGAACTGTTTCTTAGGAATCATTTCTGGCTGCTTCAGGTTATTGCAATTCTGATAGTAACTGACCATTTGACTTTGTATCCTGAACTAACTGGTATTACATGTCCTACATTGTTTCATCTGTTTTGTATTTTGTCCACCCTTGTTCAACTGTTTTGTATTACTGCACCTCCTGTATTTATCATTGTATAACATGGAACCTCTATAACTGAGTCTGTGGCTCAAAGGTGCTTCCTAGATTGTAATAAATACAATAAAATAAAATAAGGATATGGAGGACTTCTGGCAAAGTCATGCTGGGGAATGGCAGCTTGAGCGAGTAGCTCTGTTCCAACACCGGCCAAAATTGCACCTGCCGTATAACATCAGGAGATTAACTTGGTTCAAATGCCATTAACGGCACAGCTAATGATGGGGGGCTCAAAAAAAGACACCTGTGGCAGCTCCAGTTGCACTGTCCTCACAGGCTCCTAGTTCCTCCTCGGTGACGTGAAGCTGAGCAGCTTTCTCAACTCTCACATTCCAGTGATTTGCACATGGATGCTGCTAAGGAAAAAATGTTAGAAGCTCTGCAGGCATTCCGGACTGAGATGAGGGATTCCCTGGCAAGTCTCAGACATGAGAGCGATACAGTTAAAAGACCACCGGGGTCTCCAAGTCACTGCTTCCTCACTGTCAGACAGGTCTGACCTTCTCCTGGCTGTACCACCACCATGTGCAGATGGAGCTTAAACTACACGACATGGAGGGAAGGGTGTGAAGGAAGATTCTCCATATATATAGATTCCCAGAGGTAGCTGAAGGCACTGAAATAACAGAATTTGTGGAGTAGCTCTTAAACTCCAGCTGCAGTTTCCACCTGAACTGGATTTGGATCTTGAGTGCATTCATAAAGTGCTGGGGCCAAAACCAGCCTGTGGAGAGAGAGGCCCCGTTCCATTAGTTAAAAATTGTTAAGATGTGCTACAAAAGGACACGTTCTCACACAAGCTGGGCAGCAAAAAAAAAGGGGGGAGTATTTCAAGAACAGCAGATATTCATTGACAATGACTTTGCACCTGCAATTTTAGCAGAAAAGGCAGGCTTATGCTTCTCATCTCCAGGCCTTAAAACAGGCCAGCATCAAATTTCAGACCCCTTCCCAGTCAGACTGAAGGTACTGTATGCAGAAGGGGACATTTTTTACCACACTTCAGAAGAAACTAAGGTGGGTGTCGAGCAGAGGTATTGCAGTCCAGTTTCCTCCACGGCTTGCCACTAGACCCAGATCTGCCTGTTGAGCAGTCAGCATTCCTGTTCAAACCAGGCCTCCAGCCGCAGATCTCTGCACAGCTTCAGCAGACAACTGGACAAAGCACTCCCAGGCTGCGTTGGCTCAAGTCCAGGCCTTTCTACAGCAAATGGAACTGCACGCTCTATAACCAGCAGGCTATCCTACAGCATCATTACAACAAGATGATATATTGCTGCTAACTACACTTATGTAGTCATTGGATTAACTTGGAGGAGCTAGCACTACTCATTACAGTTCTCCAGTGGGTGTGATGGGAGGGAACAGGGCCACTTGCCCAACTAAAGCTCTGGTCTCTGGCTGATTAGAGGGACACCTTTTGACATGTATCCAGTTTTTCACAGCCATTCAGATGGAGTTTTGGCCTGGGACAGGAGTCATGATGGTCGGCCCTTCTCAGTGCTCCGCCTTCACCAGCATCCCTTTGCCTCAGTAATTCCTAAAGCCATCAAGGGAAGAGGCAGGGGGTCCCCTGCCTGGGAGACTTACCTTGTTGGTGATCCCTTCTTGCTCACAGTAATTTCTATTAGTATACATCGCAGTCCGAGCTCATTCCTATGTCCTCTGTGTGCTGGTTAGAACATTGCCCTGTTCAGACCCTGGGTGCTTCGTGCTGAGAACTGTGATCAGTTTAGCAAGAGTAACTACTGTCTCATCATAGCATGAGCTTTTAGCCTTTTCAGCCACAAGTTGTTGGTCCTGGGTTAGAGCTGCCCTGCCCCTTGCATGCTCCCCCTTCCCTCTGGGGGATTGAAGCCCCTTTCTGGTCATCAGTTACTATTTGCTTTGGGAGATGCCTCAGCATGTTAAAGGAACCAGTGGGAACCTTCAGATTTCATATCCTGACAGTGGCACCCCTTGATCATACTGGAAGTTAGTTACTTTTCCTCTCCCTTGGCCAACAGTGGGCCACAGAACTTTGGTACTGGAAACTTATAAATGGACACATCCCAGCAACTGACTGTCTTCTTACTTGGTCGATGCACCATTAGTTGCACAGGGAACCTGGCTGCCACCAACTAGCTACTCCCAAGCAGGGCCCTACAGCTGGCTCTGCCTTGGGGATTTTTGGCTACAAGCCCCCTGTCTAGGATGAACACATACATTTGCTTATAAATAAAATAAAATGAAACCCTCTGTTAACGAGGCAGTATAGTGTTGTGGTTAAGAGCACTGAGCTGCAAACCTGGAGAACTGGGTTTGAATCCCACAGCCACCACTTGCATATTGTGAAATCATGAGCAAGTCACTGAACTTCCCTGTACTTCCAGGATGCACCTGGAAACAAGCCTTGAATCAGTCTGTCTTTCCTGGCCAAAAATGGTAAAATATATAAAATACAATACATTTGCTCATATAATTTTTCTCTCTGTTGCGTTATTCTGTGTGTTTTGGTGGAAACAATGTTGGTTTTCATTGTGTTCACTCTTCTATATTGATCCTATTACAATGTTTCTTTTAGGGGGGGTCTTGTTTCCAGATATAGCCAAATACTTATAGAGTGGAGGCAGTGGGGGGGAGTTGTGCCTTCTGGTCTTCAGTCAGGACTAACTTTTAGATTTCTAGACTTGCATATTTTTCAGTTGAACTATGATCCAGTTTACTGAGTTACTGTCGTATCATATCAGTCATGTCCATAGCCCTATAAAAAGGTGTTGAATAATGTAAATGCTGTGAAGGAAAAATGCAGAATTTTTTTTTTTTTGCAGGAGACCCACCTATCTCACAGTGAACATCTTAAATTTAGCACACAGGTCTTTACAGTGCTGGGCTCCTCTTCTCATCCTTCTGACTGAAAGCAAGGAGTCTTGGTACTGGCAAGTGGAGGTCTCCTGATACAAAACAGACCAGGTCCACTATGATAATGCTTGTTGTTATGTTTACAACCATGTTTTATGGGAGTCCGCTCACATTAGCAAATGTTTATTTAATCTGGGCTTCACTAAGGTGAAGGCTAAGTCCTTTATCAATGTCCTGCTCCCTTTCGGGCAGGGCCCACACGCATGCCAGATTAGATTGTCATTTTGCCTGAAGAAATGGTGGAGGCTGAGAGATAAAGTTTGTAAAAAAATAAATAAATAAAAATAAAAATGCAACATTCAGTGTGGTACATTGTAAAGAATCACCTCAATACAGCCTAAAATCCAAGAGAACTCTTTCAGCCACAGCACAGTTCACCTCTCTGACCATCCCATTTGGGCTGATCTTAATTTGGGAAAGCCAAATAAAACCACATCCATGAGATTCAGTTTTTCTTATCTCCATGACCCTACCTTCCTAGAGATTGTAGAATTCTGGATCCCTCAGATTTTATAGGACAATGCCACACAAGGGGTGGACTCACCACTCCTGTGGGACACTTAGTTGTCTTATTGGGGGGGGGGGGCTTGATATCATATGCAGCCCACTATAGGAAATGACGAGAAGCTAAGTTGAAACAGTTACAGGAGTCTCTCTACACCTTACAGATCCAGCTTATGCAAGGAGAACAGTCAGTTCTCCCCAGATCCAACAGATAAATAGAGTCATCCAGAGCTTTCAGAAACATAGGATTGAGCAAGCCCTCTTTTATTTAAGACCTAAGTGTTATGAAGGGGGGGGTTTGGGGAGCTTGATTACTGGTTCAACGATTACGGGTAGAAAGATCTCAAGATCTCAAGCATGTATTACTAGATTGAGGGATCCCTGCATGCATTCTTTATAACTCCCTTTCCCAAATGATCTAATTCCTCATCTGCTTGAAACTCCTCACTTTCTCAGAGGGCCAGACTGCACCTCTCTTACGTTGTGTTTCTTTGGAAGAAATTGAGTTCATACTTCGGAGCTTCCAAATGTGGAAATCTTTTTGGCCCGATAGGTACCGTACGAAATTTGTCAAAAATTTTAAGAAGCCCTCTTGACACCTCTTCTCAAAGCAGATCAGTCTGTTCAACAGGAGGGCCCCCCCATCCTGGAGGTTTGCTACCATCTTGGCCCTCCCCCAAACAGGGGAAGGACCATATCCAGTCAGCATCATGTAGACCGATTTCACTTTTAAATTGTAATTATAAACTCTTTACGGCTATCTGGGCAGCCAGACTAGACTCCCTTCTCCTGTCGATGCTGGACAGGAACCAGGCAAGCTTTGCCAGACATCGGCAGGCAAATTAAAATGAATGTGTCATGCTGCTCCTTCTTGAATATGCCTCGTATCACCCTTGTCCTCACCAGCCTTGATGCAGAGAAGGTATTCGACCAGGTCTCTTGGCCCTTTCTATGGCAGGTGCTGTTGTCCTTTGGTTTCACAGAGAAATGGGTCAGCTTATTGAAGGTGATACACCATTCACCTCAGGCTTACTCTTGAATGAGGGACACAAAAGGGCTGCCCTTTTATCTCCCCTACTTTTCACCCTGTAGATAGAATCCCTGGCCATGGCTGTTAGACATGAAACTTCCATAGACGGCCTCCCAGTTGGCAGATGAGAGTATAAAATAGCCTTATTCACTGATGCTACTTTAACTTTGCTGTCTACAGAAAGTTTCCTTCCACAAGTATGGGACCTATTGGCGCAGTTTGAATCTCTTACAGGGTTTCACTTAAATACTCTAAAGACTGAGGTTCTCCCCCTCAATTATACTCCCATCGCCAAGGATCCTGTCACTCTTCTCATTCCGTGGGACCTAGAGCACAGTAAAATACCTACAGCAGGTATCAATCTAACAAAATGCAAAGAACACTTGGAACTGCTCAGTTTGGAACGGATTACTGATGCAGTACTGCATGATTTACTGCTCTGGTCACAGAGTGCTCTTGGAGTTTTAGGTTGTATAGAGGTGATTCTTCAGAATGTACTACAGTGAATGTTGTATTTTTATTTTATTTTTTTTACACAAACTTTACCTCTCTTCCCATCTAAAGTTTATTTACAGTCTTGGTATAAATACATATCCTCATTTATAAGGGGGTGGGGGCAGCCCCAAGAGTTAAATGTTCTATATTACAGCTACCCAGTGAAAAAGGAGGCATGAACCTCCCCAGCCTGTATTAACATTCCACTTCCTTTCATTTATGGATAGTTTGTACCTAGAGTGTAAAGACATGAACCTCCCCAGCCTGTATTAACATTCCACTTCCTTTCATTTATGGATAGTTTGTACCTGGAGTATAAAGACATACAGTACAATCCCTACTGGAGAAATATTGACTTCATCATTAATGACCTTTACCCTATTGAAAAATGTCTGAATGCTGCTTCTTCAGGGTATCTCCCGTTCTCATATTTCATGACTTATACTCAGGTGACCCTCAGGGTCTGGCGCAGAGCCTTACAGGGCTTTAGGGCACCGGCATTATAGTGCTGGGACACCACAGTGCCGATTTCTGGATTCGCTGCCCCCTTCCCGAGTTAGAATAATTATTAAGGGGAAATGCGGGGGACACAAACCCCCGCAAAAAGAGAGGTTGGCGAAACTGGCAGTTGGTGCTGTGATGACCGGGTGCACTACCACCGGCGCCGTGACATGGTGGATCTGGCACAGAGTACTACAGACCTCAGCTGTAACATCTGTTTGGTTGTGATTCACGGCCTTGTCCAATATCAGGGAGTGCCCCTGAACATATTAAATACATCCTTATCCCATTGGAGTCACCAGGGTGTGACTTGCTTGCATTAACTACTGGACAGTCATGGTGTTATCCCCTTTAATGTCCTGCAACAGACCTATTCTCTTCCAACCACTGACCATTTTCAGTACCTGTAACTCCGCACCTTCCTAACCCTATACTTTTGATAACCAACTGCCGATTCCAGAAAAGCTCTTACAGTTTTTTTGCTATCTTGTCCGGGGCACAAAAGGGAAATATTTGGCAGTACCTCTCTGGGAACTTATATCGAAGGCTGCTGGATATTGGTACAGTATCTACAGGGCATTTTCTTTCAAAATGGAATGCTGACTTGAGAACCAACCATTCAGTGGCAGCATGGTTAAATGTGCATTGCACTCCTTTAAGGTTACATCAGCCCCCTATCTCGGGGAGTTTTCTTGGAAATGCAGAGCACTATTTTTCCGAACTCCTGCAGTACAGACTATGTTATTAAGCCTCCATTGGGTGCAAATGTTGTAGGGGATGTGGCACCGTGGACACTGATCAGATCCACATCTTTTGGGAGTGTTCCCATTTGAAAACCTTTTGGGATTAAGTTGGTTAGGGCTTAGAGGACATTTTTGGAGTCAGCAGTTTAGTGTCCCCCTCTCTGGTTTTACTCACAGTGTCAGACCTCATGCACTGACTAAGGGGTAAAACTTTTAAAGCGCATCTTTCTCGGTGCACTGCAAAATAAGCAGGAGGCTCCCTTACCTCAATGGGAGTTCCTCTGAAGCAGTTGTAAAATGTTATGTTTACCCCCACTAAGGAAGGGAAGGGAAGGAATCGTATTTTGCCACTGAGAGGACTAGACAATCGATCCCTTCCAGTTCCTGATTTCCGACACTATCCCTGCGCTCTGTTTTGTGATGTCATCATATGATTAGCATGGGGACATGCCCCATGCAAGTCTATGGAGCGTCATTTTAAAAGTTATTTTCACAATTTTAACCCAACTTTTAGTAAACATTGATGCCTAAATACTGGCTCCGATTTGTACTAAAAATCCTGAAAATAACTTTTAAAATGATGCTCTATAGACTTGCATGGAGCATGTCCCTGTGCTAATCATGTAATGACATCACAAAACGTCAGCATACGGGGACAGCATCGGAAATCAGGAAGTGGAAGGAATCGAGCAGCTAGCCCCGTCGGGGGCAAAATACGATCCCTTTCCTTCCTTAGGGGGTAAACATAACATTGTACAACTGCTACGGAGTAACTACCATTCAGGTAAGGCAGCCTCCTGTTTATTCAACTGGCTAAGTAACATCTGTGGGAAAGGTGCTCTTTAAGTTGCTCCATATTCTTACAGTTATTGCAAACAAGGTCATAACGTGACTGTGGTTAAGTGACAAGATCAGTACCAAGGAAATGTATTGATTGATTATATTTAATGACAAACAGTGTTCAGTGGTACGCAACAAGCTTTTGACCAACTGTGGCAAAGGTGGACAATTTATTATATGGACAAAGACTCTTCTTTTGTACCTTAGGCCAGACGGGTCTTGCCCCAACCTATATACCAGATACTAATGGTGATTTTGTTTTTGCGAATAATACTTTCTTTATTTTAGATTGGGCAAGTACACTAAAAAGTACATACCATACAGGTTAATGAATACAGTTTGTGGATTTTACTTAAATGTTATTACTTCTAACAGAAGGTATCCTAAATTGAGTTGATATAATTGGATTTGATTCATTAAATAAATATAATTTAAGAGCTGACATACAGTTTTGTTAATAATATTATTTATGGCATTATCCCTACAACAACGTTAGCCAAAGAAATCTTGAGTCCATTCGGCCGTAGGTTTTTTAGTCCAGGACTGTTCACGTACTGTAAAAAAAATTATCATACAGAAAAGATAAGAATAGTCGCTTCCAGTCCCAAACTGGAACGATGTCCGTATCATCTGGGTTTTCCAATTTCTAAGGATCAGTCTCTTTTTTCTGGTATGTTATTTGCTGCAAAGAAAAACAGTCCTGATTATTCATGTGACTTCTATTAATATCTTCTAAGATAACCTTTAGTGGCTCTAATTCCAATTCATAAGTGCACTATTTTTTTATGATGTTATATGACCAGAACATATGAACAAAGTTGGCCTTATCCTTTTTGTAATGCCAACGGGTGTCATCTTTAAGTTTGGCCTTGTGCAGTTTGTATGGAGTATAGCAGGCCCTGTTTAAAATCTTATACTGAATGGACTTATCTCTAGATGCCTAAAAAAGGCTCACTTATTCAAGAGATTGTTCCACTGTATTTCTGTTAGGCTGATATTGATCTCCGACCACTTATTTTGAACTTTTTCAAACAATTTAATTGTGTTATTGTTTAATTTTGCTAGTAAGTAGGCGAACAGACCTTTACACCCCCTTTTATACAGAGTATGTATTTCTTTCTCGGTTACCTTTGCCTTATACCCATTTGGGGCCCTGTCCCACTTTGTGTAGTCCTTATTAAAACAGCTATTCAGTTGTAAATATCTATAAAAAAAAACAAAAAAACACTTTGAGGGCGTCTATATCACCTTCTGCAGTCAGCCCACTCCAGAGGAACATTATTCACTATAATATCCACCCATCTTGTTATGCCCTTCATCCACAAGATCTGAAAATATATGGTTTTCCCATTAATCTTAATGTTTGGATTTTTCCGAAGTCCGTTGGACAGATACATGCTGGACTCCAGTTTGGTTTTATACTTAATACTAAGGTAATACTTAAGATGTGCTAGTATTTTGTATTATATTACTCTTGCAATCTTTATATTTACCTGGTGCAATTAAGCAGAGTATCTTCCAACACATGACCCTCCTGTTTATCAAAAGCTAATGCTAAAGTGTATTTTACTAAATATGTTATGTAGCAGTTTTTGGGGTCAGGGCAAGCAAAGCCCTCCTCCTTCCTGGACAGACTTAACTTAGGTATTCCAAGTGATTCATGCTTTCTTACCATTCCATATAAAATCTCTAAATATCTTCGTCAGTTTTTAAATCACATTTCAGGGACTTCCGAAAGAATTGTCTGTAAGATATATGAAATACTAGGAATAGCAACCCTTTTTAAGATTTCGATTTTTTCCTATAAAGACAGTGGGAGGCTTTGCCAGCTCTGAACCTTTGAAGCAATTTCTTCTAGTAGTTGCAAATGTCTGAATTTAAAGAAGTTCTCAATTTTGTATGTTAGTTTAATACCCAGATGTGACTTGTAATCTGTTTTTTCCAGTAGCACTGAAAACTGTCTGTAACTAAGCTGGCCTGGTGGTGCTGAGGGTTGAGACACTGGATGCCACACCTCATGCTATGCCGGCGATCCGGGTTTGGGAACGACCTCGGGTCATCACGATGCCAGGGTGGGGGGGAAGGCGAGGAGCAGGATCGAGCATGCCGATGGGTAGCTCTCCTCTCTCCCGGTGGGTTGGCACCCCGTAGTTCCCTCCACCAACTGGAGATAAAGTGGGTAGCATAGGCGGAGAGGGGCGGCAAATAGTTACGGGAAGTGAAAGGGGCTGAGCTAGCCTGCAGTGGTGCATGCATATCTCCCACACGCTTGGCGTGTGCTGGGGCCTCGAGGGGGTCAGGGGAGAAAACCTGTAAAAATACCTATGTGTCCCCGTCACCAGTTGGCGGGAGGAGGTGACAGGGACCAAACAGCTATATGAACAAAAAAAAAACTTGTCTGTATCTCTGTAAGAGAATACATGTTGAAAGTTACAATCGCTTATTCAGTTTTGTTAATTGTGTATCCGGATACCTTCGAAAATATATTTATTTCTTTTAGACTATTAAGTGGATCATCTGATAACATCAGGATGTCACCTGCATAAGCTTGTAGTTTGGTTTTGGTACCCATATGAATTCCCTTGATATTCTTCTTGGATCTGATTTCTATCACTGAGACTTCTAGTGCCAGAACAAATGGTGTTGGTGAGAGAGGGCAGCCCTGCCTGACTCCCCGAAATAATTCAAAACTGTCAGTAAATTTGCCATTTCTTTTTTTCTTTGATTTAGGGGAGTAATACAGGGCTCCTAGCCAACCAATTATTCATCAAGAAATCCCCATTTCTTCAGGATAAAAAATAACCTGTTCCACTCTACCATATTAAAGGCCTTAGAGGCATCCAAACCTAATTAGTACAGTTTCTGTTTTACTTTTTTGCAGACACTTGTTAATATATTGCACCTTATGTAAACCAGCATGTTATCTGTCTAGCAGGAATAAATCCTTTCTGATTCTGATGTGTTATTCTTTATAGATATGGTAAAATTATGTTATTTAAAATCTTAGCAAATATTTTGTATTCATTGGTTAAGTATTGCAATTTGTCTACAGCTTTCAGTTTTCCTATGATTCTTCCCTGGTTTTGATATAAGGGATATGAAGGCAGATTTAAATGAATCCAAGTTTTTATTTTGTGTTTCAGTACCCTGAAAGAGCATCTCAAGAAGGGGAGTTTCTTCCATGTCGTCATAGAATTCAGTGGTGAAGCCATCATCTTCTGGCAATTTTCATTTTGCCATACTGTAGCTTTTATTGTGTGTCTTGTGATTGGTACAACTGATGGACCTTTTTCTCCCTCTGAAAAAGCTCCAGTATTGAAATATTTAGTATAAATATTCCATCTTTTCAGCTGGAGGGGTACCTTGGGAACTGTACAGTTCTCTGAAAAAGTTGATGAAGCGATCTGCAACTGCATCTGATTTAGTATGTAAAATGTTATTTTTGTTGAATACTGAAATTATTTCTGATTTTTTCATTTTTTGTAGTCTTTTTGCTAAAACATTTCATGACATTTCACTATTTAAATGCCATTTTTACTGTAATGTAGCCAACTATTTTTAATGTTGTGTTCATTTGTATTATTGATCAGTTTTTGAAGGCTTTCATATTCTGCTTGTATTGCTTTATCTCCTGCTCTCAGTTTATTTCACAATTCTTGGAGAGCATTCTCCATTTCTTCTCTAATTGATTTTCTTTTCGTATTGTGCCATGATGCTTCAGAAATCATAATTCCTCTAAGAATAGCTTTAAGGCATCCCGTGATTGAAATATTCATTACTCTCTATATTACTGAACATAATAAATTTGCAGATTGCTTCATTCAACCTGTCTTTAAACTGTTGATTTTTTTAAGAGATTATTACTGAGTTTCCATAAACCCCCTATCCTTTCTGCACGTCCTTCCCAGAGACATGAAAACGTGACTGGGTTATGGTCTGAAATATATCAAGCTTCACTACTGGTGTGGTGACATGAACTGTCTAAAATAAAGGGTCTTGATAAAGAAATACAGTCTAACCTTGAACTTACTGCCATACTTGTTGGGAGTAATGTGTAAACTGACAGGTTCCCCTGTTGAATTCCCTCGGGATATTTACTAAGTCCTTATTTGTAACAAAGTCATTCAGAATTCTGGACTTATATTTGTCCCATCCCTTACCAGGGCCTGAGTTGTCCAGATTGATATCTAACAGACAGTTCATGTCTCACCCCAGAACTATTTTATTAGCAAAGCAAAAAGTGGTATTGTTCAAAAGGTGCATATAAGGTATGGTAGAACGCTGTTAACCTTAGGAAATCATCATTTCCTAAGGTTGTTAACCTATCAATGTGACGTAGCAATGTTATTAACCTATCGATGCTCGTCACATGATGGATTAACAACAGCGATCGATCTCTCTATATGTCTGCGCCTTTTTACTAGCGGCGAACCGACGGATGAATGCAGTGGTTAGGGAAGGACTGAACGGCTGCGGCAGTGACTATTTGTCAAAAAGTAAGCAGCCGTTTTACTTTTTACGTGGGACCATACACTATAAAAAATAATGTATGGTCCCTCTATCGGCAATCGGTCACTGTTAACCGTCTCGAGGTTGCCATGGCGACGTAAACCTCTCTAGCTTCGCTCTGGAAGTTTACACAGTCGCCTTGGCAACTCTCGACAGTTAACAGACCGGTTACCGATAGAGGACCATACATTATCCTCTATATAGAGAACCAAAGACACGGAGTGTTATTACCCATAAGGGCTTTCACTTAAACTGTTTCAAGGCTTGAAATATAGCAGGAAGGATCTTGGACATGTATTCTCAATCCTAGCATTTCCTTCTGGAAATGCTGTGCCACTCTGCCACAGCTCACAATATGGCCACACGGCAGAGTGACAGCAGAGAGCACTTACCTGACTCTCTGGTCAGGGGTGGGGAGCAGTGTGAAAAAAACGTTCGAGAAGAGCTGACATACTCAAGACCATCAGCGTGCTTTGGAAACAGGCACTTGGGACAGCTGGGGATTCTTTTCCGGGAGCAAGAGACCCATGTGACTGTAAGGTGCCACGTTGATTGGCTAACCGCGGCCTCTTCTCACTACAGAGTGCGATCTGACTCAGTAGTCAGTTGATAGAGAGTGAGGATCTCTGTCAGCTTGCTCTGCATTTCTATTGCTCGGGCACATATTTGTCAGTTTAGACTTTAGAAAAGGACACTTTCTTTTGTGGAAAATCTTTTATTAACAATTTTAAAAATAAAAGGTTGAATCTAAATGCAACTGCAAACAGGTTTGAGTGCTGTAGCAAACAGATCTCTGCATGCTCCGTCAGGCTTACAAAGAAGATCTTAATGAAAAAAAATCTATTGGGTAACACATACTAACTACCAGTTTGCAGGGGGAAGTGATCTCAGTGTGACTGCAGTGTGGTGGGAGAAGCCACCTGCCTGCACAGTCAGGGCAGACACTATTTCACTCAGACTGTTAAAAAACTAAATAAATCAGTGCTGCAGTCTGCAGTTTAGTTTTAACTTATTTAGGAACAAATTCCAAAGACTAAATTTGGAGACAAATACTGGATGCACATTCACTTCATGGAGGGAGGGGGGTATCATGGCAATCTTAGTCTGACTGCAGTGTAGGGAAAAATGACCATCCTGCCTTCACAGTCAGGGTGGGCACTACAGATTTCATACTTAAAAAAAAAAAAAGTGTTCCTGAACCATTCTAAGTGTATTTTAAAAAAAAAAATGTTCTTTCTTTCTATGTGGGAATGTAACATTTGCCCTGGAAGTTTAAAATAATGTTCTTGATTTCTGTGTACCCATCTGAACTTCACTGTATTGCACACCTCTGATTTTACACCAAACCCAGACCTCCCCTCCCTACCCTTGTGATGCCACTTGTCACCTCCGGGCATCAAACCTGCCCTTATTTGGCCCACTTGCATTGGTGAGAGCCAGTAACCCCCCCCCCCCCAATTTGGCGTCCAGTATTCTGAAGAAAAGTAGCAGACAATAAATTTACCTCCCTTATATTTTAAACATTTAAGCCTTAACAGCTTTGATTTTCTTTCTTATCTATTTTACTGTCCGAACTCATTTACTTCTCACTTCCCTCCCATGTTTTCATTTTCCAATCCCAGAAAACTTCACATTAGCCCAACTCCCATGTCTCTTCCTCCCCACAACAGGCATTGTCCCCCATTCGTGCCAGTGCAAAAACATAGTACGTGGTCATCTCCTAATAGTATTCAAGCAAATATTGTTGGTAGTCTGATTTTTAGGTCTGCATCCGCTGCCTCCTTATTATCATATACCGGTACTAGAATTTGTCCATCCAGAAGGACTTTTAGTCTGCCTGGAAAAATTATTGTGGCTTTTATCTTTTCGTTCCATAAAGTCTGCTGGATGTTTGAATACGGGTTTCTTGTCTTCCATAATTCTTTTGAAAAATCCTAACATAATACAATTTTACTGTCCAAATGTGTAAAGTTCTTGTTTTGAGAAATTTCCTGTATATGTTTTCTTTTATCATCACTACGTAACAGTTTCACTGTCACAGATCTGGGTTCATTTTTGTTTTCTGTAGGTGTTCTTTGCCCAGTCTAATGAACTCTATTTCTGGACCTTCTGTATCTTAAGATTTCTGACACTATTTTGGGTAGCGGCATTTTGGATGTGCTTTCTTCTAGCCCTATTTTCCATGTCAACTGGTATGTCGGCAATTGCTGATACTTGAATTTTTAGGTTTTTTTTTTTTCAGTTCACCCTGGTTCGCCAGGCAGAGACATGCATTAATTTTCTAACGATGACTGTCTTCCATTCAGTTCTGTACATTTCTGTAACATTGTATCTACTTTTTCTTCCATTTTATTTACTGCTTGCTGAATTCTTTGAACAGTCAGAGGTACTTCCTTCATTTTATCTAGATTTTTTTGCATTTGTGACGTCTTTGCCAACATTTATATTGCTCTGGGGGGGGGGCTGATCCTCCTCTTCAACCTCAGAGCTATCAGATTCATATGTTCCCCCCCGTACTCTCTTCACTTTTCCCTTCTGTTTCCACATTAGTATTACTGTATGAGGCCATTTCATCTATTATTTCTTTCTCCACTTAACGTGGGGTTTTCCTGTTGCTTATCAGCTTATCTACTGTCAGCCCCAGTACTCTTCCTGGGCTTTGATTTGCTGTCTTTCTTTTTATCTTGTGGTTCAGGTGGAATTCTGGGAGCCATCTTGGACCAGATGTCTGTTTTTTTTGTCTTTTGAAATTTAATTTCGACCCAATTTGTTTAGGTTGCTTACTGGCATTTGCTCTAGTTAAGCACGTTTTCTTTCTTGTAGTGCTGGGTTTGTTGCAACTTCCTTCCTTTCTTTAGCTTGTTTGTTTTCTCAGCTTTTTTCTTTGAGATTTTCAGAATTTTAATCAATCTTTTATCTCCATTTCAATCAGAAATCCATTTTTGTTTAATTCTTCTAATAACTCGGGGGACAATTTCTGCATTTGAGTTCAGATATAGATCTCTTTGATTTTCTGTAAGACTTGTCATGTGGGGGCGGGGTAATATCCCTTCCAGAACTTACTCTCTACGAGCTATTACAGGTAGAAGCTTGGAAAGTTCCCAGGGTGAAAACCAAATATGGGCGAATGTGTTTTGACCATATTGCAACAACTGTTTGGAATTCCCTTCCTCCTAAATTACATAACGTGCCTACTTACCCCAGTTTTAAGTCAACATTTTTGGAATTGTATCCTTTTTTTGTGTAATTTCATTAATCTTACCAATATTTTGTATATGTTTTCTGTATTTAACTTGCTTGTATGTACTGTATGTATGTATGTATGTAGCATTTTCGATATATGATGTTTTACAAACAGGACAGCCCTGAAAACAGGCTTTGCCCTAGTGCTATGTCCTGTCTAAATGTAAATGTAACCCCCCTGCAAATGGGGGTTCCCAAAAGACTTCCAGGAGCTTGCTTGAATGCTCCAAGCCTGAATGGTGTTTGGCATTTAAGCCATTTATCAGTGAGTGTTTTTAGAACCTCTGGTACTGTCTCTTTAAGAGCTGTCTGCTTGCAGACATAATTAGTTTGTATGGGGGACTGTGTGTTTCTTTGATTGAGTACCACTCAAGCTGCTGCCAATTCACTTCATTTTGCAGTCACTAGGTGCAAAGGGAACCTATCTGACAGATGTAACTGTTTGCCAGAAATTATTTAGAGTAATAATGAAATTACAGTTTGTCTAACCTGCTTTCTTTGCAGTCAGAACTGTGTCTGCTAGTTCCCCATTCTGGTTTTGAACTGCTGAACTGGACCAATCAGTGTGGGTAAGCTAGCTCTAAAATGGTGCCTTGGACGAATCAGAACTTGGACTCATAATCTGAGCCAGCCACAAGAGGATTGTATGGGCAGTGACTCTGGGAGATGTAGTTTAGACTTCAGCACCTTTTGGACCAACAGCAGCAGTCTATTGTGAGTGACAGCCAATCCAGTCAAGAACTGGGAGGAACTCAAAGGAAGTGCCGGTTTTGTCGGTTGGAGTTTCAGTTGAGCTTTGGCAGTGAAGAAGTAAGAGGCCCTGTGCTTTTTCAGTGTGCAGTTTTAGTCAAAAAAGCGTGTGTAAGGCCCAGAGTTCGGTCTGCAGCTTGTGTAACAGCTTGTTAGGACTGAATCCGTCCTGTGAAAAGAATCAAAGGATCTCTGAAGAGTAGAAACCAGGCTCACCCTGTAGAAGACTGGAGGAATTGCTGAAAAGTGCATGGGTCTGTCAGGAACTGAATCTGCTGTGTGTTCTCCGGGTATTGTGCAGTAATTGCGATCGGGATACAGATGCAGCCTGCCTGGTATAGTGCTTTCTTTTATATGGATGTGTGAAGAGGTTTGTGTACCTCAAGTGAGCCCTGCTGACATTGAAGGACCCTATCTTATTTGGAGGTCGTGAGTACTAATTCAGGGTCGCTCCCTGTTGAATTGCCACATTAAATCCAAATGGAATTACTGTACTGCTGACTGTTTAATTCTCCTTTTCTCTGTGTGAAAGGGCCCCTACCAGCTGCCATGGTTTGGACTAGCCACTAGGGCTTGGGTACCCAGGGACAGTAACTGATAGGGATAGGCCTGTGCACAGAGCCATAGGTAGATTATTAGAGTGATAAGCTAATTAACCTGATTTCCCCCTGTCCTTGTTATATCCCCCTAAATAAATCAGAGCTGCTTGTTTCAGCAAAGTTATACTGCCTGAGGTATTTGTCTATGTTAAAGTACTGTACTGTGATTGTTGCACTGTATCTCATTCTAGGAGGTCCCAGTGCCGGAACCAGACCTGGGGGTAAGTGTATACTGTGAAGGTAATTCTGATATATTGTGTGGGCCACTAGTGGGAAGAAAGGGGGGTTGCAGTGTCCCAGAGGGCTGTGACCAAGTTAGTTTAACTATTGCAAACCCTGACCTCTGGGTGGAGGCACCTGCCATTGGATCCAGGCCCCTCAACCTGTTAGTGGCAAATCAGGCAGGGGTAGTAGCCCCTGGGATAGCGCCATCTAGGGGTTACATAAATAAACTTAAACTTGAACATTTAGAAGATGGAAGAGACTATTCGCCTGGAAAGGCAGGACCAGAGTTTATCTTTAATTTTTCTTGTTTTATCTTAATTAGGTGGCTTCTGTAATCACTTACAGCATAATGCGGCATAGGAAGGTAGCTACATATAGCTTAGGGGAGGTATTGCTGGTGGGGGACTTCAGTCTGCCAGATGTGGATTGGTGCCTCCCAGCTGCAGCAACAACTAAAAGCAGGGAAATCCTATACTCCCTCCAGGGGGCATTCCTCAGGCAACTAGTTAAAGAACCCACTCTGGGTGGGGGGGTGCTATACTGGACCTGGTACTATCAAACGGCGACAGTGTCGATGAGGTCTCAGTGGGGAGCCACCTGGAGACCAATGATCATCATGTGGTGTGGTTCAGTATATGAACTGGGCCAGAATCATACCACGCCAAAACAAGGGTCCTAGACTTAAGGAAGTCCGATTTCAAGAAAATGGGAGAGTGCCTCAGGGAAGCCCTAGCAGGAATAGGAGGAATGGGTGGGGTAGAGGAACAGTGGGCAAAAATAAAGAAGGCCATAGAGAAGGCAACAAACCTATGTGTCAGGCAGGTTAAAAAGGGCAAGAGAGAAAAGAAACAGATATGGTTTTCCAGGGAGGTAGCAGAGAAAGTAAAGGCAAAGAAGTTAGCATTCAAAAGGTATATGTTAACACAGAAGGAAGAGGATAGGGAGGGTTATCAGGAAAAGCAAAAGGAGGCAGGGAAAGCAGTCAGAAGAGCAAAGGCACAGATGGAAGAGAACATTGCCAAGTTAGTAAAACGGGGGATAAAACATTCTTTAGGTATATAAGCGAAAAAAGGAAGAGCAAGGCAGTAAGACTACAAGGGGAAGGAGGGGATTGTGTGGAAGAAGACCAGAAGAAAGCTGACATACTGAAAAAAATACCACCAACAGCTTAATCTGGTTCAAGGTCAGTTGGCATTCATCTGTATCCCCCTCCCCCGGGTCGTGCCTGAAAATAGGCAGGATTTGTCTAGTGCACTTACCCGGTCAACAAAAACTAAATAAAAATTAAATGAAGTATTTTTGTTCTGTATTAACAAGTGAAGGGGTAGGGGAAGGACCATAGATAGATAGGGGATAGAGGGATCAAAAGAAGAGAGGTGGACATTAGCCCTTTTATGGAGGCGAGAGCCCACAGGGAACTAGTGCAGCTGAAAGTAGATAAGGCAGTGGGGCCAGATGGGGTTCACCCTAGGATTCTGATGGAACTAAAGCAGGAACTGACTGGACCTCTGACGGCTCTGTTCAATCTTTCAGTGGATGCGGGCAGGTTCTGGGGAACTGGAGGAGGGTAAATGTGGTCCCAATACACAAAAGTGGGAATAGCGAGGAGCCAGGAAACTACAGACCCATAAGCCTGACTTCAGTGGTGGGCAAGGTTAAGGAAACACTGCTAAAAGAAAGGACAGGAGAATACCTTGAGACCAGTGGATTACAGGATCTGAGGCAGCATGGGTTCACAGGAGGGAGATCTTGCCCCAACAGACCTGATCAAGTTCATCAGCTGGGTAACCAGGGAAGTGGATTGAGGAGTAGCAGTGGATGTGGCCTACCTGGATTTCAGTAAGGCCTTCAACACCGTTCCACACAGAAGGCTGGTAGACAAGCTAGGCAGCCTGGGAGTGGATTCAGAGGTGATGAAATGAGTACGTAGTTGGCTAAGTGATAGGAGTCAGAGGGTGGTGGTAAATGGAGTTCACTCAGAAGAAGGCACAGTGACCAGCGGGATGCCACAGGGGTCAGATCTTCCTGGACATAAGTCTCCACCACTCATTCACACTATTGGGTATAGCGCCGGAGGCACTAGGACCCATCGGGAGCAAACTTTTTGCTGGAGGGTCGGCGCCAGAGATGGCGCCGCGAGGCACAGCGCCGCGAACCCTAGCTCGCGCGGCAATGACTATCTCGGCGTAGACCCTCCAACCGCCTCAGTTCCTTTTTTCCCCACGTCGAAAAGGCCCAGTGACGACGACGCCGCCTGTCGGGAGTCAAACTTCAAACTGCAGCATAGTTTTCAGTGTTTATTATTTTTATAGTATTATCAAGATACAGTATCGCTTAAGTTATTCTTATTTTTAAATTAAAACGATAAAGAAGTCTCGGCCTACTTTGACGGGAGTCGACCATGAGCAGGTCAGGTGACGGTAGGGAGACTTCGTATGAAAGCTGTTCAGTCAGTCAGGCTGGGTCCGGTCCGCCGCCTTCTCCGGAAGGGGGGTCTGACAACAGGCAGTCTAGTGCCCGGGGGGATGGGCGGTCCCCGCGGAAGCATAAAGCCAAACGGTCGCATTCTCGGCATCGTTCGGCCTCGAGCTCTTCTTCTACCCACAGGTCTAAAAAGAGAAGGCATCACTCGAGGTCGCCCTCTGATACGTCTGCGCGTAGGCGTTCGGTTATCGGGGCTAGTTGCTGGTCTCCTCCTTTGGAGTCGCCGGCAGTGGCTTCTGATGGCCGACACCTTCGACATCGGAGTCCTACCCCGCCCGCAGGTAGGTCTTCAGATGAGCAGTTTCATCAGTGGGCCGCTCTTTTGGAGCAGTGGGCTCAGAGGTTGGTTCGGCTACCTGGCTAGGTCGCTTGTGGGCTCTCGGGCTCTCTGGGCGACGGGCTAGGGCAGTTGGACTTTCCTGGTCGCGCGGCACCTTCTTGGTGCTGTCGACTCCGATGTAGTGTTTCCCCGTCACATGGCTGCGGTGCAGGGCCACACCGATGCCCTTATCTCCTGTCTCCTTTCCTTCAAAGCCTGTTTTTGGTCTCTCGGAGTTCCTTGAGAGCCGTCTGGCCTCCCTGGCGCAGTCCTCAGCCTCGCCTGCAGCGCCAGCCCAGCGTCTTCTCGCGCCACCTGCTGTGCACGTCTTGACCCGCAGCGCCGTCTCTTGATGCTGTGCTGTGCCGCGAGTGCCACCCCGGCGCCGTGCGGTTCCTCGGCGTTGTTCTTGGCGCTATGCGCCTCCTTGGTGCCGGGGCTCTCAGGGACTTCCTTTTGTCTCTTTCCTCCTTCCTCTTCTAGCTTTCATCCTTTCCTGTCCATACAGTCCCTCCTGGACTGTCAGGAGATGACGTTGAGCTGACCCAGACCTTGGTTGGGTGATGAAGTGGGCAAAACAGGATCTTTTATTGCTACAGAGCCTGTGGTGAGGACCTGTCCTTTAAGTCTCTGTTGAAGAATCTGAGCTCCCTCTTTCTTTCCAGACTACAGACATCGATCCTGGGAAGCTGTTAAGACTCCAATATCTTCATGCTTTGGAGATCCCTCTAGTTTGACTCCTCGATTCAACATTCCTTGAGGCGCTGTCTCAAATGGTATGGAATAATCCTGCTCTTACCCCTTGGTGGTTAAATCCATTGATAGGAAATACTCAGCTCCCAAGGATCGTCCTATCTTGGCATCCCAAGCCTTTGGATCCTATTGTAGTCCTGGCAGAAAATGACAGGTAGTTCTTCCTCAAACTACTACAGCTGAACCTATCAACAAAGAGTCTCGTAAGATAGATACATTAGGTAAGAGAGTCTTTGCGTCCACTCTAAGTATCGTATTGACCAGTTACCAGGGTTATTTTTCCCAGTATGAGTATATCCTGTGGCATTCTATCAACAAATGGTTGAAGCTCTTCCGGACTCGGACTCAAAGCCAGAGCTCCTTCAAACCATTACCAGAGGTATTGAATCTAATAACCAGCAGGTCAAAGCAGCCATGGATGCTTTCGACACTGCTTCTCGTTCAGCAGCTGCTGGTATTTGTACTCGCCATCACTCCTGGCTGCGTACTCCGGGTTTCACGAATGATGCGCAACAGCAGGTGATGGCGTTGCCCTTTGACGGCTCTTATCTTTTCGGTCCTCAGGTAGAGCAAGCTCTAGAAGCTACACAAAAGACTAGGTCAGCCGTTAAGCTGGCTCATCCCCCTCCTGCCCCTTCTTGAGGGCATGTCAGTAGACGGCAATTTCATAATCGTCAGTCCTTTCGGGGCAGAGGCAGAGGAAGTTTCCATAAGAACCAACCTGCCCAACCTCAAAAGAAGGCGCAACAGAAAGCGCAAGGGCCCAAAGCGCCCAGCGCTCCTTATGAGTTGCGGCCCAAGTCCCATCTCAACTGCCCGAGGTGGACTTTTCCTCTCCGGTGGGAGGTCGTCTGATGCACTTCTACAGCCAGTGGAAGTCCATAACCTCAGACAAATGGGTCCTTCAGATAATTTTCGAGGGGTATTCTCTCAATTTTCTGGAGACCCCTCCGGATTGTCCTCCCAAACGACAGCCCAGGCTGTCAACCCTTCAGTCAGACCTTCTCGCCGCAGAGATTCAGGGCCTTCTGAACAACAGGGCAGTAGAAGTGGTGCCTCTGCATCAGCGAAACACGGGGTTCTACTCCCACTACTTTCTGGTTCCAAAGAAATCCGGGGGAATGCGCCCCATTCTAGACCTCAGAAAGCTAAACAAATTTCTCCCCAAGGAGAAATTCAAAATGATTTCTCTGGGAACCCTGTTACCCTTGCTTCATCAACATGACTGGCTAGCCTCCCTGGACATGCAGGATGCTTACCAGCACATTCCTATTCACCCAAGGCATCACAAATTCCTGAGGTTTGTGGCTCTGGGTCAACACTGTCAGTTCAGAGTCCTGCCCTTTGGGCTATCCTCGGCGCCGCGAGTCTTTACAAAGTGTTGTGCAGTTCTCGCAGCGCATCTCAGGAAACTCGGTATCCAGGTGTTTCCCTACCTGGACGACTGGCTCCTAGCAAGCCCTTCCAGACAAGGGACTCTGGACGCCGTACAGATGGCCTCTCGCCTTCTTACGTCCACGGGAGTTCTGCTGAACCTCGAAAAGTCTCAGTTGCAGCCCTCCCAGAGACTCCTTTTCATAGGGACTCTTCCGGACACCTCTTGTGCGAAGGCTTTCCTTCCAGAGGACAGAAGGAATGATATCCTTCAGATGGCTCGTTACATTGGAGAGAACAGATCAGTTACAGCTCTCTCGATGCAACGTATGTTAGGCCTCATGGCATCCTCTGTGTTCACTGTACCCCTAGCACGGATGCACATGAGAACCACTCAATGGATGCTCAGTGGTCTCCAACCACTCACCCGCAGTCTTATCCCTTCAAGGTGACAGAACCCTTACAGAGGTCCCTCACCTGGTGGTCTCAGGAGAGCAATCTCCTGGAGGGATTTCCCTTTGCTCCTCTGGATCATCAGATTTCCATTACCACGGACGCATCGCTAATGGGGCGGGGAGCTCACTGTTGTGCTCTCCACACTCAAGGGGTGTGGACTCAACTCGAGTCCCAGCTTCACATAAATGTCCTAGAGATGAGAGCCGTCCTTTATGCGGTCCGAGCGTTGAAGGACATTCTCTGTCACAAGACCATCCTCCTTCAAACGGACAACAAAGCAGTGATGTACTACATCAACAAGTAGGGCGGTGCTCACTCTTACTCCTTATGCAGGGAAGCGATGAGGGTGTGGGAATGGTGCTTGGAACACAAAGCTCTAATTCAAGCGGTTTACCTGCCAGGTGTACAAAGCGACTTGGCAGACCGTCTCAGCAGAACAGAAGCAGATCCTCACGGTGGTCTCGACTCAGTCATAGTTCAGTCACTATTGAAGAGTGGGGAACTCCAGACCTGGACCTTTTTACATCCCCACTCAACGCAAAACTGCCTCTCTTCTGCTCCAGAATTCCAGGGCCTGGCATTTTCTGTCAGGATGCGTTCAGGCTGCAGTGGACAAAACGCTTTCTGTACGCCTTTCCGCCCCTTCCTCTAATTCAGATAGTACTCCTCAACTTCGAGTCTCAGGAGACCAAGATGATTCTCATTGCTCCCTTTTGGCCTCAACAACTCTGGTTTCCACTACTCAACAATATGTTGGCAGTTCCTCCGAGACCACTCCCCTTGCAGGTGAACCTGTTGACTCAGGGTCCGGTGGTCCATCCCAACCTGAGATCGCTTCACCTTCACGCTTGGCTCCTGAAGAGGTAGAAGTGAACCGGTTCAACGTCTCTCGAAGAGTTTCAGACATTCTTCTGGCTGCTCAGAAGCCAGCCACTGGAAAACTTACACATCTAAGTGGAAGCGTTTTTCGCTCTGGTGTGCAAAGTCCTCTTTGAATCCCTTTTCCTGTCCACCAGACAAGGTTTTAGAGTACCTTTTGGACCGCTCAAATTCAGGTCTTCAGTACTCTACAGTCAAAGTTCACCTTAGTGCCATTTCAGCGTATCATGAGCCGGTCTCTTCTTTTTCTCTGGCTCAGTTACCTATGGTTAAGAGATTTCTTAAAGGAATTCTGCATACCAGACCTCCTATAAGACATCCAGTTGCAGCCTGGGACATTAACCTTGTGCTAGACATGCTCACTCGGAAACCTTTCGAACCTTTGGCTACCTGTGAGCTAAAATTTCTCACCTGGAAGACTGCCTTCCTAGTGGCCATTACCTCAGCCCGTAGGGTCTCTGAGATGCATGCCCTGGTCACAGACCCTCCGTATACTGTGTTCCATAAGGACAAAGTAGTTCTTCGTACTCATCCTAAATTTCTTCCCAAGGTTGTGTCAGAATTCCACCTAAACCAACCTTTGGTCCTTCCCTCTCTTCGAACTTCCAAAATGAAGGAGAACGTTCTTCATTCTCTGGATGTTAAGAGGGCTTTGCGTTCTATCTCGATAGAACCAGAATTTTCGCAAGGCCCAACAACTTTTCGCTTCCTTCAGTGAGACCGGCTGGGTCAACCTGTCGCTATCAGATGTATCTCATCATGGCTAGTGGCATGTCTTGACACTGCTATTCCATGGCACAGGTTAAATTGGAAGGTAGGGTTACGCTCACTCTACCAGGCCCGGTCGCGGCATCCCTAGCGGAAGTCCATGCGATGCCTGTTGCAGACTTCGCAATGCGCCACCTGGAGCTCAGTGCATACTTCGTTAAGCATTATGCACTGGATGTTCATGCCAGGCGACATTCCACCTTGGCAGAACTATCCTTAATGGACTCTGTCCTAGAAAGCGTGAGCTCTTGGTCTATCTGCCGCCCTCTCGGGGATTATTAGCTCAGTACTCTCCCAATAGTGTGAATGAGTGGTGGAGACTTATGTCCAGGAAGATATGAAATTACGCATCCTACCGTGAATTCTTGATCTTCTTGGACGGTCTCCACCACTCATTCACACGCCCACCCTCCATCCCCGAGCTCACCACTGTGTTGGTCTTCACTCCTCAAATCTTTAGGCCGTGAAGACTTCTTTGTCTGACCCTTCTTACGGGTCGCCGGACTATCTTATGTCTGGGCCTAAAGTTAGGTTATCTTTAGTTTAGTTGTGCTGCACCTCCTTGGTAAAAGGTACTGAGGCGGTTGGAGAGTCGGCCGCCCGAGATGGTCATTGCCGCTGTGACTGGGCGCCAGCAGCGTAGATCCTGGTGGCACCATCTCTGGCGCCGACCCTCCAGCAAAAAGTTTGCTCCCGATGGGTCCTAGTGCCTCCGCGCTATACCCAATAGTGTGAATGAGTGGTGGAGACTCGTCCAAGAAGATCAAGAATTACGGTAGGTACGTAATTTTCATTTCTGGACTAGTCCTCTTCAGTGTCTTTATTAGCGACAAAGCAGAGGGGCTGGAAGGGAAGGTATGCCTGTTCGCAGGTAACAAAAAATCTGCAACAGAGTGGATACATGGGGGGGGGGGAGTCGAGGGGTGATCTGAGAAAACTGGAAGATTGGTCAAGAGTATGGACACTAGGCTTCAGTGCCAAAAACTGTAAAATCATGCACATGGGGCACAAAAAACCCAAGGGCAACGTACCAAATGGGAAGGAGGGGTGATGACAACCACGAAACAGGGGAGACCTAGTGGTCATCATATCTGATTACCTGAAGGTAGCAAAGCCATGTGATAAAACAGTGGGAAAGGCTAGTAAAATGCTGGGGTGCATAGAGAGGGGTATCACCAGCAGAAAGAAGGAGGTAGTGTTACCCCTGTATGAAGCAGTGGTGAGGCCCCACCTGGAGTACTGTGTCCAGTAGTAGAGGCTCCATCTCTGTAAAGACATAGATCAGGTGGAGGCAGTACAGAGGAGGGCAACCAAGATGATGCATGGCCTGCATCAGAAGTATTATGAGGAAAGACTAAGGGAATTAAATATGTACTCTCTGGAGGAAAGAAGGGAAACGAGAGGCATGACTGAAATGTTCAGATATCTCAAGGGTGTAAACAAGGTTAGGGGGATGGCATATTCCATAGAAAAAAGAAGCCAAAAGACAAGGGGGCATGATATGAGGCGGGGGGGGCTCAGAGGGGAACGTGAGGAAGTACTTCTTCACAGAAAGGGTGGTGGACACCTGGAACAGCCTACTAGCAGAGGTGCTGGATACAAAACCAGTAACAGGGTTCAAGCATACATGGGATGGACACATGGGGACCATAGTAAAAGCACTAGGCAGGGGGAAGGCCATAGATCGTGTAGGGTCTGCGGTAGCACACTAGATAGGGATTTTAGGGCACATTAGGTGGGCCAAGAGGTCCTTTTCTGCCAACAGCTTCTATGTTTCTATATTTAATCTGATTGCTTCAGGTCCATTTTTATGGGGGAGGCTTTTTGATACTAATTAATGTACTTCAAATAAAATATACGTACATTACTGCAACCAGTTTCTTGTGCCTCAGAAGTGCTACCTCGCTTTCTTGCTGCATTACTTGTGGCTGTCCCCACCGTCTCTAAACCAGAGACTACTGGGGGCATATGATGCTGGAAACCGGAACTTTAGTATTCTCAGCCTTCTTCTCCTTCTCATGTCTTGTTCGTGAGATGTCAGTGAGGTGACTGTCACTGTTAGTATTTTAGTTTAGGCAAGGCAAATGGCAAGAAAAATTGTATTTATATACCACTCTATTCAAAGACTCAGAGTGCTTTACAGAAAATACATAGAAAAACTCCAGAGATCTAAAATCATCAATAAAATAGCACTATAAACTTTTTTAGTTCAGCTTTTACCTCCGATTTTTTCCAGGTGACTCCACCCTCTTTAAATCTTCTACCAAACTCTTGAGAAAAAGTAGCTTTTTTTACATAGATACATAGAAAGTGTCGGCAGAAAAAGACCCCTTGTTCCATCCAGTCTGCCGTTGTTACTTTGTATTTATTTTCTTGCTGCAGATCCTGTTAGATCTGTGTTCTTACTTCCACCTGTTCCTGACTCCACAAGTCCCCTGTGGCTATCCCATGCATGTTTGAATGTCTCAACTGTGTTTACACCTACCACTTCCTCTGGTACCTTGTTCCAGGATTCTACCACTCTTTGAAGAAATATTTCCTCACATTACCTGAGCCCCCCCCTCCCCCCTTCCAGTCTCGTATCATGTCCTCTTGTTCTTGGGCTTTTCCTTTTCTGTAGACAGCTACCATCCTTTACTCCGTTTGTTCCCTTGACATATTTGAATGCCTCTATCATGTCCCCACTCTCTATTCTAACCTCCAGTGAGTACATATTTGATTCCCTCAGCCTCTCCTCATAGTTTTTCTGTTGCATGCCCTGGACCATCTTGGTAGCCCTCCTCTGCACTCTCTCCATATGTTTAATGTCCTTCCTGAGATGAGGTCTCAAAACTGGACACAGTACTCGAGGTGAGGCTCACCAGTGATCTATACAGGGGTAATATCACCTCTCTCATTCTACTTGTAATACTCCTCCCTATGCAACCCAGCATCCAGTTTGCTTTTCCTACTGTCCTTCCACACTGACTTGCCACCTTTAAAGTCATCAGTTGTGATGACCCCCAGATCCCTTTCCTGATTAGATGTTGCAACCTGCTCTTCTCCCAGTTGGTATGTTGCCCTTGGGTTCTTGTGCCTTATATGTGTAATTTTACACTTTTTGGCATTGAATCCCAGCTGCCATGCCATTGACCATTCCTCTAGTCTTTTTAGGTCCTTTTTCATTTTATCTGCTCCCTCTGGAGTGTCAGCCTTGTTGCAGATGTTCATGTCATCTGGAAACAGGCATTCCTTCCCTTCCAGCCCCTCTGCTATGACGCGGATAAATCATTGAACAGTAAAGTCCCTAGAATTGGCCCCTGTGGCACCCCACTTGTCACCCTCCCCACTTTAGATCCTGCCCCATTTACCACTACACTCTGGCTCCTGTCCCTCAGCCAGTTTTGCACTCACATTACCACTTTTGCCCCCACCCCAAAACTACTCAGTTTAATTATTAATCTCCTCTGTGGAACGGTGTCAAAGGCCTTCCTGTAGTCCAGGTAGGCCACGCCCACTGCCCTCCCCCCCAATACACAACCCTTGTAACCCAATCGAAGAACTCAATCAAGTTTTTAGTGGCTTTCCTGGTGGTATCGTGAGATTAAATTATCAAAAGGCAGTCCAGTGTGTGGATCTTTAAAGGCTTCCCTTTACTATTGCCTTTCCACTTTCTCAGCTTAGGCAATTACTGTTTCTTTGGTCTCCCTTGGGCTCTCTGCTTAGTATTTTCTTTTTCCTGTGACCCCTATTTAAACTGTGGACCAGGGTAAGCTGTGGCTTCTTGGACGGCCATTGCTTCTTTATAAAATAGTTTGTGACTGAAACTGTAAGCATCCTTATTCTGACTGGACTGACTGCCACAGTCTCCATGTGCAGTATTAGCTACAATTTTAATTAGCCACCAGGTTTAAATTAGCGTAGTGAGAGAATCCTTGTTGAGGGTAGGTGAATCTTCTCAACTTTCATTCCATTGTTTTTTTCTTCCATATTCTGCAAGAATAATTTTAAAATGTAACTTGTGTGAATAGCATTTGGCTGATTTTATGTTGCTTTGAAACGCCGACCAGCTGGCCTTTGCTGCCTAACCCTCAGGAATGCACTGTGTAGTTCTGCTTAACACCGAGCCCCTTTGTCCCCATGTATGCCACTAATGGTGATAGTAACAGCTAATCCATTCCACCAGTGGAACTTCTCTCTATATACTGTATGAACTATAGACAAGACATTCAGTGTGCATTTTGTCCAAGTCTGACATTGTTTGGTTCTATTTTCATTCTTTTTAACTATGTCTAGACAGTGGTATGTCTTTTGAAAAATGCATTAGAAAATAAATTATTTAAAAAAGCAAACTGATACAAAACAACCAGCCACATCAGCAAATGATATATAGATGGTGAGCAATAATAAAATGTGGTTTCAAAGCCTACGATGGTTAACCACGTTAATTTAAATCATAACATAGAGAGCAGCCAGCATTTCCAGGAGCCCTTAATATTTAAAGAAAATTCAGCTAATGTTTCACACTAATTACATATTTCTCATCCCCATTATTCATCATTGAGTATAGTTGCATGAAGGTATGACGTGTTCCTTAAGAATTTATCTACATTAGTTATTTAGTCATTTCCCACGGCAGCAAATTGTGATGTCACAGCAGAAGATTGTGACTTCCGCTGTGACAGATGAACTCTAAGGAAAGAAGATCCTGCATTTGTGCAACTTTTCCTTAATATGTCAGTGGGAGTAGAAATCTATAGAAGATGATTTTCCAAAATTTCCTTTGAGGGAGCATCAGATTGGCTAGGAAGATTTTAGTTTGCCTAAATAAAGGATTGGCCAATAACATTATTACTCTGACTGTTAAATAAAGGGTCATCCAATCCAATACAATCTTTTATAAAGTCTGTAGCCTGTTCTGTACTGATTCTTACAATATTCGGGAGAATACTATGGGCATATCATGACTGGTAAACTGCTATGGCTTGGGACCTTTATTAACTAAGGGCTGGCAGTATAGTCTAGAGGTTAGAGTAATGAGCTGTGGATGAGCTTGGTACATCCAGCAGACTTGAGTTTCATTCCCACAACCTCCACTTTTATTTAGTTGTTTGTTTACTTATTTGTTAATTTATTTAAAAGTTTGGTAACCAGGAAAGGCACACTGAGCTGAGGCTCGTTTCTAGGCGTGAGATGGGGGGAGGGGGAGAGGGAAGAAGTCAGGCAGGAAGTTACAAACAACGAGAAGAGCAATGACAACAGTTACCAAGGGTGAAAGCTCAGTTGATAATTTAAACATTTAAAACCGGGACTGTACACAGGTTGCTCACACTTATACAAGGGTAGGCAGCATAAGAAAACTGAGTTAGGGTGAGATGAACCTTCCTGTAAAGCTGTGTTTACATGGCAGTAGCACTGCAGTTATAAAACAGCAACAGCATGGTCCCGACCACTTGCCACCCGTGATCTGTCTGTCTACATGGCCCCTCTCTGTACCGCTGCAATCTGTGCTGGTGTGGGACCATGCATCAGGGGGGAGCCAGACATTTGTTGGCTGATGGACGACTTGCTGTGGTGCAGGCAGTCCGCAGTGCCATTAAACCGCTATGAGCCACTCAGTCCTTTTGGTGCTCCCAACGCCAGAGAAATCTGGGGCGTCTTAGCGAGCTTACCCGATTGAGTACGTGTCCACAGAGTCACATTTGCACTGGAGCAACCTGAGCGCACGGGGTAACACCAGTGCAAATGTGACCGTGTGAACAAGGCTTAAGAGAGAGCAGAGGAAGGAGTGAGAGGAACAAAACAAAAATAAGATAGGCTCTTCTGCTGAGATGTGAGAAATGGAGACAGAGGAGGGAGGCAGTATAGTGCAGTGGTATAAGGCTCTGAGCTGCAAATCTGGAGACCTGGGTTTGAATCCCACAGCCCCCACTTGCACACTGTGTGATCCTGAGCAAGTCACTTAACTTCCCTGTGCTCCCAGGTCGCACCTGTAAACAAGCTTTCAGCTTAGCGTGCTACTCCTGGTTAAACAATTAGAAATTGACTGATGTCAATCCAAAAATGATTCCAGATTTAGTCGGGAGGGGTGACAGGAACATGTTAGGGGAATGGTGAGCCTTTTTTGGGATAGCAAGGAGGGGGCTAGGTGAAGAGTAGAGGGGAGCAGGTTCCAAAGGGAGGGGAGCCGGCATGAGAAAGCAGCTTGATCACTTGCATACTGTGCGACTCTGAGCAAGTCCATTAACCTCCCCAGTGCTCTTTGGTGCCCCTGAAAATGAACAGTGTGCCTAGTGGGCCATACCCCGTTGCCAGAGAATAAATCCTAACAAACAAAAAAAAGTGTTTTTGAGAATACATACATCACTGAGGCATTTCTGTGTTCTGGCACAGGTAAAAAGCAACTGAAGGTACTGACTGACTGATTTCTTCTCATGTTATGACAACTGTCATAAATCTTCTGGCTTTTATATAGTTTGTCAGTAATTTGCACCCTTTTGACTTTCAAGTGCGTCTGTTAGACATATTAGGTCAGTTTCCAGATGCACAATACAGGATGTTTAAAGTGTGGTAACTGGCATATGACTTGTGGGCTGCACAACGGAATTATGCACAAACAAGGGGTCCCAACTGACACTGATTAAATTAATTTCCCTCCTTTTCCTGTTGGGAAAGCCGGAGTTTCCTCACCATTTCAGCAAGAAACATATTTTTCCTGTTTTTATTAGAAATGCAACGGTAGTGAGCATAAAAGTTACATTTAAAAACATATATATTGATGTGATGAATTAGGTGTAACCTGGATGGTGTTAGTCACTGTATAAACTAGAAAGAAAAAGGCATGGTTCTTTTCAGAAAACCACCAGTATATTCCAAAGGCATTTCATTGCATTTTTGAAACTTTAAGTAATACTGTATTAGAAATATCTTTTAGTAATATCTTGACTAATTATCATTTTTTTCATAAAAAATATGAGCATATCCTTTAATTTAAAGTGTAATTTTTATAATTTGACTATTATATATACTCAAGTTTCGAATAAAAATAATTTGTGTACTTAAAAACCTTTAGATTTATTTTTCAGTGTTGAATAGCTTGGACTTCTAGCATTTATGGTTATAGAGATATTGTCCTCCAAAGTTACAGATGTAGTGTCAAAGTGTTTTAAATATGTGGAACTGTAGGTTTTTTGTTTTAGTCAAGGTTTTTATTCTCATGGCCAGATGTCCACCTTAGGTTCTTGCCTGGTGATCACACTCAGCCTGGACAAACCAGTACTATGGCCTCCACAGTCTTCCCTATGACAGAGTCGTCTGGGAGGTCCATCTTCTGCTGTTAGACTACAGTGTGATGAAGAGCAGTAAAGAGTGCTAACACCATCATACTGGTGACTGCGGATTTGATCCATATTGTTCCGACACCCCTTGTGTCACTTACAGCCAGTTATAGACCACACACTCACGCAGCGTGCCCTCTGTGGGAAGGCAGACTCAGTGACCATCCGCTGGTCTCTGCCAGGGCAGACTGCAGTGCCTTACCTCTCCAGGCTGGGACATACGGCCACAGGTAGTGCTCTCCCCAGCTGGCTGCCTAATAACCAGCTTCCCAGATCCTCTCCTGAACCTGGATCTTTGGCATTACCACTGGGCAAGTGGGCAGCTTATGTCAGTGTACTGTAACATAGTAGTTTCAGGTTGGAATAGAATCTAGGGCCATCTTGTCTGCCCCCGCTTCATAGGCAGGGATGAAATAAGTGTGCTGTTGAAATACATACCAGTTTATAGGGGTTCTCTACCCATGCTGCTATGCAGGGTACCCAGTGATTCTCTTGGTAAGCAGAAATTTTCCAGGCTTACTTTAACTGCCTCTACTGTCTTTATACTGTCTCTGCCGGCATAGGCTGTTCTATAGGTTCACCACCCTCTAGTAGAAAAAGTACTTCTTTAACATTACTTCTGAAATTTATACCCTTCCACTTCAGGGCATGTCCTGTTGCGTGACACTAGATCAAGTATCTCCAACTGTTCAGGCTTGTGATACCCTTTAGTATGCAGAAGACTGAGATCGTGTCCCCGCTAAGCCTTCTTTTCTCCAGGGTGAACACATTAAGGACCTCAGCCTCTCCTCAATATATATTGTCTCCCGTACCGCTGATCATTTTAGTGGCCCTACATTGCACACTCTTGACTGCCTCAGTGTCTGTTTTGTATTGAGGTAACTAGAACTGCACGTACTGCTTCAGGTGGGGCCTGGCAAGGGCATTGTAAAGTGAAATTACTTCCCTTACTCTGTTGGTCCACCCACCTTCTGATGCACCCTGGCATTCTGCTGATGTTCTTGATAGTGACTGTACATTGCTTATCATTCTTCAGCCCCTTGTCTGTTATGACCTCATGCCCTTTTGCTCCTCAACCACAGACTGTGCAGGTCCTACTTCCTTTCCAAGTGTAGCACCTCATGTTTGGCTACATTGAATCTAAAGGTACAGGAGTATCACCCAGCTTGTTCGGGTCCTCATGAAATTTGTTCCCATCCTCAAGGGAGTCAATTACCCTGGTCAGTTTAGTGTCATCAATGAACTAGGAGGCAGTATAGTGCAATGGTTTAGGGCTGTGAGCTGCAAACCTGGAGATCTGGCTTTGAATCCCACAGGCCCCACTTGCATACTGTGTGACCCTGAGCAAGTCACTTGCACCTAGAAACAAGCTTCGGCTTAGTGTGCCTTTCCTGGTTAAACAATTCCCCTTTCCCCCTTACACAGCTTGCTGGAGACCCCAGCTTCCAGATTGTTGATGGGAATGTTGAAGGGCAGTGGCCACAGCATCGATCCCTGAGCAACACCATTGATTACTGCTTTCCACTCTGAGTAGCGTTTTAACGATAATCATCAGTACTGTCCATGGGAACCATTTTCAAAGTTGGCTGTATGTGCCATGCCCATATTAACAGTGCACATGAGATAGCGCACGACTGGCCTGGAGGTCATATTCAGACATGCAGCATGCTCTGACTGGTGCATGCTGCCTGTCTGAATATACAGCATGGGCTGTGGTAGCTCTGTGCACAGTGACTGCATGCAGTGCTAACACAGCCCCATGCAGGATAGTTCCTTACAGTGGCAAATAGTGATGGCAAGAACAGATGTGATCAAAGAGCAACATTACCTCTGAATCACTAAGGAGATTATTGAATTGTTCTCACAATGAGATGCTGCTTGAGCCAGATTTAAGAAGACCTTATCCCTCAGTGACCAACAGTATTACAGAAAACTTCACAATCTTAACTAAATCTGCAGTAATTAAAGCAAAAGTGTACTATTACCACCACTACTGGGAGGAAAACAAACATTCTGGTCAGGGGCTAAAAACCTATTTGAAATGGGTCTTCAAGAGCAAATGCTTTAACACCCACTGTACTAACCTCCACATCTGTACCGAGCTCCAGAACTGCTTGGTATCATCCATGGTTGGTCTTATCAAGCAGCCCATAGCCCGACTCTCATGACTTGACAAACTAGCTTCCAACACATCATTACGTGAAAGGTCCTCAAAGCACTAAAAGGTCTCAGCCCAAACAAGAGTGCTGGCGCACAGACTCCCTTGACCCAAATCTTCTTTACCTTGTGACGCATCATATCTGTGCTCCAGTTGCCATGATGTTAGAAACTTCTCCCTCATATTGGTTAGGACACATACTGTCTGGAAATGTGCCAGAGTTGTGGCCCCGCACAATGGAGGGGCTAGACCAGATTTGAATCAATGTAGTCTCATTTCAGTTCTTCTTGCCCTCATCAAGTTTCTTGAAAAGTGCGTTCACTCACAGCTGACTGAACATCTCGGTCTGCACAGTCTGCTGTCTCCCAATCAATTTGGCTTCAGAAAGGGGCATTTTACCATATCTGCATTGCTCAAATTCACCAGTAATCTCCACATAGCCATGGACAGTTTTCTCCTCACTGGGTGTGGACCTCTCCAAGGCCTTCAGCCTTTGCTTTTGCAGTACTTTTGCTCAAGACCCTGAGTCTCAGCCAAGCAACTATCAAATGGTTTGAAAACTACCTGTGTAACTAAACCCAGCTAGTGTCCATACAATTCAGACTTTGCTGTCATATATCTTGTAGTTCTCCAATGCTCAGTCCTTGGCCCTGTACTATTTTCCATTTTTGTTCATGACTTCTTGAAGCACAGTGGGGGATGTTATCTACATAGGTATACATATCACACCGTACTTTAGTACAGTGCAGTGACAGTGTCCAAGGTTCATTCAGTACTCCAATTGGATTTTAATACAGTCTCCTCCTGGTTCATGAACAACTGCTTGATTCTTATTGACCAAAACTAAGATTATGGAGAAGGCCGCCCGATGGCCCAGTGGGTAGTACTGCATGTGCCAGTACTGGCAACCGGCCTCAGGAGTGAACTCTGGAAGATGACTGGGTGATCTGTGTGCTGAGGAGGTGCTGCTGCTGTGTGGCAGCACTCCCAACTGGAGAGGGATGGCATTGGGTTCCACCAGGCTAGTAACCCCTGTAGCGTGCCAAGGAGCTTGCCTCATTGGTCTGACGAGGCATAGCCCAATGTCTGGGGGAAGGGAGCAGAGTTTAAGGGTGAAAAAACAGAAATACCCTTCAGGTAGGATGATGCTTTCCAGACCACCAGAGACCCTGCACCACAGACTGGGCCCTGGCTTCCAAGTCTGGATCGGGAAAAGGTGCGAGAGCGGACCTCCCTCCCCCTGGCCCTGCTGGGGGGGGGGGGGATAATGCATGGAGGATTGTCAGAAGCAAGGTAAGTCAAAGAGATGGCGGGTGACAGACTGGATGGGCAGACGAGCCAGAGGGGGCTGATGGAGAGAAGTGGACATAAAGTGCCTACAGAAAAATAAAACTAAGTCTGTGGTGTTTGGTTCCCAGAACGTGCTAACTTTTGTTAACCTGCTCCACTTGCAGTCATAACATCAGATGTCAGTGCTGTTGAGAAGGTCAGTGTATTCAGATATCTAGAAATCTGGCTTGATGTTTTACTTGCATACAGTAGGCACTTTGGTCACATCTTAACAGCTGTAGTGCCCAAGCTCAGCTTTCTCTACATGTCTAAAAGGCTGCCACATTGCCAATCTGAGATTATAATATGGCTATAAAAAATCCAATAATCTGATTGGCTAAGGAGCTGGGAACCCAGTGCTGATATACCATGATGACAGCACTGGAAGAAGGTCCAGTAGCCTCTTCACAATAAAATCAATAGTACCAGCCATTCCTGACTGGTACCACAATGTGGCTGTCACCTTTACTCACTAAAAACCTTCAGTTAGGCCCTAAAAATAAAATTGTATTAAATTTATAAACATAAGAATTAAATGTTATTTGCCCTCGTAATACTCTTCTTATACACAAATACATAACTTAAAAAATTAAGTACTACGGTACTTAGAATTGTAATTTATGGTGTTTCTTTGCTGACCATAAAAAAATCCCCCTCCTGTCCTCACCTGCTTACTAGGAAAATCTTTGGTGTTTAAGCTGTTGCAGATAAAACAAAAGAAAAAAATTACTCACCATAGTAATGTTATTTCTTCTAATGGAGTCTTGCTGTATTCAGACATAATGCAGTTAGCCCCAGCACTTGAACTGCCCCGGAGAGGGAAGAGTTAACTCTTTGCAGGAGCATAGAACGTTGAGCTCGAGCTCGGTTTTCAAACCTCTGTCTGTGGTACTTCCCAGTGTAACTGTCAGATTCTTACGAGCACACTAACTAACGTACTATAGTATGGAAATTGTTCAACATGTAGCCAAAGGGCAAAAAATTATTTTTGGGCCCAAAAGACTCAAGCCGAGAACCCAAGCAGGAAAGGTAGTGACATTATTTAAGTATAAAACACCAGAAAAGTAACAACATCCACCCCACCCAAGAGAGAGGGTACAAGGTACACCCCTGAGGTGCAGCACTGTACCTGCCAGCCCACTTACCAAAAACCAGGTTCTGAGAGGGGAGGCAGGGGAGGAGGTCTGAATACAGCAAGACACCATTAGAAGAAACAACATTACTATGGTGAGTAATTTTTTCTTCAAACAACATGAAGTCTTGCAGTATTCAGACATAATGCAGACTACCAAGCAGTTCCCTATGGAGGAGGGAATGCAGAACCTACTTTGGGAAGAGGCTGTGCAGTACTGCTGTGCCAAACCTAGCATCACTCCTAGCCTGGGTGTCCAGGGAGTAATGCTTGGTAAAAGTATGTACTGTTTTCCAGGTGGCTGCTTTACAGATCTCTAACAAAGGTATATCTCTGGCCGCAGCTAGAGAAGCAGCTGTACCCTAGTCGAATGAGCCCTCAGGCGTGAAGGGGGCGTTTTACCCAACTTGTCATAACAGAATTGTATACAAGAAACAATGCACCTGGCAATAGTTCTTTTAGTGGTAGGCTTACCTTTCCCCACTTCACCATAAGTGAGAAACAGTTGAAGACAGTCAGTTCTATGTGCCTTAGTATGCTCAATGTAGTAGCTAAGGGGCCTCTTAACGTCCAGACTGTGTAACCTTCTTTCACCTGAAGAAGAATGAGCAGTGAAAAAGACAGGGAGAGATATAGACTGGTTCAGATGAAAATCCGATACCACTTTGGGCAAGAACCTCCTATTGGTTCTTAGGACCACTTTGTCCCTATGGAAGGAGATGAAGTCAGGTTCAACTGACAGAGCCTGTAACTCACTAATCCGCCTGGCAGAAGTAATAGCTACCAGGAAGACAGTTTTGCAGGTCAAGTACTCCCATTCGGCCGAAGCCAGAGGTTCAAAGGGTGGCTGCATAAGCTGAGCTATGCAGACATTAAGATCCCAAGGCTGAGTGGGCTGTCTGAAGGGAGGGTTAATGTGAACCAGACCTTTGAAAAACTTTCTGAAAACAGGATGAGATGCCAGGGAAGAGCCCTTCCCTGCTGAAAGGAATGCAGAGACAGCTGCTAAATGAACCTTCAGAGTGGCAGGCCTAAGGCCTAGACCATTCAGATGAACTACATAGTCTAAGGTTGTGGAAATGTCTGCAGAATCAGGCAGGATGCCTTTCTGAGAGCACCAAATACTGAACCTTTTCCATTTGGAGTTGTAAGTTTTTCTAGTGGAAGGCTTCCTGGAGACCTTCAGAGTATCCAGAACTCCCTGTGAAAGATGTAGTGCTGCATATTCTAACTCTTCAAGAGCCAGGCCTTGAGATTGAGAGACTGGAGTTTGGGGTACCAGATCTGCCCCTGGGAGGAGGACAGGAGATTGTATGTCCTGGGCAGAAACAGGGGACGTGACACTGACAAGGACAGCAGTAGAGGATACCATGGCTGTCTGGCCCACTCTGGAGCCACCAGTATCACTGTGCAGGGTTGAGTCCTGATCTTGATCAGAACTCTGAACAGCAGAGAGAAGGGAAGAGAAACCTGCCCTTCCAGTCCAAAAAGAGAGCATCCTGGGGAACCGTTCCCAGGACTGGAGGTCTGCAACAAAACAGAGGAAGTTGATGGTTGTCTGGTGCTGCAAAGAGATTTCTCTCTGGAGTGCCCCACCTGGAGAAGATGACCTTCAGGATGTGAGGATCCAGGGACCATTCGTGATGTTCCTGTGAAATTCTGCTCAGAGCATCTGCAGTACGTTGTCCTTCCCTGGAAGGTGAACTGCTACCAGAGAAGTCTGAAGAGAATAGGCCAGAGACTACAGCTTCATGGCGCCTCTGCACAAGGCTGAGGACCGAGTGCCTCCCTGTTTGTTGATGTACCATATGGTGGTGGTGTTGTCCGTCCTGACTTGGACTACCTTGCCCTTGACTGAATCTGTGAAGCTCTGCAGGGCTAGGAAAACTGCCCTGAGTTCCAGGAGATTGATATGAAGGAGAGACTCTTGTGGGGACCAGACCCCTTGAGCTGTCAGGACTCCCAGGTGGGCTCCCCACCCTAGGAGAGAAGCATCCGTAGTTAGAACTACTGATGGGATTTGAGGGAGAAATGGAACCCCTTGTCTGAGGTTGTCCTGGTCCAGCCACCACTGGAGAGCTTGGACCAGAGTCTCAGTCACTGGGATCAGTTTGGTAAGTGAATCCTTCTTTTGAGACCAAAAAGACCTTAGATGAAACTGAATGTCCCTCATCTGGAATTTTGCTCCGTGCACCACTGCCGTGGAAGCTGCCGTGTGGCCCAGGAGCTGGAGGAACTGTCTTGCTGGGCGAGAGATCTGAGGTCGAAAGGAGGAAGTGAGATCCACTAGGGCCTTCACCCTTGCCAGGGGAAGGAAGGCTTTTGCTTGTACAGTGTCCAACTCTATGTCTATAAAGGTGAGAAGCTGAACTGGTTCGAGGACAGACTTTGGAAGATTGAGAAGAAACCCCAAGGAGCTGAGTAGGTCCTGGGTAGTTTGAAGAGCTGACATGACCTGTAAAGGTGACTGACCCACTAATAGCCAGTCGTCCAGATACGGGAAGATGGTGATACCCTGTCTTCTAAGGTAAGCCACCATTACTGCAAGGCACTTTGTGAACACCCTTGGAGCTGATGTTAGGCCGAATGGCATACCTCTGAATTGGTAATGGCCTGAAGGCAACTTGAACCTGAGGTATTTTCTGTGGGAGCACCTGATAGGAATATGGAAGTAGGCATCCTTGAGGTCCAAAGATGCTAGCCAATCCCCTGGCCTTAGAGAGGGAAGGATTATTCCCAGAGTTACCTTTTTGAATTTGGGCTTTGAAATGTGTTTGTTCAAATACTTTAGGTCTAGGATGGGTCGCCACTCCCCTGTTTTCTTTGGGGTAAGGAAGTACCTGGAGTACAGTCCTTTTCCCCTGTGCTGAGTAGGCACCTTCTCTATAGCTCTGAGAGCTAGAAGAGAGGAAACCTCTGCCTGTAGGGCAATGGTTTCTGACAGTGATGCAGGTGGAAAAGACTTGGCCCTCTTTTTTGGAAATTTTTTGAAGCTGAGGGCCGGTCCCTGGCTTACTATTTCCAGGACCCACTTGTCTGAGGTCACAGACTTCCAAGCCTGGAAGTAGTAAGCCAGCCTGCCTCCTACTGGAAATGGGGAGTCGACCCAGGCTGACACATCAGGGTGTCTACTTGGCAGGAGTCTTAGACTGAGAGGAGGAGGGAGCAGCTCTGCTCATCCCCCTCCTGTCCCTCCCTCTGAAGAACCCCTCTGTGGGAAGGGAGAGGAGGACTGGGCTTGGTAAAAAGGCCTTTGAAAGGCCTGCCCCTGCCCCTAGACTGCTGCTTGTGCGAAGTGGCTTGCCTTTCTTTGGCCTGTGCACTCCTGTACGTGTTCCTGTAGTCATCCTTTGTCTTCATGTAAGCCTCTGTCTGCTTCCCAAACAGAGAGTTACCTACTACAGGAAAATCCATAGCCTTAGTCTGGGTATCCTGTGAAAGGCTAGTACATCTGAGCCAAGCATGTCTTCTGAGAGACACAGATGTAGCCATGACTCTAGATGCCACATCATTGGAGTCCACAGCAGCATGAAATTGCATTTTGGATGCCTCAATTCCATCAGCAGCCACCTCCTCCAGCTCCTTGGCTAGCTGGGGAGAGGCCTGTTTAACCAGTTCCAGAACCGTATCCCATCTGGATTTCTGGTACCTGGCTGTGTAGGCCATATAAGTAGCCTGCCTGAGTCCCAAAGAGTATGCCAAATACTGTTTTTTGGCCATGGCATCCACTTTCCTGGAGTCCTTATCCGGGGGGGTGTGAAGCCAAAGGAATGTTAACCCTGTCACAGGCTGCAGCCTGCACTGTCCCAACATGGCTGCAATGACTGTTAAGGAACTCTGCAGCTGAGCCTGATAACAAATACCTCCTGTCCATTCTCTTATCCACAGGAGGGATTGAATTAGGGGTTTGTAAAATTTTGTGTGTCTGTTTCCCCAAGGATTTATGAAGAGGGATAGACAGTCTTTTGGACTCTGGGTTGTCCATCTTTTCCACAAAATCAGGCTCTTCATCCTCCTCTATAGCTTCAACCAAGGGAAGCTGCAGGGCTTCTGCCACCTTTTTGTAGAACAAAAAATGTGAACGGGACTCAGAGAGCCTGGGAGGAGAGACACCTGAGGGCCTGTCTGGGGAGATGTCCGGTTCAATGGACACATCCAGACCCCCCTGGTCATCATCATCCTCGGGATAGTCTTAGTCTCCCTTCCACTCCTCATAATAAGCGTCTGGATCATAATCTGGAGGAGACGGATCCGACCGAACCGACCGCCTAAGCAGCGGTACCGGTTCGGATGGAACTGGTCTAAGCGATTGAACAATGCTAATCATTTTGGCTATTTCGTCCGCGGTTGGAGAGTGCAATACCGGATCCAAACCTGCAGACTTGCGCTTCTTTTTTGATGGAACCGACCCCTTGGGGTCAGCTCTGCTTTTGCCCGAGGAGGTATCGCCTAGGTCAGTAAGCACCTCCTCAGGTTCGGCCGCAACCGAACCGGGCTGGCCATCCGGATCTATGGACTTCTCAGCCTCCCTTCCCTTCAACCTACTCAGTCTTTTACAGATTTGGCAGTCTGGCTTGAGGTAGTCAAACCCCAGGCAATAAACACAGATGAGGTGGAGGTCAGCCTTAACAAAGGCCTCCCCACACTCAGTACAGTGTTGAAACCCAGTGGGACCGGTTTTCTTCTTGGGTTTCTCAGACATGGCCAACCCTAACAAATTACCCTATTGCAGCTGTCAAGCCAGGTAATACAATAACCGATTGGTTACAAACCGTATCACGGGCTTTTTAAAAGAACCGGCAAAAAAACCCGGTTCTTTTGAAACTGATCAGTACCGAAATACCACTCTAATCCCAGAAATAAATTTAAACAGAATGGGTAGATTCCAAACCGGACCGACCGGAGAGAAACCGAAGAAAAGAACAATTTTTCCAACTTTTTCACAGGATAAAACACAGTCACTGCTTATCTACACACTACCTGTACCATAGACAGAGACTGGAAATCCGAAAATAACAAAAAATTATACGGTTTAAACTGAAAGCTTTACTTGTACCGAACCGAGCAGAGGAACTCTCTGGAGCGACTTCACTGTTAGGCGGAGTAAAGAATCTGACGGTTACACTGGGAAGTACCACAGACAGAGGTTTGAAAACCGAGCTCGAGCTCAACGTTCTATGCTCCTGCATAGAGTTAATTCTTTCCTCTCTGGGGCAGTTCAGGTGCTGGGGCTAACTGCATTATGTCTGTATACAGCAAGACTTCATGTTGTTTGAAGCCCTGGTTCCATCTAAGGCCTTCTGTTGTGTGCTAGTGGGAGTAAACATTCTGCCAGCAGAACTGAGCAGAGGTTTGAATTCTTGCATTCTGACTGTAGTAAATATTCCGTCTCTTGAATGTCGGCAAGACAGAGAAAAGGGAAGGAATATTATAAAGAAGAAGAAAGAAAGATGAGGGAATGGGTAAAGGGGGGTGGGTTGGGAGAAACTAGAGGGTTTAAGAGTTAATTAAAAATACATGAATTTTGCTGTACATAATATTTAAACCTGAGATGGGATGTCAGTGCTGGGGCTGTTTTAAAAAAGCTGTAAAAATGTTTCTGTTTTGATTTTGTTCATTCCCCCCCAAAAAAAAAAATATCTTGGATCCATTTTATAATCACAGTAGGACACTCCATGGTGTACATTGTGGGGTAACAGCACTTCTTGGGTGATTGAAGTGAAGGCACTCGGCGATGCCTCATGACACACCCGAGGTGTGCCACTATCCAACCACAACACCCTGTCATGTCTTTTTGTTTAACTGTTTGTTTTTTTCCCTGTTTGTTAGGACAGTCTTCACTCCTGTTAAAAAAAAAAAAAAAAAAATGGAATCACAGAAAATAACCATATGGATACTTCTTCCGCAGCACGATTGATCTCTATAGGGACACTAAATGGGACTGTCAATATTAATGTGTTTTACAAAATGAAAAATTACATAAAAACAGGAGTATACCAAATATTGGTAAGCTCAAAGTAATAAAATCAGCTATAAAAAAGTCAATACAAGCAATATGGAGGGATGCAGTAAAGCTCTTGAAGGAACTATTTTATGTCTAAATTATAATAAAGTTATAACTTCTGATGTGTTTCTTATGTTTATTGATTAATCATTAAAGTCTTCTCGGATTTTTTATAGCCATATTATAATCGCAATAAGACACTCCAGGGTGTGCGTCATCCCTGAATAACATCACACCTAGGGTGGCGAAACACTCGTCCTGCAGCCTCGTGCTTCGACCCACCCTAGATGTGATGGTATTCAGCAACGACGCACACCCTGTCCTGAAACCACTGTGCTGCCCCTTGATCACGTGTACAACAAGTTGTGCAGGTTCATCCTCTCCTGTGGATGATCAACCCATCATTATAATATGGCTATAAAAAATTCAGTAATCTGATTGGCTGAGAAGCTTGGAACCCAGTACTGTTGTCTCACCATGACAGCACTGGAAGACGGACCAGTAGCCTCTTCACATATGAAATCAGCTGTACCAGTCACATTCCTGACTGCCATCACAAATGTGGCGGTCACCTTTACTCACTAAAAACCTTCAGCTAGGCCCTAAAAATAAAACTGCCTTAAATTTAAAAACATAATAAAACGTTATTTGTCCTCATAATCCTCTTCACACACACACACACACACACTTAAAAAATGAAGTACTATAGTACTTAGACAATTTTAATTTATGGTGTTTCTTTGTTGACCATGAAAAATCCTGCTCCTTTCCTCACCTGCTTACTGGGAAATCTGTGTTGTTTAACCTGCTATAGATAAAACAAAAGCCCTGGTTGCATCTAATGCCTTGTGTTGTGTGATAGTGGGGGTGAACATTCTGCCAGTAGAACTGAGCAGAGATTTGAATTCTTGTATTCCATATGTAGTAAACATTCCATCTTATGAATTCAAAGGAGGCAGTATAGCGCAGTGGGTTAAGGCTCTGAGCTGCAGACCTGGAGACCTGGGTTTGAATCCCACAGCTGCCTAGGTGCATTCTGTGAGATCCTGAGCAAGTCACTTAACTTCCTTGTGCTCCCAGGTCGCATCTGGAAACAAGCTTCGGCTTAGTGTGCTACTTCTGGTAAACAATGTTCCCTTTCCCCCTTTCAAACCCAAGACAAGTATCTTAAATCACCTTCTTGGATATTTTGCACTTTAATATCTTAACTGTTCAATGGATCTGCATGAAATTTCACATGCACGGTCTTGAGGGGTGGATCGCTTGACATACCAAGTTCTGGTCCGGTTGGATGTGTGGATTCAGAGATCCAGATCGCGAAAATAGTTGAAAAATTCCCCCTTTTTTATTTGGTCATCGTCTAGCATCCAAATGGTTTGGAATTTTGGTCTAAAATTTTCAGGGTAGAAAGGGCTTGGCCCACAGTTGTGCCTTTGGCTGATTTGGTGAAAAAATATAAATACGTTCCAACAGGAAACAGACAGTCAACCTGCTTGTGTCCAGGAGCTTGGCATTATTTTCCTCCAACCCATCACCAGCAGAAGTACTGTGAAGCAACTAGAATCATATTTGTTACACATAGCAGTAAAATGTAATAAATGAACAAATGATGCAGGGTAGCTCTGCAAGGAAGTACAGTAAATTTGGTTAAATGTGTTTAAATTTTGTTACAGTGCAGTTAGACATTCAGTTTGTTTTGCTTCTTTTTAATGTATAAAAAAAGGCAGTCCAAGACATGACAAGGGACTACAGTATCTCTATATGTTATGACCAAATGTAATTGCAATGCAGTTAAGCCTTCAGATGTTTTGCTTCTGTTACATGTTTTTTTTTAAATGCAAAAAAAAATGGGAAATGCAAACAATGTGAAGTGATGTAGACCAGTTCAGTAAGGGACTACTTTATCTCAATGTCATGGCCAAATTTTATTGCGTCTGTTTCTTGCTTAATCATTAAAGTCATGTCACATTCTTTATAGCCTTATTATAACTGCAATAAAGCACTCCAGGGTGTGCATCATGTTGAAATAACAGCACACCTAGGGTTGCAGTAGCACTCGGCCTTCGACCTTGTGCTTCAACCTACCCTAAGTGTACTGTTATCCCACCACGACACACACCCTGTCTTGCCTTATTGCTTAACTATATGCTGTATGACCAACTTAACTGGCCAAGCCTCTCTCCATCAGCCATGACTACCACTGGCTCTCTTGGTTGTGCAGCTGTGCACAAGAAAAAGTCTTGAATATTTCCTAGCCCACCTCACACAGTTGAGCAGTGCTTACTCACTCCATTCAACAGCTGGATTTACCTTCTCAATTCCCAGAATGAAACGTAAATTTGGTAGAATGGCCTTTGCATTTGCAGCACCAGACACCTGGAAAAAAGTCTCTCCAGCTGAGAAATACTTCTAGCTTGCAGGTGTTCAAGTCCAGTCTTTCCAGTCACCTTAGAACTCTCTGTATTTGTTTTGATCCAGAATTTTCACCCGACTGTAATCATGTTGCATAAAAATGTTCATGCTCTTTGTTTGCTGTCACCCCACTTTATTAGCTTGCTTTTTACTGTCCCCCCACAGCATGTATTTATCCTGTACATAACTATTTCTGCTGGACTACTTTAGTCTCTTAATGTGTGTTATCTGCCCTGGGATGTCCATGAAAATGAGATACTGTATCTCACGGGGTTATCCAGGTTTGAGTAATTTTAAATAAGTAATGAGCACATATGGCATGCAGGGTGCTTAGGGGCTAGTTGCATGCCATTATTTGTCCATTAGCATCTCCACAGTGCTGGCACACACAGCTGTACAGATGCATTGTGCAGGCCATCATGGGAGTATGTTCCCAAAGGCCTGAGGACTGGGTAGATGATGGTAAAAGAGAAAAAGGTGCAGAATATGAAACAAAAAACACACACACATATGCACCTGTTGAATCATTTATTAGGTAAAGGACACCCAAATTGTAATAAGTACCCTCAAGCAGAATAATTTTGATGTTCACCGCTAAAAAGAATGCTCCTGATTTCAATCCCTGCTTGCGTCATCGACATCATTGCTCCTGATGACACTGTGCTCATTGACTTTAGGATGACCTGGCCTGCCACAGTTTGATGCTAAACCAGTGGCCACCCCATTTCCTACATGCCTACTGGTTCTCTTCCCACATGCCCTGGTGCACACCTGGCCCCTTCCAGTTGGCCTTTCACCTTCTGTTGGTCAACAAGTCTGTGTCCCCACATAAGTGACAGTAAAGGTGCCAGCACCTCAGTTTATTCAGGTGTTTTTAAGTTCTGCAGCCAGCCTTAAGGCTCCTACCAAACGCCCAGACAAGTCTGAAGGGCTTCCAGTCAAGATGGTGTCTATAGTATTTTCCCCAACCATATGGGCTATGCATCTCCCAGGAAGCACCTGGATTCACTCTATCCAGACTTGAATTCTGAAGGGCCCTTAGAGAAGAATCCTGCAGCTAAGATGGGGATAGCCATTTCTCTGATAAGACTACCTCCACAGATGGCACATCATCCTTTGCTTTGCTCCCGGGCATGATGGCCCTGGCTTTGAACACTTTGTTAGAGAAGGGACACAGCAGGAACAGCCATAGATGCCACAAAGTACCAGTTCCATATGGCAGTGGACACAAATGACACTGCATATAGGGTCATGGCCCATGCAGTGTCCTTAAGGTGGTTTGTCTGGCTTAGAACTACTAACCTATGCCAGGGCACACAAACAAAGCCATGAATTTCCCCTGTGAGAGAAATTCTTTGTTTGGTGACAAGACAGAGGCTAACATAAAAAAGGTGGATGAGTACAAAACCACCTACAAGAGCGATACTGAGAAAGAAAAGGCCTCCACTTTCTGCAAGCCTTATGGAAGGGGATGTAAGTGTAGGGAATACTACCCTCATGCTTATGTTTCCTGTGAATACCCTGCACAAAGGGGCTACCGTAGGGGCAGGGGTAGAAGGGGCACTAGGCAGCCCCCAAACCTCAGGCAATGCAAAACCCCTGACAAGTCTGCCCAGGTCACCCATCCATTACCTGTGGGGGAGAAAGACTTGCTTACTGCTTCCAGGGTGGACAAAAGTCACCACAGACAAGTGTATCCTGGAAATAGTGAGCCTGTGTCTGTCCTTGCAATTCAGAGCGTTCAGGAAATAAACAAAACTACAGAACCCACAGATTTTCCGGCCTCACACCGCAACAAAAAAAAAATTATGTTGGAGTTGGAGGTGAAAAAATTGTTCCAAGCAAATGCAGTGGAAAAAGTGCCTGCCTGCCAAGGGGGCAAGGGACTTTATTCCAGATACTTCCTGACCCACAAGAAAAATGGAGAGTGGTGAACCATTTTAGATCTGAGATATCGGAACAAACAGTTAAACAAAGAAAATTTCAAGATAGTAACACTGGGCTCATCTCTTCAAATAGGAGACTTTCACATATCAGTCAGTCCAAGTCATAGATAACACCTCAGATTCAGGATGGGGAACTACTAATACCTGTTCACAGCCCTTCCCTTCACTCTCATCTCAGCTTTAAGAGTATTTACAAAGTGCCTAGCTGTGGTGGTAGAACATTTGAGAAGGAAAGGAGTGGTGGTTTTTCCCTACCTGGACGACTGACTGATCTCAGGAAAAACAAACAACAAAGCAGAAAGCAAAATCCTCCATACTTCTGACGCAAGACATATTGGAGGACCTGGACTTCCTCTTAAACTTTCAGAAGTTATGCACACAACCAGTTCACATTTTGGACTTTAGTGGTGCAGAGCTAGTTACTCTGCAGGGGAAGGCATTCCTTCCTCAAGCAAGGGTAGCAAATCTGATTTCAGTTGCAGAATCATTCAAGGCAGGCCAGCCAAGGGCAGCAAGGGACTTTCTGTGGTTACTGGGTCACATGGCTTCACCCACTGCAGTGGTGCCAGGGGCCAGGTTCCAAATGAGGGATGTTCACTATCACCATTGGTCCCAGAACTGAGATTTTTGTCCAAGCTAGTGCCTGTTACAGAACTTTATTAAGGGCACTGGAATGGTAGAAAGAGGAAGAAAATCTCAGAGAGGGAATTTCTTTCCTTCAGTAATCCCCCACAGTCATACTCACAGCAGCCTCCAGCCTCCAAGAATGGACAGCCCACCTACAGGATCTTACTGTGAGTGGTGCCTGGAACACACAGGAGACTTTAGAGCACATGAATGTCCTGGAACTCCAGGCAGTTTACCTAGTAATGCAGACTTTCTCCTCCCATATTCAGGGTCAGTCTATTCAAATCAGAACAAACACCACCACAACAGTGTGTAAACAGGGAGGAAGAAACTCTTAAAAACTGTGCACAGAAGCTGGCCCGGTGGTGTATAGGGCTGAGGCGCTGTTTGCACCTTACATTTTCTCACGCTAGTGACCTGAGTTTAGGAACGCGATCGGGTTGCCAGGGGACGGCCAGGGTGGAGAGGATTGAGTGTCCAAAGGGCTGCTCTCCTCTCCCAGGGAGGAGAGGGATGTCAGCTTGGCCTGTGACTACCACTAGGTGGAAGTCTGGTGGTAGTGCAGTGTGGGTGGCACGAAGGGAGGGAGCCAAGGAATATTCTGCATGAGTACCTTCACACACGTGCTGGATGCCCTACAGCGGGGTGGGGAGGAAGAAGTGGAAAAAAGTGTCAGGGGCGCATGAAGCCCTGCCCAAGCTGCCTGAGCCCGTGCCATCATGCGGGACTGAGTCTTGCTCTGCTCTGGATATATGTGTATTGACGTCGGCCCTCCAGCCCCGCCACAAGGGAATATTCATTGGAGGACTCCAGACTGTGGCAGGTCCCAGGGAAGATGGTGGCCAGTTCAGGGGAAAGAGAACAATGCTGATCTGTCATCCCTGGATGAGGTGGATAAAGAGCCATTGTAACAAAAAAAGAAATTGTGCACAGAAGTCATGAATATCTGGAACCTAGCCTACTTCCTGGAGGTTCAGCTATTGACAGTACATCTGCCAGGGAAAGACAGTGTGCTGACAGACTCCTTGAGCAGGATCAGCCAGGGCAATCATGAATGGGCCCTGAACCAGCAAGTGCTGGCATCAGTGTTCAGATGGTGGAGGATCCAGTCCCACCATGGGACCTGAATGTGTGCATTGCCCAGCTCATGGAACCCCTTTTCCAGCCCATGGCAACTGCTGATTTGAAATATGTTACCTGGAAGACCATGATCCTGGTGGCTGTGTCATCTATCAGAAGGGTGAGCGAGCTGCAAGCCTTCTGTACAGATCCTAACTATGTGATTTTCCACTGGGATAAGTTGGTGTTAAGAGCTAACAGAAAATTCCTCCCAAAAATGGTGCCTGACTTTCATCTGAACCAGTCTATTGCACTTCCAGTGTTCTTCACAGCAAAATCCACTTCAGATGAGCAACAGCTCCACATTCTAGATGTCAAGAGAGCGCTGAGGTGCTATTTAGACCATGTAAAAGAGGTAAGGTCCACTAATACTCAGCTATTTGTTACCTACGGTGACGTGGGTAAAGGTAAGCCAGCATCCAAGAGAACAGTTTTTCATTGGATAGCCTCCTGCATACAGTTCTGTTATGACAAAGCTGGCAAGCTGCCATCTCAAGGCCTCAGGGCACACTCTACGTGTGGCACTTCTGCCTCAGTGGCAACATCAAAGGGTATTTCTTTGCTGGAAATGTGTAAAGCAACTACCTGGAAACCACTGCACACTTTCACAAAACATTTCTGTCTGGACATACAGTTCAGAAGGGATGCCAGTTCTGGCACTGCTGTCTTTTTTTTTTTTGTTGTTGTTGACTCTGTTTCTCTCCTGGCAGACCGGGGCATCTCTCAGCCAGGTTCGCTCGGCTTCCACCCCTTTACCGCCCGCCTGAACCATTCCTCCAACTGAAACATCGGTATCAGGATCCCCTCCTCTCCTGCCAACCCCATACAGGAGGAGGCCGAGGAACACCAGGGGGTAGGGTTGGAATCATGTCCAGCATTGAGCGTGTGGGGGTTTCTGTCCCGGGAGACCACGCTGTCACCTCACCCAGCTGCCAGGGGTTTTCAGTTTTGGATCCCCCCAGAGTGCGGCATGCAGTAATACCTGCGCACGGCTGCCCTGCTGGTGTATGCCGCACTCTGCCCCTTACATTGGCTGGTGTACCTGTAGTACCCTCCAATTCCATCAGGGGTCCTCAGAATACCGAGCGGCCCTGAAACCCTCCCCAGGGAGAGGAGAGCTGGCCTCCAGATGCTCCATCCTCTCCCTCCCCTGCTGACCACCAGCTACCCGAGTCCGTTACCGAACCCGGGTTGCTGGTGCAGCACGAGGTGTCGCATCCATCGCCTCAACCCTCAGTGCCACCGGGCCGGTCAACACTGCTGTCTTACAGAACCTTTTTTCTAAGTAGGTTCTATACCCAGCCTCCCAAGGTATTGCTTGGTAGTCTGCAGTTGTTAAGCATAGTGAGAGATTCCTGGAGTTTGAAGAAAACAAATTACAGTAATAATGTTGTTTCTTCCAAGGGATCCCTCACTATGCTTAACAAATCCATCCCTACCTCTCCTTCCAGAACCTGGAAATAGTTTCTCAAAAGAATCTGTTATTTTCAGTTTGCTTGAGCATTGCTTGTTACAGTGCCTTGCGATTGATACTCAGTGATCCAGTCATTTTAATCTGTTTTGCCACCTGTAGGGGTCCCTTAGACCTCTAAACTTTCTTTCTTTTTTCTGGTAGTCATTTATCTAGTTTCAGTGGTCACTGCACCCCTTAGCTTCAGAAATAAATTTGACGTTGGTGGGCAGGGGGGAGTGTGACCACACAAGTTTTGAATTTCATTCTAAGATTCCATAATTAGCATAAAATTCTAGGCTCCAGGGCAGCTCATTCCAGGGGTGAGATGCGGTTGTTAAGCATAGTGAGGGGTCCCTTGGAAGAAACAACATTACCAGGGTGAGAATTCTTTTTTCTTGCTTGAACATTACCTGTTAACAGTGCCTTTACAATTGCTGCTTAGTGAGCTGAGTTACTTTATTTTTTGATAACAAATTCATTTGTTCTGCCTTGTTTAAACCAATTTTTTTTTTAATTATTTTGATAAAAATTTTAATTTTGGTAGCTGTTTAGCTAGTTTTAGTGGTCACAGCTCACCCTAGCTTTAAAAATAAATCTGATGTGAGAGTGCAGAGGATGAGCATGACCACCCAGCAGAGTTTGAATTTCATTCTGAATTCCATAAATTTGACATACAATCCTGAAAGCTGTGGGACTGCTCATTCCAGGGGAATGATTGCACTTGTTAAATTTATGAGGGATCCTTTTGGAAGAAACAACATTACTGCGGTGAGAATTTTGTTTCTTCATTGCAAAGCATCAACTTCAAGTTGCCTGTCACTTAACTAAAATGTCAGCCAGGGCAGTGGAATCTGCAGTGATCATCCACCACCATGCACTGCTGCACCTCTTCCTCTTTTCCCAGGATATCCAGCAAAGATTGGCTGATAATTCTGTTTATAGGTAAGGACCTGTTCAGTCCTGAAGTAGAGGGCTGCTTGATCAAGACTAAAAAGTCCAACGTCACCTTGAACTCCTTCACCTTAGTCACTAAGGAGGCTCCCACACAGTGCCCATGGGGTACAAGGTCCTTTTAGAGTTAATTTATCGTCTACAAAGATGGCACCAGCAACACAGCAGCATAAGCAGTTTCATCCACCAAGTCCTTCCACGTCTAGGATTGAAGACGGGAACAGAAAGAGTGAGCAGTAGCAATGGTGGTTCCAGAGAACAAGCCTCTGGATCTGCCTCCAAGAGCAATAAGTGACAAGAAGGGGGGTCCCAATCCCCTCCCTGCTGCAGACTCTGCTGCAACTGCTGGTCATGGGCTGGCTCCTTCACTTCCTCTCCAGTAAAATCACCTGCTCTTGTGTTTTCTCTTCCTCAACCTCAGCCACAGGTGATCTTCATCCTGCACACCTCCAACCTGGGGTGGAGTGCCCACGTAGGCCCTCACTTGTTTCAGGGTTTCTGGTCTCCACTGGAGCAAGGCCTTTACATAATTGGCCTGGAAACAGGGACTTCAGGCCCTCACCACTCAGGATCATTAGACATCTCTTCTGTTCAGTAGGAAAGTCGGTGTGGTGTATTTTCTGAATAAACAGGATGCCATGCACTCCTAACCCTGTATGCCAAGAGACAATGAGGGTGTTGGAATGGGTGATAGACAGGAAGGTCTCACTCAGTGCTGTCCTGTCTATAGTTCACTAAATGTTTAAACTGTTCTGTGGTTCAACCCCATGAGTGGGAACTAAGTCAGACTATAGCTGAACAGCTGTCTGACATGCAAGCAAGGCCAGAGCTGGACCGTTTTGCATCCCTGCACAATGCAAAACTTTCGCTTTTCTGCTCACTCGCTCCAGGGAGTGGCATTTTTGGCAAAACACATTGTCCCTCTGTTGGAAAGGGAGATTCGCTGTGCCTTTCCTCCACTGCCTCCAATTCAGATGGTCCTGACCAAGCTCTGGCACAAATCAACCAGAATGATCCTGGTGGTGATACTGTGGCCCAGGCAGATATGGTTTCCACTGCTGTGGGAGATGACAGTAGATGCTTAGTTTCTAATTCCCTTCCAGCCAGGACTTTCTCGCAGAAAAATGGCCCACTGCTGAATACGGACAGTCAGTCCCTATGGCCCCATTCCTGGCTCCTGAGGACTATGTGGTCTCTCAGGTTGGGGTCTCCGCTGTTCTTCTTAGTGCTAGGAAACCTTCCACCAGGTACACCTACTCCCTGAAGTGGAAGGGTTTTACTGTGTTCTGCCATTGTCCTCATTGGAACCCTTCACTTGCCTGGTGTAGAGGGTTCCGTACTATATCCTGACTCTTTCTTCAAGATTGCAGTATTTCTCGGTGAAGGTTGACCTGTTGGCCATTTCAGCCTTTTATGCCCCCATCTGGGACAGGCCTGTGACCCAACTGGTTGAAGTCCTTAGGGTCCTGAAGGACCTGTTGCATGTGGCTCCTCCGGTCCACAAGCCTGTTCTGGTTTGAACTTGAACTTGGTGCTCGAATCACTGGAAAAAAAAAAAAGCCCTTTCGGGTCTGCATCTTCCTGTGACATGAAGTACATGTCCTCGAAGACTTTACTCATTGCAGCTATTACATTGCCTGGTGTTTGTCTGAACTGCAGGCAGGCATTGGTTTGTGACCTTCCTTGCCTGGTGTTTCACAAGGATTGGGCAGCGCTGTATACTCTAAATTCTTATCTAAGGTGGTGTCTGATTTTCGTATTAAATCAGCGTTGATTTGCTATGTTCTTTCTTTCCCTGCAGAACCCAGTTGAAGTGCTGACTTGCACCCTTTGTTGTATATCTACACAGTACTCTGGCTAATTCCAAGGACTGCACCCATGTCTCCCAGATAATATCCTTTTCCTTTGCCCTGGAACCAGGGCTATGTTTGTTTCCAAACAGTGCTTCTCTAGATGGGTCTCCCCCTGTATCCTGTTCTACTACAAGAATAAAATTATGAGGTGAAGCATGTGCTCAGGAGTAGTGGTGCACAAGCCAAGATCTTGCCGGCTCCTCCACAGAAAGAAAAGAAAAAAAAGTCTCAGCACTCAGGAGAAAAGTTTTTTATGGCAAAGTTATCACGTTTATTTGCAGGGTGTTTGGCAGCAGACCAATTCCCTAGTGCTTCGACTCCAAATCCGGGTCTTATGCCCACTGTGGAAGACCCAGATTTTGGGTTGAAGCGCCGGGGAATGGTCTGTTGCCAAACACCTTGCAAATAAACATGGCAACTTTGCCTTAAAAAACTTTTCTCCTGAGTGCTGAGCCATTTTTTGCTTTTCTTTCTACTACAAGTAGGCAGGGCAGTACCTGCCTGGTACTGTTATGGGGCAGCCTCAGTGGCATATTTTAGGTCTGTTTCTGCTGCTGAAGTTTGCACGGCTGCTGCTTGGCACAGGATCCATACTTTTACTAAGCATTACCATCCGGATCTTCTGAAGGAGGGCTTGATTTGGTCTTGCAAGGCCGGAGGGGTTTGTTTACTGTGGATTTTTGGAAGCCTATTCACCAAAATCAGGAAGTTGAAGTGGTTGTGACCCATTTGTGTTATATAGGCAACACTGTATGCCAGTGACATGCGGCCCTGTCATACAGACTCTTCCCATGAGGTCCTGATACTGGTGGCTTACAGTCTAATGTCTAATGACTTCATGGAGATCCTTTTGAAGATCTACTGTTACTGGTAAGTAACAAATCTCTCCCTAGATGTTCACGAGGCCTGTTCTTCTACAAGAAGTGCAGGGAGGAATTTTGTGGTGACAAAAGTCATCTGTTTGCAGCATACGCTGAATCCATTCAAAGTAGATCATCAACCAAGCAGACTGTTGCCAGGTGGATCAGATCCTCCATTGCATTCTACTAGCAATCAATCAATCAATCAGTCAATCACTTTATTTAACCAGGCTACTGGGTATGATGTGCACACATATATCCTACTACAGCACTGACATAATGCACACACATTTATTTCCCACTACAGCGCTGACCTGCTCAGCTGCCAGGATGCTGCTTTTGGGACATCAGTCCTCCAGTCTTTGTTTGCCAAAAATCCTTGGAGCAAACACCTAGCTGCAGTAAGAAGTTGTTTCTTGTAACAGGAGACTGGCAGCTAATATGTTCAATTCACATCCACATGATCTGCCCAACCTCCCCCTGACAAGACTTGCTCTTCTGCTCAGTTTACGACCATCCAGATCTGAGGTTGGGGTGATGGAGGGGTCCAGAGCACATGTGGTTTGGTAGAAAGAGGAGCAGTAAGCCTTGAAGATTGTTTCTTGTAACTAAGCATGCTTAGCAGATTCTGCGGCAGTTTGGTTGTGAACTGAATACCAGTAGTAGAACTGTGGGTAGAAGTAAGTAACCTCTATTTGTTACCGTTTGAAGCTCAGAATGAACTTTAGAAGTATCTGCATCAGTTTCCTTTAATCTCTGTTATTTAAAATAATTCTTATTGTAATAGGCTTTTCTTGTTCATAATGAAATTAGTTCTAATGTTAGCACAACTGCATTTCTATTAATAGTTTAAACAGCTGTTTTCACAAAGCACAAAGAAAGGCTGTTTATTTACTTTGTGGTTACGAACGCAGTTGTAAACTCCTTTTTCCCTCCTTCATTTGTAGGTTTCTGTAAGATACCTCAGTTAGCAGCAGATTTAAAGAGCTAGTAGCAGCAACTTTAGCAAAATGAAAATATTGTCAGTTTTTAAAAGTACTCAGTTGCCACTGTTTATTTCTGAAGTGTTTCTTTTTATAGTGTATGGTGAAATGTCATTTTGTATGGACATCCATACACTGTAAAAAGTCATTGTGCTGTAGTAGCTACATCACAGTGCAACCGCCCCCATCAGCGCTGTTCATAGGACAGGTCGCATGTGTGAGTTGTCCGTCAGGCAGATGGCCGAAATGTGGGTCCTGATGACAGAGATTGGCTACCTTAAGAAGAAAAAAGTAAGCAATTGTGTTTTTTGGTACCATACACTTTATAGAATAGTATACAGTAGCCAAAATACACAACATTGTTATTCTTAAACTTCGTGGTTACTGTGATGTCAGAGAGACCTCTTGAGCTTCACTCAAGGTCCCTGGCATCATAGTAACCACTCGGCATAAAGATAGCGTTGTTGTATATGGGCAACCATATACTAACCTGTATTTTGCAGTCTGTTTATTAGAAAGTTTTCCAACTGATTACATTAGGTGTAAAGTAAAGCACAATTCTTTTACTGGAAGCTGGTATTTCTGCTGTATATTCCTCTTCCTATATCATCATCATTGTGACCTCACTGATCTTGACATCACAAGTGAGTGATCTGGCAGCAGGTGATTGGCTCTTCTTGTGATGTCACAGTCAGTGAGTTCACGATGCTGATGATGTAAGAAGGATAATAGAACTAGATATGTTGGTCTCCAGGTAGACTGCAGATTCACATGTTACTTGTAGTACTGTCAGGTAGAAAATCCTAATAACAAAGAGGGTAAAGAGAAAGTATTTATAATATAAAAAGTTTAAAAACTAATATTTAACTTCAGACAGGGGACTAGCTCTTTAATGAATAGTCTGCAGCCAATTTCCTTAGTTCATTCATATAATGTGCAGTGTGGTAGCAGTGGCTCTGACTCACACTATTGAACCATGGTCCCCCAGGCAGGAAAATCTATCCCTTTGCCGAAACTTCTGTGTGGAATTACTGTATTGAACCCACATTTCCCTCACCATTTAAGGAATACATTTAGCTGAAACTGGGATTGAAGTGCTGTTTTTATATGCCACATGTTTAATGTAATCTTATTTATTGTATTTATCTTGTCTTTTCTGTTATAGTTTTTCGTTATCATTGTGGACCTGGTTACAGTAGGCCTTACAGTAAATCAGCCTTTGCTATATTGCACTGCCTTGTTAAAATATAATTATAAAAAGTTTGCTGTTGAGTCCAGCAACTATAAAAATGATTTGTTAGTCTTCCTATACATGTTCACGTGCAGCCAAAGGCACAGGCTTTGCAGAGGGGTTTTATGTTTATGGCACCTTTGAATTTACTATAATTGTATATACATAAATCGGGTTTTAGCTAGTTAAAGTAACTGGGACTCTTTTGCTATACAAGGCACTCTTTATTTTGTTATTCACAAGGTTTACAAGATAATGTGGCTTTACACCCATTTACTTTCAGAGTAGCAGTCTGCTGGGGATAAAGGAATAATTTAGCCTATAAAGTTTTGGCATTCAGTGCTGTAAGCCCTTTAGAATGGGAAAGTCCCAGAGTTTTTCACTGACTCCAGTTGGTATTACTCACTTTTTTTGTTCACCCCAAGTGGATCATGAAAATGGAACGAGTGTTGAGCCTGAAGTATTGAAAAGCAATTTTTAATTAAATTCAAATGTATAGAATTACATTTGGGAGTTAGTCTTTAGCAGTTTAGAAAGCAGTTGGGTTATATGCCAGTTGCTGCTAGAATAAAATGGTCATCACCACGATGTTTAGCTTTTAAAAATAAACCACCCCCACCGGAGCACCAGGCTTAAGTCCACTGGCATTGCCAATGGTTTATTTTGCTTTGCTTGAAAATTGGTGATCAAGATGATTTAAACACGTCTTTCATAAGCTTTTGAAGTGCATAACAAACTATGGAAGTTACTGTACCTGAAGACATGGCACACAACATACCTAATGGTTGGTTGATTTACTTCAGTTTGATAATAAAATATAATTCCATGATTACTTTCTTTACAGTCTGGTCCACCAGTAAATACTAGCTTAGTTCTGCAATACAGTATGTTAAACTGAAATTTCCCTCCTCTGGTCTCTATCTCATGGTATACAATTACTATAAAAGACAGGGGATGCAGTATGCATAAGCAAAATGATGTTATGTGGTTCATGCCATCCCAGAGAAAATTTGCCAAATAAGCAGGTGAGAATGTCTGAAACAGGAGGAAGTGATACAAGTAATGCATTCGATTGGAAATTAAGTTTCTTGTGGCTTGATAATCTGTGTGAATGAATACACTTTGTAACATGACAATAATAGTATTACTGGAATCCAGAAAATGGATAGGATGAATGGCGTTGGGTGGTAGAGGAGCAACACGGCATTATGAGATGATATTGCTGTGTTGCTTGTGAACTACATAAAGCAGCCACGGGAGGGGAAATGGGCAGTGTGGCAAGTAGGAGACCAGAACGGAAAAGAGGGACCAAGTTTTCAAGTAGCAGGGAGGGACACCACAGGAGTAGTGGGAAAAGTCAGAGAGAGGGACGTAGGTAGTAGTAGAAGCTGGGAAGTTGAAATACATAAATACACAAAATCGGAAGAATGTTCAGGGTTTGTGGAGCGATGCTCGGAGAGAGAGGATTAGCTAGGAGAAAACCACAAATCAAAATACTAGCAAGGACGGAACACAGACAAGCTGTCAGAGAGAGAATCGAGGAAGGAGGACCAGAAGAAGTGAGAGAGACAGCAGCCAACAGAGCGGAAGATCGAGTGACACAGACAACATCCGGAAACGGATTGAACTTTAACAAGTTGACGGTAAACGGGACAGTCAACATCAAGTATGCACCCTGAAACAGAGAAGAATCGAGAGAGACTGGACAAATGTGAGAAGGCAAACGAAGCGATATCATGAAACAGAATGTTAGTAGGCAAAGGAGAAAAGCAGCAGGAAGGTAACCGGCATAGCAGTATGCAAATGAGATACTCTGAGAGACCGAGGACTAGAAAAGCAGCACAATGCAGGTCAGCCTAGGAACAATATCAAACTAACAGCCTCTCAGAAATGTTGCAAATGTATCCAAATGGGTAAGAAACACGAATTGTACTTGGCGCCGGAAAAAAACAAACAAAAAACGTATCTGAATGTTAATGAAGTTCATGAAGAAATTTAAAAGTAACAGTAAAAATCAGCCCAAAACTTGATTACTGTGATTGTCTTTTGTATACTATGAGCAGTGACAGAGTTAGAAGATATACACCCTGGTGCACACCATGTTACAAGCGCATTAATCCACTCTGAAGGTGGCATCTAATGGAGAGTTAATGCATGGTTGGGACCGTTGTGGCACGAGGCCGCACCACCTTCGTTGTGGATTAACGTTTACTTACACTAGTTGGTAATTGAAGGCAGCATAGTTGTGTTTTCAAATTTAAATTAAAAAAGCCTTTATGTTCAGAGAACAAGAAGCAATGCAAGAATTCTAGTTTTTAAAACCATTTGTCACCCTCATCCTGTTTTACTCCACTCATTGTGAGAGAGTTGTGAAAATAATTGGTTTATAATGTGTTGACTAAGAAAGGTACACTGAGCCAGAAACTCATCTCCGAGTGGTAGAAAACAAAACAAAATGACAACGCAAAATACAGTTCAAAACTGCCACTTGTTTTCAGCTCCAAAGGTCCACAGCTGAGGTTTTCATTTGCACCACCTAAAAAAAAAATACCCTGCCCTCTGCTAAAGTCTGTTTCATCATGAGGTAGTGCTGGGAGCTAGTGATGAGGATTGGGGGTGGGTGTGAGTCTCCTTGAAAAGCAGATCTGCACTAGTGTTCCAACTTATAAATCAAGTTCAGCTGTATTGCCACCTGTCGTCAGATTTTCTTCTGCACCACTTAAAAGATTCCTCTGCCCTCTGCTATATACTTTCTTTTTGTGCAGTAGTGTAGCTCTGAGACCTGGCATTGATAGGCACAGCTAATGAAGAGAGTTGGAGCGGGGGTCCCCTTCAAAAGCAGATCACATCAGTGTTCCAGCTTTAACATTCTGCAGAACTGTTTTGCACATCTAGTATGTTGAAGATGAGTTGATCTCCATTTTATCCACTTTTAAACATCCATGTTTTCATCCATGTTGGCTGTTTTAAATTGGTTTGGTACAGTGAGCCAGGGACAGAATATGTTAAGGGTATGGCCTTAGAATTGGGGAATTGTAAAACTTATAAAAGAGTCTACTAGAATGAGCCCAAATAATGCAGTCGTCATCCGTTTTAGGTTAAATTTCTGTTACTTATCCTTATCAGTTTTATAAATTGGGGAATTGACTGACTCATTTTCATGTCAAGCAATTTATTGTATGAGACAAAAAGTGAAGGGCACACAAGAATTCCGTGCCCCATCCTGTCAGAACTTTTATTACATAGCTTTCATGTCTGAGCTTCAAAATGTATGCTAGGATTGTTTAGTGTTACTTCCCGATGTAGACGATGCATGGTGGTTCTTCAGAGATGACGGCTGATGACTGTACATTATTTGGGTTCATCCTAGTAGATTATTTTATCAAGACAGCCCTAAACAAAGCATGTCACCTGGTCACGGGGCTGTGATAGACTGACCCATACCTGCGACTTATACAGACTCACTAACTGGCTAAACTTTGAAGGGAGGCTAAAGTACCATAACATGTCTGCTTGCGAAAAAGATTCTTCACAAACAAGGCCCTCCCCCAGGTCTTCACCTCCTTATCCAAATGGCTACCCCCAGCAGGGTATCCAGAAGCTCAGAGAAAGCATCTTTCCTTGTGCCACATTGTAGGGCTTCCTTAGGTCATAGCTCCTTCCTATACCATACCCCCAGTTGGCTAAGTAGTCTCCCAGCCTCCATCTCTCTGGAACCTAAGCTTGGCATATTTAAGTCTAGCTTAAAAGGCCTACTCCTAATATCCTCTGCCTGTGACTGCTCTTAACCTCCCAAGCCATTCCCTTTACTTCACTTCACCTCGATCCATCCACATTTCTACTGTGACATTGTGTCTGGGACTCCTCCTTGACACTATATGTTAGGTCATATTTACGCTACTAATGATGTTTTACGGATGCTGAGTTACTTCACTTTAGAGCTTTGTACCCATATTGTACCCTTGCTCATGTTACCTACATTGTTATGTGCACTCAACAATGTATCCTCCTCTATGTTGGCAACGATCCTATGTTTGACGCCGGGTCCCAGACCCTAGAAATTGCTCTTGCTATTTTGCCTATGCTCTAACTGTATTTGTATTGTATTCTTTATGTTTGATTACTGTACCTGACGTGGAGCCTTTGCAAAGGAGTCTATGACTCAAAGGGTTGTAATTCCGATTGTGATAAATAAATAAAATAAAATAAAATAAAAAGATGAATTTGTCACAAAATACAAAAATCATGCCCCCAGTACAGAAAAGGAGAATGAAGGTTAGAAATGGTTGATTGTATATAAAAGACTTGAGTCCCAAAGCATACTGAGTTCTCATGGGCAGAATATAGGAGACTGTAAAACAATTATTTAGATCAGAAGAAGGCTAACTTTTCTAGGCACAGAGTGACTGGAGATGTTGAACTTAAAGGTGTTCTGGGGAATTATAAAAATGTAAATTGCAAAAAAAGGAAGAAATCCCTGACTGTATTAAACATGATGCCATAGAAGTGAAGAGCCCACAATTTATAGCAGATTCTTTTAACATGTTTTATATAAATTCCAGCAGTATTTTTGAGGAACAGAATCCTAACCAGCACTGTAAGGAAGTTTGTAATGATAGTCCATTTCAAAATAATCTGGTTGTGAATGTAGGTTTTAGGCAGTAGACCCTCTGTAAGTTTTACATGAATTGTTAACTCTGAAAGACAAAAAAACAGAGGGGCTAGATGGGGTAAAGCTGTACAGTATTAAAATATGTTGCCCGAGTTATTTTTAGGTCATTAAGTAGGATATACAAGACAGTAGATAGGCAACAGTGAACAACACTGTTGTTCACTTCTAGAGGTTGTCATGACAACCAAGTAAACCTCGAGAGTGAAGCTCGAGAGGTTTTCGGTTGTCATGACAACCTTGAGACGTGAGAAACAGTGTTGTTTTTTACTGTTGCCCATCCACTGTCTTTTATAGTGTATGGGCAAAAGTAAAATGAAATAGCTTGTGACTGTCTCCACGGTCACGCCGTGATGTCAGTGACCCCCCGCCCGTGTCCGTGAAAACACTCCACTCTTTCCCGGTCCACAAAGATACTGTTAGTTCATAAATTTAAAAAGAAATATGGCTGTCCTGCTGTGTGCTGGCTACTATCTAAAAAAATGACACTTACTGACAGATTTGAACATCCTCCTGTGCCTTCGATGAACCGCTGTGGCCATTTTTCGAATGCCTACAAACTGCAACTTGCACATGCACAAACACAATCAGAGCTGTTGTACCATCGTTGTGACGTACTCACGATGGTACAACAACATCGTGACATCACATCAATGGTATAATAAGACTAGGGAAAGCTAGAGTTTCAAGGAATACAACATTCTAACATACACTATATATAACTTATTGCTAGGCACTGAAGAATTTCTCTCAAGACTGGAAACAGGGTCAAGTTTTGCCTTTGTTTAAAGCAGGCTTCAAAAATAGGTTATGTAATTTTTATCCAATCTCACTTTTGCCAATGGTATTGAAAGTCTTAAGAGAGGATTACTTTTAAAGAGATACAACAGTTTTTATTAGAAAATGACATACTGAACAAAAATCAATCTGGATAGTGGAAAAACCATAGTCCAGTGACAGTAGTAACAAAAGTTATTAATGCTATCCAATACACTTTAGGCAGTGGGGAGTTGACTGGTGCAGCTCTCACAGGCCTGTCCAAGGTTTCTACACCCATCAGCCGTACCATTACATTAGATGAACTTCAAAAACTGGGCTTTGTGTAAAGTTGGTTACAGTGAACATTTAGTTATTTGAGAGACAGCAGTTGGTGGCTGTAATGGTGACAGGAGTCTTTCCTCAGGTGTCAGTATTGGGCGTGCTACTATTCTTTCTCTGTATAATTAGCTTGGATCAGCATATTCGGTGGCGGGCAAACTGTCACCTGTATGTCGACGGCATAATCTTGTATTATGTGGGAGAGGGACTAGAGGATGTAAATACCATTTTGAGGCAGTTTTAATGAGGTTCATTCATTCTTTCATAATAATGAGCTGGCATTGAACTCAAAAAAGTCTGAAGTGATGGTATATGGCCCAAGAGAAAAAGAAGTAATGTTGCTAATTACTCATTACAAATAGTGAAATTTGTTCGCCATGGAGCGATGGGTTTGGTCCAAGCTACATATACTTGGGAGTCTGGTTAGACTTCTACTCGAAATTGAACGTCCATATAGTTTGCCTAATAAAAAAAAAAATTGGGGCCAAAAATCAGTAGTTGTTTAGAGTTGGGGATTCACTTAGGAAATATTAGATAGGGCAAAAAGGGAACAAGTTGCTGCCTACCCAGAAATGACCCATTTTCCACTTTACAGCAGATCCATAGTGGTGCACCTGTTCTGTAACTATAGCTGAGAGATGGAAATGTGAACAATTGGAAATTATTTTTTCTTGACAAGTTTGAGCTTCTGTACTGATGAAATTTGTACTTTCAATGAGGTTTTGACCTGGTTATTCCTCATTTTGACCCACATTTTTTATACCAATGGGTATAATTTGACCCATGTTTTAAAACCCCAAGTGCTACCACTGGATTCACTCACATGTGATGTGACACAAAATAGTAAATTCATTGTTGATGCCACAAATAGATTATAGAATATTTAACAAGATGGCCAGATTTATTCTGAATGACCCAAGGAGATGTGTATTCTCTATGGGTGTCTCAGCTGGCTTCCTTTAAGTGAGAGCAGAAGGGTGTATAGCATGAATCTTGTGCTCAGGTGTATAAAAGATTGGGCTCCTGAATTTCTAACTTTTACAGAAACATGTTGTAATGCCTACTACTCAGTCAGCCAGCACTTTGGAAGTCACACCATCTTGCCTGAAAACTAGGTGGGGAAAGCAGTCTTTTTCCTGTGCTGGCCTAAATGTTTTGAATCTGCTTCCCCTGAATCTTGGACTATATGTGGGCACTATAGCCTCCTCCAGTACAATTAAAAAATGGATTTGACTTCTGGTTTTGCCTCCGATCTTGATGGCAGCTCCCTTCTGAGCTCTGTACTAGCACCTGGGAGAATTGTAGCCCATCCACCTTCAAAAGCAGGTAATCTCCCAATTTTTTGGTGTGCAGAAGGAAGAAACATCATAGGACCAACAAAAAAGGTGCAACCTCTATGATTGCAGACTGAGAAGTCATGGAAATCGGGAAATAAGAGATGGATCCCAAGCATCATGAGCTAGGGGATGAAGGATGATGACGCCGGTTCAACCAGCGGGCTGGCGTTCAATAAATCAAGCACTGCCACGATCCTAAAGACATTGCAGAGGATCGATGCAATGTTTTGGAAAGGAGGAGGGATTTCCGAAAACTAGAGCAGCGCACAGTAGCAGTGGAAGAGGCAGTGTCTGAGATTTGGGAAGAAGTGGGCTGCACCCTGCTGTACCAGTGCTGGAGGGAGCACAAGAATGCAGAAGCCAGTGGCAGACAGACAAACTTGCGTCTCTGAGTTTCCTGAAAACTGTGAATGATCAGATTTAAAAGAGTTTATCATCTCCTGGATGCAATAAGAGCTCACTCTCTCTCAGGGCTATAAAATATAGAGAGAGCACATCATACCGTCGGACCCAAGCCCCCCAACACCCCTTCCCAGATGCAGTGCCAATGTTGCTCATGGTGGAGTTCATACAATTCCTGGTCAAAGAGGACTTGCTGAGTAAGTCTTGGACAAAAACGGACTTGAATTTCAATGAAAAAAGGGTTTACATAGGCCAGTATTACCCTTCTACTAGGCTCAAGAAGAGGCAGCAAGTGCTGACAGTTATAAAGCAGCTGAGGGAAAAACAAATAGTGGCCCACATCAGTTACTCAGCAAAGCTACTTCTAGTGCAAGAGGATCCTGATCATAAAATGCAGGAGTCCTTGCTACAAGTGGCAAAATGCTTCAGACCCATGGACTCAAGATCCTGGAGTTACCAGATGAAACCTACAACAGACACATGCAGCAGATGGCCTGGGCCATAGTGGGAAGGGAAGATACCACAGTAAGGCAAGGACAAGGCGCACAACAATGCCTGAAGAAGTACAGCGGATCTCAAAAGCCTTTACAAGGTACTAAAACAAGCCACCTAAAGGTGTGAAAATGTGACTGAGTTCTAACCTTTTTTTTTTTTTTTTTATGTAGGTGTTTTTTGCCTTTCCTCCTCTCAGCTGCCCCCATCTAACCGACCCCCCCCCAGCCCCGTCACCCCAGTCTTGCCAGAACTTACCCAGAGCTCGCCGGGTGCAGACCCTGCAGGGGTCGGTCATCATCCTGTAGCTGGGAGGTGTTTTTCCTCCATTTTTTGTCCCTTACCCATTGCTGGGGTGCACACGCAAGATGCACGCATGTGGAGGCACACACGCGTCTGTGGAAGTCCCGCAGCGCCCTCCCTTCCATGACGCCCACAATCCCGAACTGCCAGCTGGCCTCCACCTAGGGCCAGTCCTCCCTCCCCGGGAGAGGAGAGTTGTCCTCCGGATGCTCGATCCTCTCCCTCTCCTGGCGGCCCGTACTCGTTCCCAAACACGGGTTGCCAGCGTGGAGCGAGGTGTGGCATCCAGCGCCTCAACCCTCAGCACCACCGGGCCAGCTGGTGTTCTAATCTTTTAATTGATTCTCCTTACCTACACCACATGATCCTGTGTGTTCACCAACTTGGTACTCTCTGCATGCCAACCCCTCCCCCCCAATTACAATTAAGAAAGCAGTGACTTTAGTGCCCCACACTGAGAACAGTGGACCCAATCTGAACAATTTACTTTTAAAACATAAGACGAAGTGTGTGGGGAATGTAAACATCTTAGAGCAGCTCATGGTGATAGTGGAGGGACAGGCAGCTAACTAAGTGCACTGATATCCTTTTTTTTTCTCTGTCTCTCTTACTGCTTGGGGCCACACATGTGAACCCAGCAACTGGGTGAAAATAGCAGTGGGAATGTAAACACAAAATTGGGAAAAGAGGGGAAGAAAGAAGGAATATGGATTGTAGTGATGCAAGGAGGAGGAAGGAGGCCTGGATGATTAAAGATTTCAACAAAAGAGGATTATGGGGATTTTGGTGGGAGTGAGGTAGGGGCTGTCTCTTCTGGTGTTTTTGCCTCAGGTTAACCAAGGCAGCAGGGTGATAAAAATAAAGGTATTTATGGGGGAAACAAAAGCAGAAGATGGATTTTGGAGGTTGCTGGGACGAGGGTGGAGGATTTTACCAGAACACAGCACACGGGTGCTTGTGACCACACCACATGGTACACCTCTCTTTGTAATTGGCTGATAACTTAGAAAGGAAGGCATGGTTTAATGGGTGGCGATTTACAATGGTTTAAGGGGAAGGCCCTAACCTTTGGGGCCAGTCAGTGGGAGCTGCTTCCTTTCACTTGTGGTGGGGAGGTGTTGCTGATGGGGAGAGGAGGCCCCCAACCAAGTTACAATTTCTTGAGTTTACTCCAGTGGGTGGCAGGCGCAGTGGTTGAGCTGGGGGTTGGGGGCACAGCCAGAAAGCTCCGTCAGCACCACAGCGCCTAGGGACATGCACCTGCAGGCATAGGTTTGCAGGGATAAATAATCACCACAAGGAATTTACCCAAAGGTGGGAGGGTTATCCCTCTGAAGGCTTCTGGCTGTTGACTGTGTGGGCGACATGTAGGGGGGGACTTAATTTTGTTGGGTTAGCCCTCTCACATGCTGCAATGTGCAGATGTTTGTACTGCACGTTTGTTGTACTTAGTTCAATGTTGCTTTGTTATTTGTGTTTTTAGCTCAGAAATGCAATGTAGTTTTTCAATAATTCACCTAAATGGGAATCAGAACCAAAAGAACCACATAGGGCTATCAAGAAGTCTGCATAAGATCACTCGCCAAGAAGGTGATCCCTACCACTCGAGAAGGGAGGAGAACAGTAGTATAAATATAATGGGAATGAAACACGTGAAATGATATTGGAAAGGTTTAACAATGGTATAATATGGTGAATCATTTAAATGTAAAATGGGCAGCTTTAAGAGAGGCTGGGATAGGCATGGGGAAGGTAAGGATCGAGGGAGGGCAGGGGCAGTAGCTCAAGCAGTAGACCCTGCGATACGAACAGACTTGATAGAAAAAATGGCCTTTTTCTGCTGGCTTCTTCGTACGTTCGTATAATGCGAATGGTCTGGGATTTGTGGTAAAGAGGGCCAAAATCCTTAAAGAATTAAATGGGAACAATTGTGATATAGGCCTCCTGCAGGAGATGCAGTTAACAGATGTAGAATAGTCCAAACTGCAAAGGCAGTGGGTGGGTACAGTGGTATCCTCCTCGACAAGCAGGGCAAAAAAGAAATAAGTGATGCACCAAAGTAATATTGTTTCTTCCAAAGGGATCCCTCACTGTGCTTAACAACTGCAGTCATTCCCCTGGTATGAGCCACCCCGGAGCTTTAGAATTTTATGCTAATTAGAGAACTTGGAATGAAATTTAAACCCTGCTGTGTGATCACACTCACCCCAGCGTTCCAACGTCAGATTTATTTCTAAAGCTAGGGGTGAGCAGTGACCACTAAACTTGCTAAATGCCTACCAAAAGATATATCAAGAAAGTATTGTAAAATGTTTGAAAAATTGTTTTACATGGCAGAGCAATTTAAAAATGCTATGACTAATTAAAAAACTGAGATCACTGAGTATCAATTCTAAAGGCATTGTAACAAGTAATGTTCAAGCAAGCAGAAAGAACTTGTGTGAAGCTTTTTCCAGGTTATGGATTGGGTGGTAGAGATTAGGGATTGTTAAGCATAGTGAGGGATCCTTTTGGAAGAAACAGCATTACTACAGTGTGTCATTTCTTTTCTTCAAACCCCAGGAATCCCTCACTTATACTGCAGACTCCACAGCGGTACTTTGGGAGGCTGGGTACAGAATTTGGGGAATGGGTTCTGCAAGACAGCAGTGCCAAAGCTGGCATCCCTTCTGGACTGTATGTCCAGGCAGTAGTGCTTTATGAAAGTATGTACTGATCTTCTTCGAGGATATCTCTTTCATCATGCCGCACCTATGGAACTATAGCTGCCAGGCACTAGGATCACATGGAAACTTTTTGCAAGCAGTCCACTAGGGGCCGCCCAAGATGACATCGTACGTCGACACTTCCCATATAAATGTGGGCAGCCCCTTCCCTCCTCAGTTCTTTTCCCACCATCAACCATACTCGCCAGACTGCCATGAAAACAATGCTACAGTCGGCTGCTATTGTTTTCAAACATTTTTCTCCCTAGACCCCTGTCACTTTTTATAAGTGATACTCATTTTGTATGTCATCTAAAGAACCTACAAAGCTCTTTAGATACTGTGAATGTGGTGAAAAGATTTACTTGGGTGACTCGCATGATGTCTCCGTGTGCTGCCTTGGTATGGCCCATAACGTTAAGGCCTGTGAGATCTGCCTCAAGTACAACACCACTACCCAGTGATGACAAAAGAATGCCCTGAAAACCCACCTTTTGAAACGGCAGGTAGCCAGGATGGAAAAAGAACTCCAGGAGAAGAGCTCTACTGCATCACTGGCCCTCTCATCAGGCTCCCACTCTTCTAAGTCCCAGGAGAAAACCTCCAGGCAGCATAAGCATAACCACTGGGAGAGGGAGAGAAACAAGGAGAAGTAATCCCTGGTATGCTGTTGATTGCCTCTTCACAGTACGGCAACTGCCTCAGCAACATCGCCTGCCTTGGCAGCGACACCACCAGCCACCCAGACCTCTGACTGTACCAGGTCAGGCCATGCTGTCAGCACTGCCAGGTCTATTAAGGGCTGGCGAGGGGCCATTGATATCAGGGGTGGCAACTCCCCTGTCAACATCACAGGGTGCATCTGTGGTTCAAGCAAGCGCTGATGTGCAAGTGGTTCTGTCGTTCTTTGCGGACATGCTACAGCGCCTGCTACCTCGTACTCCTGCGACTGGAGCGGTGTCGATGGGGCATTCCAAACAAACCCCTTTGTCGACGCCTATTAGGTCGACATGCCATTTGCCCTCCAGAGCATGGATGACCTCTTTTGTTCTTTCCTTGAGGCCTACAGACACCGTCGATGAGGATCAGGAATATCACCGTGCTCTCATAATGCAAGAGAAAGAGGAAGAACTATATGTGGAGAGCTCTTATGAGAAGTCTAGCTCCATCATCTCCACAACGAGAGAGGACTCCACTGTGTACACCCCGCGGTCCCTTCCTGAAGACCCCTTATTCAGCTCCATGATGCAGCAACTCCAATCTGCCATGGGGTTTGAAGCTGAAGAGCAGGACATCACCAAAAGGAATTTGGTGGAGTTCTTAGAACTGCCTGACTCCCCACCAATTATTATTCCTCCTCTGTTGGCTGCCCTGGAGAATGCTACCCTGGCTGCCTGGCACAGACCAAATATGATTCCTGCCATTTCTAGGAAGGCAGATAAAATGTACCAGGCCCCCTCAGGAAAGCTCTTTTTTGCAGGCCAACCTGACGTTGACTCAGTTGTGGTAAATGCAGCCCATGATAGGTCTGAAATGCCTAAACATCTCTGTTAGTTCCCTCCTGATAAGGAGTCCAGGAGACTAGACGTGATGGGGAAGAGGATCTTTGCTTCTGCTACCTTGGGCCTGAGGATTGCAAAGTATCATGCCCATGTGGTAAAGTACCAGAATTCCATCTGGAGGAAGTCCAAGGCAGCGGCCCAAGCCCTACCAGAAGGTACTCGTAAGCAGGAGCTGCTAAAGACCCTCCAGGCAGGGGCAGATGTAGGTAAGCATCTTTTAGGCTCTAAAAATGACATCTTGATGCTTCTGCTAGAACTGCAGCTTCTACGGTCTGTATGAGAATTTTGGCTGAGGGTGGCAGGATTTGCCAGTGATGTGCAGCAATCTATCCTGAATGCCCTATTTAGAGGATATAGGTTGTTTGGAGCAGATGTTCGGTATATTATCTCAAACCTGCAGGCTTTGGGCAGGACCTAAAAATCATTACACTCCCTCTTCCACACACAACCAAGAAGTAGGCAGAGGGTGCCTTTTTGTCTAGCCAGCAACAGACATCGTTCAGGTACCAGACAACATAGTAAAAGCAGAGAAGGATCAGCTTTGCCTGCCTTAGGACCCACCCCAGGTGCCCACTGAAAAGCCCCTAGAGGTGGGAGTGTGGCTACAGCCACAGGATCTGCATCTGCATGACTCGGTCCTAGACCCCCTCCCACCAGTACCTTCGGAGGTGGTAGTAGGGGGTCGCCGTTCCCTCCACCTGGACCAGTGGAGAAAGGTCAAATTGAATGCTTGGGTCTTGCAGATAATAGAACATGGTCATGCTCTGGAACTTCTGGAGTTGCCTCCAGACCATCCAGCAACCCCTTCAGTCTATCCTGCAGAACACATACCAGTGCTGCTAGAGGAAATACATACCCTGTTGCAGGAAAGGGCCATAGAACTAGTTCCTTGGGAACAAAGGAACAGGGGGTTCTATTCTCACTACTTCCTAGCCCCCAAATGTACAGAGGATGGAGGCCCATTCTGGACTTGAGGAATCTGAACCTCTTTATTCAGTACAAGAAGTTCAGAATGGTCACTCTACAAGGCCTGTTGCCACTACTACAAGGAGGGACTGGATCTGTTCTCTAAACTTGCAGGAAGCTTATCTGCACATCATGATCTGTCCCCTTCACAGGAAGTACCTCAGGTTCCTTTCCCAGGTGGGAACACTACCACTTCAGGGTATTGCCCTATGGCTTGTCATCTGCACCACGGGTCTTTACCAAGTGTTTAGTAGTAGTGGCAGCAGCCCTCAGGAGAGAAGGACTGTATGTCTTCCCCATATCTAAATAACAGGCCACTCAAAGTTCATTCCAAAGAGCAGCTTTACCAGACCCTAACATGCACCAGGCCAGCTGTTCAGTGCCCTAGGAATCACGATCAGTGTACCAAAATCAGTCCTGACCCCTTGTCTTTGCCTGCAGTACATAGGGGCAGTCTTGGACACACCCCAAGGCTTAGCCTTCCTGCCCCAGGAAAGCCACTTATTCCAAAAGGAAAGCTAAAACGGGGTGGGCCACGGCATGCAGTTCCATAATGTGCAGATGCAAGGTACAGTACTTAAGAATGCAGTGGGGGGGGTTGGAATGCAACAGCTTCATTGGCAAGCATTTAAAGTAGCCAAGGGGGGAGGCACTGAAAAGGAGAAGGGAAATCCTAGCCCCCCCCCAAAAAAAAAATCAGGGTAGTTAGTGAGGTAAACACCAAGATAGAGCAGTCAATAGGGATAAGGGCAGGGGTAAATGGAGAAAAAGACAAAGGCATTAAGGACAGGGATGGGGCAAAAAGAAATCCATAAAAAATGGAGGATAATAAGTACCAGTGCCCGTAGTCTAGGTAAAAAGCTCCCCAAAATGGTGGCCTTGATGGAAGAGGGATGCCTGGATATCGTGGCAGTCACAGAAACATGGTACACAGAGAACCATGACTGGGATGTCAACATACCAGGGTACACAATCTACAGGAGGGACAGGGAGGGAAAAAGAGGAGAAGGAGTAGCTCTCTATGTAAGGGAAAAGGGGTCAGAGCAACAGAACTAAAGGGTAAACAGGGAGGAGAGGAGGCACTGAAAGTCACCCTGGAGACAGGCAATGGCTCCATAATCTGCAAAGGGGTTGTATACAGACCCCCATCTCAAGGGGAGGAAATGGACAAGGAAATGATAGCAGGCATCCTTGGGATGGCAGAGAAACGGGAGGCATTGCTGATGGGGGACCTGAATATACCAGATGTTAACTGGAGCACCTTTGCTGCAGCCACATCCAAGAGCAGGGTCATTCTCGATGCCCTACAAGGGGCATTCCTCAGACAGCTAGTGTTGGGACCCACTCGGGAGGGAGCAATCTTAGACCTGGTACTCTCAAATGGGGACGGAGAGAGGATCTCTGATCTTGAAGTGGGTAGCCATCTGGGAACAAGCGACCATCAAACAGTGTGGTTCACAATAAACGTAGCTGTACAGTCAAGCCATACAAAAGTTAAGGTACTGGACTTCAGGAGGGCTGATTTTGTCAAAATGGGAGAGTGTCTTAGAAAAGCACTAGCAAACAGGCAAGAAGGTGGGGTGGAGCAACAATGGGGAACATCAAAACTGCAATCACAGAGAGGCAGCAAGCCTTTGTGTGAAGCAAATAAACAAATCAAAATGAAAGAAAAAAACACCATGGTTCTCAAAAGAAGTGGCGGGGAAGGTAAAGGAGAAAAATATAGCATTCAGGAAGTATAAGGAAACACAGAAGGAGCAGGACAGAAAACTGTACCAGTTAAAGCAGAAGGAAGCGGAGAAGGCAGTCAGAATACCAAAGGCCCAAACCGAGGAAAAGATAGCCAGCTCAGTTAAGAAGGGGGATAAAACCTTTTATAGGTACATTAGGGAGCAAAGAAAGACAAAGGCAGGGATACTGAGGCTGAATAAAGAGGAAGGTTGGGCAGAGAGCGACAGTGGAAAAGCAGGGATGCTGAACGAATATTTCTGCTCAGTATTCACAATGGAAAAACCGGGAGATACCTAATCCAGTCAATAGAAGCTCTCTGGATAGGGGGTTGATATTAGTCCTTTCACAGAAGAAAGGGTTCTGAAAGAACTCTTAAAACTGAAGGTGGATAAAGTAATGGTGCCTGATGGAATTCACCCCAGAATTCTAAAAGAACTAAAGGAAGAACTAGTAACACCACTGACTACCCTTTTTAATAAATCATGGGAGGATGATGTGGTACCTGAGGACTGGAGAAGGGCGGATGTGATTCCCCTTCACAAAAGTGGGAGCAAGACAGAGGCAGGAAACTGCAGACCTGTCAGTTTGACCTCAGTCATAGGGAAAATGATGGAATCACTTCTGAAGGAAAGAATTGTTGAGTACCTAGAAGCCAGTGGGGCACAGGACCCAGGGCAGCATGGATTCACAGCATGAAGGTCATGTCAAACAAATCTAATTGATTTCTTTGACTGGGTGACCAAAGTAGTAGACCAGGGAAGGGCTGTGGACATGGCCTGCCTAGACTTTAGCAATGCATTTGACACAGTCCCACACAAAAGATTAATAAACAAATTAGCCAGCCTGGGAGTGGGTCCCGGGTGGTAGCCCAGGTAAAACACTGGCTGGACAACAGGGCACAGCGGGTAGTAGTAAATGGAGTCCACAGTGAAGAAAGGAGGGTTACTAGTTGGGTACCGTCAGGGTTCAGTACTGGGGCTGGTCCTTTTTAATATCTTTATAAGTGACATTGCAGAGGGACTGGAAGGGAAAGTATGTCTCTTTGCAGATGACACAAAGATCTGCAACAGGGTTGATATGCAAGGTGGGGTGGAAAAGATGAAAAGGGACTTGGCAAGGTTGGAGGAATGGTCAAATGTATGGCAGCTTAGATTCAACGCAAAGTAATGCACCTGGGGAACAAAAACCCAGGGCAAGAGTACACTATGGAGGTGAGATACTGACAACAACAAAAATGAAAAGGGACCTGGGGATAGTCATATCAGATAACCTAAAGGTGGGCCAGCAATGTGAGAAGGCAGTAAGGAGGGGTGGGGGGATACTGGGATGCATAGGGAGAGGCATCATCAGTAGAAAACAGGAAGTTGTTGGCCCTCTGTGCAGACAGTTGGTAAGACCACATCTGGAGTACTGTGTACAGTTCTGGAGACCCCATGTCCACAAAGACATAGACAGGATGGAGGCTGTCCAGAGGAGGGCAACCAAAATGGTGCAGGGTCTGCACCAGAAGACATATGAAGAAAGACTAAAGGAACTTAAGATGCATAGCCTCGAGGAAAGGAGGGAGAGGGGGGACATGATAGAAACTTTCAAATACCTCAAGGGAATCAACAAAGTCCAAGAGGGTAGCATCTTTCAGAAAAAGAGATGTGCAAGAACAAGGGGGCTGAATTTGATGATGGGGACGGCTCAGAGGTAATGTGAGGAAGTATTTCTTCACAAAGAGGGTTGTAGATGCATGGAACAGCCTTCCTGAGGAGGTCATAGAGTCAAAAACAGTGGGGGAATTCAAGAATGCATGGGACAGGCATAAGGCAATTCTAGTGGGGGGTAGGAGGAAGTAGGCTGTTGGTTAACTAGGATCTGCAGCTTATCCGTTAGGTAGGGAAATGGGCAGACTAGGTGGGCCAAGCGGTCCTTATCTGCCGTCAAATTCTATGTTTCTATGGCTTTAGAATGATAAAGTTGTGTGCAATTTTTAGAGTACTGCAGAGATGAGATTTCAAAATGCCACCAGGCTGCAATTATGAAATGCAGTAATGACACAATCTCAGAAAGTAGCTGGGACACACAGTTTCAGAATGTGGCGGTGATGCACAGTTTCAGGACATGGTGGTGATGCACAATTTTGGAATGTGGCGGTGACACACAGTTTTGAATGTGGCATTGACGCACAGTTTTGAAATTAGCAGTGACATATGCTTTGAATGTGGCGTGACGCTTTCCTCAGAATGGGCGGTGACACACACCTCAGAATGTGGAGGTGACGACAGTTTTGGAATGTGGCAGTGATGCATACTTTCGGAATGTGGTGGTGCCGCACAGTTTTAGAATGTAGCAGTGATGCACAGTTTCGGAATGTGGTGGTGACGCACACTTTCGGAATGTGGCAGTGACGCTCACTTTCGGAATGTGGAGGTGACTCACAGTTTTGGAATGTGGCAGTGGCACAAAGTTTCAGAATGTGGCAGTGATGCACAGTTTCGGAATGTGGAGGTGACGCACAGTTTCAGAATGTGGTGGTGACACACACTTTTGGAATGTGGAGGTGACTCACAGTTTCAGAATGGGACGGTGATGCACACTTTTGGAATGTGGCGGTGACACAGTTTCGAAATGTGGCGGTAACGCACAGTTTCGGAATGTGGCGGTAACGCACAGTTTCAGAATGTGACACACAGTTTCAGAATGTGACGCACAGTTTTGGAATGTGGCAGTGACGCACAGTTTCCGAATGTGGCGGTGACGCACAGTTTGAATGTGGGCGGTGACACACACTTCGAATGTGCAGATAGCGCACAGTTTCAGAATGTGGCAGTGATGCGCCAATTTCAGAATGTGGCAGTAATGCACTGTTTCAGAATGTGGCGGTATTACACAGCTTCAGAATGTGGTGGTGAAGCACAGTTTTGGAATGTGGTGGTAATGTACACTTTTGTAATGTGACAGTAGCACAGTTTTGGAATGTGGCAGTTAAGTACAGTTTCGTCGGCAGAGTGATGCAATTTGGGAATGTTAACGTGGCGCAGTTTTGGAATGTGGAGGTGACAATTTCCGAATGTGGCATTGAAACACAAGTTTGCAAATTTGGGGGATGCACTAGTTTAGAATGTGGCTGGGATGCACAGTGTCAGAATGTGTCAGTGTTTTTAGTGAATTTAGTGTCAGTGTCTCAGTAGGTAGCACACTCGCCTCTGAGTCCGGGAGATCAGAGGGTTGTGGGTTCTGTTCCCACATCTGGCACTTGGGTTACTATCCCAGTACTGACACTGTAGTGCAGCATGAGAGGGGTGCTGCACTGCTGAGGTGCTGTCTTTTGGATGAGACGTTAAACCGAGGTCCCATCTGCCTGGATTGGTGGTAGTTCAGGTGGATGTTAAAGATCCCATGGCACTTATCGAAAAGAGTAGGGGAATTTTTTATTGAAAAAATACACAACAATCATAATGACACACTCCATTTTAGCAATTGCCAAACATACGTATTTACAAACATTTTCAAAAGAAAAAGTATAAAGTACCCCTTCAATTCTTCCCCAACCACACTCCAATACACCGCTTGAAAGACAATATAGAAGTAAGACACCGAAAGCCCCTATACACCATATTCAATTATCCCCTTTTTCATCTTAACCATGCAATATGTTTCCAAAATCCTGAAAATATTTTTCTAGCATGCATTGTTCATATTGTTTTTGTTTTCCCACTGCTAATTCAATACGACTAAAAAGAACATTATTGGGCAGAATGGTATGTTGTAAAGATAACTGACATCTTGCTTGCCATAGATAATACTTGATACAGGCAAATATCAAATTTAGTGTACTTGGGTGATATCTTCGTAAAAAACCTGAATAGTCCCCCAGGACAAGACTCTGATAAGAAATATGAATCAAAAATCCCCATTCCCACCGCTTTGCCAACTCAAACCAAAAAGACTTAACATACGGACAAAGTAATAAAAAATGTTCTAAGGTTTCAATTTGAGCTAAGCATCCTGGTCTAATACACATTCGATCCTGAATCTGTTTATGTTTTAAATTACCCCTGACTCCCAACCTCCCATGGCAACAGAGCCACAACACATCCCACATACTAGGGGGTATCCTATGATCCATCAAGAGTCGTAATGCTTGAGACAATTTTGTAGGGTACACAAAGGAAAATCCACTTGGACGAAAAAATTGAACATAATTTCTGCATAAAATTCTTTCCTGGGAATGTCCTGCAGTTGGGCTTTTCCTAATTCCATTCCCGTAGTTTTCTGACTCGGCATCCACATAGGATGGGCTAAAGCCATCTTTCCTCTCATGGGAACCCCTCCTTCCCAAAACGACATAAAGGGTGAAAAAAGTAATTGTGTCCAAGCCGACCAAGGATGATCCTGAGGTTTAACCCTGGTTTGAAAGGCAGCAATCATGAAAAAGGAATGAAAAAATACCACTGGATTTATCATCCCTACACCCCCTTGATTCAGTTTTAAATAAGTAAAGGCTCTTTTAATTGGATTCAACCCACTACCCCACACCATTTGAAAAACACACTATACAATCTAGTTTCTAAAGCAACTTGGAACTGGGAAAATTGCAGCTACATGTAAAAAATAGGTAGTAAGAACTTTTAATAATCAAAACTCACTTTTTGGAAAACCCCAGGATTTCCATTGCTGTACTTTTTTCTCTGCAGTAACCAAAGCCTTTTCCCAGTTTAAAAAGGTTAAGTCTCCTTTACCAAAGTTTAGCCCTAAAACAGAAATATTCTCCTTAACTATAATACCCCCAATATCCTGACAGACCATATTCTCCCCAACCCCCAGACAATTACATTTTTCTAAGTTTAGTCTTATACCGTTTAAATTAGCTAGACTTTCAATCACTTCAATAGCCTTAACCCCTGAGGTAACATCCGCTACCAATAGACATATGTCATCTGCATATGCAGATATCTTCTCAGCTGGTAAAATACAAGAGGGCGATAACCCCCGTATTGACCTGTTGTGCTCAATTTCTCTCAATACTGGGTCTAATGCAAATGCATATAGTAACGGGCTAATTGGGCAACCCTGCCTAACCCCCTGCTTCATCTGTATCTCAGAACCTACCACCATATTAATGCATACACAAGAAATTGCATTGCAATATAAAGTGTGAACATATTGCACAAATATTTTTGGAAATCCATATTTCAATAACACCTGGAAAAGAAAATCATGAGACACTGAATCAAAGGCTCGTCATGATCTAATGCCATAATAAAACCAGACAGTTTTCCTTGACATCCAAATTCACATATATCTAGTAATAATCTTAAATTCTGCTGAATTGATCTATATGGAATAGCACATGTTTGTGCGGGTGAAGCACCCCTTTAGCCACCTCTTGCAATCTTTACACAGGATTGAGGAAAGGATTTTATAATCTGTATTCAAAAGACTAATTGGTCTCCAATTACCCAGTTCTGTAACATCCCCTGTCTTAAAAATAAATGTTAAAATAGCTAGATTAAATTTTGAATCTCCAAACCCATATTGTAAGATATCATTGAAAACTTCTGTCAAAATACCACTCAGGTCATCTGCAAAGGTTTTATAAAATTCATTAGTCAACCCGTCTAACCCTGGTGATACCCCTACCTTTAAGGCACCTATTGCCTGTTGTACCTCCTGCAAAGTTATAGGCCTTTGCAGCATTTCTACTTCTACCTGAGAAATATATGGAATTGGGAAATTAAAAACGTCTTCCCACCCCAAGGTGGAAACGAAACTATTTCCAAATTGGGACACCACCTTCTCCTCTGCTATAACTAGCATTTCTGCCACGGATGATTTTAATTCTCCAACAGAATTTCTGAGCCCTGACATCACTCTTTTCTCAATCTTAGTCTTACATGCCTTATACGGGTCTTGAAAAGGTTGTTGTTGATACCAATTTAAAACCAGCATGAATAGATGCAGCCCTATGATATTTATAAGTAAACATATTTTTTCACCCCTTAATCTGGGACTGAATCTCTGCATCCTTACTTCTAGAATGAGACTGTAATTTATAATATTGATTTGAAATTCTAAGTATTGTAAATATTCCCTTGAACCTTTCTGTTTCCCATATGTTATAAAGAAATCCTTTAGCGCCAATTTGGTATCCGACCACCAAGAAACCCAGTCTAAGAAAAATACTGCTACTGATTTACGGAAAACCATAAAGTTTTTAAATTGAGCCAACAATCCTGCTTCTGTCAGCAACCGTGCATTCAACATCCATCTGGCCTGCAAAGCTGGGAAAAAGGTTGGAATCTGTTGTAGACCTACAACACTGCATAACACATTATGATCAGAAAAATCATATGAAATTACTGAACACTCCACCGGAGTTAAATGATAAGATAGAAAAAAATAATCTATTCTCGTCTGAAAAGATGCCCTCTTATAAAGTAAAACCCCTTTTCATGCAGTTCTCTAAAAGCGTCCTTTAACTTTGCAACCCTATAGTTTGCGAAGAGCATCCGAGTCACAATAAGTTTTTGCTGGACACCCGTCTTTTAACCAACATCTAGGCTGCAATTCATGTCTCCTCCCCAAATTATATGTTTTGATGAAAACAAATATGGTTTTACCAAATTAAACAAGGCTATCCTTGCAGTTTTGACTTGTGGAGCATAAGTATTAATTAATCTAAAACACAATCCCTTTAAAAAACAATCTAACAACAATACCCTACCAGGCAGGACATCAATCAGCCTTGTTACCTGAACTGCTGTGTTAGAAAATAATATCCCTACTCCGTCTGCCACATCTTCCCCGAATGACCAGAAGGACGGGCCTTCCCACCATAGCTTTGTAATCTGAGACACCTCTGACAAAGAAGAAAAATGAGTCTCCTGTAAAAGGATCACATCTGCTTTCAATTCTCTGCAATACTGTAGGTAATAAGCCGCCTTTATAACTCTTAAGGCTACAGCAATTGAGGGATATAATCTTTAAACAGGCCATATTATGCTTTGGTCATTTATTCACGACTTATCTTGTTTCCTCTTTCTTCCCTTTTTCTTCTTTCCTTCTAACACTTCCAGTCCACCCTCTTCTTCAATTTCCATGTTTAAGCTCTCATCTGATTTTAACAAATCAGGAACTCCTTCCCCTTCTAAGTCTGCTAGAGCTGTGAAGGAATTCTGAATCAAACACCCCCCTCCCGTACGACTACTTGCTCTCGTTACCCTCCTTGGAGTCTGAAAGGGAATTTCCTTCTCAGGTTCCCTTGTCAGGTCATCCGTGCTTTTAGTCAAGAATCTGCCATAGAAATGGGGAGGGACTACATTCTGTTGCAAAGCTGACCCAGTGGATCTTATTTCACTAATAGAAGACTCTGATATTACAGGAGGCGTCACTCTTTCAGTTTCCTTCTTACTATGTTTTTACACGGGATTGAGTAGGCTCCCCTACATTGGGCCTCAGAAATCAGCTCTTCTTTATTCAATCCCCTTGCCTATTCTGTTTGCCCAAGGACACTGATGGTAGGCATGTCCTAAATCGTCACATAAATTACATTTGAATTCATTCCTACACACTGCACTGTCATGGTCCAATTCCCCACATAAGGCACATTTCACTCTATCACATGCACTGCTCAAATGCCTATGACTACCACATCTATAACACGCTTTTGGCTGGCCTGGGTAAAAACAAACCCCACGATCTCTCCCCAAAAAGAAGCTATTTGGGACATGTTGTATTTCATTATTCACCATATACAATTTAACTTTAAATTTCCATGCCCCAGTCCAAATGTTTTCAGAGTCTAGGATAGGTTCCGGTGAGCCTAGTACCTCACATTTCTGTTTTAACCAAAAAACAATATCCCCCACATTCACTCCCTCATTCCTAAACATTACATTCACAGTTTTAAACACTGGTTTCGTAATTGGAATGGCTAAAAAGGGTGTCCATAAAGGTAACATTTTACAACTATCATATTTATACCAAAATTTTTCAAGACTAGCCATTTGTTTAAAGCTTACATCAAAAGTATCCTCCCCACGAATATTAATTAAAGCATAGATATCGGAAGGTAAAAAGTTCATAGAGTCCATCAATAATTTTCTGGCCACATATACCCAGTCCGGGTGTTCAGGTAGGCTCCTCTATACCTTATTCAGTACTACGTTTCTTCTTGGGCTTGCTCCACCTTATTTCTTCTAAAAGGTCCATAAAAGTGGGCCCTCCTTTCTTCCTGCTCTTCTGGCCCCAGTCCATGTAAACTTTCAGCAGGAGAAACCTCCTCCTCTGCTTAACTGATGCCCTGCCTGGTTTAATGTCTGGTCCTGAGAAACAAGTCCATTCGAAGCCAAAGACTCACCGCTCACTGTAGGTTCTGTCGATGTCTCCGCTGCCCCTGAAGAAAAGGACAGCCACTCTGGGTCTGGTACCCATCTGCTGTCTGCCTGCCGAATCCAACCCGCTTGAGATATGGCTGATTCAGCTGACCAACTGGAGCTGGGCCCTGTTTCCTGGTCCGTTCCTCCGGTCCCACACTCAAAACCGGCCGACTGCTTTCCTTCCTCTATTCGAGTTACCGCGCTCGCGATACCCGAGACTTCCTCCTTTCCTCCGTGAGCTCGTTGATCCATGGCGCTTCCACCCCTCGTTGTACCGGGTAGTACCTCTGCTTTGCGACCGATCTCCATCACGCCTCCTTCCTCCACAGCATCTCCTGCCATGCTTGACCTCTGACTGGCTCCCGACTGACTTTCCAGAGACTCTCCATGCATTCCAGTGTCTTCTACTGCAGCAGGCTCCGACGCAGGCCTCACCTGCACAATCTCCGTAAGCACAGTTGTTTAGAGACAAAACCTGTACTTCCTCTAATGCCTCGTTTCCATTTCTCCAACCGAGCCTCCATGCTCCACACAGAATCTGACCGCGCAGCCATCCTCTGGGTCAGCAGCTCCCCTACTGACCAAGAACAGCAGCGCCTCCGAGTAGGGGAATTTCCCCATTGTTCTGGCCAAATTTCCCTCATTCACTGAAAATACCATCAACAGCTTAATCTAGTTCAAGGTCAGTTGGCATTCATCTGTATCCCCTTCCCCCGGGTCGTGCCTGAAAATAGGCACGATTTGTCTAGTGCACGTACCCGGTCAACAAAAACGAAATAAAAATAAATAATAAATAAATAAATGTGGTGAGGATGTGATGCACAATTTTGAAATGTGGGTATGTACAATTCTGGAATGTGGCAGGGACAAGCAATTTTAGAATAAACTAGTGTGTCCTGTCACATTCCGACAGTGTGCATCCCCACTGTATTCCAACAGTGCCAGTCCCCACCAGATTCCTTCATATGTGTCCCTGTCACATTTCAAGATTGAGTGTCCCACTACATTTTGAGATGGCACATCCCTGCCACATTCTGAGATTGCATGTCCACTCAACATTCTGAAATTGTGCACCACCTTAACATTCTATACCTAGGTCTAGCACTGCATTCCAAAACCACATCCTGACAATTCTAAAGTGCAGTACCATGCATCTGAAAATTCTAGAAATACAAACACTGCTGGCAACCCTATGCCAGTTTTTTTTTTGCTTTGTTTTGTTTTGTTTAAATGATTGCTATCACTATAGTTTTTTTTTAAACTTTAGAGAAATAAGTCCTATAATGTTGCTGGCATGGAGGACTAGGCTGTGAGTTCTGGTTATGACATCATCAGTGACTCTTCACTGAACCTGGCTTTTTTGAACACTGAGTGAAATCTGTTACTTCATTTTAAAGTTATGAGCTATTTTGTAATATATAAACCTAATTTTTGGTATGAAATCTATTGAGGGTATGCTAATACTAATTCTGCAACATAATATTTTTTGCCAGACTCCCTCTTTAAAATCTGCCCTCCTAAATTCCAGGACCCTTGTCTTCATGTAGTTTGTCTCTGTTTAAATTTTAATGTTAAACCACACTGTACGGTGATCACTGGTACCTAGGGTACTACTCACTGTTACGCCTGCAATGCTGCCCCTGTTTGTAAGCACTAGGTCTAGCACTGCCATGTCCCTAGTGGATTCCTTGACTAACTGTCTTATAAAAGCCATTTATTGGGAGTCGGGGATGGCCCTGCTCCTTGCCAAAGCTGCCATTGAAAGGCTGCAGTCCACATCTGGCAGGTTGAAGTCCCCAACTAGCAGCACCTCACCCTTACTTGTCATCTTGATGATGTCTTCCCCAAGGGCCTTATCCAACTTCTGTCCATCTGCTGGAGGTCTATATACCACCCTGTACAGATAGCAGCTCCAGTACTCATCTTCCTGATGACAAGCAGCACCTCCAACCCTTCTTTTTCCTCTGTGAGCCTCTCTACGTCCGTGGCCTTGATTCTCTCCCTCACATATAGTACAACTTTTACTCCCTTCCCTATCTCTCCTGAGCAGAAACGACCATGCCCCAGTCATGGCTGTCAGTGCACAGCTCCTTTATGGCCACCAAACCCAGGCTAGTGTCTGCCATGATGGCCTCCAGGTCAGGAATTTTATTTCTCATACTCCTTGTATTGGCACACGTGACTCTCCATATCTTTCTCTCTCTCCGTGCCTGCTTCCCTGCTCCCCCTTACCCCCATCTTCCCTTGTTACCGTCTCCCTTACCCTTACACCTTACTCCTTTCTTCTTGCTTTCCTGATTTATAACCCCCTTTGTCCACTGCCTTGTCCCCACCCCTGTCTTCCCGGAGCTTATTCTTGTGGGGCTGTCCCTCCCTGCTGTTTCATCATCTTGGAGGGGGGGACATTTGTTTCAGGCATTGGAGCATGTGCCAAGGCATGCATCAAAACATACATTGTGTAAAGCAAAGGTAGGTTGGAGTGAGGCACTTAAAGCCTGGGACCAAATCAAGTTGCAAAATCAGTAAAGCAGTTAGCAGCGACGAAAAGCTAAATTGGCTTTGCAGGAAAATGCAAACTCTCAGCCTTCTGTGTCTAATATAGCAAAAGCTAACAAAAAAAAATCAGATAGGAGATAAACCTCCATCTGCTGCTGTTTTTCTAAACAAAACAAAAAAAAAAAACTCACAAGAAGCAGCAAGATCAGTGTAAGGAGCAAAAGTGAACAGTAATAGTCCAGTTGAACCAGGAGACAGCACCAGTATTAACTCAAGCCAAAGCTGAGAGGTTGGTGGTGGTGGGGTTTGAGAGAGAGAATCCGCTGATATCCCAGCCAGTCCCTCCGATAATGGTTTCCAAGTCGCAGAGTGTGGGGGAGCTCGAACCAGTGAAGAGAGAACAGAAACACAGAGCCCTTGCCCTTGAAAGTCAAGGCTGACAGGTGAAGAAGGGAGATGAAGAATCTCCTGTGTTGAATGCTGAGCGAGGTGATGGTGATGGAGCAGATGCTGACTTCCAAAAAACCAAGGAAGTACAATCGAACAAGTACTATTAACGGAATTACACCTGGAGAAAATAAAGGATAATGGAGACTTTACAAGTTTCATCTGATTTATCTGTCTGTCAGGGATCTGAAATATATGCCTTATAGGAATCTGCTATGAAAACACAGGGCCAAGCCAAGGCTGTGGGAGATGGAGCATATATAACAAGATTGAGAACTGAAATGGGGCAATATAATTAACACAGCTTTAGCATTTTTCCTCTCCTTAGGGATAACTGAGATAAGTGTCTCATTCCGGCTAGATGGTAATTTACTGGACTCCAGGATTTCGTTAGAAAGCAGCTGATGCCTTCAGAAGAACTGTTAATAAAACACAATATTTAGACACAGTTCAACTTATATTTCACATTAGTTCTGTGTTCCTTCCCTCCATTATTTATTACTGGTGTAGTTTGCATGAAAACAGGATCTTTGCTCTTGAAGACTTCATCTATTCCTATTTCTTTCTCCCTACCTGAGGTAATAATGCACTGCTTGTGACATCACAGTTACTCTCATGGCAACAGATTGTGATTTCACAACAGACTGTTATGACTTGAAGTACTGTAGAGAGAGAGAAAGAGTAAGCTATAGAGGCAGATGAACCCTGAGGTATAAAGATCATGTATTCATACAAATTGCCTCAGTAATAAATAATGTGGAGGAGAAATTTATAGAATATATATGGAATGCAAGCTGAATTCTACCTAAATATAATGTTTTTAAAGCTTTCTTTGAGGTGTCAGCAGCTCTTTAAGGGCTTTCATCAATGGGATGTGCAGTGTATCTCGAAATATTTTATACAGTACTGTTCACTGGAGAAGCCAACTGTTCTGGGGTTTCTTGTCCCCAGTAAGATTCGTGATGGTCTGAGCAAGTTTGCAACTCGCAGACGGAGCTTATAGGAGCTGTCTTTGTTCCTCCATGAGAAATATAAAATTGCTGGCAAAACTCTGAGTCAGAACGACACCTAAGAAGGAACCTGGGACTGGTAAAACACCATTCTCTAATGTCAGCAATTTAATGTTTTGTTTTTTTTAACTATTTATCTATCTATCTCCTTGCTTCCTCTGGTGGCCCCCTTTGGACTGACCCCCTCCCCAGCCCCATCACCTGGCTCCCCCAGGACTTACCTTCACCGCGGTCCTCTACCACAGGACCTGTGGTTGTGCCTGGCTACTGGTGCGGCGCCTGTGAGGGGTTGGTCTCTCATCCTGCCGCACAGAGGGTTTTTTCTTCCACTTTTCTCCCTAGGTCCATGGACGTGCAATGGGCGCAGCGTCGAGCTCTGCCTCCCTGGGGACGGCTCCAGCACCCTGTACATGAGATCCCCCTTGAGTTGCAGTGTGTAAGTGCTACCACACAGCCACCACTGGCCAGCAGGCAAGAAGCATGCCACAGCATCTCCCCTCACCGAGGAAGGAGAGCTGTCCTGGGATGCTCCATCCTTCCTCTCCCCAATCAGTTTTATTTATATACTGGAAAGGTATGTGATCAAAATGCCCGTTTTCACAAACGTCCAGTGTTGAAAGTAAACAAAGTCGTAACAAAGGCAATAGAGAAAATATTACAGAGGCCAATAAAGGTACAGAGTGTGAACATCATGGTCCCTGAGCAACCTGAGTCCGTTCTTGACTCCAGGTTGCCTACATGGCTCGAGGTGTGGCGTCCAGTGCCTCAACCCTCAGCACCACCGGGGCCGGTCGAAATTTAATGTTTTTGATGGCTTGTTTCAGCTCCAATAATTCTTGTACTTCTAGGCTAATTTAATATGTCTTCTCCACCAAGTTGCCAAGGTATGTATCTACATATAAAGAGGGTGTTTATGGAGCTCCTCACTTAACTTCTAACTGCTGCCATCTTCTCAAATAATGATGCCGTCACCTATAGTAACACCTGATTGGACCCCATTTCAGTTCTCAGTCTTGACTACAAGATTTACACTGGCTTGCTGGCCAAGAGAATGAAACATATACTCCCATCACTTACTAATCTGGACCAGATGGGATTGGCCTGAACGACAAACACAGAATATTATCAGGAGGGCACTGCACTTGCTAAATCATGTTAATGCAACCAAAACTCTGACACTGCTGGTTGGGATTAGCTGAGAAGGCGTTTGACATAATGGAATGGAGTTACCTTGTCCGGGTCCTGCAAGTCTTGTGGTTCCCGGATCCCTTTGTTATGGTGGTATGTGGTATCTCTGCCTCCCCAGCAGTACAAGTGAAGGTAACTGGACATGTGGGAAGGAGATTTTCTCTGGTGAAAGGGACATACAGGGTTGTCCCTCTTCTTACTCCTGTTTGCACTTTATATCAAAACTCTAGCCCAGGCCTTCAGGGACACTCTGAAGATCTTACGAATTACAGTTGGAGGGCAGGAACATAAGATTCATCTCTACAATGATGATGTCCTGTTCACTTTGACAAACCCAGAAACATTCTTGGAAGAGATGTTATTGGGGTGCTAGAGAGCCAGTCTCCAGGCAGGAAGCTTTTTCCATAAGCTCTGCACTTCAGCTCAGCTAATTTAGTTCATAAAGTAATTTATACTCGACTGATTGTAAAAGTATTACCAGCATTGGGTTCCTGATGTTGCCATCTTTCAGATGATACCTATTTACCCTGGGGAAATCCAAAAATCAGCAACAGACTGCTCCAAAACTGTTAACGCAGAAAACGGGGAAGGACGGAGAAACCACAAGGTAGACAGCACTGGACCCGTCCTGCCAGCAAATCACCTCCTTAGTGAAATCGATGGATGCTAAAATCGAGAAGTCGCTTACAAAACTTGAGCAGCATGATGCAGTTCTGAAGGAACTGACTAGCATGGTGGCAGAGAGTGATAAAAGAATGCCAACAACCCAGGCTGCAGTAGTTGTTCTAATGCAGGAAAATAATTAACTATGAGACAGGCCTGAAGCTTTGGAGAATGAGGTTCGGCCAGGAAATTTATGCCTGGTTGGAGTACCCAAAGGAGCAAAGGGAACAGATTTAATCACTTTTTTGATAAGAGTGGATGCACTCTGTTCTTAATGTGTCTGGGTGATTTTGACTGGTCTACATTGAATAGAGTTTATTTTGTCAACCCTAGAGTACAGTCGGCTAACACCAATTAGCCTAGGACAGTACTGGAGAGAACATCAGGGCTGAGATCCATGACATGCTTCTTTTTGCTGCTCAAGCTGCATACGCATTTTCCATTAAGGAGTTAGATGTTAAATTCTTTCCGGAACTATCCTTCCAGACCTGTGCTCTGTGAGAAATTATATGGGGTGCGACACAGTCTCAGCTCTAGGAGTGGTGCGTTCTTTTTTTAGTACCAACCAAACTTTGGATTACATACAGCGGCAAATCCTGGCAGTTCACTGATCCCAAGGGATGTGGGTCAAACGCTGAAAAAACAGAATCCGAGTTTGCATCTGAGGTAGCTGCCGAGACTGTTGCTGGAACGGATGAATTATCCAGAGACAACTGATTTCGGTTGGATTGAGTCTACATGGAGGATAACTACAACTTCCAGGATTGTTATACTGTTGACCCTTCAGTAATACTCGGGGGAGAGGGTCCAGTATGTATGCTTAATGTTTCCTTGTACCTCTGTGGGTCATTTCTTCCCTCTCGGTATGATAGCAGGGATTTTTATAAAGTAGCAGGAAGGGGCTGGAGTGCAGGTCGTGCAGTTCCAACTGGTGGTAATTCACCGTCTGTCATTTTTCCTTTTCTCTGCTGAGTGTTGGGTGGGGGGAGACATTGGGTACCAATAATGGTGGTACATTGTTGGCTGCAGATGTCTACTGTGGTTTTGATAACAGTTACTTGTTATAGTTTTATCAAAAGGTTGGTAATAAATCGTATTAAATACGATGCAGAGGTTATTAAGAAAAAGCGCTATTCTTTCATGTGTTTTTCTACTTTGTTGAAATGAATAAATAGCAATCCGCTGCGATTGCAGTATTCTTACTCTATGAATTCTACCTTGTTTTATGGACATTCCAAAGCCATTGAGACGGCGAGCAGTTCTGGGACTTTTATTTGGATTTTATTAGTTTATGGGATCCCTCTGCTCCTATTGTAACAGATTACAAGGGACATTTTTGATTGTCAGTATGTGTGGCTCATGTTTATATGCTTTTTTATTGCTTTGTATGAGGAAGTTATTGAATGTATTTTATAAAACAATAAATACAAAGTTAATAAAAAAAAAAAAAAAACAGGAAGAGATGTTATTCCTGCTTCTTACGTTTGACTTATTTTCAGGCTGTAAGATTAATGCCCTCAAGACGAAAGTCCTTGCCACGAACTATGTCCCACTCCCAGCACTTAAGGCAAGATATCTGCTATGTTGGGACAAATCTACCCTGAAACAGCTGGGGGTGCATATCCCGAAACACATGGGAGACCTATATAAAGGAGATTGTGGACCATTAACCTCCAACACTGGGCAGCCCTCCCAATTCGCGTCATTCCCAGAGTCTAAATGCAGATGAATGTTCTCTCCTGCCTTTTTGTTTCTTTTTGAGACCCTCCTGGTCCCAGTACCTTAGTCTGCATTCCAGGAATGGAACAGCCTCATTGCAGAATATCTTTGGAATAACACCCATCCCCATTTCAGGTATAAAGCCATTTCTTGTTTGAAGGACAAGGGAGGATTTGCTCTTCCGGTACTTGATAGGTACTGTTGGTCAGCACGTCTTCACATACTGGTCTATTGGTGCGCACTGGGTAGAAAGTGCTGTGGAATGACCTTGACCTGCTGGTGGGTAAGGCACTTAGCATCCCTGAAGCCTTCAGCGACAGGCTGGACTTGCAGGATGTCCCAGGTATGGAGCAGTGATCTGAAGCATAAACTGTGCTATGGAGAAGAATGAGAAAAAAGTTTCAGTTCACCCAACACACTAGGCTTTTGCTCTGATTTGCCACATCCCCACTTTCACACTTTCATGTTGCACCCTGGCTTCATCAGGTGAGAAAAGGTGGGCTTGAGGACCTCTCTCCAGCTATTTGCTAATACAGTTATTAAATCTTTTGAAGATTAACACACAGAATTTCACCTACTCTGAACTGTCTTCTATATATATCTGCAACTCGGCATGTACCTGACTTCACTAATGGACTGACATAGTGCTTTCCAACAACCAGTGGCTCTGGTTCCCTTTTTCATCACAGCTACACAGGGTGCCCTGGGGGAATGTCTGATTTTGCATATCTACAAGGCACAGTAAAGCTTGGACCCAATGGAACACAAACTACATTAAACATAAGGTTGGTTAAATGGATAGAGTCATGGCTGACTGGAAGCGTACAAAGTGTCTCTTTGAGGGGTGAGCCATCGGAGTGGATAGAGGTGACGAGTGGGGTGCTACAGGGATCAGTGCTGGGACCATGTCTATTCAAGTTGTATGCGTCGTCCATGTCTTGTGATGACACGGCATGGCTAGCTAAATTCGCTGATGACTCTAAATTAGGGTCGATAGTCAGTGATGGTGATGAGATAGAAAACTTAAGGAGGGAATTACACAGATTGGAAGAACAGATTGAGGAGCACAGACTGGAATTCAACATGGAAAAGTGCAAGGTCATGCACTTGGGGAGCTCTAATAAGAAGGCATAATATATATTTAAAGGGAAAGAGTTAGCAGTAACACAGGAGGAAAGGGACCTGGGCATTATTATTACAGATGACTTCTCCTTTAAAAGACATTGGAGTGAAACCTCAAAAAAATGTTATAACATATTAAGTTGCATTAGGACACGTGCAGAGCAGGGACAGGAAGGTCCTGTTGCCTCTGTATACGTAATTGGTGAGGCCCCATTTGGAATACTGCAGTCAGTTTTGGGCATTGTATGCAAAGGAGGGATAAGATGCTTGGAGGGGGTGTAGAGGAGAGCAATCGGGAGGATTGTAGAAATGCAGGAAGAGTGATGAGGACAGACTGGCTAAGCTGGGACTTTACTCGTTGGAATATAGGGGATGGGGGATTTATGCTTAGTATTTGGTGCATTTGAAAATAATGATTTATGGGACTGTATAGATTGGGAAATGAAGGATGGGGAATTTGTATCTAGATCTCACAGCATTAAACTATAGAGTGAAATTAAAAGAAAAATTAGAGGAATGTGGTTCTCACAGAAGGTGGTGGGTGCTTGGAATAGTCTACCATTGGAAGTTGTAGGGAGTGGTAATATAGAAGAGTTTAAGGCTAAACTGGACATACATTTTCTAGGTAACAATAGGAAGGGTTACAGTTACTAAAGATGAGAGAGCAGAAAAGGGCATATTGCCTATCTATTCTTGAAGACAACCTGTGAAAATGGGAGACTGAATGGGACCTTCAGATTCCATAAAATCAGTGGCAGCAGATGTGTTATTTGCAAGATGAAACCACAGGTGCCCCTATCTGGTGTGAAAATGCTTGCAAGGACTTGGTTAGGTTCTTCCGGACACCTGTAATTAAAGAGTAAATTTATGTCACAAGTGACAGAAGCATGTTGGAGGGAGTGGGGTGTAGAACAAGCGGACCCATATGCATGTAATATGGTCCTGCCTAGAGATTGAACCATATTGGAGGCTATTATTGGCAGAAATAAAATAAGTCATCATGGGAACCTCAGTCTCAGAGAACCCAAGGACTCTCAAAGGCAAGAAGAAAAAAAAGCTGTTATTGATCCTCTTGGCAGCCTGTTAAAAACAAGGAAAAAATCACCAGAAATTGGCTAGCAAAATCTGTACCTTCTCTTGGAGACTGGCAAGATCTGGTGTCCAGCTTATGTTAATGGTGGGAAAAAATAATACTGCAGAGAAATCAGCTTGCCGTGCCGTGTCAGGACACCTGAGTACATTGAATACATTACATTGTGGACACAGATCAAGATTTTGTACCCAGAGGCACTTTGCATGATAGCCCAATGACTACTCTAGAGGATGATACAGGCCCCTTAGCTTGTTCCGCCACAATTATTGAGTGTTCTTTTTCTGCCCCCCTCCTCAGCCATATGATATCTCGCAGAAACAGACTGTTAGTTGTTTGCTGTGCACCATATGTACATAGTTCTTCTACGGCTATGAAGACGAAAGGTTGCTAATCCCCAATCAGTTGACAATCTGGTTTCTGGAAGGGGAGTGTATCAGCACTTGCATAGTGTACCCCTATATCTATGCAGCATTCTTGTTAGACCATTGGCCCTCCCCCACTACATGTCTGTCCCTAGGGTTGTGGGATGAAGCCCATTCTAGTGAGTTAGTAGCTAGGAAATCACTTAGTCTTTGCCCTCCAGTTTAGGCTTAGTTGAAAAAAGCGGCTTTTTTTCTGCCGTGGAAAAGTGGTTTAATTTAGTTTTTGAAAGTCCGCTACCGGAAATGCTGTGGCGCTTAGGAGGCTCTAGTTACTGTAAAGGTGTGGCGCAGCACCATGTGCCTGCATTGAAGCACTAAATTAAACCACTTTCCCGTGGCAGAAAAAAAAACGCTTATTCGACTATGCCGAAACCGGAGGGTAAGGTTTGCAGGGGCAGAGAGCCCCTGTAAACCACAGCTTTCGTTTAATAAGATCTGAACTTAACAAGGTGTCAGTTACTGTACCTGCATCCATGGATTTCGTAATACTTGTGTTATGTATGTTTGTGTCGTTTGTACTGTGGGACTTAACTGAAAAAAAAACCCCTCAAACTTTTTATTTATTTATTTCTTTATTAAGAATTTGATGCAAATTATACTTGAATACTGTACTGCGTGCTGTAGCACACGAGAGGTTGAAGCATTATTTAGCCATATTACTCTGAAATATGCACTCTGAATTATATGTTCATTCAAAACTAAAGTGAGTAAAGTAGTAGTAACCCTTCAGGCATAGGGTTCGTAGGCTAAACGTTAACAAAATGTGGGCAACTGTTACAAAACAAATATGCAAGCAAGCATGATTGTATACAGCTTCCATCTTATTTTTGTAACACATTTACATAGCAGTAACAAATAAAGTAGTTTTCTAGTTTAATCTCATTCTGTAACAGCCTTTATAACTTCTAAAACTGGCAAAGTTGCGTAAAAAGCAAGTTGTTTTGCAAAGTTAATTATTTAGAGCGTGTTGGAGTTTTACTGCAACAATTTTTTTTTCATTTTTGTATTTGCCCAGGTTTACAGATTTATTACTCAGAACCATAATGAACCTACTGTTCAGACCTTTACAAGCATTCTCCATGACCTAACCAATCTTGGGATCTCATGGTCTCCTTTCACAGCTGCAGTGGTTTGTGGTAACCAGTTAGGAATCTAGTATGTCTGGACTCTTGGGCAGTTGTGTCAACTGTCTGTTATTACTACCAGAGACCAAGACAGTAGTTTTGCTGTGTTTGGCTTAAGTGTCTCAGGTGAATGTCATACCTGTTGAAGCATGCCTTCAGATGCCACCTTTTTCAATTAGGAAACAGAATTGTTTGTCCAGTACTGAGATTTGGGAAAGCTGCTGGCAGCATACTCAGCAGAGAAAACGTGCTCAAACCAAATGCCTTTTTTTTTTTAATTTATTTTCTTGTAAACTGTTGCTTGCTTCTTACGTATTTTCCTTTTTATATTCATTTTGCTGCCCACTAGCCTTATAAGACAGTTCTGGAATGTCCATATCTCTGGAGAGGGCATCATTGAGAGAGAAGTGCTCACCACCCCTCAAACAAACGGAGGTCGGCAATCACATTGCTGTTGAATAAAGAAATAGTATATATTTATTGTTGCATGACAAAATATCAAAATGCTGACTTCTTGAATGTGGAACCAAGCACCGTTATACATTGTCTCCACGATGGCAGGCTGACACAAAGATTTGCATACCCGTGATTCATTACACTGGGTTTGAGTCTTAGGAGTGCATGTGAGTGATTTGGAGAGATGCACAGAAACCTAATAATTTGGGTATTACTTACTCACATCCTTTTACGGATCCTGTGCACTGCTGTTCTCAAACTGCCTTTTTGGTATACTACCTCAGAGTGTACTAGTTGCCCAGTTTCCTCTCTGGTGACCTGGTTCTTGGCCGAGAAACAACTACACTGCACAAGGAGTCCCAACAGGATGAAACATGTTAGTAGTTAGTCATTCTCAGCATATACTGCTCAGATGTTTAGAAGGCAGTGTCTGTGGTGAAACCTTGTCAGCCAGCCTCACTAAAGTAACAGTAGTGTCTCCTAAGTATGAAATGTCATAGTCTGTGTCACAAAATCAAATCCAACAGTCGTTTCAAGAGTCTTTGGCCGCACCCACTTAAATGAACTGGTCAGGCCTGGGTGAATTTGTATTCATGTCGTGAATTAAACCCAAAGTTACAGTGATTTGTTTTTGTGCATAAAAAAAGAAGGAAAGGGAAGGAATTAGGATTCACACAGTACCTTGTATACACACTGTATCCCAAAGCACTTTACAAGACATGAACAGTTGTCGTAGCCTTTAGGCAATTGCAGGGACATTAACGGAAGCTTTGGTAGGTTAAGCACATAGATGGTGAGTGATAAAGAGGAGGTTAATCAAGCACATGGAGGTAAAAGTAATTTTCCTGTCTCCTTTAAGGACACCAATGGTACGTGGTCTGTAGCGCATGCAAAAGACCACTTACCCATGCTTAGGAGTCTATTAAAGATGCTTAATTGAAAAGAAAATCGATTTTTACAATTGAATGCAGATACCTGAGCCCTTTAGAGTCTCCACATAGAATCTCCCTGAGATAGTAGCATTAACTTGGTGAGAAGGGACAGAGTGGAGCAATCTCTTGCACCATGCAACACATTCAGAAAGCTCCAGCTGTGATGGCACAGTGTGTCGTTTCACAGAAGCAGCATTTCATCTTCAGTGATGGCAGGATCCAGAAAGGTTTCATTTACCTTGCTGCTACCACTGGAGCTGTCAGAGCCACTGACCTGTTTGACCTCTGTTGCATATGTGGGTCTGTACTCCTTGAGTGACACTGGGGTTGAGGTGCACTTCTGACTTGGAAGTGGCAATCAGCCACACCCTACTTCAGAAGTGTCTTTTCTATGAAATGTATTAAGGACCCCTAAAAATTCTTTACTGGAGGGGACATAATTCGATCCAAGGGACCTTTGTGGTGCCCCTTAAGCAGAAAAATATGGCAATATCCCTTGAAGCGATTTGCTCGGGGTCGCAGAGTATGTACGTGAAGAAGATGGGATTCAGCTCAGTAAACCCTTACCAGTCACCAGCTGTCAAATAAATACAGCATTTCTGTTAAGAATCCACAATTATTAAGACATAACTAGGTCTTCATATCTATGTTGTAATCTTTTTGGTTTTATGCTCATATTTTTGCCCTCAGTCGATGACCAGGCACCCCCCGCCCATATCAACTTTGTACTGGTACATGCCAGGATCCGGCATCATAATGCTCGCGCAGAGGTATTTTTCATTTATGCAATCCCCCTTAACCCGCCAGAATGGAGGCAGTCATTCAGTGACTTTGGTGCATGGCTGGGCATGTTCCTGCCCCCAACATGCAGAGGTCCTCCAGCTCCATCCGACAATGTCAGACAGCATGGTCCCAAACAACGGTACCCCCAGCCAATACAAGGGGTTAGGAGGCATCAGGCACCAAGTCTCCTACCTCCCTGGAGAAGACAAGCAGTCCCCTGGATGCTCCACCTCCTCCTCCCAGCCGACCCTTCGACATCCAAGGTTCGTTCCTGAACCCCAGTTGTCGACGCTGCAGGCGGTGGCACTACCGCTGTGACGGCAGGCCAGCATCTATGTTGCATTCTAAACATTTTCCTCTTGGTTCTGTATTTTACCTGTGCAACATTTTATTTATTTGCTAACGCTACTTTGTATGCTTGAAAGAAACTCACATTCATGCTATACAACATCACTGAATTTAACCATTTCAGATCTACTGATTATAACGTCCTATACCTTGTTTCTGCTTAAAGAGCCGATTTAATCTATTTCTATTTTTGCTTTACTGTCTACAAATGTTCTTTATTCTCCTGTATTGTGATTTGTTGAATATACATGGGGCTGGCAGTATAGCCTATAGCTTAGAGTAATGAGCTATGAGCTAGGTACATCCAGAAGACCTGGATTTGATTTCCTTAACCTCCACTTGCATACTGTGTGACCCTGAGCAAGTCAGTTAACCTCCCCAGTTATCCGGGGTTGCCTCTGAAAACTGGCCTTGTGCTTAGTGGGCCTTACTTGGTTATCAAAGAATTAAATAAAAATACAGAATTTTTTGGTTATCTCAGAACTAGGTGCTACTTACGTTTATTTAATAACTGCATGAAATAAGGAAATGAATGAAAATGTAAAGTTGTATTGTCAAAATAACTTGTATTTATGCCTTAATAAAAAGATGAAGTTTAAACAAAAAATCACTGGTTGTCATGTGTAGATTTTGTAAGCTGCTGCAAGATACTGTATGTGTGTTGTTGCAAAGCTATATGATGGTCAGCATGCTTTTATTTTTATGTTATTGTTTGCATCACCTATGATTTTGTAACAGTTTAAAACTTTGAATCTGTTTCCCTGGGACCCACCATAGAGATCAAAAAAGAAAACACTAAAGAGGACATGACCTCAACATCTACAGTACCGTATTGGACTGTTTAGAAAAAAGGTGGACTGTTTCCCCTGCAGCACTAAGTGCCTGATGTACTGTAAACTGTTGGGGACCAGCAACATTTCAGGTTATGACATACATACATGCACGTGAGCGCCCACTCATTTTCAGTTTGTATAATTTCTTCCCTTAACATCCACAAATGTTGCGGATGTTACTTCTTTCATGGCTCAGCGGAATCTGCCCTTTCCTGATACTGAGGCAGGCTTCTCCTAGTCAGTTTGGCCAACAAACTGGAATGGTGTGTTGCCTTCTTACAGTGACAGCTCTGCACCCAGAAACAGAAGCACAGTTGTAGCTGCTAATTAAGTGGCAGTTCGGGCCACTGATGCATCGTCAGTCTGACTTTATTCTCCCATGAGAGACAGGCAGCAGGGCTCGGACTTGAGGCATTTGACTGCTGCGGCATCTGAAGAAAGGAGCCGCCTCTGCAGCCCTCAGAAGAGCTGAAGGGAGCAGTCATTATAAGGTTTGAAAATCTTTAATGTTTTATTCTTCATTTATTTTTCCACCAGCATATTTTTTTTTTTTGGGGGCTTTGTTTTGTTCAGTGCTTCTTACCCTGAACTGAGGTTTCTACCGCCTTCATTCCCCCGCAAGTCACTTCTGTTTGAGGAGCCCCTTAACCCAAATCATGCCATCCCTGGCTTAACCTTAGTGGAGGAGCCCCATGAAAGGATACAGTATTCCAATGTAAGTCTTCTGTCCAGGGAGGCAGAGGTGGACCCTGGATGGATTTGGTCTCGGAGTGGTGAAGTCATCTAGGGCCCTCATTAAATGTGTCAGCAGGGCAGACTTCATTTGTCTGTCAGTCTGTCTGTCTGGTTTTTGGTTACTTGGTAAGTGCACTAGCCAGAGTTTGCCTATTTTCAGGCACTACCCGAGAGGATACAGTAAAAACAGTAGAACAGTACGGAGGCATAACAGTCAATTACATAAATGAGCAGAGAGTGAGCTAAGTATCAATAGTATATATATATATATATATATATATATATATATATATATATATATACATATACATATACATACATACACACAGTACAGGAGTAAGGTATACAAAATGCTAGAATATGCAATAAAGTGTAGTTAAAAACAGTAAGCCTTCATGTAAGTTTAAACACAGGTAAAACACAAAAATAACAAACAGATTACACAATGTTCAGCAACCCAGAGTAATAGTCACAAGTAAAGACTCCTAAAAATTCTCTCATAGTTTCCATCCTGTGATCCCACCACCTTCCTGTATGGGGTGTGGCCTGTGGCATCATCTCAGGTCATCCACTCTGTGATGGAGCATTGGGAGAAGGCCTCTAGCCTGGCCCCCTTTGTGACACTCCTGTCGTGAATGTACAGTGCTTCCATGTTGTACCTCATGTGAATGGGTGTAAACTATCGCTAGAAGGGGCTTTATGGTCACATATTCCTTCCTGTTTAACACCCTACCTCTAGGTCTGTATCTTGAGACCCAGTTACCTGGCTGTATTTAAACTTTTTATGTAAATAATAAATACCATGGTTAATGGTTAATAACCTTTTGTAAAGCTTTCCAGGCTTGGACATTTTGATCTAATAATTATGCATGTGTTCTAGTATCTATTTGGCCCATATTGTGAAAACAACTTACGGAATGGTCATCAAAGTTGGTGTACACATCGATAAGGCCACTGGGAGATTTACAAGTCTGTCATGGTACATGCCATCCTAACAGTACACATAATAAAAGTTGTGCATCACACATTTAGGTACATCTTGAGGTCCAGTTGCTTTCAGGCACTTACACTTGGTACACACATTATTAATATATCAGTCCAGAATTCCTGTACATTCTAATTCTGTCAGTCGCCTAAGGGTTAATATCATGTTGTGAAAAATTTCCAAACTAAGAAATGATGTCCTCGTCATTCTACAACCTTTCTGGCATCTTGACCCAACCACTCATGACCTGTAAAGTAAAAACTACAATCCTGTGGGAAGTTATTCACCTCTTCTAGCCAGAGGCAGTGCATTTGGTCTATTTCTGAGGGCTTTTAAACTGGAACTCTGCTGGTCCCATTCTGTTTACAGCATGCCTGACTCTATGTGCTACATGGGGAAATAGCCATGACCTCCCTCCTTTTCTTCATGCTTCCCGTATGACATGCATTGAAGATCCGAGAAGGGATGACATCATAGCCACTCTAGTCTTCACTTTAATTTGATATCTAAAGCTGAAATGTGGTAAATTTAAAGGGACAGTGTCAGCCTTTTTTGCATCATATTATTTTTAGTTAAAACCCCACATTTTATGATTGCTTACCTTCTCTAAAATACGTTGATTTTGTTGGGTCTTTTATCTGCTTCCTTGCTTATTAGAACTGAAATGCATGGTACTGTATAGCTATACCCAGCCTTGTTTTGCTTCAAATCATTAAACTACTCTCAGTGCATACTTCCTGAACATTAGAAACACCCTCAAACAGTGCAGCCACTCATGATGCAATAGTCTCCACTACTCCCACTGCATAATGGGTGGCTAAATTGTGTTGGGGTGTTCCCGAGTCCTGGAAAGATGCAGTAGGAGTTGATCAAGGAATGTAAACAAACATGTTTTGGTGTGGTAACACCAGTATGGTGGGCACTCAGTGTTTCACTTTTTAAAAGAAAAAAATGAATCCAAATTAAACTACCAGCAGTATCACCAGTCTCTATAGAATGTGAACAATCATAAAATGTGTTTTTAAACTAGGGACACTTTGAGGCCTAAGGGGGTTGGCAGTGTCCCTTTAAGAACATTAGGAAGCAGTTATTCTCTTAGAGGGTGGTGAACCTATGGAATAGTTTACCATTAGAGATGGTACATGCCTTCAAAGTATAAGTCTGGACAACATTTCTGTTAACCAGGAGAATCCCATGGCACTTTGGTTAATTGGGTGGGTGCAGAATCTTTGTAAATTACAACACGTTTGCATATCTTACTTGTTGATCAATTCTAATCCAGTTTGGGGGGGGTAGACTTAGAGTCCCTTGCAGCCATAAATTACTATGTTATTGCTGATTTCAAAACTAGGTGATGCATCCTAATGTGATTATCCTGGTACAAATATTTCTTAACCTTTTACGCATAACTTGTAACAAGATTCCTTTGCAGTATGGTTTATTTACTACAGCCTAGGACCTCTCAGGTTTCCAACAACTGCATTACATTTCATAGTCTAAATAAATTGTTTAAATATGCAAGTTTTGGACCTCTGCTATTCTCATTATTTGTAAATTCTATTCCATCTACCCTTCAATTTACAATTTGATTCTGTATGCAGATATTATCATTAATAATAGCGCCTCATCTCTTTCTGATATAAATACTGTGCTATATTTGGACTTTGCAAACCTTTTCACTTGGCTGTTTTAACATCCTCTACTGTTGAATTGTAAAAAAAACAAATAAGTGTATGCTGTTTGGTTCAAGACCTAAACTTGCCAAAAGCATTTTGGTACTTCAGATTTTTTTTACCCTAATAGTGTACAGTTGGAGCAAGCTGAATTCTTTAAATACCTGGGTGCTTTTCTTGACTTCAGTCTGACTCTTTCATATCTTGTAAATAACATTTGCAAACAGGCTAATCAAAAACGGTGTATCCGGTGGGCAGTACGGAGCAGCCGACAGAGAAGCAGCACTGATCTCGAGCTCCTGGGACAAAGTAGAATGAAACTGCCTGAAACAGTGTAAAATCGACTCAAACCTGCTGAGTTTGATTTAAAAAAAGAAACTTGTAGTGATAGTGTGACCGTTATTGGTAAACCTTGCAGAACAAATCCTCCTGCTATGGACGACTTTGCACCTAAAGGACAGCAACATGATGAAAGGTCTGCACAGCAAGAGAGAGCCTCGGAGCCTGCTGAACTGCTGGCAGGGAAGTGACCCTCATCACAATCCAGACCGTGCTCCATCAGTTGGTAAAGACGGTCGAAGATCTCGCCCACAAGTTCAGTGCTCTCACACTCAGAGTATCGGCCTTGGAAACTCGAATGGACACTTGTGAACAGGCAGTCCAAAGGTCAGATACTTTGGTTCTGAAGTTGGCCAATGTGATGACCAGACTAATTAAGGAAAACGCTTCACTACAACAGCGACTAGAGAATGTCGAGAACCAGGTGAGAGAAAGGAACCTACGGATTGTGGGGCTGTCAGAAGCGGCAGAGGGAGAAGACTCATTAAACTTCACTAAAACACTACTACCAACTATTTTAGGATTCTTGGAGGAGGACCCCCTCTGTCCCTCGAGAAGGCTTTTAGAGTGACTCCCAGGAGGGTGATGGCAGAGTCCTCTTCCCCCTGCCCTGTACCTTCATTGTTGTTTGCATGGGCACTTGGAACAGGGTAGAGCATCGATGGCAGCACAGCGTTGGAGGACTTTAAAGTACAGCAAGAATAATGTGCGGATCATTCCAGGCCTGTCATACAACACCCGGCAATGCAGAAAAACCTTTCATGGAGTCTGGAATAGGCTGACGCAAAGAACAGTTACGTACTTACTGTAACATTAGATCTTTGAGAGACTCTCTTTCATCAGGCCACACCTATGAAACTTTAGCCACCAGGCAGTAGGACTACATGGAAACTTTTTGCAAACAGTTCACTCAGTACCCTGCCAGAGATCATGCTTAGAGGACCTCCCTCTAGGGAACCAGGAGAGAACTTACGGTTCTGCCTACCAGGCGAGGCTGGACACAGCAGGTAGACCATCATGCAGAAAGAGACGGGAGTTACAGAGCTTTGAATCCAAGGGGGACGGAGGGTGGGACGGCATGATCTGATGAAAGAGATTCTCTCAAAGTTGTTCTGTTTTGATACGTACGTAACTGCTCTATCTTCTTTGAGGATATCTCTTTCAAGGATATCTTTTTCATCAGGCCACACCTATGGAACAAGTACCAAGCAGTACTGACAATAAAACAATCTGGGTGGCTGGAGCCTACAGGTCTAAAAAAAGGGGCCTTGAAGTACAGCTTTGCCAAAACCTGCCCTTTTTCAAGAGGCAACATCCAGACTGTAATGTTTAGTGAAGATGTGGACAGTACTCCAGGTGGCAGCTGTACACCTCTTTGCAGCTGACACATTTTTTGAAACAGGCAACGGAAGTGGCCATGCCCCTTGTGGAATGGCCCCGAACAACCCCAGGAAGTTCCTTACTGTACTTCCTATAATAAAAAGTAATACAGTTGGTCAACCTTTTAGACAGACATTCTTTAGAAACAAGAATGCCCTCTTTCCCAGGGGTGAAGGAAACAAAAAGCTGTGAGGACTCACTGCAGTCCTTCATGTGGTATATATAGTACCTAAGTATTCTGTGTACATCTTAAGTATGGAGCAGTGCTTCCCCAGGATTGGCATGCTCAGGGAAATAAACTGGCAGGTAGATGGTTTGATTTAAAGTAAACTCAGACACCACTTTAATGAGAAACGTACGACCAGTACGTAAAGACACCCCGTCTTTATGAAAGATCAAATAAGGAGGCTCACACATTAGAGCATGAAGCTCTGAAATCCTTCGAGTAGAAGTAATAGCAACTAAAAATAACACTTTCCAAGACAGAGAGCATAGGCCACAAGTTGTGGCTGGCTCAGAAGGTGCCAAAGTAAGCTTTTTTAACACAAAATTCAGGTCCCTAGCTGGGACTGGATTGTGGATAGGAGGCTTCAAGTACAGTATGCCTCTCAAAAACGTACGGCCTCCTCCAACTGAGCAACCATACAAGCATCAGTAGGCACATGAAAGGCTGAAATAGCCGCCAAGTGCACTTTGATAGAAGAATATTGCAAATCTGCCTCTGACAAGGACAGCAAATACTCTAGAACTTGATTTACTGGACAGGTAAAGGGATCCTGCTGATGAGAAGTGGTCCACAAAGCAACCCGCTTCCACTTCATGGAATAAGTGTCTGTGGTGGAAGATTTTCTAGCAGCCACCAGAACGTCAGCCACTTTTTTAAAACACCCCAGACCTAGCAATGGCTATGTCTTCAATAGCCATGTACGGAGATGGAGTGACTTGATGTCCGGATGGACCAGGATTCCCTGTTCCTGGGACAGTAGACCTTTGCACAGGTGCCAATTGCTGCAGTAAGAGGAACTAGATCTGATGAGGTCAGAGAGAAGCAATGAGTATTAAAGTTGCTCCCTCCATTTGGAGCTTGATTAATACCCCCCTGGATTAGAGGGAATGGAGGAAAGGCATGAAGGAGCCACCCCTTCCAAGAGAGGGACAACACATCTCGCCAAAAAACTCCAGGCCCTGGAGCGAGCGAGTGGAAAAGCGTCAGTTTTGCATTGTGTGGGGACACAAAAAGGTCTAATTCTGGGTGACCCCACTTGTCAAACAGTTGTTCTGTCACCGAGGTCAGCAGCTACCACTCATGCATTCTGGACTGTGACCTGCATAGCCTGTCTGCCAAGACATTTTAAATGCCTGTAACATGAACTGCCGACAGTTCTAGACCATGTTCTACAGCCCAATACCAAACCCTCATCGCTTCCCTGCATAGGTAGTTGAAATGAGTTCACCTCTGCTTGTTGATGTAATGCGTCACACTGATGCTGTCTGTTTGTACCTGCAGAGGTCCAGAGGACAGATGGGTCTGGAAGGCTTGTAGGCTGTACAGAACAGCCCTCATTTCTAGGACATTTATGTGGAGGGTATGCTCCACTCTGGTCTATGTTTGCTGTGTCTGATGGGGCCTTAAATGTACCCCCAGCTCATCCTCAAGGCATCTGTAGTGAGAATCAGATGAGGGAAGGGGATCTAGAAAGGAACACTTTTCAACAAATGGCTGGGTTCCATCTACCACAACAGTACCTTCCAGACAGGAGAGGTTACTAGAACCTTCTGTTCTGAGTCATCTGTGCAGTGATCCTTTTGGACTGTTATGGTCCATTGAGGAATCCTCATATACAGTCTGGCCATTGGTACTGTAACAGTGGCTGCTGCCATTAGACCTTATAGTCTCAGGAATGTCCTGGCTGTGACATACCTGTTGTGATATACCATCTGGGCATGTTTGCAGTCAGACAATCAGCCCTGTCCTGGGGCAGGAAGGCAAAGCTTTGGGCAGTGTCCAAGACTGTCCTTATATACTGTAGACGCAGACGGGGTGGGGGTCGAGACCGATTTCAGCACATTGACCGTGATCACGAGGGCATCGAACAGCTACCTGGTGCGTGCTACATTCTGATAAAGCTGCCCTTTGGAGTGAGCTTTGAGCAGCCAATCATCCAGATATGGGAAAACATATAGTCCTCTCTGGAGGGCTGCTGCCACTACTGCTAAACATTTGGTAAAGACCCATGGTGCACTTGATAAGCCAAAGTGCAATACCCTGGCCTGAACTGATTTTGTTCCCCATGGAAAAGGAACCCAAATTGTTTCCTTTGGGGGCAGATCTTGATATGCAGGTAAGCACCCTGCATGTCCAGAGAATAGATCCAGTCCCCTATTTGCAGTAATGGTAGCAGGCCTTGATAGAGTGACCATTCTGAACTTCTTGTATTGAATAAAGAGGTTCAAATCTGTTAGGTCTAGGATGGGACTCCTGTGCATTTTGGGACTAGGAAGTAGCAAGCATAGAACCCCATGTTCCTTTGTTCCCAAGGAGCTGTTTTTATTGCCCTTTTCTGGATTAGGGTATGCACTTCTACTAGAAGCACTGGTATGTGTTCTGGAGGATAGGAAGAAGGCACTGGTGGATAGTCTGGAGGTAATTTTTTTTTTTATTTAGTTTTTGTTGATGGGGTAAGTGCACTAGACAAATTCTGCCTATTTTCAGGCATGACCTGGGGGAGGGGGATACAGATGAATGGCAACTGACCTTGAACCAGACTAAGCAGTCGGTGATATTTTTAGTGAATGGGAGGAAATTTAGCTATAGCTCTTGCTTAGGATTATGCTCTCGTAGAGCTTGGGTTGCTGCCTTGGCCTTCCTCTAGAGGGTATTTTGTTATGTTACCTTATGGGCGTGACAGTTTGCAGTCCTCAGTCCCAAGGTAGCAAAAGCAAAGGTCCTCTTCCCCAGAACATCTAGTCTCCTAGACTCCTTGTCAGGAAGGAGAGAACTGAGATGTTTAGGCACTTTAGACCTATCATAAAAGGACTTACCTGAGGGGGCCTGGTACATTTTACCTGCCTTCCTAGATATGGATGGTAACATAGTTGGTCTGTGCCAGGCAGCCAGGATGGCATCCTTCAGGGCAGGCAGTAGAGGAGGAATAATAATTGGTAGGGAGTCTGGCAGTTCTAGGAACTCCACCAAATTTCTTTTGGTGATGTCCTCCTCTTCAGATTCAAACTCCATGGCAGACTGGGGTTGCTGCATCATGGAGATGAATGAGGGGACTTCAAGAGGGGACCTAGGAGTATACACTTGGAATCAGTACTCTCTGTGGAGAGGGTGGAGCCGGACCTCTCATAAGAGCTCTCCACATACTCTTCCTCTTGCATGATGAGGTCAGTGTTATATTCCTGATCCTCATTGACCATTTCTGCAGGCCTCAAAGAGGGAACAGAAGAGGTCATTGACACCCTGGAAGGCAATTGGCATGTCAACCTAACAGACATCGGCGCTGGGGCAAGCTGGAGGTTTCCTGTCGACGACGCTTCTGTCACAGGAGGAGGAGGCAACAGGCATTGCAACATCTCCGTGAAAGACGAAAGCACTGCTTGTACATCGGCGCTTGCTTGAACTGCAGGCGCACTCTGTGATGTCGATGGGGGAAACACCATCCCCGATGTCAACAGCATCTAACCAGCCATGTTAGGTCTGGTGGTGCTCGCAGTCTGTCCCGACCTGGAAGGGTCAACAGTCTGGGCAGCTGGTGGCATCACTACTGGAGCAGTCAGCAGCACAGAAATGGTCGCTCTGGCCTTGAGCATACCAGGGAGGTTTTCTCTTTGCTGCTGTCCCTCTCCTGGTACTTGTGCTTTTGTTGCTTGGAAGTTTTCTCCTGGGACTTCGACGAATGGGAGCCCAAGGAGTGGACCAGCGATGCGGTAGAGCTCTTTTCCTGGAGCTCATTCTCCACCCTGGCCTCCTGCTGTTTCAAAAGGTGAGTCTCTAAAGCATTTTTTATGCATCACTGGCCTTGTCGGTATGGGCCACACCAAGACAGCCCACAAAGACGTCGTGTGAGTTGTCTGAGTAAATCTTTTCACTGCATTCACAGTATCTAAAGAGCTTAGAGGGCTCTTTTGATGACATACACAACATTGGTTATCACTTACAAAAAGTGATGGTGAACTAGGGAGATAAAAAACACTGAATTGTAGTCGACTAGTGGTGGCGTCTCCGTGTAGGATCTGGCGAGTATGGTCAATGATGAGAAATGAACTGAGAAGGGAAGGGGCCGTCCACGTTTATATTGGAGTGCCAGTGTAGGACATCATCCTGGGTGGCCCCTAGCGGACAGTTTGCAAAACTTTTCTGTGTGGTCCTAGTGCCTGGCAACTGTAGTTCCATAGGTGTGGCCTGATGAGAGATATCCTCGAAGAAGATCTAAAATTACAGTACCTGCTTTTGCTTCTGGCCAAGCTCCAAAATTCCATGGAATGGCCATTAGTATCTTTTTTCTGGCACTAAGGAGGCTGATAAACTGATTTGTCAGAAAGGGGCTGAGATGGGCAAGGGAGCGAAGGGAGAAGTGTCCTTGGAGAGCAGCTGACCAGTGTGGGAGGTGTCACCACAGCTAAGTAATGGGCACTGAACTGTGAGCTCTCTGTTTGCTTTACAGTGTTGGAGTAATGTACTGCTCTACTTTTTCTTGTCCTCAGCATGGTTGTTTTACCCTGTGTGTGTACTTTGGGAAAGGGTAACACAATCTGGCATTCTGCTATCAATATGGCGTTTCCCGCCTCCTTCTCTTTAGGCCTTGCCACTCTTTCACAATGTTGCATACTTAAGCAGCAGTGACTGCTCAGCAGTTCGCAACTAGACATTATGACTGTTCCTAAGGACTTAAGTTGGGCAGTTTTATTGAGTATCAGTGGATCAGATGACAAAAAAAGTGGTTGCATTGAATTTCTTTCATATCTATTGCAGGTTTTGGTTTTACCAGTTTTAACAGACTGTACTCCATGCATAGAAACATTGAAACATAGAAGTTGACTGCAGAAAGGGCCGTAAGGCCCATCCAGTCTGCCCATTTTTTCTACATTATGAATGTGCCATAGGCCTTTACTCTGTCAATGGCCTATCTATTCATACTCATCTGTGCATATTGTGTAGAAACATTTTGGACTTGTATAATTGCAGTTTATATATCATGTGGCTTGTTCTAATTGTGGTTTTAACATTTAGATACCACCTGCTAATGTTTTGATCCTGGGAAATGGGGTAATGTTTTCTCTGTTAAAAATCCTGCGTTGCCTTGTGGGAATCAATTGACTAATATGTCTCTATAGTAAAAGGAATTTGATTATACCATCCTTTATAGATTCCCCTTTAACTTCCTTGGCTTTATGTTATTGATGTCAAGAGTTATTAATGGTGATATTATATCTGTATCACAGGGTAATTTCCTGCATGTTGTAACGTTTAGAGTGGGTGTCGTACACTAATCCTTAGTAAGTAAACTGTTATACCTGTAAATTGATTTATTGCTATCCCTCTGTGGGAATTGTTTGTAAGTTTTTGCTTGCAAAAATCTAAAACATAAAATTAAAAAAGGGGGATACTATAGAGAAACAAAAATTGTTTATCTTCTGTCACTAGAAGATGAATAGGAACTCATAGTTCTGCTGCCTACAATGACTTAAAATGCATTTGTTTTTTTGAAAATCTCACAGTCTGGTTTACTACACCTAAATTGTATTTAGGGCAATATTTGTCATTTTGTGTTAAGTGTTTCTCACAGAACACTTCTTAATTTATTGGGTTGGTTGAGTCCTGAACATCATAGACATATGATCATACGAAATTTGTCAGCAGATAAAGGCCTAGTGGTCTATCGAGTCTGCTTGAATGTGCAGCTAGCACCCCTTATTCTGCAGCTGTCCCTCCCTCCTACCCTCCCACTTGCCCTGACCCTGAAGCAGACTACTGTTCTACTGGATACCACATCCGCTGGTAGCGCAGTCCACCCAGCTACCACTCTCTGTAAAAAAGTGTCTCCTCATCTCCCACCTGAGCATTCCTCCCTCCCGTCTCATATCATGGCCCTGGGTGTCCCTCCTCTCCCTTACTTTGAACAGCCCCTCCATACCTGTCATTTATTCCTTTCATGTACTTAAAGGTTTCAATCATATCCCCCCATCCGTTCTCTCCTCCAGCGAGTACATGGTCAACTCCCTCAACCTCCTCTCGTACAATAAGTCTCCCAGCCCCTAGATCATCTTTGTCGCCCTGCGCTGCACCCCCTCCAGTAACGAAATGTCCCTCTTAAGATACCGGCGCCAGTACTGCACGCAGTACTCCAGGTGCGGTCTGACTAATGAGCTATATAGTGGCAGAATCGCCTCCCCCTCCCTTCAAGGATATACCCCTTGCAATGCAACCCAGCATTGTGTTGGCCTTTGCAGCTGCCTTCCTACATTGTGCCGAGTTGTTCATTGACCCCATAATGAGCACCCCCAGATCATTATCCTCCTCTGTCTCGGCTAGCTGCATTCCCCCCAGCTGGTAACTCCTCCTTGGGTATTTTGTTCCAAAATGCAGCACCTTGCACTTTTTGGCATTGAACCCCAGTTACCAGGTGTCCAGCTTTGCCAGATCATCCTGCAGTGTCAGTGTTGCCTAATTGACAAGACTGCCACATTGAATGCTGACTGTCCTCTATCATTGCTATTGAATTTCAAACAAAATGTTAGAAATTTGAGATTTGGCGTAAACAGTTTTCTCATTATACCCAAGGTTAACACATTAATGGGTCAACTTGTGTTCTCGTTTTCTGCCTCCAAATTCTGGAATTATCTGCCTATTACTATTCGAGATGCCAGTACTCGTGATTTTTAAATCTAGGTGTACTTACTTGTTAAGTCTGTATGTAGTTGTTAACTTATGTCTTAGCACCGTAAGATGTGTCTTACATTGTAAAGTGTGTTGTAATTTATGTTCAATTATTTATACCTGCATATTGCAAGTAACATTTTTTGCGTGGTTGCATTTTACTATGCTTGTCATCTCTTTAGCTGCCTTTTTCAGCTCTGGGCCACACCTGAAAAAGGACCTCTAGATCAGTGTGCCAGTGCGGTTAACAAAATAAATCGGATCAGAAAAATTGTTATTCACATACTAATCTTTTGTTTTGCAGATGGACAGCCACAGTGGGAAGTAGAAGCGAAAACAAAAGAAAAGTGTCAAGGGGTAAGAACGATTTAAGAGTACTTCTTTTTGAAGCAGAAAAAACATTGCGCAATATAACTGTATTCAAAGTCCATTGCTTGGTCTGAAACAATCTTACTAAAGTTTCATACAGGGTACATCAGCCTACCCAGGTATTCTGCTTTCACATATTATACTGTGTAGTGGGGGAGCAGACCTGTCATTCTGGTTCAAAGATGCCCACAGGGACGTTTCAGCATCAGCGGGCTCAGCGTTGCAGCTTGCCACACTTGAGAAGTGGTGGCAGCCCAAGCCACAGCAGGTGCCACTTTGGTTTCTGCGTTGCTCCAAGTGAGATTAAGCATTTCATTTATCAGAGCATTGCGGGACTTGTGCCAGTCCCTTCCGACCCTCAGGGAGGGGCCTTCCTGATGGTCCAAATCATCTAGTCTTCGAAATCTAAGAGGACCAGTCAAAGATCATGGGATTGGGAACGGACTCATTCCTCCAGCCCCCGCAATTCTACAACTGGCCTGATGGCTGTCAAGCCATTGACTTGGGCTAGCACTCCTTGAGTTCTAGTCCAGGCTGCCGGCCCCTCAATGTCCCCATTGGATTTGCCAGCTAAGACATGGGCCAACCAGCTAGATGAGATTTTTATCAACCTGGTCAATCCATTGTCAGAGGATGGTGATGATGATTCGCTTTCCAGGACTCTGGTCCTCTCAGCCCTCTCTCAGGAGGGGCCAGGCAAACAAGCCAATCCAGCTGTCTTCCCTCGGGATACTGTCCCCTACCCACATCTCCTCCCCAGTGACCTGATCATTATCGGTCCAGGTCCCAGTTGAGGTCTCGGTCCCATTCTAGATTGAGGTCTCGATAATCTCTGTGTTCCTGCTTTCTGCCGTTGGCCAAGAAGCGCTGTCGATGCTCCTCATCTTTGAATGAAGACAGGCTGTGCCCCAAATTGAAACGTCTTTACAAGGAGTTGGTTGACAACAATGGATCTTTGGCCATGGTCGTGCCACGTCGCAGCCTCCAGTGCACCCTGGTTGCCCTCGCCACGGCCCATTCCGGTTTCCCCCCGCTCAGCCGACGCCAGCTTCTCTTCCCATTTGTTTGGAGCCCCTGCCTCTGTAACCCTTGCACCGGGCCCCGTCCAAGGCTGTCTGACCCTTCTGCTCTCCCTAGTCATCTGTCTGTCAAGATCATTCATTCGGATGAGCTCTGGGTGATCCACGGGGAGCCTGGGTTGAGGGCGGTGTTTGAGGAGTCTTCCGATTCTGAGGACTTCTCATGCATTCCATTCGGATTCCGGACTTCGATCAAGGGTCCACTGAGGAGCTCACCACCAAGCACAGGCCAGTGTCCTTTGGAGTCTTGCTGTGCCTCATCACCAGATCTATGGGGATTCCATTGAAGTTGGTCCAAAAGTGGGCCAAATACCCCCTGATGGAAATCCTCAACATGGATGACTCCTGGGAGTTGCCTTCCCAGTGGCAGAAACCATTCTTGGTTCCGTTTTGGAGCTTTGGCAGTGTCCATCCTCTAGCCCGGTGCCTTCAGCCTGTATGGTCTGCAAGTATGCGGTGCCCACCTGGTCTTTTCCCGGCTTCACTGACCATCCTTCGATTGAAGGATTGATGGAGGACTCAGTTTTCTGGTGGATGGACAATGCCGAGGATGTCGACAGACCTCCCAACAAGAAGTCTGAGAAGCTGGACCATATAGTGAAGAAGGTCTTTGCCACCTCCTCTCTTGGCCTTTCACACACAAGCTGTGCCATCATAATGACCAGCTTTATATGTGCCCTCAATGGTGTTCTGGACCAGGTTCTTCCCTGCCTTCCTGTGGACCTACAGTTGGTGGTTAAGATGGTCCAGGACCAGGGATCGCTCGGTTGCCAAGCACCAGCTGCAGATCACCTTGGACATCGGCAACTCCTGTGCCAGGTCTGTGGCCACTGTGGTCACCATGCAGCGTTGAGCTTGGTTAAGATCTTCACCTTTATGGTGGATACCCAACATAAGCTAGCGGATGTCCCCTTTTTGGGTACCGACCTGTTTGGTCCAGGGGTGGACAGTCACCTCACTAGAACTGAGAAATCCAGTGCCACCTTGGATTCTGTTATATCCTGTCAGAAGGACCCTAAGGGCCAGAAACAGAAAAAGAAGCCCTTTCAGTTTCGCTCCTACCCAGCATCACAATCCAAGCCATCGCAGCCCCAGTTGGAGCAGTTAAAGGTCTGGCGACCTAAACCTAAGCCTCTGGCTCCAAGAAGCCTAGAGGCTGGGGTGGCAGCAGTCCCTCAGCAACTGACACAGGAGCCTCTGCCAAGCCTGCACAGTGATGGCCCTCCTGCCCATCCTGCATCAGCATTGGGTTCCCGAGGGGTGTTGGCTTCTCCATTTCTGGCATGCCTGGTCCATCATCATATCAGACAATGGGTGCTCGACATGGTGGTCGCAGTCTGCCCCTGGACTTTGAAGCTCTCCTGCCCTACTGAGCCCATGCCCCACAGGAGGCTGTGGTGTCCCAGGACATGCTTTCCGCCCTTCAAGAGGACATCACTCAGCTCCTTCAGTAAGGTGCTGTAGCACTTTTCCCGAACACCATAGCCAATATGGACTTCATATCCAGATACTTTCTGGACCTCAAATGGACGGGGGCTGACATCCCATATTGGATCTCATGATCTCAGTCAGTTCCTCTGGAAGTGGAAGTTCTGGATGGTCACTCTGAACCGAATCATTCCATCCCTGGAGCAGGGCATGTGGTTCTGCTCTCTGGACCTCCATGACACCTTCTTCCACATCCCAGTCCGTCCATCCCACTGGTGGTTCCTTTGGTGCCATGCGAGCAGGGTGCTTTACGAGTTCTGGGTGATGCCATTTTGCCTCTCCTTGGCCCCCAGAGTCCTCACCAAGTACATTGCGGTGATGACAGCATTTCTGCAACACTGAGGAGTCCAGATGTACCCCTACCTAGATAACTGGCTGATTGCCAGTTCTGCTCAGGAGGAAGTGGAGAGAGACAGGAATCTGGCGCTTCAGACTTGCTCGGCCTTGGGCCTTCTAGTCATTCCAGCCAAGTCCGAACTCCATTCCTCACAGGTCATCCACTTCATTGGGGCAGAACTCGACTTCTGTCGGGCCAAGGCCTGATTGCCAACTGACTGGGCAGTGGATATTACCTCATTTGCTCGATCATTTCAGGTTGGGCACTCAGGCCTTGCCCAGGACTTCCTGCTGCTGCTGGGGTACATGGCATCCTGCAACAGAATGTTCCATTGGCCCCACTGGCGGATGTGCCCCATGCAGTGGGAGCTGGCCCACCAGTGGTCTCAGCGCCTTGGTCACCTGGACCAGCAGGTCATGGTGACACAGCCAGTGTTGGATACCATCCAGTGGTGGCTCATCCCAGAACACCTGCAGGAAGGTGTCCCATTCAACCAACCATAGCTGACTGTCGCTCTGATGACCGCTGCACCTCTGGTGGGATGAGGAGCACACATGGCGGACCACAGGGCCCACAGGCTCTGGACCCCCAGGGAGTCCCAGTACCGCATCGACCTGCTGGAGCTCCTTGTGGGTGTGTCTTGCCCCAATGGCTTTACACCTTTTTTTTGTGGTTGGGTCATTCAGGTCCAGACAGACAAGACAACCATGTATTACCACAACAGGCAGGGCAGAAAGCTTTCCCTCCAGTTGTGTCAGGAAACCTTCCACGCTTGGACCATTGTGCGCAGTCAAGGACATTGATTTCCTGGTGATCCACGTGGCAGTGTCTCCAGCCAGCTAGCGGATGCCCTCAGCTGAGTGGGCAAAGGGTCTCATGAGTGGTCTCACCACTAGGAGGTGGTGAATCGCTTGTTCTCTCAGTGGGGCACTCCCCTGGTTGACCCGGTCGCCTCCTGGGAGAACACAAAGCTGAGACTGTTCTTTGTCTGCCCCCAAGTGCGGAACACTGATGGGGGATGCCTTCATGAGGCCCTAGACCCTGGGCCTCCTGTACACTTTCCCTCTTTTTCCCCTCATCCACAAAGAATTGGTCAAGGTACAGAAGGACAAGGCACAGATGATCTTGGTGGCCCTGGCCTGGCCATGCCAGTTTTGGTACCACAATCTCAACCTCTGCAGCAGACCTCCGTGGCATTTGCTTCTGCACCTGGATCTGCTCTTTTGTCATCAGGGAAAGGTCTTGCACCTGGACCTTTAGTCACTGCACTTAACAGCCTGGTTCCTGAGTGGCTACAGTTCCAGGCTTTGGGTCTCTCCAACAAGGTCTTTAATGTTGTAGAGGCCTCTCTGAAAGAGTCAATTCACCAGTGCTGTGTCTTCAAGTGGACGGGCTTTTGGTGCCAGGGCAGGGAGCTAGACCCTGACCCGTGGCTAACATCCTGGACTATTTGTGGTCCCTCTCTTGGTCGAGCCTGAGGTCTGCAACCCTCAAGGTGCACTTAGCAGCCATCCCTGCATACCAGGTGTGTGCTGGTATGCCAACAGTGGTGCAGGAGAAGGTGGTCAGGTTTTTCTTCAAGGGCCTTGACCACCTGTCCCTACCAGTGCGTGAACCACCACCACCACCTTTGGACTTGTTGCTGGTACTGGCAGTGCTCATGGGCAAGCCATTTGAAACCGATGCACAGATGTGACATCTCTCACCTGTTATAGCAAACCACCTTCTTGGTGGCTGTCATCTCCACCAGAAGGATCAGTGAGTTTCAGGTGCTCTCGGTGGAGTCTCCATTCCGTTGTCTTCCATCCCAACCTGAAGTTCCTTCCGAAGGTTGTTTCAGAATTTCACCCTAACCAGGTGATCAACCTCCCAGTGTATTTCACCAGTCCAATCTCAGAGGCTGAGAACAAGCGCCACATGATGGACCTGAGGCGAGCTCTGCTTATTACACAGAGTGCATGGCTGGAGTTCAGGAAAAGGTTCATGGGCTGTCATCACCTATGCTAAAACCACACCTGGCAGACCAGTACAAAGCAGATGATTGGCAGGTGGAGTGTCTCCTGCATCGACCTCTGCTATAGGTTGGCTGGAGGGGACCCTCCCTTTGGGCTAATGGCTCCTTTCACGAGACATACCACCGCTGCCTCAATGGCTGCTTCCAGGCACATCCCTATCCAGGAAATCTGCAGGGCTGCTACCCGAAGTCAGCACACACCTTCATTTCTCACTACCGCATCGACCTTGAGTCATGCCGTTATGCTGGTTTTAGGTCCTCGGTTCTCCAATCTCTAGGGGTGTGCACCTTGCCCCCTCCTCCTGGAGAACTGCTAGGCATCTGCTTAAATGTGGATAGTGCACCATATCCACACCCCTAGAAATGATGCTACTCACCTGGAACCATAGTTCTATGAGTGGTATATGGTGCATATCCACAAGACCCACCTGCTCCCCTGGCAAGTGGCACATGGATCCCTGCTTTCAACGTGCAAGATCTGGCATTATGTGGTGGAGCTAAGGAGTATCACATCTGGGTGGATGAGAGGAGCATAGCTTGGAGACGTTCTGGCAAGATTTAAAGGAAAGGAAGAATGCCTAAGTGCGGATGTGCACCATTTACTACTCCTAGAACTATGGTTACAGGTGAGTGAGTGAGTAACCCTCATTTATTAACCGAAGGGAAAAGAAGAAGGTCCAAAGATGTAAAAGTAATAGCTGACTGCTTTTAAAAAACATTAATTTTAAGTAGTACACTAGCTCTTTGAGGTGCAGGTTTTAAAACTGTACACAGTGCTCCAGGGTCTCAAATTTTGAAAAAACTCAAGGTGGCAACCACTATCCACCGAGCTGGACTGTAATTGGTAAGTTGGTGTGACTAGATGGATAAATAAAAAAAAGCTTTAAAATAGGACAAGAACATCTTTTACTTAATGTACTGCTTAGAATTAATTAAAAATAACTTTCAGAAGTAGTCAGCTATCACTTCTTATATATGAAGTATTTTTTTAATTTTTGTTTTACTAATTAGATTTTCTACCCGACAGTACTATGTGTGATGAGTGAAGCAGCACTTTACCTGCAGGTTGACATAGTTCTGTTCCTCCCTGCACATCATCATCAGCATTGTGACCTTGCTGACTCTGACATCGCTAGTAACCAAGAAGAAACAATCTCCTGCTGTTTGATTGATAACTTGTGACATGTTACCAGTCAGACAGCAGGGCATGTGATGATGCATAAATGAGGGCGATCACATGCTGACGATGTAGTGGCAAGAATGGCACTAGATGTGTCTGCTTCCAGGTAAAGCACTGCTGTTCACAGCACACCTAATTCTGTTAAGTAGAAAACCAAAAAGAAAAAACACTTCAGAAATAAAAGTATTGATGGGCTATTTTTAAAAATTATTAACATTGACTGCTTTTTGGGGTACGCTACTAGCTTGATATAGTTTGGTGTCTTCCTGGACCTCCTAGATTAATTTCAGAGGTTTACAGTGGAATAGGATGATGTGGTTAGTTGGTTACTACTGTATGATTATCCTCAAAATGGTGGCTGAGATTACAGGCCAGAAAGGGTCATGGGCAAGAGGAGGAAAAATGAGCAATGGAAGGTATGAGGTATGCAGGTCATTTAGTTTAAGGCTTGTAGACAAGGCAGTAGGTTGGTATGCTAGGTATAAACAGTGGTCTAAACCACAGTAACAGACAGCAGTTTAAAAACTGATCAAGTCTAGACAGAGGTCTGAAAACCACAGTATTACACAAATAGCAGTTTCCAAACTGATCAAGGGAATGGTCCAGAGCAGTAGTGAGCAGGTAGGCAGCAACGTAGGGTCCACCACCACCCACGCCAGTCCATCAACATTAAATAGTTTAAACCACTACTCTCAGTTATAGTCTAAAGCTTACAGTAATCAGAACTTTGACTTTTAGATAAAAGATGCCTTGAACAAAATAATTTGCTGCTGATGCAGTGGAATTCATCATCTCGAGACACAAGTTGCTAGGAAATTCTTGCTACACTACTCTAGTCTCAGCCTTGACTCCTGTTCCGTGTTGCTGCCCACAGTCAGATGCCACTCACAAGCTACCAATCTGAGAAGCCAGCACCACCACTGATTGTACCTACCTACTGTGGATCATTGGAGGATGTCAGCTGTCTTAAGTCCTTCACATCACTGTTTCAGGCTGTCTGACACTTTACCTCATAGTAACATATTGTTGGATCTGGGCCTGTGTACTATTCTTTGTCAACTCGTATTGCCATTATCCTGCCTGCTCATACAGTAACCATCGACTCGATACTGCCAGTCCTACAGCTAGCAGTGAATCCCCTGACTGCCTAACACTCACAACAAACTTGTGTTTTGACAGTTCACTTATGCGAAAGAATGACTGACCTCTTCCTGTTTCTGTGCAGTGTGTCTTCTGCCCTGATGCCGTTTCTCTGACACGGGCATGACATCACCCTAAGTCAGTTAACTGGTCAGTTTTCACCCTGGCTTTGACTTGACAGGCAGCAGGTAGAGCCAACCAGATAGGTGGTACATGGCAAGTGTGACATGAGTGTGTGGATGCGGACAGTGGCTTGGACATTAGGGACAACTGGCAGATCATCAAGGATCTCCACAAAAACAGAAATAAAATGCTGCAAAAAAAAAAAATTATAAGTGGCACCTCCTCGTTGCTTGACAGGTTTTAAACTGGCAAAACAGGATTTTCATGTTGTAGATTGCCGCTTGACAATGCTAAATTCAGCCCATGGTGAGGTTGAACCAGTGACCTGTACATAGGCTTTATCACCTCCCTCTTTCTACTAGTGATCACCCTAGCTATGCATCTCAGCATCCTATTTGCCTTTCCCGTTGTTTTATTACATTGTGCCTCTTCCTTTATAGTATCCATGATCATTAACTCCAGATCTTTTTCTTCCACTGTAGTGTCTACCACTTCCTGCACCCTAATGAGGTATTCTGTTTTGGGGGTTTTGGTCCCCATATGCATAACGTAACACTTTTTTGCATTAAACTTCAGCTGCCACACTTTAGATCACCCCTGCAGTTCCACCAGATCCTACTTCATGGCCATGGCCTCCACTTTGGAGACCACTCTACCACAGATTTTGGAGTGGCTTGGGAAGAGGCACATCTTCTCTTGGACTCGCACCCCTGTGTCATAAATAAAAATATTGAAGAGAACCTGTTCTAAGACCCACCCTGGGGCACCGTGCTAGTGGCTTCCCTAATCCCTGACGATGCTCCATTCGGTAGTATCCTCCGATTCCTCTTGCTCAGCCAGTTTTTTTCTCACCTCATTATTTTACCCTCAGTCCCCAAACTACTTAGTTTCTTCACCAGCCTTTCATGAGGGATGGAGGCAAAGGCTTTGCTAAAATCTGTAAGGCTTCCTTCCAACAGTGTCAACCATGCTAAACTTGTCCACAGATTAACATCCATTGGAGTACATAATAACAACTTGAGTTGTAAACTGGCTTAATAATAGGCACTAAAGAGGCCTAATTAATGGCTTCCATTCTGGTGAGGGCAGGGTCACAAGTGGTGTTCCTCAAGGGTCTGTACATACCTCTCAAGTGTCCCTGATTTTCAGGGACGTCCCTGATTTTGCCTCAAAATTTTACTCTGTCCCTCTTAAAATATGTGTTTTTGTGGCTAAACAGTGGGGACTGTAAGCACAAAACAATGTCAAGCATTAAAGTTACAGACTTGTTCTTCTTTAGAAAATGCATTTTGCACTAAGCCCCATATTCTACCAGCTTTCTGGGTGGATATCTCTAATTTTGAAGATTTGTCCTTGATTTTGGTCCTTTGTCCCTGATTTTTTTAAGCCTTGTCCCTGATTTATGAGGCAGGAGGTTGAGAGGTATGGTCTGTATTGGAACCAACTCTTATTGGCATTTACGTTAGTGACCTAAATCAAGACAGAAAGAGTTGGTGCTCCAAGTTTTCTGACAGTACTAAATTGGGAGGGCAGGTTGGTTCAGTGGATGATTATATGAAATTGTAAGTGATTTATCAAAAATAGAAGAGTGGTCATGGCTTAGGATAGGAAATCCAACATAAACAAATGCTCAGTAATGCATCTTAGAAAAAGCAACGCCAACGTCAACTATGTTCTTGGTTGAACTGTGTTAAGGAACACAAAGGAGGAAAGAGACTAGGGGATCATTGTAACTAATGATTTAAAAAATCATAGACAGTACGTTAGTGTGTTTGGGAAGTCAAATCAGATCCTAAATTGTATCAGAAAATCCTCTGTGAGTAGACTGATGATGTTGTTATCCCCTTGTACAGAACATATGTGAGGCCACACACATACTACTGTGTGCAGTTTTGGGGACCATCGACTATAAATTATAGGTTACGGATTGAGACATTACAGAGGAGAACGACAAAAATGATTACATGCTTGAAGGATAAAGCATGTGAAGAACATTTATCCATATTGGAATTTCACAGTCTCCAGAGTCGCAGAAGTCAGGGCAACCTTTTATTGGTGTATAAAACAATAGGTGACAGGGGGTTGTTATATCATATGAGTTGAAATTGAAAAGTCAATTGCATTGGACCAAAAGCTTAAAACTACAAAGAGGTAGTTCTACTTCTGCCAAAAGGTAGTCAACTTTTGAAGTTCCTTGTCAAATTAAGTGGTTAAGTGTACCAGTCTAGAATCTTTTAAACCTCTCTGGATACTTTTATGGATTTGGTGGGGGCTTAAAATGATTATTACCACTGAGTAGTGGAGACTGTATCCATAGGCTCATTACCATCTTCTGTCCTAATTTTCTAGTATGAAGTCCAAGTAAAATATGAGTACAGCCTGCCCCTTGTCCACTGCTCTTGTCACCCAAGAAAAAAGTGATCAGTTTGGTCCATCACAACCTCCCACTGGTAAAACTATGTAGCTTGGAATCCTGCAACCCATTTTCCTCCAGAAACCTCACTCTCCACTGGCCCAGTGACATGGAGAGCTGAGGTGCTGCAAAGCAACTTACCTCTTGCCACACTGGCGACCGACCTGGGTTTGGGAATGGACTCAAGTTGTCAAAGGTTGCCCAGGGAGGGAGGGAGAGGATTGAGCATCTGAGGGACTGCTCTCCTGTCCCAAGGAAGGGGTGGCATGTCATCCTGGCCTCAGTTGCCCCCAGGTGGAGGCCTGGGGGCAGAGCTGGTTAGGGAGGCAAAGTGTGGGAGGGACCTGCAGGGATATGTAGGATAGGCACGCCTTCATGGGCAAGTCCTACCCAGCCCAGCAGTCTCCATGCCCACACCACTACCCGGTGAGCAACCTAGTCCACCTCAGATCTGATGTACTGGGGAGGGGGATGGCCCTGCCACAAGAGAAGAACTTGTGGGGAGATACCACGGCTGAGCACACAACGGGGGAGGCAGAGACTCAGCCTGGATGGACTGGGGGTCAGGCTGAGCAGCCACCCTCTGGACGGAGGAGGAGGAGGATAAACATGTATTAAAAAAAAAATCGACATTCCTCTCCTTTATGATGGATGATAAGATCTTCCCCACTGTAGACATCAGACTAACTGGTCTATAGTTACTTGGCTCCTCTCTACTCCCACTTTTATTTAGGGTACCACATCTGCCATCCTCTGATCCTCTGGCACCCTCCAGTTCTCTGGCACCTCTTCTGTAGTAAGCAGTTGAAGAGATCTGTCAGTGGTCCTGCCACTTCCTTGGTTACTTGATGTAATGAGTGTGTTCCTGCTCTCCCCACAGAACTCTTATAAAGCTGGGATATTGCATCTCATAAAGTTATCTGGGAAAGTAAAAACTTTAATAAATATATTGGAGATATGCAGTGGGATGGCTCAGAATAGAACATTCTATCTTCATATGTGGGGAGGCAGGATAATAAATCGCTTGCTGCAGAGCTGCGAGTGAGTAATGTAAATCCTGCTCCCTCAAATGTAATGATAAATGGCTTACTCTGAGTCAGGCCATTGCGTTTCCCATTTATACTGTGTATTATAAACTGTAAACTTTTAAACTAGGGCTTTTTATGAAGATTTAACTATTTGATTTCACTGCTGTGTTTTGAGTGCACCAGTGACTATTGTGATGTCATCATGTGTTGTTCCTGCCGCTCTCAAATTGATTTAGGGTTCCTTTGTGGTGTGTCTAAACTGAGGATAAACTACCAAAATGAGGATAAATTACCGTAAAACTATTTATTTTCACACAAAGCAATTTTAGAGCAAACCCAAATGCAACTGTAATTGTGCAGATTTAATTTAGCACTAAGGCATTAGTGCCACATTCACTATAAAGGAAAAAAGAACTAATATCGCTAATTAGCGCAAATTTATTTTAGCACAAATTGCTGCTTCAGCAAAATTAGCAAAAATTATTTGACAGTGAAACTTTCTTGTTTTACAGTATTTATCCTCATTTAGAATGTCTCAGTGGCTAAAATAAATACATATCTAAGGTTGTATACCTTGTTTACCAATAGCAGTGGTGTCACTTGGGGGTACATTAGGAGCTGGAGCTCAAATCTTTATTCATTAGCCCCAAATAAAAAAATTTCAATTCTTAAAACTGAACCCCTCTACCCCGTCCTAGTTTTTCTCACTGGGTAGGAGGGGTTGGGCTAGACCCCCAGTCATTTCAGACCCTAGAAATGTCAATGAAATAGTATTATGACATAAAATTCTTTATTAAAAAAATAAATGATGTCGAAGTGTGACAGTGCATTGTGTTTTGTCACTGCTGTCTCTGCCCAGTGTTCTCAGAGCCACAGTGTTCCATGGGAAAATGACAGGTGTCATTTTATTCTCAGCACATTTATCTTCCTGTTTAAAAAGGTAAATCTAACAACTTAGTGCATTAAAATTAATCTTGTCCCTATTAATTTATATGTTTTTTAAGAAATCTTCTTGTAAATAGCTGGGGTATAAATAACTAGAGACAACATTCTAAAATGGGATCATCAAAGGGCTGTGGGCCTAAGAGATTGGGAAAGTAGCAGCAGTGAGAACAGCACGTTGTCACAAACCTGTGGTATTGCAAGTCAGAGGAACTTTTTTTTTAACTTAAAAACACTGTACGTATTACTGGTACATGCTAGCAGTAAAGTAACCTATTTTTAACATTTCCAGTGATCTTTAAAGATATTTTTTTCTCTGTTCTCTTTCAGTCTAGCATTGTTGTTGAGGTTCCTCCATACCATAGTAAAACAGTTGCAGCTGCAGCCCAGGTGCAGTTTTATGTTTGCAACGGCAAGAGGAAAAGAAGCCAGTGTCAGCGTTTTACATACATGCCAGGTAAAGAGTTTGAATGCAGTAGTAACTCCTTTAGCCAAAGACTACTAAATATATTTGCAGATCCCTTTGAATGTCAGCATTCTAGAAACCCATACATTTTATGTTTTAAATATAGAACATTTACAGATCAAAGTTTGATATAAGTATCCCTGAAGGTGGGAAAAATGAAGATATGCTTTGAAGCATCAACCAAAATTGCTAGACTGTTCTCAGGTGAAGAAGGAGTTCCAGGTTTTCCCCTCCATGTAGATATTTCTCTTTTGTATTTGCTATTGAAAAATACATGAGCTCGTTCCTCCACAGTAATTGTTTAGGGCAGTTTTTCCAGTCTACAACGGAAAGGATTAAGTGAAAGAAGATGAGTAGGCATAATTGTTTCTCCACACTTCTTGTAATGTTTGTGTACAACAAAACTCTTAATGGTGCAGAAAAAAAAACATGTAGTGCCCAGCTAGTGAGAAACTGCTAGACCCTGATAACTAATTAAATCTGAAAATGAAATAATTTGACAGTAGGAAATAAAAATGTACGTTTGGCTGTCAGCTTTTTACAAAGGCAAAAGTGGATCCAAGAATCGGTCTTCTCCATTGAGCCCTACTCTGTGGTCTTTGAGCCAGAGGCACCCTGCAGCTGCAGACCTTTTGCTAGCTTGCCGACAGTGGTGTCTGCACCAGCGCATGCTCATTACTGCACACCTGCATCAGTTCCTGTTATCAGCACCACAACTGCCTCAGTTCTGTTTTTCCCACCATCAAGTGCGCACCATGGGAGCTGAACTACAAATCTTCCTCGAGGATATCTCTTTCATCAGGCCACACCTGTGGAGCTACAGCTGCCAGGCACTAGGACCACACGGAAACTTTTTGCAAGCAGTCAACTAGGGGCCACCCGCAACAGCATCTTACATCAGCACTTCCCATATAAACGTGGGTGTCCCTTGCCTCCTCAGTTCTTTTCCCTCTGTCAGCCATACACAACAGACCCTACACGAAAACGCCACTGTTATAGTCTACCATTTTTTAACATTTCTCACCTTAGTTAACTACCACTTTTTATAAAGTGATTTTCAGTGTCGTGTATGTCAACTAAAGAGCCGATGAAACTGTTTTGATACTGTGAGTGTGGTAAAATAAATATACTCAGGCTACTCACACGACGTCTGCGTGTGCTGCCTCGACTTGGCCCATAAGGTGAAAGCCTGCCAGATCTGTCAAACATTCAACACTGCTACCTGGCGATGCTGAGAGAAGGCTTTAGAGATGCACCTTCTGAAGCAGCAGGTAGCCAGAATGGAGTAAGAGCTCCAGGAGAAGAGCTCAACCATGTTGCCAGACCACTCCTCTGGCTCTCAATTCATCCAAGTCCTTGGAGAAGACCTCAGGGCAGCTCAAACATAAGCAGCGGGAGCACAGCAAGGACAAGGCCTCCGTGGTTCACTCACATTCGCCCCTTCACTGCAGTGTGACCACTTCAGCACCGTCGACTGCTCCGGTGGCAACACCGCCAGCTGCCCAGACCATTGACCCTCCCAGGTTTGTGCAGGCTGCGAGTGCCAACATGCCTGTTATGGCTGTTGAGTCGCCGACAATGTTGGGGACTGCACCTCCCCCATTGTCACCATCTGGCATTCCCATCGACTACATGGGCACTGACATGCAGGCAGTACTCTCGTCCTTCATGGACATACTTAAACACCTGCTACTTCCTCTTCCTGTACCAGGAGATACGTTGACTGGGCTTTCATGACAAACCCCATTGTCGATGCCTGCTAAGTTGGTGCACCAGCTCCCACCTCTGGCATCAACAGCTTCTCCTGCTCCCTCCCTGCATCTCATCGAACATGTCAGTGGGAACCAGGAGTACAATCCGAATCTCTTGCAAGATGAAGAGGAGGAGGAAGAGTATTAAGTGGACTCCTATGAGAGGACAGCTCCATTGTATTCACAGGTGTGAGGACTCTGTAGTACACACATTCAGGCCCCCCCCCCGAAGATCTCTCTTGTATCACCATGATGTAGGAACTGCGGACTGCCATGGGATTTGATTTGGAGGAACAGGACATTACTAAGAAGAACTTGGTGGAATTCTTAAAATTGCCTGATTCCCCCTCCCATCATCATCCCCCCCCTCCTTCCTGCATTGGAGGATGCCACCCTTGCTGCCTAGCATAGGCCCAGCATGATACCTGCCATACCTAGGAAGGCAGACACGATGTATCAGGGTCCTTCAGGCAAGCCCTTTTTTACAGGCCAACCTGAGGCTGATTCAATGTTCATAAATGCTGCTAACGACCAACCCTATAAAGGAGTGAGTGGCCCCGCTCCCTCTTGAGTTCTTTCCTGCTGTCAACTCTGTTCACCTGGGTCTCAGCTGAAACTCCATCGCAGTTGCCCTTTTTCACCTACAGATTTTTTTCCTTTACCCTAGGTTTAAGAGTCTGTTTTAAACAAGAGATCCCTTTACCTCATTTATGTTGAGAATTACTCCTTCTACATCTCTCTTCTATCACTGCCACTGCGGAAAGAAGATTGCTTCTTCAAACAACCACAGCCTCTGTGTCTGCTGTCTTGGGCCTGACCACGATGTCTCTGACTGTGAACTCTGCCGAAAATTTAATCTCACAACCCTGAGGTGATGCAAAAAGGCTTTGTAGACATTCCTTATGGAGCAACAGGTAGTCCATTCTGGACATGGGTCCTCCGGGGTCCCTCCTTCCCAGTCACCAGTGGGTTCATTGAGCTCTCAGGCTTCAAAGGCCTGAGACAAGTCCTCTGGGAAAAGTCACAAAAAAGATTGTGAATGGGACTGCTTCCCCCAGAAGCACTCTGCTGTCCAAGCCTCTACTTCTCCCAGGCCCCTACCGACAGTTCCTCCTCCTCCTCCTGTTTCTCAAGGAGGCTGGCCATCGACCCTTGGGTCATCCCCCCGTTTGTCGACCCTTGGGTCATCAGTGACAGCCCCTACATCGCATTCTGGTGCTTCTCCAGGCCCTAGGATGTTGAGTACCTCAGGCTGTCAAGACCCGACAGATGGCTCGTTGCACCCAGTGCTGGTGCCCCTCCACTGTCTATGCACCCTTCTCCTGCCATCGACCTCAATGACATTTTGGCCAGGATAACCACAGCCCTGGTGCATTAGTTGGGCTCTTACAGACCTTGATCTCTGTCGCTGTTGATGGTCCCATCATCATTGAGGCTGATTAAGCCTTTTTGGGCTGCACCGTGTAGACCATTGTTGGCCCAGCGATTGTCGGAAGTTGAGTTAGAACAGGTCGACATTGAGGAGGAATACCACCCTGACCTCATTCTCCTTGAGGAAGAGGAGGAGTAGGAACCTCTTTCCTCTGATAGGTCCACTGCTTCTTCCCAGGTCTCTTCCTGAAGATCCTACCTTTTTATGTGATGAAGCGGTTGTCCACAGCTATGGGCATCCATATGGAGAAAGAGGATGCCACCAGGAGAGAACTGGTGGACTTCTTGGAGATTCCAGAATCTCCCCCTGAGGTCATTCCTCCTATCCTCCTAGCTCTGATGAATGCCACTGTTGTGGCTTGGCACCATCCAGACATGGTTCCCACCATGCCCCACAGGGCAGATAAACTCTATCATGGCTCCCAGGGCCTGCCTTATTATGCTGCCCAACCTGAGACCTATTCCATGGTCATCAAAGCAGTGCATGACAAGTCTGAGGTGCCCAAGCACCTTAGCTCCCTCCCCCCAGTAGGGAATCCAGATGGATTGACCTTTGAGGTAAGAGGGTTTATGCCTCCTCCACTGTGGGACTTTGGATTGCCAACTATCTTTCATATATGGTCAAGTACCAAAATACCATCTGGAAGAAGGGAAAGGCAGCTGCCCAATCCCTCCCAGAATGTTCCTAGAAACAGGAGGTTCTCAAATCTTTTCATGCCGCCGAGGACATCAGTAAGCACCTCCTCAGGACCTTGTATGACATTTCCGATATTGGTGCCTTGGCTGCTGCCACGGGCATTTGCCCTCATAGGCATGCCTGGCTGAGGGTCTCGGGCTTCGCAGCAGATGTCCAACAGAAGGTGCTGAATGCCCCTTTCAATGGCTCAAAGTTATTTGGGCCAGATGTCCAGGACATCATCAATGATTTACAGGCCTCTGGCAGGGCTATTAAGTCTGTCCATTTGGTCTACCATACTCAGCCTAGAAGCAGACAGTGCCTGTCCTTTCTCAAGGTGTCTCACAAGTTCAGAGTAGGCTCCCATCCCCAGGGAAAGAAAAAAGCCTCCTTGGACCTACCTACCTCCTTCCCTCCTCGGGGCCAGCTACCAAGCATCCCAGAGGTGACTGATCAGCCTCAGCAGTCGATCCGCCTGTGCCTGACTTCTTGCCAGACCCCCCCTTCCGGTCCCCAACCAAGAGGTGGTGGTCGGAGGTCGGTTCTCCCTCCATCTCCACCAGTGGAGAGCTATAACTTCAGATGCCTGGATTCTTCAAATGATAGAACGGGGTCACACTCTGGAGCTTACAGAACATCCCCCAGGGACTCCTCCGGCACCCCCACACCTACCCTCCAGCCCACGTAATGGTTCTTTGCGAAGAGGTACAGTCGCTTCTGCCAAAAAAACACCATCAAGCTAGTACCCAGATGGCAGAACAGGGGTTTCTACTCCAGGTTCTTCCTGGTCCCCCAAAGAACTGGAAATCTGAGGCCTATTCTATATCTCAAGGGCCTCAGTCTTTCTGTTGACTTCCCTGTGGTCACTCTACCAGGCCTGCCCCTACTTAAGCAGGAAGTGGCTGTGCTTTCTGAATATGCAGGTTGCTCACTTGCATATCTCAGTTTGTCCTCCGTACAGGTGGTTTCTCCGGTTTCTTTTTCATGGCGAACATTACCAATTCATGGTGCTGCCCTTTGGCTTAAGCTCTGTGCCACAGGTCTTTACAAAATACTTAGCAGCAGTAGCTGCTGCCCTCTGGAGAGAAGGCCTGTATGTCTTCCCCTACCTGGATGACTGGCTCCTCAAATCTCCATTCAGAGATCAGCTCCTCCAGACCCTGGAGAGAACCCTCCTGCTGTTTCCCTCCCTGGGCATAACTGTCAGTTGGCCCAGATTCATCTTGATTCCATCCCAGAGACTGCAGTATATAGGGGCAGTCCTGGACTCTGCGCAAGGCAGGGCATTCCTGCCCCAAAACACAGCAGAGTGCCTCACTTCACAGGCTCAGGTAGTTGCCCAGAGCTGCTGTGCCCCTGCAAAGGTGTGCTTGAGGCTATTAGGCCTCATGGCTGCATCTGTTTCCATGGTTCCCCGGGCCAGATTGCACATGCATGTGCTCCAGTGGACCCTCCAGGTGCAGTGAGACCAGCGCATGGATGACCTGGAGCAGCCAGTGCTGATCTCCTCTCCAGTCCGTAAGGTACTCCAGTGGTGGATGGACCTCCAGAACCTGTTGCAAGGAGTCCCATTCCTAATCTCTTCTCCCCAGCAGATTCTCACTACGGATGCTACCGGTTTGGGCTGCAGTGCGCACCTGGGTCCTTTTCAGACTCAGGGGACATGGTCCCAGTTCGAGACATCTCTGTATATCAATATCCTCGAGATGCACACAGTCCTGTATGCCATGCAGGCTTTTCAGAACCATCTTCTTCTGGGTCAATTGTTAGACCAGTCAGACAACCTCAGTGTTGTCTACTACATCAACAAGCAGGGAGGAATGCATTTGTACCCCCTCTACAGGGAGGCCATGAAAGTCCGGTACTGGGCACTGGACCACGGCCTGGTCCTCTCAGCAGTCCATGTCCCAGGTGTGCTGAACACCCTGGTGGACAGTCTCAGTTGGACTCAGTCCAGAATGCACAAATGGAAACTTCTCTCACTGGAGTTGGACCTTTTTATGTCCCTACTCAGTGAAAAATTGCCCAGTTTCTGCTCACTAGATCCAGGGCCTGACGTTATGTAGATCCAAGGACTAGAGTTTTCTGGTGAGACGCTTTGTCTGTCTCCTGGAGCAGGAGGTTCCTTTGTGCCTTCCCTCCATTTCCTCTGATTCAGAGGGTGGTACTCAAACTGCAGATGGAGGGGGCCAACATGATCCGAGTAGCACCCTACTGGTCATGGCAGATAAGGTTTCCATTACTGCAACAGTTAGGAAAGGAACCTCTAATTCCTCTGCCCCTTTGCAGGGATCTGCTGTTGCAGGCTTGGGGGATCTCTGCTCTGGTCCATATGAACCCCAAGTCCCTCTGTAAGCCAAAGTGCAGGTCCTTCTGGCAGACAGAGGTGCAAGGCTGTATAGCAAGAGAAGTGTTTTCTTCACTATATGGTTCTTGGCGCATGCAGGCAACCTTGCATCTTCCCTTCCCAGGCGGGGGATGTAATGTATGACAGTGCCATACCCTGAGCCTTGACCAATCTAGCTGGCTTACTGAGCTTGCCCCCGAATTCAGCTAACCGGCTCAGGATCGCAAAGTACTTGCTGGGCCAAAGGCTGGCACTGCAGACATTTCTTAATATTTGTTTTGGCTGGCCCAGTAGTGCTGAGGGTTGGGCGTGGAGGTCACGCGCTGCGCCGGCAACCTGGATTCAGGAATGAGCCCGGGTTGTCAGAGGTAGGCTATGGGGGAGGGCGAGGAGCGAGATCGAGCCACCACAAGGCAGCACTCTCCTCCTGGGAGGGACTGGAGGCTCCCTGGCCACTGGAAGCCACCAGGTGGGGGGCGGATGGCGGCAGCAACCTGAGGGAGCTCCAGTGATAGCCACCAGGAGGGACGGAAGGGGCTGATCCAGCGTCACGGGGTGTGCGTGCACCTCCATGCACACACAATGCCTGTGTGCTAGGGCCCCAGGGAATAGGGGAGAAAACGCGACAAAAAACGCAAAAAAAAAGACGTTTTATGACTCCCCTTTGTAAACATGATATTTGGCAGTTGCAGAATACTGGCCAAAATGCCATTTCATGGCACAAGTGTGAAAACATGTTTTGCTCAGAATTAAAAAAAAAATTACACTCGTCATGTTTATGGGGTGGTTTGAAAAACGGACTGAAAATATTGAAAATCACCAAAGTTATGAGTGAACATGGACAAATTACAATGTATATCCATAACATTTTTTAATATTTTGGCCTCAAAATTTGAACATAGTCTTCCTGTGACCCCATGTTTAGAACTGGGTGGGTGAAAGTTTTCCAAATCCCACCCGAAAGATTATTTCAGGCTCTGCAAAATCACTTTTTGGCTGGAATTTGGAAAAATGTCACCTACCCTGTTCATAAGGTTGGGTCCCAAAAAGGCCACGTTAAAAGTTAGGTGAAAAAATTATAAAAATTAGCAAAGTTATGATTTAACACTCATGCATAACTTGGTTATGTTACCATATTTTTTCTCCAAATTTTCAACATAGTCTTATGACCCTGCCTCGTGAGCCCAGTAAGTGAACATTTTCAAATCCTGACTGAAAGGTGATTTCACGGAGCGACTACAGAATCATCTTTCGGGATAGATTTAAAAAAAATGTCACTTTCCTTAGTCATGAGGTGGGGTTCCAAAAAGGTCATGTTGAAAATTTGGTGTAAGAATATTTAAAAATGGCAGTTACAAATAAAAGCTCAAAACACATTGAAATACATTAACTGGAGTTGCCTTAGATTCTCTATTCCTCCTCAAAGATATCTTTCTAATCGGGGAGTGAATCTACAACGTGGGACCATCTAGGTGAGTGAGGTGCTTGTGTGTGGAGGGTCCTGAGTTGGGGGTCGGGTGGGAGGGTGGTGTAGGCGAGGACAGATCAATGAGGCACTGTTTTCTTCTTTACAGATTTAAAAAGGTAAAAAAAAAAATGAGGGACCTTTTTTTTTTTTTTTGTACAGGAAGACCAGACCTGACCCTGGGGATTGGGCACTTCAGTGTCGACATGTACTGTTGGGTGGCACCAGGGGTAATCACCCTGGTGTCCTCACCTGTGTATTGGGGGGCAATTTGGAGGAGAGCAGGGGTTGTATGAAGTGGTACTGGGGGTGATTCCCAATTCCACAAAAAATTGGAAGGACGAAGGAGGGTTGGCTGAGCTGTGAGGGGGAAGGAATATTAGTATAATAAAGGAAGCAGTACCTGGAAGGATTCCACAACAGTTGGGAAGGACGAGTGAGAGCTGGCTGAGTGTGGAGGGGGAAGGAGTATACTTAAAATAAATCAACATCCGGAATGATAAGTGAGGGCTGAGGGGGCATATGAGTTTCACTGTTTTGGCAACGAACAAAGCGATCCTGTTTAGCCTAAGTTCAAGTGTTGTTTTTTTTTTTTTTTTAATATTTAATTTTTATGTATTTTCCATGTCTTTAGTTAAAAAAGGTGGTAGCTGTCACAAGCCGAAAATGTTTCTCATGACCTGCAAAACACTAGAGTGGCAGACAAAATGCTACGACACCAGCATTTAGATTCGTATCAGAGGGTTATCCTAAAACCGTACTGAGCATGCTCAGAAAAAACTTTAAATCCTTATAATTCTGGAGCTTATTAATATTTTTTTCACAAAACCTTTGAAAGGCACTGCCTTGGCCTAGGCCCCTTCTACACTAAAACATTTTTTGGGAGGAAATTCTGTACAGTCTAGGCTGTAGGTGAGAGGAAAAAAAAAGTGTGCCAAATACAGGAAAAAATGTAGATGTTACTATATAAACAACACATCTGGATCTCAGAAACCACATAAGCGACAGTCACGTAACTTCCCATGCCTTGAGAACTTACCTCTTGGACAAGGAAAACAAATTTGGGGCAATTTCATCGAATACCACCAAAGTTAAGGTGCAAAATTAGGGGTTTAACACTGAACCCTATACTCAGCAATAACTGTGCTGCAGCCCTCATATAATGTATTCATAAACAAAAAGTGTTAATGCAGAGATTAGTGTTGAAGAATGCAACACACAGAAAGTAAGGAAATTAAAACAAATCAAGGTCTGGAGTCTCAGGAGTCTTGACATATATGCTGTGGTGTTCCCATGGGGTGTTCAAAGCTAATGTCCATTCCCTTTCCCCAGCCTCTAGCCTCGTGATCCGAGCACAAGCTACAGGTACAAGCCCATGCTCCCATAAGGTCTAGTGTTTGGAGCTAGTCAGCTATAGTGCTCAATATGGAGCCTGCAGAACTAGTCATAACTTTTTTTTTGCAGGAGTTATGTATAACTTTCGCTGCTCAGGGCCCTGCTGGCCCTGTACGAAGCAGAAGACCATTCATGACTTTCTTCATACAGTAACCGCTTGCCCTGGACATGTAGCTTTTACTTGGCTCAACAAGTAAGGAGCTGGGAGAGAGGGATCAGGCATTAAGGTTGAAAATACCAAGGAACACACCACCACCAATTTGCCAAGACTCCTTAGAGACCAAATACTGTTTTCCTCTTTTCCTTACACTGTGTGCTTTGTGTTCTTCAAACCTAATGCCTGATTTAACATACTTTTTTTTTATGAAATCCTTTCTTTTTATGAATGTGGAATTGTATGCAGGATCTGTACAAGACAGAATAATCAGAATATTTGTCACATTTAAAACCCTATATCACCAAACGTTTCTCCCCCTGCACCACTCAGCTTCATGCCAGGATACACAGGCCATTTGGGCCCTGCACAAACACAGCAGTCTGCCTGACTGCACCCAGGCACACATTACTTAACATCATCCTAACAAAAAAATGACTCCTGGAACCATTTTGATACTTTGCAAAAGTTGCCTTACAAAATTATCAACCTATTTTTGATTTTGTCATTCGTGCTTCAGCAAATTTCAGTTCTTAGTTATGATAAGGACTATTTTTAGCCAGAACACACAGAAAAGAATCCCCCACAACTTATAATGTCCAGCACTTAAGTTACACCCATGATATTAAAACATTTCCCACAATTTCTTTCAAAAACACTTACAAAACAAAAAAATCACAGAAGTATTTCCACATGTCATGAAACCTTTCTCATGAAAGCATCATTCTGTTTTTGGTTTGTCTGTCATGACTTGGAAATTTTTCATTTTTAGCTAAAATAAGGCCCATTTTTCGACAAAACATGTGCAAAACTATCCCCGACAACTTACATTTTCAAACAGACAAGTTACAGCTTTGAAATCCACTTCGTTTTCATATTGCTTTTGCAGAATCATTTACTGGGAGTTCAGTGTCATAAAAGCAAAAATGACATACCGATGTATAAATGTGAATAACGAAAGCATACTCATGAAACCATTTATGCTTTAGTCACTCATGATTTAAAAAAAAATTCACATTTCCAGCAAAAAAAAAAACAGTCTCTATCCACCAAAAAAAATACAAGATTCTTCTTATAAGGCTAATATGTTGACCACGCAAACCACCCACCAGCCCACATTTTCTGTTTTCAGCACCAAAATGTTTGTTTTTGTGCTTTCGTATTGCTAACTCATGCAAAAGCTAATGTGTTTACCTCATTAAAACATTTTTCCTCATATGAAAACGCAAAAAAAGTCTTAAAAAAATTGTTATCCTTAGAATGTTCTTTTTTGCTACTGTTATATGCACAGAAACTGAACACATTTTTGCAAAAAACTCAAATGATAATAGGAAAAAAAGAGTTAGCAAAGATCTACCCTTGGACCAAACCTTATTAAACCTATAAGTTTCAGATTTCAAATCTCAACTGTTTATGAGTTATGAGCAAAAAAAGGCTATACTTTTGGTATATTTATGTATTTGCAGCCCTCTGGAACTACTTTGCCATCACCGAACCAATCACTATGAAATTTACAGGTCCCAGAGATCCTGCCACTGACTCTGGATATGCTAATTTTCAGTTGAATCTGGTGAACAACTGCCATGCTATTAAGGTGCAAAAACAGTGTGTGTGTGCACGTGCATGTGTTTAGATACATGTATCTGTGCACGCACATGCACGTTTTTTCTGTTCAAACCCCCAGCTTTCAAAAGCTTATAGCTCAACTGTTTAGGCCCTAGGACTTAAAAATTTGGGTTGCACCTCCTCAGACTTGGGATCTGTTTGTGTGGAAAATGTCATAAAGATCCTTTTTTTCTTTTTAGTTTTCCAGTAATTAAGTGTTGAATTTATGTATTCTAGGGACGTGGATATGTTGTTCAATCCACACTTACTGGCAGGTTCCTTGCCGCTTTAAATCTTGCCGGAAGGCCTTCAAGCTGGCTCCTCCCACCCACCGGGGTGGTAAAACTCTCAGCTTCGCCCCATGAAGCCAGATCTTCCTTACTGCTTGGAAGCTAAGGTTCCCTCCTTAGCGCTCTGCGTTACAGGCCTGGATCCACCCTCTTCGGTCAATCCGAAACTTATTCTTAAATTCAAAAGACTCTGTTCTTCTCTTTCCCTCGCAGCTGCGATGGACAAATCGACTCCCGGATTTCATCGGTGCCCCTGTGGGCAGAAGATGTCCCAGACCGATCCGCACTCCATGTGCGTTGATTGCCTTGGACTTGGCCATGACTCACAATCTTGTGAGTTGTGCAAATCCTTTTCAGCTTCGGTCTTGGAGGACCGCGCTGCCCGATTGCTGTTGAGGCGACCTGTGAAAATTTATCCTCTGGTCAAGTCGAAGGAGGCTCTTTGGGCAGTGTCCACAGCTGCGGGCTCGGTTGAACAGCTGGAACAGATGATCACCCTCGAGAAGGAGGCGGCCCAGGCCACATCATCATCCTCGGTCATGGCATTATCCCGCTCTCCTTGGGCTCCTCCTATACAGCTTACTTCAAGGAGCTTTGCCAGTCCCTCTCCGCTAAGGGAGAAGGGCCTTCGGGACATTCCTCTCGGTCCAAAAAGAAGGACTCCAAAGGTAAGTCCCACCGTCGACGTTTGTGGGAGCGGGAGAGGTCCCCTTCCCTGGATAGTTGACACTCTACTTCGGTTGAGGTTGCGGCTAAGGCTGCTGGCTTCACGGTGTCCCGTCAGGTCAGCCGGCCAAGACGACTGTCAACGTGGTCAAGATTTTTCTTGACCCGTCGGGCAGTTGTTGACTGGAGAAGCCGACAACCCTTCTTACCAGTTCCCCGGTGGAAACTGAGGACTTGCCTGTGCCTCCTGTGCGGAGTCCCGGTTAAGGTCACTGAACCGGGGAGGAGGCGAGTTTCCCCACTCCCTCTCAGACCCACCTCAGAATCCCCAAGGTCTTGGTCTCGGACCTCTTCCAGGTCAGCGGTCCCGACATTGGCGGTCTCCAGTCTCGGCACCATGGAAAGTGGCGGGCGCGCTCATCTCGTCGTCCTCTTCGGAGGATGGGCTCTGGCTCAAGTTGCGTCGGTAGCTACGAGGGATCTAATGTGGCAGCAGCCCTTATTGTCTGGGAATGCTCCGTCGCCTTCTCCGGCCATTGGTGGCTGTCACCAGAAGCTGGCTGAAACAACCCGTGGTAGTCGAGGGCGAAGCAAGCACTGGTTGTTCGGCTGAAACCATTCACGCCACCATTGTGGTGGAACCCCTTCCAAAACCTAAAACTGGGGCCCCGACCAAGGATTCTCGGTCGGTCAGGGCTTGCCCCATCGGTTGTCGGTCACCCTCACTCCCAGTCGACCTCGGCAGGTGGAGGGTTGCTCAGGTGCTCAGCAGCTCTTCACAGACTCCTCGGAGTCTGACAACAATGACTCCTTGTTCTCCAGGCCGCTTGACCTGGAGTCCACTTGGGGGGTCAGTCGGTGGACAGGAGCCCATCCTCATTCCTTGGAATGCTTTGACTCATCTAAGTCCACTGGGATGAAGCTTGAACCCATTTCAAAACAGGCCAAATACCCCCTCACGGAGGTACTGGACCGAGGGGATTCCCCTATGGAGGCCTTCCCCGTGGCCGAAGCCATTGTTGGCCCGACCCTGGAGTTATGGCAGTGGCCAGCTTCTTGTCCAGCACCTTCAGCCATGATGGCTCAGAAGTATGCTGTTCCCACTGGTTCACTCTCCGGTTTCTCGGAGCACCCCTCTGCGGAGGAACTAGTGACCGACAGCGTTTTCCGGCGTTCTGGGAATGCTCGGCATGTGGACAAGCCACCCGATAAGGAGTCCAAGAAATTGGACTACTCCGGGCCGAAAGTCTATGCTGCTTCCTCCATAGGCCTTCATCAGCCTGCTCGGCCATCCTGATGGCACCTTTTCACCACACCCTTTTGGGCTTCTGGATGAGTGACTCTCATTTCCCAGCTGACCTCCAACGGCGGTCAAGCAGGTGTGGGTTCAGGGAAGGCGGTGAGCGACAGCAGCTCAAATTTCCCCTGGACGCTGACTCATTGCTCGGTCAGTAGCGGCACACGGTGTCATGCGTGACAGCTGAGCGATCTCACCTTACGGTGGATACCCAGCACAAGCTGGCAGACGTCTCTTCTTGGATACCGACTTGTTTGGTCCTGGGGTGGAGGGTCATCTGCAATGGATCGAGAAGTCCAGCGACACCTTGGACTCGGTCACGTCTGCCCAGAATGACAAAGGCCACCAGCAGCAGCGTAAGCCCTTTCATCCTTCAGCCCCTGCGGCATGTCTGGCCCAGCAACACCAGCATCAGGGCCAGCAGGCTCGCACTTGGCACCCCAAAGCAAGCCTGCTGCTCCCTCCAGCAGGAAGCAGGGGGTGGGGGTAGGAAGAAGTAGGCTGCTGGTTAACTAGGATCTGCAGCTTATCCATTAGGTAGGGAAATGGGCAGACTGGGTGGGCCAAGCGGTCCTTATCTGCCGTCAAATTCTATGTTTCTATGTAAGCCATGAGGAAAAGGTCCAGGCAGCTCCTCGGCCGACCCTTCCTCCAAGCCTGCCCAGTGACTGGTTGAGGGGTGCCCCAACTCTCACTCCTCCTGGGTCCCCCATGGGCAGCTCCCGCCACTTCCTTTCTGCCTGGTCCGATATCACCACGTACCGCTGGGTGTTGGAAGTGGTAGGCAAGGGTTTGTCTCTGGAATTAGAGCAGCCCGCACCCTATCGTGCCGTTGCCCCACGGGGGGCTATGGGTTCCGTAGCCTCTCTGTTGGCTCATCGAGCCGACATTGCCCTGCTTCTCCAGAAGGAGGTGATCAAGGAGGTGGTGGAATCTCCACCAGACCCAGGGTTTGTGCCCAGGTACTTCCTGGTCCCAAAACGGATGGAGGGCTGGCGCCCCATTCTAGACCTACACAACCTGAACAAGTTCCTAAGGTCTCGTACCTGCAGGATGGTCACTCTGGCTCAGATCATTCCATCCTTGGAACGAGGTGTGTGGTTCTGTTCTGTGGACCTCCAGGATGCGTTCTTTCATGTCCCAATCCGTCCTTCTCACCAGCGATTCCTCTGCTTCAGGGCAGAGGGATCCCTTTATGAGTTCCGGGCCATGCCCTTCGGCCTCTCTTCAGCTTCCAGGGTCTTCACCAAATGCATGGCAGTGATGACAGGATTCCTGTGGTGCTGAAGGATCCTGGTGTACCCTTAACTTGGACAGCTGGCTGATTGCAGCCCTCTCCAAGTTGGAGGTGGCGCGGTCCGGGGATCTGGAACTCCAGGTCTGCCCTCAGATTGGCCTCCTCATCAATGAGGCCAAATTGGAACTCATGCCAATGCAGGTGATTCAGTTCATAGTGGCAGACCTCGACTCTCTTCGAGCCAGAGCATGGCTCCCGGCGGACAGGGCCGAGGTCCTTTCCTCCTTTGCCTGATCATTTCTGGTTGAGCAATTGTGCCCTGCCTAGGACTTCCTGCGCCTCCTGGGCCTCATAGCAGCCTGCACCAGCGTGGTCCATTGGGCCCGCTGGTACATGCATCCCCTACAATGGGGGATGGCCCGCCAATGGTCACAGCGCTCCGGTCCTCTGGACCAGCCAGTGACAGTGATCCTGGAGATGTGGAACGGCCTCCAGTGGTGGCTCGTTCCAGCTCATCTGGAGGAGGGTATCCTGTTTGTCCGCCCAGAGCTGATGGTCACTCTGATGACCGACGCCTCTCTGATGGGTTGGGGTGCCCATCTGTGTGAGCTCAGAGCGCACGGCCTCTGGTCCCCTCAGGAGTCTCGATGCCACATCAACCTGCTGGAGCTTCGAGCGGTCCGACTAGCCCTCACCACCTTTGCTCCGTTTGTACGGGGTCAAGTGTTCCAGGTCCAGATGGACAACACCACGACCATGTACTACCTAAACCATCAGGGCGGGACGCACTCCTTGCCTCTGTGCAAGGAGGCTGTCCGCACTTGGTCTAGTGTAAGCAGATTTGAGGCGGATCTCCTAGCCATCCATGTGGCATGAGCCTCCAACACTCTGGCCGATGCCCTCGGCTGGATAGGTGCTGCATCTCACGATGGGTCTCCTGCCGGAGGTAGTACAAGATCTGTTCTCCCACTGGGGCACTCCCCAGGTGGACCTGTTTGCCTTCAGGGAGAATGCGTAGCTGAGGCTGTTTCATGCCTGTCCCCTCAGCAGGGCTCACTGCAGGGGGATACCTTCTCAAGGCCGTAGACCCCAGGCCTCTCCTACACCTTCCCTCTATTTCTCTTGATCCACAAGGTGCTTCTCAAGGCAAAGAGGGACAAGGTGCAGGTGATTCTGGTAGCCCCAGACTGGCCCTGCCAGTTTTGGTATCCAGATCTCCTCAGTCTCAGCTCCAGGCTCCCGAGGTGACTTCCAGCCTGCCCAGACCTGATCTCAGTCAACAAGGGGAAGGTACTCCACCTGGACCTTCAATCCCTGTACTTGATGGCCTGGTTCCTGAGCGGCTAGAGTTCCAGGCCTTCGGTCTTTACGACGAGGTCCTCAACATTGTTGAGGCATCCCGTAAGGAGTCAACCAGAAAATGTTATGCCTTCAAATGGAAGAGATTCTCCATTTGGTGTCAGGATAAGGGGTTGGACCCTTCCTCCTGTTCTTTGGCTAGCATTCTGGACGACCTGTGATCCCTTTCTCAGCTAGGGCTCGGTCGGCGACCCTTAAGGTGCACCTGGCAGTCATCTCTGCTTGCAGGCGCGGGCGGAAAGCAGTTGGTGGCACAGGAGAAGGTGGTCGGGCGCTTTTTCAAAGGCCTTGATCACATATCCCCCGGTGCGAGAACCTCCACCTCCGTGGGATCTACTGCTGGTATTGGCTAAGCTCATGGGCAAGCCATTCGAACCGATGCATAGGTGTGACATCTCTCACCTGTCGTGGAAGACTGCCTTCTTGGTGGCTATTTGTCACCTACGCTGCAGCCGCACCTGGCAGACCTGCAGCCAAGCGGACAATAGGCAAGTGAGTCACCTCCTGCATAGATCTCTGTTCTAGGTTGGCGGGCATGAAGTCTCCCAAAGGGATAAGAGCTCATTCTACCCGCCATACCGCTGCTTCAGTGGCTGCTTCCAGGGACGTTCATATCCAGGAAATCTGCAGGGCTGCTACCTGGAAGTCAGCACACACCTTCATTACCCACTACCACATCGACCTTGAGACATGCCTGGATGCTGGTTTTGGGACCTCGATTCTCCAGTCCTTATTTCCCAAATAAGTATAAGGGGTGCGAGCCTTGCCTCCCTCCTCCTGGAGAACTGCTAGGAGTCTGCCAGTAAGTGTGGATTGAACAACATATCCACGTCCCTAGAAATACAGGTTACTCACCTGTAACAGGAGTTTTAGGAGTGGTATATGTTGTTTATCCACACAACCCACCTAACCTCCCCAGCTTCAACACGCAGCCTGGCTTCCAGCGGGCTAGATCTGGCGTCATGGGGCGGAGCAGAGAGTTTTACCATCCGGATGGGTGGGAGGAGCCAGCTTGAAGACCTTCCGGCAAGATTGAAAGCGGCAAGGAACCTGCCAGTAAGTGTGGATGAACAACATGTAAACTGTAATTTTTTGCCCAATTAGCTCCTTACATTTTTGCCAAAGAATAGAGAAACAAGCATTTGTCAATGCTGAATGTTGTCTTGCTGGTGTTGACATTGGCAGTGCAGGAGTTAGACACATAATAGGAATAGCAGTGAAGTATAGAACCGACATCAACCCCACCCCACCCTGCAGAGAGTGACAGGCATTGGGGTATGCATTTGGGTCGCTGGCCATAACGCTCATGCCATTTCACCTCACCCTACCCTGCAGAGTCTGACAAGTGTGACGTTGTGCCTTGGAGTCATCGGGCCTTATGCTCACCCCATTTCATAAGGAAGTACGTTGAGATGGGTGCAGTATAGGAGAATGGGCTGAAGAGTCCAAGGTACACCTTGATGCCCGTCAATGGCTGCAGGGTGGGGGTGGAGGACCAGTGGCGTGAGCACTACAGCACACAATCCAAAGACGCACCCCTGATGCCTGTTAGTCTGTACAGGGTGGGACGTAATGGTTAGAAACCTTAATGCTCTGGGCGTTTGTTGGTATTTGCACTCCAAATTTTAAAACATGGCCTTTTTGTGACCCCACCTCATGAAAGCATTTGGGACCTCTGCTCATGGACAGTGTCCCTGTGATTTTGTTAATCTGACTCAAACGTTGATTTCCCACAGTGACCGCGCCATTCTGCACCACATTAAAATGTCAGCTGCACCATTGATAAGGAGGCATGAAGGGATGTCAATGTTGAAAATCTGGAGTGAAAATATTAAACATTCTCAAAGTTACGAGCGTGTGTGAAAGCTGCGCATCGCACGTTTGTAACACAGTCATTTAGTGGAATTATTTCACCAGATTTTTAACATAGGCATTTTGGGACCTGTGCTCATGAACAGTGTTACTGTGATTTTCATACTCTGTTCTGAACATTGTTTTCCTACAGCGACTACGCCACTACGCGCTGGATGTGCGAAAACACATTTTGGGTAGGATGTGGAAAATGACAGCTGTACTGCTCATAAGGAGGTGTGAAAAAATGGCAATGGTGAAAATCTGGAGTAAAAATATTAAAAATTATCGAAGTTACGAGCGTGCATGGAAACTGCACAATGCATGCTTATAACACAGTCATTTTATGGATGATTGTCACCTAATTTTCAGCATAGACATTTTAGGACCTCTGCTTAAGAACAGAGTCACTGTGATTTTCTTAACCTGTTCCAAACACTGATTTTCCACAGCGACCGCGCTATTCTGCGCGGGAAGTGCAAAAATGAAATTCGGCCAGGATGTGAAAAATGACAGCTGTACTGTCCATTAGGAGGTGTGAAAAAATGCCAATGTTGAAAATCTGGAGTGAAAATATTACAAATTTGCAAAGTTACAAGTGAGTGCGTGGAAATTGTGCAACACACGCTCGTAGCACAGTCATTTAATGGACTTTCGTCACCAGATTTTCAATATAGGCATTTTAGGATCTCTGTTCATTAACAATGTCACTGTGATTTTCTTAATCTGTCCCGAACTCTGATTTCCCACAGCAACTGCGCTATTCTGCGCCGGAAGTGCGAAAACACATTTCAGCCAGGATGTGAAAAATGACAGCTGTACTGTTCATAAGGAGGTGTGGAAAATGGCAGTGTTGAAAATCTGGAGTGAAAATATTACAGATTAGTGAAGTTACGAGCATGCGTGGACACTGCACAACGCACGCTCGTAAAATGGTCATTTGTTTGATTTTTTTTCACCAAATTTGTAACATAGGCGTTTTGAGAGCCCACTTCATGAACACTGGCACTGTCGTTTCATTAATCAGTCTGGAAAGGTGATTCCACGCAGTGACCGCAAAATCACCTGTTAGGACTCGAATAACGCCATGACAGTGACTGAATTCATGAGGCTGGGTCCCAGTAACCGCATGTTGAAAATCTGGTGCCAAAATTCCCAAAAATGCCCAAGATATGCAACAAAGTTGAAAAAAACCCTATTTATGCTACTGTACAGCTTACTGCCATTTTTTCAGTTGGCAGTCGGCTTCCAAGAGTGCAGATGTGTTCCCGGTCCACTGAAGATCATCATGCCAAGCTCCAGAGGCAAATATGGGGTGGGGGTTTGGGAGGTGGGGTACACAGTGGGTGGGCCTGGATTGGGGAGGGCCACAGACAGCGAGGACCGTTTTACCTTACAGGTTAAAAAAATAAATAAACCTCGCCGGAAGGTTTTCTTTTGACAGAGTACATTTGGCATGCTGGGGTGGGCTTCCAGCATGCTACCTGTGTGTTTGGGGTGGGGGACTGGAGCCCGGCGGGATTGGGCACCCCTTCAGCAAATAAAAAGGGTGTTTGGCGCAGGGGGAATACGAGGAGATTAGGCACCCCTCAGCAAACAATTGGCACGGGACATGATGTTGACGGGGATTGGCTCCCCATCAGCAAATGAACTGGGGAGGGGGGTATGATGATGCCAACAGGGGGATTGGGCACCCCCGACGTCGGCTTTTCTGGGGACTGTGAGAGGCAGACGGCATAGTCGCTGCCATGTCTCATTGAAATGTTACACCAGGGATGGCATGCCCTGCAATGAGTTGGAGCTTCTTCATTGCAGCGGCTAAAACGTTTCAAGTTGGTGGCATGCTTTGCAACTGCTGTCATAGACAGCGTGCAGTCTCATTTGTGCCACACAGCCATGCCTGAAAAAGCAGTGATGCCACTGGCCACAACACGACGGCACCTCCAAAACCTGGTCTTCCATTTCAAGCAACCCCAATATGTTGTCTGCGCTGAAACGTAGAAACATAGACTTTGATGGCAGATAAGGACCGCTTGGCCCACCTATTCTGCCCATTTCCCTACCTAGAGGATAAGCTGCAGATCCTATTTAACCAACAGCCTATTTCTTCCTACCCCCCACAAAAATTGCCTTATGTCTGTCCCATGCATTCTTGAATTCTCCCACAGTTTTAGACCCCACAACCTCCTCAGGAAGGCTGTTCCATGAGTCCACCACCCTCTCTGTGAAAAAATACTTCCTCACATTGCCCCTGAGTCATCCCCCCTCTATCTTCAGATTGTGTCCCCTTGTTCTTGCACATCTCTTTTTCTGAAAGATGCTACCCTCTTGGACTTTGTTGATTCCACTGAGGTACTTAAACGTTTCTATCATGTCCCCTCTCCCTCCTTTCCTCAAGGGTATACATATTAAGCTCCTTTAGTCTGTCCTTGTATGGCTTCTCTTGCAGACCCTGCACCATTTTAGTTGCCCTAATCTGAACTGCCTCCATCCTGTCTATGTCCTTGCGGAGATGGGGTCTCCAGAACTGGACGCAGTACTCCAGATGGGGTCTCACCAACTGTCTGTACAGGGGGATAATAACTTCCTGTTTTCTGCTGGTGATACCTCTCCCTATACATCCCAGTATCCCCCCAGCCCTCCCTACCGCCTTCTCACATTGCTTGCCAACCTTAAGGTCATCTGTTATGATTACACCCAGGTCCCTTTCCATTTTTGTCGTTGTTACTACCTCCTCACCCCATTGTGTAATTTTCCCTGGGTTTTTGTTTCCCAGGTGCATTACTTTGCACTTCTTTGCATTGAATCCAGGCTGCCATACTTCTGACCATTCCTCCAACCTTGCCAAGTCCCTTCTCATCCTTTCCACACCTCCTTGTGTATCAACCCTGTTGCAGATCTTTGTGTCATCTGCAAAGAGGCATACTTTTCCTTCCAGTCCCTCTGTAATGTCTCTTATAAAGACATTAAAAAGGACAGAACTCAGTACTGAACCCTGCAGTACCCCACTAGTAACCCCCCTTTCTTCAGAGTGGACTCCATTTACAATTACCTTCTGTGTCCTGTTGTTCAGCCAATGTTTTACCCAGGCTACCACCCTGGGACCCACTCCCAGGCTGGTTAATTTGACTACTAATCTTTTGTGTGGACTGTGTCAAATGCCTTGCTAAAGTCTAGGTAGGCCATGTCCACAGCCCCTCCCTGGTCTACTACTTTGGTCACCCAGTCAAAGAAATCAATTAGATTGGTCTGACATGACCTTCCCACTGTGAACCCATGCTGCCTTGGGTCCTGTGCCCCACTGGCCTCTAGGTACTCAACAATTCTTTCCTTCAGAAGTGATTCCATCACTTTCCCTACCACAGAGGTCAAACTGACAGGTCTGTAGTTTCCTGCCTCTGTCTTGGTCCCACTTTTGTGAAGGGAATCACATCCGTTCTTCCAGTCCTCGGCTACCATACCATCCTCCCATGATTTGTTAAAAGGGTAGTCAGTGGTGTCACTAGTTCTCTGCTTAATTCTTTTAGAATTCTGGGGTGAATTCCATCTGGCCCCATTGCTTTGTCCACCTTCAGTTTTAGTTCTTTCAGAACCCTTTCTTCTGTGAAAGGACTGGGATCGACCCGCTCTCCAGAGTGCTTCTGTTAATTAGATTTGGCACCTCCCACTTCCTCTTTGTGAATACTGAACAGAAGTATTCATTCAGTATCCTCTTTTCACTGTCACTCTCTGACCCACATCCATTCTATTCAACCTCACTATCCCTCCTTTGTCTTCTACGCTCCTGATATACCTATAAAGGTTTTATCCCCTTCTTAACTGAGTTAGCTAGCTTTTCCTCAGTTTGTGCCTTTGCTATTCTGACTACCCTTCCTGCTTCATTCTGCCTTAATTGGTACAGTTCTCTGTCCTGCTCCTTCTGTGTTTTCTTATACTTTCTAAATGCTATCTTTTCTCCTAACCTTCACTGCCACCTCTTTGAGAACCATAGTGGCTTTTCTTTCATTTTGATTTGTTTATTTGCTTCACACAAAGGCATGTGACAGTTTGATATTTTCCCATTGTTGCTCGACCCTCCTTCTAGCCTGTTTGCTAGTGCTTTTCTAAGGCACTCTCCATCTTGCCAAAGTCAGCCCTCCTGAAGTCCAGAACCCTCACTTTTGTATGGCTTGACTCTGTAGCTGAGTTTATCGTGAACCACACTGTTTGGTGGTCACTTGTTCCCAAATGACTACCCACTTCTAGATCTGAGATCCTCTCACTGTCCCCATTTGAGAATACGAGGTCTAAGATTGCTCCCTCACGAGTAGGTTCCAAAACTAGCTGTCTGAGGCATGCCACCTGAAGGACATCAAGAATGGCCTTGCTTTTGGATGTGGCTGTCGCAAAGGTGCTCCAGTTAACATCTGGCATATTAAAGTCCCCCATCAACAGTATCTCCCCTTTCTCTGCCATCCTAAGTATGCCTTCTATCATATCTTTGTCCATTCCCTCCCCCTGACATGGGGTCTATATACAACTCCTGTCTGCGGTTGTGGTGCCATTTCCAGTCTCTGAGGTGACCCACATTGCTCCTGTCCTCCTGTTTACTCTTTTGTTCGGTTGCTTTTATCCTTCCTCACATAGAGAGCTCCCCCTCCCCGCCTCCCTGTCTCTCCTGTAGGTTGTGTACCCTGGTATGTTATCCCAGACATGGTTCTCTGTGTACCATGTTTCTTTGACTGCTACAATATCCAGGCATCCCTCTTCCATCAAGGCCACCAGTTCAGGGAGCTTGTTGCCCAGACTACGGGCATTGGTACTCATTACTCTCCATTTCTTGATGGCCTTACCTCTTTTTGCCCCATCCCTGTCCTTACTGCATTTGTCACTTTCTCCATTTACCCCTGCGCTTCTCCCTATCGACATCTCTATGTTGGTGTCTACCTCACTTAGTGCCCTGATATTTTGGGGGGGGCTAGGATTTCCCTGCTCCTTTCCAGTGCCTCCCCCCTTGGCTAGTTTAAATGCTTGCCAATGAAGTATTTAAACCTGTCACCTAGGATCCTGGTTCCCCTCCTGGATAGATGCAGACCATCATGACAGTATAGGCCTGCATCCTCCAGGTGGACCCCCAGTTCCCAATGAAGCCAAATCCCTGAGCTCTGCACCAGTTTTTCAACCACTGATTGAATCCCATGGTGTGGAGCACCCTAGTCTCATCCATGCCATAGACAGGCAGCACCTCCGAGAAGGTTACCGTGTGTGCTATTTGTCTAAGGCGCCTCCCCATCTCTACAAACGCTTCTTGCACTGCTCTGGTCCCTTTCTTAGCCAGGTCATTTGTCCCTAGTTGGACAATGACATCCAGCTCCCTCCCCTGTGCAGCTGCTCCTGCGATCCTGAGGATTCGCTCCCTGTCCCTCAAAGCCATGGCACCAGGCAGGCACCTTACCTCCCTCTCCCCTTCCTCCCCCAGTTCTACCTTCCTAACAATGGAGTCCCCCACCAGGAGTTGTTTCCTTCCCCTGTGGGGTCCCATGCCACCCTCCTGTGGGTCTCCTTTGTGGAGGTTCCCAGCATCCTCCTTGGTCTCCACGGGTGCCTTCATATAGGAACCACACTTTTCCAGAACGGCATAGAAATTTTGGAGAGGTACAACTGGAGGGATGCGCCTCTGTTCCACCACCCTCAGCCTCCCTGAGCCCACTGTGGTCCAACCACTCCTCTTTCTTGGCAACCTCTGAGGCATTGGCAATGACCCTGGTGGTCCCTGGGTGGGAGAGGAAGTCCCACAAATCCTGGCCAACTCAGCCTGGAGATGAGCAACCTCCTCCCTCAGCCCAGAGAGGTGTCTGCAGATGGGACATCACTGCATCCTCCAAAACATCTCCTGGAAGACTACTGCTCCACAGCCACTGCACTGCACCACTCCCAACATGTCTTTTTTCTGGCCCTCTAACTGTTATTTGGAATACTTACTCTTTCCTCTGTTTGTTTAATTCTTTTTTTTTTTCTCTCCTTCTCTTCTCTCCCTACTTACTTACTGTCTCTGCACCCTTTGCACTTGAAACTGCATAACAAAAAAAAAAAAAAAATCATCCTGTAAGCCTCACAGTGCTGTTCCTTTTTAAATTAATTCTGTTTGGCATTAATAGTAGGCTGAAACTACAGGTATCCCCCACAGGATAAAACACCCTCCTGAGCCCTATATAAACTCACTGTGTTTCTCCTCTCACCTCCACAGCTCACCGGCGGTTGAGAGGGCTGCAAGGCAGAGCCCTCCCCCACATCTCATTGCTAAAGTGTTTCAGGAAAGCAAACGCCCAGGTAGTTAACATCGCAGCTTGCCTGATCAGGACCTTCTCTGCTCTGCTGCTGCGATCCTGAGGATTCGCTCCCTGTCCCTCAAAGCCATGGCACCAGGCAGGCACCTTACCTCCCTCTCCCCTTCCTCCCCTAGTTCTACTTTCCTAACAATGGACACATAAAACATCATAAAAAATGACAAAAAGTTCAAGTATGAAACTTACAGGTTGCATTCAGTCTCCTTGTTTCAACTAGTGGTCCAGTTGTTTAATGCAGCACTTCTTTTCGTTAGTATATCTACATTGTTCTTCCAGATATCAGCACTTCCATGTTTAGTCTTGTTTTATGTTGTACTACACTGATTCTTCTATGTTTTACACTGCATGTTTGAACCTTCAGTCCTTATGCTGCGCAGTGCTTGTGTTGTAATTTGAATGTTTTATACTGTTTGACTCTGTTCCTGTTTCAGCTTGTGTAGAACCTACTGTCCAATGCTGTTCGATATATGTTTACTATGTATAATGCTCATCCCCTTGACCCCCCCCCCCAACGCACCATGAGAAGAGCAACTTGTTGCTCAGCGTCCCATTCTTGGTGAAACATTTCAATAAATAAAATAGGTTTGTTAGATAACATACAGGAATATGTCCTTTTAGTGGTTAAAAAGTCTTAATTGGTTTTAGAGTTAATTATGATTAATTTGTCATGCATTGCTCAGTTTGCCAAAAAAAAAAAAAAAACTAGCCAAAGAAACATGTTTTTTTTTTTTTTTTGTCCTGTAAAGTTCAACAGAAACAAAAACTTTTTGCTTGGTGCTTTACAATTGTAATCCCTAACTGCTCTTGTTATCTCATCCAGCAGAGCCCCTCCAGGCCAGACAGCCTCCAGGCTCCAGACACCCAAGCTGGCAGCCCCCCCACTCAGAGAACTCAGTCAGATATAGCAGAAGCTGTCTTCCCAGGGCTGCTGTCACGCTTTGTCCCTCCCACCCTAGGTGGAGATTACATTTATAGGATTTTCTATATGAGTGATTTACATATCTCCCAGCATTCCACCTTTGCTTGAAGTACTGTCTTTTTCTTTTGTATAAAAAGACACAAGTAATTGTAACTGTAAGGTGTATTATGTTTTCCAGTACTTCTCCATCCTTGCTAGTGACTGCACAGGGCTTTCTGGAACAAGTTTCCGAAAGTAATAGAAAAAGTAACTTACCAAAACACTGGAGAACGTCCTTGGTGGGGGGGGGGCAAATACAGAGGAGGGACAAAGAAGTAGATCTGAGGTATGGAAGGTCATACACATCAATGCTAGGAGTCTGGGAAACAAGGTCCCAGACCTAGCAGCAGTCATGGTAGAAGCAGACCTAGACGTTGTGGGTATTATGGAGACCTGGAGCTATGGGGAACAGGATTGGGATATGTCCATTCTAGGATATGCTCTTTTCAGAAAGGACAGAGAAGGCAGAAAAGGGAGGGGTATCACTTTAAGTGAGGGATGGCATAAAGGCTACTGAGGCACTGGGCAAGTTGGGGGGCAGAGATTCTATGGGTCACCTTGGAGACAGGGAAAGGGGATGTTATTCACACAGGGGTGATATATAGGCTGCCTTCACAAGACGGGAGGGGTGGACAAAGCTATGACTGAGGACATACAGAGGGTAGCAAACAAAGGGGAGGTGCTGCTGTTGGATTTCAGCCTGCCAGATGTGGAGTGGAGTACCCCAGCAGCAGCATCTGCCAGGAGTAGCAATATCATTGACTCCCTACATGGGGAACTCTTGAGACAGCTACGTCAGGGAACCTACTAGTGATGGGGCAGAACTGGACCTGACTTTCACAAATGGAGACAGAGTGAGAGGGGTTTCTGTGGGAGAAAGCCTAGGCGCAAGTGACCATAATACAGTATGGTTCACACTGACAGCACCAGAAAAGAAACACTCTAAGGTAAAAGTCCTAGATTTCAGGAGAGTGGACTTTAAGAGTATGGGAGACCGCCTCAAGAAAACTCTTGTGGGGGTTGAAGGGGGGGTGGAAGAAAAATGGAAAAAAATAAAGAGGGCTGTAGTAGATGCCACAAATCTGTGCATTAGACAGGTCAGTAAAAACCGGAAAAAGAGGAAACCTCTATGGTTCAGTAGGGAGGTTGCAATAAAGGTCAGGGTGAAGAGAGCAACGTTCAGGAGATACAAACAGACAGAGAGGGAGGAAGATAGAGAAGCGTACCAGGAAAGGCAGAAGGAGGCAGGAACTGAGGTCAGGAGGGCAAAGGCAAGGACTGAAGAGAATATAGCCCAATCATTTAAGAAAGAGGATAAAACCTTCTACCGGTATGTGAGTGAAAGGAGGAAGACAAAGGGTAGGATAGTTCGGCTGAGGGATATTAGTGGAGAGACGGTGGAGGAGGAGCAGGAGAAGGCAGATATCCTAAATAGCTATTTTTGCTCTGTGTTCATGGTGGAAGGGGAGTGGAAGGAGGGCGGATCGGGGAAAGGGGGAATGCTGGGGAGAGGGTGGACACCAGCCTGTTCAAAGTGGAGGGGGTCCTAAAGGAACTAACAGGACTCAAAGTTGACAAAGCCATGGGACTTGATAGAATTCACCCCAGAATACTGAGGAAGCTGAGGGAGGAGCTAACGGAACCGTTAACTGGCCTGTTCAATAGATCGTTAGAGATGGGGGGTGGTTCCAGATGACAGGAAGGGAGCGGACATTTGTCCCCCTCTATAAGGGAGGAAGCAAGGAAGAGGCAAGTAACTACAGGCCCGTCAGCCTGACATCAGTGGTGGGGTAGTTGATGGAGAAGTTACTGAAAGAAAGAATTATCAAGTACCTTGATTCAGATGACCTGAAGTATCACAGACAACATGGTTTCACAGAATGGAGGTCACGTCAAACGAACTTAATTGAATTCTTTGACTGGGTGACCAGAGTGATAGATCAGGGCGGGGTATTGGATGTGGTGTACCTAGACTTCAGTAAAGCATTTGACACTGTGCTGCACAAAATGAGAGCCCTTGGGGTGGGACCAGAGGTGGAGAGATGGGTGAAAAATTGACTGGAGGGAAGAAGGCAAAGGGTGATTGTTAATGGAGTTCCAACAGGGGAAGGAAGTGTGACTAGCAGGGTACCACAGGGATCAGTACTGGGTCCGATCCCGTTCAGTATTTTCATAGAGGACATTGTGGAAGGGCTTGAGGGGAAGGTCTGTCTATTAACGGACGATACAAAGCTCTGCAGCAGAGTGGACACTGCTGATGGGGTAGAAGAAATGAGAAGGGATTTGCATAAACTAGAGGAGTGGTCAGAAGTGTGGCAGTTGAGCTTTAATCTCAAAAAGTGCAAAGTTATGCTCTTTGGGAAGAGAAATCTAAAAGCAGAGTACAGGATGGGTGGTCAGATACTGGAAGCGATAGAGCAGGAGAGGGACCTTGGTATAATCATGTCTGATGATCTCAAGGTGGCTAAGCAATGCAAGAGTGCGGTAACGAGGGCCAGAAGAATGCTGGGATGCATAGGCAGGGGTGTTAGGAGCAGAAGGAGGGAGTTGATGATGCCCTTGTACAAACAGCTGGTGAGGCCACACCTTGAATACAGTGTCCAGTTCTGGAGACTGTACCTCAGGTGGGTGTGGATTGAGTGGAGCAGTCCAGAGGAGGGCAATGAAAATGGTGTGAGGACTCAGCCATTTGACACATGATGAGAGGCTGAAAAACCTCAACATATACACCCTGGAACAAAGGAGGGGGGAAGGGACATGATAGAGACCTTTAAGTACCAAAAGGGTATTAACAAGGTCCCAGATAGCAGTATATTCCAGAATAAGAGGCTCTCAAGGACAAGGGGTTATGACATGAAGTTAGAAGGGGGAAGATTCAAGGGAAACATTAGGAAACACTACTTCACAGAAAGGGTAGTGGATGGGCGGAATGCACTCCCTGAGGAAGTGGTGGGGGCTTGGGATAGGTCCAAGGGAATTCTGGGGAGGGGGGAATTGCCCGGATCACCTAGGGTCTGTGGATAACATGGAGATAGAACACTTGGGCAGACTTGGTGGGCCTGGAGGTCCTTATCTGCCAACAATTTCTCTGTTTTTTTGTTTTAAGTACTTAGAAGTTAAGGGTGACACTTCAGTGTTTGTGAGAAAAGGTTAAGTATGAGTCACTGAGTGTTTTTTTAATAATAATTATTTAATAGATAATTTAGTTTATTTTAATTTATCTTTGATTAAAAATGACAGTGTTCTTACAGGAATCTTCACAATTTGTTTCCTGTAAAATCTACATGCAGCACAGATATGTATGTACTTGTTTAAATCTACATGCTCCATGACGTTTTTAACAAGCATACATACAGAAATCTTTCATGAATGTTTTCAAAATCCATATGGTGCATGATGGTTTCACAAATCTACATGCTGCAGAAAGGTTCTGAAAATCAACATGCTACATGACGGTTTTGAAAATCTGTTTGCTGCTCAACATTTTCCAAACTATGTGCATCGCAAGGATTTTCATTTTGAAAACCTATGTGCTGCAGAAGTGTTACTTAGTGCTAATGTTCCTCATAAAATAACTTTATTGTAAGATAACTTATTAACTACGTAAATGCCAAGGGTGATATTTTACTGTTTGTATGGAAGAGGTATATAGTAACTAGACACACCATGGACCCTCTGCATGTCTGGGCTCTGTGAGCAATAAGACACGATGGGATGTGCATTAGACAGTTCTAGTGCACAGCTAGGGGGGGTGTAGTGAGGCAAGAGACCACAGACCGAGTGTGTCCAGTCCCCTAGCCATGCATTAGAACTGTCTAATGCACGTCCCTGGAGTGGCTTATTGTGCTTATAAAATGGGCCTGTGCAGTGAGTTAACAGATTTCCACAATTGCAGGGGGGCATCAACAAGGAGTGCAGGCTGCTGCAGCTAGTAGATACAGTCTAGGTACACATGCAGTGCAGCTTCTGGAAAAGGTGGGCAGTGACTTGGGCCTTAAAAGGGAGAAGTGGGGAAGACTGGTGATGGCTGTGGGCAGGGAGTTCCAGGCTTTGACTGCCCTAGTTGCAAAGCAGCATTGGCCAGGAGTAGTTTTTCTGAAGGGGCAGGAGGAGTTTTCAGTCCCCCATCGACAGAGTTCTATATTTGCTCATGATCTGGGAGAAGAGGCTGCAGACACCCAGCGGCATTTGACCATGAAGTGCTCTCTTGCATAGAAGGGCTTCTTTGAGGTTAACTTGGAGGTAGAAAGGAAGCCATGTGGTGGAGATGTATAGGTCACAGTGGTGGGAATCTGATTTCATGCTGAGTGCAAGTCTGCAAGATCAGTCGAACGCTACTGAGATTCTTTCAAGTACAGTATTGTTGAGTGCAGAGTAGATGACTGCAGGGGTGAGGTTTTGCTTGTTTCTGTATAGCAAGCCAGGGCGTTGATGAATATGTTTGACCAGGGAATCGGCATGAGATATGAAGGATAGGGTTGCATCAAGTTGTACTTCCAAGTACTTGAAGACCTGAACCTGTTCATTGGGGTCCTCAGCTGGTGCTGTAATGTGCAGCTCAGGGCCACCCTTCAGGACATTTGGTGCTCCTGAACAGAAGAGATTTGGTTTTCTTGGAGTTCATGACTAGCCCATTAGACGTGAACCAATCGCAGACCTTGTTGAAGTCAGATTGTGGGTTGCATTTCAGTATCTCCAGGTGGTGGTGTGAGGCAGAGATGACTTTGTCACTGGTACACAGTAATGATTTGGAGTGAATACAAACTTCTGGGACCTTGTTGATGAACAGGCTTAATAGCAGTTGGCCAAGAATTGAGCCTTGTGGGACTCCAGTGGTTAAAGGATGCAAGCTGGAGAATACCTTTCTACATCTTTGTGATCTGTGGGCTAAGTAGTCAGAGAACCACATGGCTAACTAAGTCAAAGGCCTTGGATAGATCAAAAAAGGCTTCTCCAGTGTATTCACCTTTGCCAGGGCCTTGTGGAGTTCTTCAGATAACTCATTTGGGGCAGTTGTTGTACTGTGCAGCTTTCTGAAGCGGCTTTGTTCAGCAGGGAAAAGGTTGTAATCCATGATGTAGGACGCAAGTTGGTTGCTGACAGTCTTTCCTAAGACCAGGGAGAGAACAGAGATTGGCCTGTAGTTAGAGACTGCTGTGCTGTCACCAGATTTAGAGATGGGGACTATGTTGGCTTGTTTCCAGATGCCGGGGAGGGAGCCAAATTGGAGGGAAGAGTTAAATACATTTTGGATAGGTAGGACCAGTTAATTCCTCAATGGCCATTTTAAGTATCTCCATGTCCAAGGAGTCTGGTCACATCAGTGGTGGATGGTGGCAGGTGGAGTTAGGGTTCCCTAATGTCACATTTTCCTAGTTTTATGGTTTTAATAGTAAACCCTAACTTGTGCATTAACTTATTTTTTTGCAGTTAATTTTCTTTTGGAGATAAATAGCCGTAGTGGCTTACTTTGCATACGTCTCTGTGAGCCCATACACAAAGCAGGTGCAGCTGCATCATCACATACATTGTTCCAGACCTTTAGCAAGCTTCACTAGTGGCCCAGAGTAGCTGCTTGGCTACAGATATTGAACCAGACCTGTAGTAGACTGTGTAAGTTTCCCTATAGGCCACTGGCAAAGCAGCTTCATCACACACATTGCGTCAGACCTGTAATGGAGTTCTGGACTAATCGTAAGTGCTGTTGCATCTTCACACGCATTGTGCCAGAGCTGTAGCAGACTTCACAGATGGCCTGTACATACTAAGCAGCTACATGATCACAGACATTGCACCTAACCTATAACTTACTTTGTATACAGTCCCACAAAGCTGTCTGTTTCTCGTTTTGAGACTCACAAAAGTGGAGGTTGTATCTCACAAAAGTGTCATGAAGACATATTCAGGAGTGACAACAACAGGGTCTATTTTCATGACCCTCAACAACCTAAATGCAGTAATACTTTTTAAAATATTGGTTTTGTTTTAATAAAAAAGAAAAGAAAGAACTCAGCCTTACACTGTTGACCACACAGGTTTTAGACTTCATGTCCAACAGATTTTCTTGTTTATGATGCAGTTTATTCCTGTTTTACCCACTTTCATGATCACAAGCCATCTAAATTTTTCTCGTTTTCAGCATAAGTGTCAGGAAAGTGGAGGGGTGTATCTTATGAAGGTGGATTGGGTGTCATGAAAACAGGTTCACTAGTGATGAAGGTGGTACCTGTTTTTGTGACACCTACGTTAATATTTTAAAAAGGCTTTTAAGAAAAAAAAAACACTTGAAGAATCAGTGTTACATACTACACTATAGACCACACAAGTTTCAGACTTAACATTTTTTTAATTTATATTTTATCTCCTTACATCAGTGCCGGCTGTCCCTCAGCACACAGCACCTCCCCTCTCCAGCCTTTACCTACCTACCGTGCCTCGTGGCAGCCCCCACAGAGCCTCGAATTATCACCCGTGTGGGGTGTGGTGTGGGGGATGTACCTCATGAGCTTCACAGTGTTTGGCAGCAGACAAGGTGGCAGGGACCAGCTCTGATGTACTGGGGTTCCAGGAAGATAACATTTTCCTTATTCTGGCAGTGGCATTGTGTCCCTCTTGAGTCCTGGAAGATGTCAGCTCACGAGGGGGATCAATGCATCTGGGCACACATTGCTTATTTTTTATTTTAGTCTTTTGGTAACTGGGTAAGGTCCACTAGGCACAAGTGCCTGTTTTCAGGAGCGACCTGGGAGCACTGGGCAGTTAAGTGACTTGCTCAGAGTCACACAGTATGCAAGTGGAGGTTGTGAGAATCAAACTCCGGTCTGGTCTGCTGGATGTACCAAGCTCGTTCACACCTTGTTCCCCTAATCTCTAGGCTATACTGCCAGCCCTATACTGCTTCCCCCTCCTAGTCACTACACTCTGCTACACAGCCACTCGTGGTCACCCAGTTGGTAGTATCACAGTAAGGACAGCGACCCTCCCTCCCTGGAGGAGGAGAATGTCCTCTGGGACACTTGGTCCTGCTTTCTCCACGTGGTCCCCTGAAGATACAAGATCATTGCTGTAAGGGCACCCAGTTGCCAACTCTCCAGGTACCAAACAGCACTTTATTTTATATGCTGTATAGTGTTCCCCCCCGCCCCGCATGTTTACCTTCGGGGAGTGATGCCAGAGTATCAGTCCCAGTGGGCTCATTCCAGTGAACAACCAACGCTCTGTGCTGCTAGAACATAGTTACACTTTTTTCACAAAAGGGATGCATGTCAGTGGTGAAAAACATCTTACGAAACAATTGTGAAAAAGTGAACTGCACAAGTGCAAAAACAGCAGTCTCTTTTTTTAATCATTTAAATGTCTCAGTAAAGCCACATTGCAAACCATCATCCGTGGCCAAACTCTATCCTGAAAGTTACAGGTTTCGGCTCCATGCCATTTTTGTGCTGTTGGTGAGAAAAAAATTCTCAAAAACATTTTTTTACACATTTTTAACTTTCTATATCTTTTTGAACTGACCATTACCAGATTTGCAAGATCCTGGAAGGAACCACACACACACACACATAATTTGAGGCTATTTTAGGCTGAAATGTCTGGACTGCTGCTATATTAAGGTGCAAAAGTCGGTTTAAGGAAGAACAGCAAACATATATAGATATGTGTGTGTGTGATTTTTTTTTTTTTTCCCACACAAGGAAGATAAGGCATTTGGCAGTAAACCCTGCCCCTCACTGCCCTTTAATCTTGTGATGTTCCATTCCTTTAGTACCCACTTCTGTAGATTCTAATTGGAGTGGGTATGCTAGGAAAGGAAAGTTACTGGGTTAAACTACAGATTCATACACTAACCTTTACCCATAATCATAATGGTGTTATTTATTGACGGTGGGCCCTATACACTAGTGGAGCCGATACATGCTGCTAGGGGTGCGTGCTAGGTTATGCAGCTGTGTGCCGTGTTCCCGTCTCTTGCAGGATGCATGACCCTGGGCCAGACCAGTGCATGGCTATGAAACAGAATGAAGAATGGATGCACTCGTGGAGAGATTTTATAAGGCACAGTACAATATTTATTTCAGTAAGTGCCTGGAGAGCACCCACTAGCCCCACCTAAAAACTCTTTAGTGCACTGCTGTGTAGGTCTGTGCATAGGGCAGGGCCAGACGGGGAACCAGACATGGGCTGGATCATGGACTTTCATTTGAAAGGGACACAACAAAACGGTCATACGGATTGGTGGTGGGGCAGCTAGTAATTAGTGATACAAGGCTAAACACACAACCGGCACTACTCACAAATGTGGAAAGAGATGCTGAACTCACTTGAAAGATGAGTACTCTGTATTTTACACCTAGAAGGTTTCTGTGATTTTTATACAAAGTAAAATTGATTTATGAACAGCAGTCTTGAGACTGTGGTCCTTATTTCTCATCGGAGAGACGTGTGGCGAGTACCGTGACTGTATTCTACAGTTTAAACGTTTTGTCACTGAGCAACCAATACCATTGTGCGGCTGTGCCATTTTCCTGTGATGTAAAAAGTCCTGTATGTCAGCCTCTGATAAACAGGTATCTGGTAACTAGACGCAGATGTGCCATCTCATCGTTCTCATGCATACACTTTTCAAGAGACTCGATCTCTTGAAAAGCGCGTATGTCGAAAACATTGAGATCACACCTGCGATTCATTTGGAAGCCTCAAACGGCCCCCTGAGTCTCTTGAAAAAGCTAATGTGCATGAAAAAGCTGCATTGCCGACTCACCTGCCCGGACTCACTGTGCAGCAGGTACGCAGCGTGGCGCAACGGACAACTTTTCAACCCTCGCCATGATCCCTATCAGATTCACAAAGATGCATCTATCCATTACAGTGTCTCATGCTAGCTCCCCTGGTCTCGCTACCTCCGTCTTCCTACACAGAGGAACATCCTTGCCAGCCGGTTCCCTACACTATTGAAGTACCTAATCCACCCTCCCCTACCTCAACTACCGTGCGGCTCCCTGATGCCCTCCGACCTAAACTAATGACAGGTCCTTCTGTCCTGCCACACACCTTTCACGCAGGATTAATTGCCCTGAAATTCCAGTCCCAGGACTCCCCAGCATCTCCCTCTGAGTCACCTAATTCCTCCTGCAAGTTTCTCTGGGTCGGACCTAAAATAAAAATTCTAATTACCCTCTTACTACTCTTATCAGGGGATGTCGAACCACCCGGTCCAACCCACCCCCAAACCCTGTCCACCCCCAAACTCCCCACGAGGCTTAAAACTCGCCCACCTAAACATCTGCAGCCTCCTAAACAAACTTACTGTACTGCAACCAAGTGTTCTCTCCTTAAGACCTGACATATTGTCTATTTCAGAGACCTGGCTAAAACCACACAATCAGGATAGCAAACTCGCCATACCTGGTTACACCCTAATCCATCACAGCCGCCCCAGCAACCCAAAAGGTGGTGGCGTAACCATGTACATCAGCTCATCGCTTCAGTATACCCTGTCCAGCTGCACATGCCCACAAATGCCATCAACGCTATTCTAATAAAACCCTCCCTCCCCTCCACTAGCTCCATTTTTATTGCCAGCTCATATTGCTCTCCTGCCACCACTTCCACCTCCATAGTGGAACACCTAAACATCCTTATGCCACTGGTGTTTGGGGGGGGGGGGAGGTGAGCTTCATATCCTGGGAGACTTTAACCAGAACTGGCTCTCGGGTAGTTGCTCCAAGCTGCACAACCAGGTGACAGCATTAAACCTTTCACAGCTTATAAAGGAGCCCATGCATCACAACCCCACTTCATCGAACCACTCCCTCCTGGACTGGTCCCTTACCTCCCACCCCCATCGGGTAATTGCCTCAGGGCTTCTCCTGGACTCCTCACGCGATCACCATATGATCTGCTCTGTCAGGAAAATGCATAGGCTAGTATCACCCCCTTCCTGAACCATCCTGTCCAGATCCTTTAAATCCCTGGACCTGGCGTCTATCCTACACAACCTGGCTAGCATTGATTGGTCCTACATCCCACGTGCCATCTCAATCGACTCTGCCCTGGAGTATTTCAAGTCCAGGTTTATCGCAGTCTAGAACATTCATGGCCCTCTAAGACGTGTTTGGGTGAGAGGTGCCCTCTTGCCATGGATTTCTGCGAATATCACAGCCCTCCTCAGGGCCAGGGATCAGGCCTGGAAGGCGGTCAAGATCTCTGGCTCTCCCATGCATCGACAAACATATCGTGCCCTACGCAGTGCCTGCACAAGTCAAATTCGGAAGGTGAAAGCCAAGTACTTCAAAGAATTCTTCCATACCAATTTAAGTCAGCCAACTAAATTTTGGAAGGTGGTAACCTTACTATTCTCTCCTCCAGCGCTGCCCCCACCCCAGCACTCATCATAGATGGCTCCACACTTACAAACCCTCTCGAGAAGACCTCTCATTTCAGCTCCTTATTTACAGAATGCACCTCGTCACTCTTATCCAGTCTCACTCCTGACTTGGAAACCCCCTCCCCTCCAAACCAGCAAACTCCCTTCCCCACAAACCAAGCGACCCAGTTTACCTCCCCCTTGATTTCTGTCCAATTTTCCCGGCTGAAGTTCACAAAGCCCTGCTCGCCCTTAATCCTTCCAAGGGCAAATGTCCTACTGGCTTGGACTCCAGCTGCTATACTTGTCAGCTCCAGCCATAGCCACCCCCTGGCTTCGCTGTACAACCTGTTGTTCTCTCTAGCCGCTATTCCCACCGAGTGGAAGCACGCCAGTCATCCCCCTTCCCAAAGGTGGCAACCCCACTGCTCTTGGGAATTATCGCGTGATCTCCCTCCTCCCTATACTGGCCAAAGTCCAAGAACACCTTGCCCTCTCTCAACTCTCCTCTTATCTTAATTCCTCTTCCTTTTTCACTCCCTTGCAGTCTGGTTTTAGGAAGTCCCACTTCACCACCATTTCTCTCCTGAGGCTCACTGATTACATCTTCACTGGTATGGACAATGGACACATCACCTCTGCTATTTTTGTCAGCTTGGCTGAAGACCTCGACACTGCCTCCCACTCCCTTCTTCTATCCAAGCTCTCTCTTGCAGGGCTCTCAAGTGTGGCCACCAACTGGTTTCATTCTTATTTGATAGGCAGATCCCAGTCTGTCAGAATTGGTAGCACCACCTCCGCTCCACTCCCGGTTACATCTGGTGTACCACAAGGCTCAGTCCTTGGCCCGCTTTTGTTCTCCATTTTCCTCAATGACCTGCCCTCCGTCTGCCCACACACACATCCATTCACATGTATGCAGATGATGCAGTACTGTACACATCCAGCCTCTCACCCTCTGATGTGGCGACCAGTCTCCAGCAGGACTTCATCACTGTTCAGCAGTGGTTTTGCTTAAATCAGCTTTTTCTCAATGCTAAGAAAACCATCTCCATGACCTTCAGCACAAGGCAAAGACTTTCTAGGCTCCCCTCTACCTCCTCCTTCCACACCCTGGATGGGACTACTCTGGAGAACTGCACTTCATGCAGATATCTCGGGGTCTGCCTTGACCAGCACCTGGACTTTTCTGCGCATATAGATGACATCCACAAAAAGCTTCACTCCAAGTTGGGAGCTCTGTACCGCAACCGTGGTTGCATCCCCTTGCCGTCTCGCTGAGCAATTGTGCAGAAGATGATTCTCCCGATTTTTGAGTACGGTGACATAGTCTACAGTGCCACCCCAAAGTCCACCTTAGCCAGACTGGACCCCCTCTTCCATTCCTTCTGCCATTTTGCCCTTGACTACCCACCTACCACTCACCACTGTGACCTATACAGGACCCTCGAACTCCCCTTGCTCCAGGACAGGCACCTCACACACTGCGCCAGCGTTGCAGCAAAATATTGGGCACATTCCCTCCCTCCATATCTAGCCTCAGTTCTCTCAGCCTCTGCCTCCCCGGGTTATGCACTAAGAAATAGTGACTCACGTCTCCTGTCCATCCCACTCATGGCCACCTCAGCAGGCCAATCAGCTTTCACTTACCGCATGCCCAAACTTTGAAACTCACTTCCCCTGGCTATCCGGCAACCCCCCCAACCCCTGCTTAACGTCAGCTCTCTTCTCAAAGCCCATCTCTCCTCCACCTGCATGTGTACCAACATCAGCTGTAGTTGCTGACAGGCTTAAAGGCCGAGATGTAAATATTTGTTTTTATAATGTATCAGCACTACCTCCCATTTGTCACTTGCTGAGTTCAGTGACTTGTGGTCTGTACTTAATCCATGTTTATTTCACACTGGCAACACAAGAATGTACAGTTTACCCAATTTGCATTGTTCTGATCTTAATCCTGTATGTTTTACATTGGGATTGAAATGTACAGTCTGCCCATCTCACATGTACTCCTCATTTCCCCCTGCCCCCAGGTCACATCTGGAATCGAGCGGTTGTCTGCTCAGCATGCCTTCCTGGTAAAACCTTTAAATAAATAAATAAAGACAGCATGCCCGCATTTCATTTGAAAGCCCCAACTGGCCCCAAGGTGGATCCCCTGCTCCAAGAGAGCAGGGGATCATGGAACATGTTGCCCACGTATAGACTGCCATGTCCTACACTACCCTCCTGTGATGTTCCTAATGTCAAGAAGCTGCGCCCTGCATCTGTACCCCCCCCCTCTGTGGCATGGAGAGGGACTGGGGTCCACTGCCACAGGGTGTTGTGCACAGGTCAGGACACCGGTTAGGGTGGTGCACTTCCATTATGGCAGCCCTCTGACTGGAGTAATAGAAAGTCCCCCCCCCCCCACTGGCCCATCAGAGCATATCTGGCATTGTGTATGCCACGCTGCACTGGGCCAGTGCGTGCATGTGCACTCCCTGCCTCCTGCCTGGACCGCCTGTACAGTTGCATGGATCTGGCACGGACATCGCCCGAGTAGGGGGTGTATAGTGGGCACCGGACATTGGTTCATCTGTGGGAGTCCATCAAAAACCAGGATGTGCATATCCTAGCCCTATGCGACGAATATCGGTTTGTGTATGGCCTTGATTCTGTTATGCATAAGGCCCAAGATGCTGAATCAATTTAAAACATGATTCTAAATGAAGGTGTGCCTAATTGCTGCAAAGCCAGTGTTGAATCCCTCTTCCACTGCTGATTTATATTATAAACTGTAAAAGTATGGCATGGTTACCCAAGCAGGGCAACATTATGAGTGCATAGTTTTATTACACTTGTCCAGTCATATAAGCAAATTAGTAGGCTATCTCAGGGTTTTATTGCCAATGCAATGCTTTTCAATTAGTTCCTGAAGGCATGGAATAAAAATAGCAAGCGAAACTTAACACAGCTACTCAAGCAGAGCTCCACCCAAGGGATTTAGAATATAAATCGTGTTTTGACATTTATGGCAATATGAGGGAACACTTGTCCCGAATAGAAATAAAGTGGTATTGTAATAACAGCTGCATTGTACCAAACCCTAACGCCCACCTTCATCATTCGTGATGTAGCCCACTTGATGTGTTTCCTGTTTTTATTTTAACAAGCATGTATTGAACCAGTGAATGATCTGGCTAGGTGTCAGCAGGAAGTGGCTGCTTGTGCTTTAAAGCAGCAGCCACTGTTTATCAGTTAACCGCGGTCTCTTGCTAAGAGTGAGTGGCAAAGGCAGAGGGCTGAAATCACCAAAAAATGTTTGTCATCAACAACAGTCAAGTGTAGGCGTTAGATACACCCACAGCTAGAAGGGAACAGTGCAAAAAGCGTAGGAGGGATGGCAACATAAACATTTTAAAAATGAACTCTTTGAGACAAAATGGTTTTCATTTTTCTAAACATATATGAATCTAGCAGCTAGCAATAACTGACAAAACTACCAACTCAGCGTTTCCATACATTGCTGTATTGTCTCCTCATAAGCGTTTTGACTGTTGTATATATGCTTGTCACTGCCATAATGCATGCTGAATAGAAGTATACTGCAGTACTGCATATATTATAATCTGTTTTAAGACAGTATATTTCCTTGAGTGATATGACTACTATAGGTTTCTCTGAGTTTCTCTCTTAGGGATAAACAATATGTGGAAATATGCAGCTCAGGATGAATTATTGTTAAATCTTTCAGGTTGCTACTTCGCTGTAGCTTATGGGCATCACCAAAAACTTACTTGTGAATGTCTCTGTATGTCCATCAGCTAACATGGAGTCATCATGTGGTTACAAGATGTAGAACTGAAGTATCATTCAGTTACGGAATGTGTGCTGCATAAAACTCAAGAAACGTATTAAAATGTATACAGGTTCAAAAATGTTGGCTGCCTTATTCAGTAGTTTTTTTTCCCCACAGGTTATGTCAAAGCTGTTCTGACATTTTAAATAAATGAGTATGTCAGTTGTTATAATACCAAGATAGAAATAAACAAGCGATTGTCAATGCCGAATGTTTGCTTGCTGGCATTGGCATTGGTAGAGTAGGAGTTAGAGAGATGCATGATAGGAATGGCAGTGAAGTATTGAACTGAAGCCAACCCCACCACCACCCTGCAGAGACTGACAGGCAGTGGGGTGTGCCTTTGGGTCGTCAGCCATAACGCCCCCGCCATTTCACCACACCCTACCCTGCAGACACCAAGTGTCACGGTGTGCCTTGTGGTCTTTGCGCCTTACGCTCACCCCATTCCATAAGGAAATACGGTGAGATAGGTGCAGTATAGGAGAATGGGGTGAACTTTGGGGCCGAAAAGTCCAAGGCACACCTCGATGCCTGTCACTGGCTGCAGGGTGTGGGTTGGGGTGGAATGGCATGAGCATTACAGGCAACAATCCCAAGTCACACCCCTGATGCCTGTCACTCTCTGCAGGGTGGGGCGTTATGGTTGAAAACCCTAATGTCCCAAGTGTTCATTTGTATTTTCTCTCCAAATTTTCAACATGGGTTTTTTGTGACCCCACCTTATGAACAGTGGCAATATCAGTTTGTTAGCCGAAAGCTGATTTGCACAGTGACTACACCATTTGACACCACAGGTGAGAAAACAAATTTCAAACAGGATGTGAAAAATGACAGCTATACTGTTCATGGGGAGGTGTTAAAAATGGCGATGTTGAAAATCTGAAGTGAAAATATAAAAAAACTGGTGAAGTTACGAGTGTGCGTAGAAACTGCGCAATGCATGCTCGTTATGTAATTAGTTTGTGGATTTTTTTCAGCAGATTGTCAACACAGGCATTTTGGGACCTCCGCTCATGAACAGTGTCACTGTGATTTTATTAATCTGTCCAGACACTGATTTCCCACAGCGACGCGCAGATTCTGTGCCAGAAGTGCGAAACACGCTTTGGCCAAGGTGTGAAAATGACAGATGTACTGTTCATAAGGAGGTGTGGAAAAATGCCAGTGTTGAAAATCTGAACTGAAAATATTACAAATTGCTAACTTACGAGGGTGAATGGAATACGTAATGCACGCTTGTAATACAGTCATTTTATGGACTTTCGTCACCAAATTTTCAACATTGCCATTTTAAGACCTCTGCTCATGAACATTGTCACTGTGATTTTCTTAATCTGTCCCAAACATTGACTTTGCACACCAACCGCACCATTGTGCGCTACATACGCCAAAAAACATTTTGGGCAAGATGTGAAAAATGACAGCTGTATTGCACATAAGGAGTGTGATAAAATGGCAATGTTGAAAGTCTGGAGTGAAAATAGTAAAAATTCTCGAAGTTACAAGCGTGCGTAGGAACTGCGCAACACACGCTAGTAAAACAGTCATTTTTGGGAATTTTTTTCACCAAATTTTCAACATAGGGTTTTGGGGGGGTCAACCTCATGAACTATGACACTGTTGTTTCGTTACTCGGTCTTGAAAGGTGGTTCCGCGCAGTGACCGCGAAATCACCTTTCTGGACTGAATAACAGAATTACAGTGGCGGAGTTCATGAGGTGGGATCCCAAGAACCCCATATTGAGACTTTGGTGAAAAGATTCCCAAAAATGGCCAAGATATGCACCAAAGTTGAAAAAAAAAAAATTCATGTCATTCTACAGCTTACCGGCATTTCTTCAGTTCGCCGCCGGCTTTGTAGAGTGCAGACGATTCCCGGTCCACCAAGACTGTGGCCGGCCTTAGAAGTAAGTAAGTGTGGGGGAGCAGGGAGGTGGTACGAGAGGGTGGGCGGGTTCTGTTTTCTTTTGTTTTAGGTATTTTTTTTATAAAGACGACATGGAACTTTTGCCACGCTGGGGTGGGCTCCCAGCATAGCACCTGGAAGTTTGTTGGTGGGGCAGTGGGCTGACGGAGATCGGGCACCTGATCACAGACCTGCCACGCTGGGGTGGGCTCCCAGTGTGGCACCTGGAAATTTGCTTGGGGGGCAGTGGAGCCGGCAGGGATTGAGCACCCCGTCGGTCACACAATGCAGGGCTGAGGGAGTGATGAGCACGCTGGGGGGGCCCCAGCTGCATACCTAGGTGTTCGCGGGGACTGCATCAGACGGGATCAGAAACTAACTAAGACAGTTCAGATGCAGTGCTGACGTGTAGGTGATTTGCATGCTGCTGACGGCAGTATGCAAATTGCTTACACGGTACCACCACTGATTGTAGTGGTGGTTTTCTCAGAACTGTACGGCACTGCATCTGAATGGCTGTCATAGACAGCTTGGACATTCATTGGTGTGGTGCAGCCGCGCCTGCAGAAAAGGAGCAGGGCATTGGAAGTGGGGGTGGCACACCTACTAAAACTCGTATGGTGGCACTATGTTTCTTGCACATGCGTAGAAGCAAACATAAAAAGTATAAAGCTTCCTTCTAGGATAAGGATGCATCAGTCAACAAAGCTGATTTTTGTGGCTGACTATATTCACATGTTGTATGAAAAACATCATGTTGAATGAATTGATTTTCACTGGCGTCCTAGATTGCTCTGGGCACAACAACATGCAGCAGTAAATAAATTCAGTAGTTATAAATTCTTAAAAAAATATAAATACAGAAAAGTTGACATTGTTATTTCCAACAGCAGCACGATGCAGTCCTATAGAAAACAAATCAAAACTAGACTGAGTCACAAACCATGGTCCTGATATTGAGGTTAGCATGGCATTAACATGAATAGCATCACACTAATCAGACAAAACACATCCAACCAGGGTAGTGGCTGTACTCTTAGTGTCAGTGGTTTAGTAGATAGCATGCTAACCTCTGGGGCAGGAAGATTGGAAGGTCCTAGGTTCTGTCCCCACACCAGGTACTTGTGGTAATATCTGTAAGTGATAGTAAAGCAGTACTGGGGAGGGGGGACTGCACTGTTGAGGTGCCATCCTTTGGATGAGTCGCTAAACCGAGGTCCCATCTGCCCATCTCTGGTCACTGTCCAGGTGGAAGTAAAGATCTCATGACACTTACTAACGAACAGTAGGGGAATGTTTATTGAAAAACCAAAACTGACAATTACAGGAGTTTCCCCGCGTCATGGCCAACATTCCTCAATCAATAAAATGGGTCCATGTAACCCCCCCCCCGGACTTACCTGGAAACATGCTATCACAGCTTAGTGTGCCTTTCCTGTTCAAAAATTACAGATAAATAAATAAATAATAAATAAAAGAGCGATGTAGCATGGCTCAAAATGGATAGCGTGATCATGCTGAAAACACCACCGCCTCATGCAAATGAGGAAGGCGTCCTCTGGACAGGGCACAGTGATATCTTCAGAGGGTTTTGGAAGTGCTGAAAGGCTGCCAAGGCAGTGCTATTTCCGATTCTAAAACCCCACTCTACCAACATGCACACTGGTGCATGAATCCCCACCCCCCACCCCTCTGCAGCAGTAATGCCATGACATGTCATGAAACCCACCATCTTCCGTCCCTATCCCAAGTAGTCTTGACCCTTTCTTGATCAATCCCCATTGTAAAAAGATTTCCCTGGCCTGCCCACCCACTCAAAACCCACAGCCCTCCACCCCTCATCCAGTAATGGACTCGCCCTACAGTACCCATCGAGGACTGCAGGAAGATCAATGGACGGCGACTAACACAGACTCTTCTGTCACCACCTCTACTGCCCACCATCTGAATGACAGGGACCAAGTATGCACATGCTCAGTCCCTGCCATTTAGATGGCTGCCAGCAGAGAGGTGATGAGTGGAGGATCTGTGCTAGTCACTGTCCAACAATCTGCCCAGGCTCCTGGACAGGTGTTGTATTGTGAGCCAGGTGCCATACGGGGAGTGGAGGGTGAAAGGTGGTGGATGCTGAGTGGAGGGCTGGGGGCATTTTACAACGTGGATTGGGGTGGGAGGGGGTTACCACTGGACTGCCAGTGTATATTCTGCAGTTACTTTGGGGACTGGGTCAGGAGGGAGGGAGGTACTGCCATATTACCAGGGTATGTTCTACATGTGCATTGGGGATCAGGGCACGTTGGGGTGTACTCCTAGACTGCCATGGAGTTTTGCATTAGTATATGGGAATTGGGAGAAGGTGGGGGCAATGGCCGAGGCTCTACGCAATGTCTTCACGCATTTATGTGCAGCGTAATTGTGCAGACCTCCTACTGGCCACATAATGGCATGCAAATGGCCCCTTAGTGCCTTATATGCCATATGTGGTCATTAGTATGCTAGCCTCAGAATATGGCACCCAGGAGCAAAGGCACCAACTTGTTTGGGATACTCTATCCCCATTTGCTCCTAGGTGTCTGTTGCCAGCAGGGGGCCATGGTGCACCGTGCATGTGCACATTGCTCAGCCCTACCCCAGTCCAATATGCTGCCTACTGGACTTAGGATTTAGTCTTGAATATTTCAGTTAGACTGTCTATATATTTATTTACTGAGTCATACAAAGATATTTGTGCAGAATGGCCTATTAAGCCCAGAAACATGTTTTCAATCAGACCGTTCTTGATGATAGTCATTTACACAGAGAATGTTACATTGCAGATTACTGTGCATATTACACAAGTATACGTATATACAAGATATTGAATATTTCTACATTTCGGAATACATGGTGTAAGTTTCAATATATTTGTTGATCATTCCTTTAAAAGTGGCAAGGCACAGAGAGCTGTTCTAATGTCAGTGGTAAGTGGCTGTACAGTGTCGGACTTGTATATGGAAATTAAGCTTTGCCATAATTAGTTCTATCTTTAATTATAGCTCACCATTTCTGCTGCTATTAGTTTTTCAGAAGTGTACACTTGATAGGAGTTGAAACTTTTCTGTCAGCTATGATAATCTGGTGCTACGTCGCATAAACAGTGGTGCATCATAATTGCTAAACGTTATGTTTTTTCTGTTAGTCATTGTCTACCTTATTGATTAAAAATATACATGTCCTGGAATTTCTTTACCTGGCATCTGTGCTCTAGTGTTCTGCTGAATGAGGTTAGCGGTCAGGTGGGTGGGGGGGGGTCATTTAAGTGTTTTTATTAATGATGTGATCTTTTGGTGAAAAAGTAATCCGTTTTTTATTGGTGCTATAGTCTAAAAACAGACAGAGCTAGGTGGTACTCTAAAATCGTTTTTGTAATGCTCTTTCCCCTTCCGTCTCTCCTTTACTTTCAGTCTTGATGAAACAGGAACACAGGGATGACCTTGAGTTGCCTGCCATCTCAGCTTTGCCCATGCCTATGCCTCATACTGCCGCTGTACAGGGCATACATCCTATTGGGACTCAGCTACCTTCACCAGATCCAGGGCACCAACATAACAGTATGCTGTCCACATCACCAAGGAGCCTTGTGTGTCCAATGCAGCAACCATATACATCCATGGTAACCTCAGCAGTACAGCATATGCCACACATACAAGGCAGGAGCATTAGTCCTGGAGCAGAATGTCACATTTTATCTCCTGCTATGGTCCACCAGCCTTTCCAGGCAACACCAGCTCCTCCTGTGAGGCCTTCCTACCAATCTATGCAATCTAATATTATGTATGATGGACAATCTGGTCTTCCCATGAACTCTGTTTCCACCCAGGGATATGATCGGATTCCATTTCAGTCAGATGCAGCTGTACCCCATTCACTTAATCTTGGATGCCAGCCTCTACCACAAATGCCGTACCACTCTACAAGTCCAGGTCCATCAACATCTACATCTCCAACAACTGGTCACCATTTAGCACACTCTTCTCATTCTGGGCAGTCCTCTCCTCATTTGCAGCCAATGGGGTACCACTGTACAAACTCTGGGCAGACATCTGCTTCTTCATCAACAGTAGACCAATCAATGGGGCAGTCTTCACCCCAGTTGCAGTCTATATTATATCATTCTTCAAATCCAGGGCCTGCTTCATCATCACCATCCCCTACAGCACCCCATCCATTGCTCCATTCTCCACATTCTGGACCATCTTCTCCGCAGCTGCAACAAATACCATACCAGTCTCCAATTTCAGGGCCTACTTCTTCACCTTCACCGACAGCACTAAATCCAATGGTTCATACAGGACAGCCTTCTCCTCAAGCACAGAGTCCAGGACTTGCAGGTCTGTCTGCAGCTTCACCATTAGTACATCAAATGGTCTGTGACCCCCCTACATTTCCATCAGATGAAACTGATCTGAACATTAAAGAAGAACCAGAAGATGGCGAGTTGAACTTTCAGTCTATTGGCCTCCAAGACATCACACTAGATGATGGTAAGTGACAGGATTATTATGTTTTGTGGAATTCAGTTCAACAATTTTTTTTTCCAGCTAGCATTCTCTGCTCCTTGGACCACTGGTCTGCCTCACTGCGGACCCCCCCCAGCCCTGTCGCTAACCTAATCATGAACTTACTAGTTATCCACCACTTATCCAAGACCATAATAGAGGTGGATGGCCTGCTATGCCAGTCATGCATGGGCCTGTGGGGGAGACGTAGCCTCTGTCAACCCTGGGGGAGATATTTTCCACCATTTTTGACCACCCCAAGGGTGGCAGTGTGCAGTGATGCATGCGCACATGGCATCCTGCAGTGATCCATCTCCAATGGCGTGCTTCAAGTGTGCTGACACCAGGCCTCTGTCAGGTGTCAGTCTACACGCAGGATGCAGCGTCTTCCCTTTCTGAGGAAGAGAGCTATCCTTGGGATGTACGATCCCCTACCATCCCTTCTTCCCATGTGGCCACATTCATCTATGCTTTGTTGAGCAAACCTAAGGTTATGTCTTCTAAAAAAACACTTTGTTAAATCAGTGCCTCATTAGAACCACTCCCACTGTTGTAAAGAGATAGTAAGCTGTTTTGTGTGCTACTCTGTCAAAAATCATTACATAAGTTAAATCCAGTGCAGTTGAATCTTTGGTTCAGTTTTTTTGTTTTGTTTCGTTTTACATCTGAAGTCCTGTAAGGGATTTCAGCCTTGCCCTGAGGCTGAATTTCCTTGATAAGGTAAACTTCAATAGAACATTAAGACAGCAAATGATAATACATACTCATCATCATTTATTTTTAGTTGGTGCCATTGTCTAAAATGGAAAGTGATAATTTTTGGCCAGGTCATGCAAGACCATCTCTAGTTCAGTTAAAACACAACATATCATTTTTCTGTTTTCTTTCTTTCTTGTTACTTTTTAAGGATTTGTAGGGCTATATAATTGTGGCAGTTTTGTTCTTAATTGATGGCACCTAGATCCAGAGCAGGTTCTCCCTTCTCATTGTCCTCCAATAATTGCAGTGCACCCTACAACCAGAACTCGGCTATTCGCTGTACTGGTCCACTCTGTTACCGCCGCCGCTGTCTCCGGACTGTTCGCCCTGCCCAGAACAACTCCGGCTGGAGCTGGAAATCTATAGTGTGGGGAAAATACCCAGGACACAAGTGTTTTTTTTATGGGGCCTTGCCTCCACAAAAAACCTTGTGTCTCGGATGGCAACTGCCATCAACAGAATTCCTGTCGCTCCGGCACGGTGGAACCTTTTACCCTTCAGGTCACAACCTTCCCACATAGAATTGTGTCATGACCTACACCACCTAGAATGCATCACATTAACCTCATTTTGGTGCCAGTATGTCATTTTGTTTGCAAGGACTGTGACTGGCAGCTGCATTTTCCAGTTTCAGGAAGTACAGGACTGTTGCCAGTGGTAACACATTTAGGGTAATAACAGCTTGGATTGCCCCTGTATTTAGACATATGTGTGCTCTTTCTGATGTTTTTTACTGTATGTTCGAGAATCAAAGCTTTTGTTTAAACAAAAATGCAGTCCTCAGTCTTTTATTTTTAAACTTGTACTTTACGAATTTTATGCAGGACTTCATCACAGTATACACATTTCCAGTCATATGGTGAACAGTAGTGAAGCAGGAAGACATAGTTGATGTTAAGTAATTTGTGTGCCTGTTCAATAACACTTAAATTGTAATGATCAGTTTATATAGCCTCTGTTTTTCTGCCCATGTCTCTAGCTGAAAAAAAATCACATTGAGCTGATCTGAGCTATGGACTGTCGAGACCTAGTCAGTATCTGTAATATTTCTGTGCCTTGGTGCCCCCAAAAAAAAAAAATTGTACTCTCTTTAATCAGGGTATAATGTCTGGTGTGAATTCCAAAACATGGAGGAGCCAAGTGTTCAATCTTTTTTGGAGTTTGTGTGTTGTAATCTGCAACTGGGCTGTCGGTTTTTCCATCCTGTAACTATCCCACACTGTATCTTCTCTTTGTGTGAGAAAATGTGGTGCAGGCTGTTGCCATAATCTAGTTATGACTGTTTGCAGCCGTAAGTAGTATTCCTAAGTGATAAATGTGGATTTTACTTTTAATGTGCGGTGGGTATAGGAGCAGTAGTTCTGCTGAGGGAGTAAGCCCACTGTAGTTCATAATTGTAGAATTTAGTTTAGGTTCTACAGTTTAGACAGTTCAGGTTCTACCTGCAGCCAGAATGTTGTTATTATTGGGCATGACCATAGTACGTGGGTATGTGAGGCCACCTCACAACCACATCCCCTCCAGCTGGTGGAGTCATTTTATTTGTAGTGTACAAAAATACCTAAATTGTGGTCTTCCAACCACATTCCCGCTGTTGGTATGATTCTGTTACTTTGTCCTGTCTGAACTAGATCATTGTCCAGTTTGCTGGAGTTAGGGTCATAGTAAACTCCGCCTCCCAGGTATTTTTAATCTGGTGTGTAATAACCAATTGTCCCCCCACCCAAACAAAGCTTGATAGCAGACTGAGATAAAATGTGCCAGCCGTATTCCATTAAGGGTGTTGCGTATAAAATCTGTCAGTGGGGGAAACTCCTGATCGTCCACTGTAAGGCCCACAAAGGAAGTTGAATAATGATGGATCTGGAGGAATCTGTGATAGTCTATAGTGTCTAAAGTGGAAGTCCCTAGCCGTTTGATCAAAAGATTTAAATGCACCAATCATACAGTATAAAAATGGAATGTATGTGTCGAGCCTTTCTTCATCCAGATCTGAAATTTATGGTCCAGTCTAGACAGCACAAAGCTAGGATCCATTGTCGGTATCCAGAGTCACTTTGCTCATAGTTGGCATTGTTTTGTTGAAAACAACTGATGCCAGGCTCTAAGGAGACCAGCAGTAAGGGAGTTGGGTGGCACTACTGGTACAATTCTGCTCCTAGGTCCAAATAGTTGGGCTTCAACAGATAGCAAGATCATGCGTATTTCTAGGTTCACCCAGTGCAGATTAGGTGGCGGTGGTGTCTGCATCAGGATATGTTTTAGGGTGGCTGCTTGTGGATAAAGGAATAGATCTGAGAGAGCTAGTCTGCCTTTGGACTTCAGTAATCTAAGTTTCTTATAGGCTTTTTTAGGCTCCACCACCCTCACCCAAGAAAGTGAAAGATCAGTTTATTCCATCTCGGGGAATTCCTTCTGCCCTGGGTGAAGCAGCAGGGATTGAAATAGATAGAGAAAACAGGGAAGTATATTCATACAGCTAGAGTGCACCTTATTTAACATAATGGTAAGGTCACCCAACGTTGAAGGTTCTTCTGGACCCTTTGTTTAAGTTCTGGGAAATTATTTTGATAGAGACTGGTGAGGTCTGCTCCAGTGCAGACCCTTAAATACTTGTTCTACCCCATTTAACGGGGTAAAGCAAACCAATATGGGGATAGAGGACATCCCTGACATGTACCTTGATATTGAGGGGGAATTGTGAAGAGAATGAACCATTAGCCTTGACAATTGCTTGGGATGCAGTAGAAATAGCCTTTGACAGTTGTAGAAACTGAGGGGGGAACTGAAGTGTGATAGGATCCTGTGCTGGGTGTCAAGATTTAAAATAACTGTGGGAGTGTAATGGCGAGTGGCATGTTCAATTAGCAGCGATGTCTGATATTATAGGACATTTGCCCACTTCTGATAAATCCAGACTGGTCTGGGTTCTATATTGAGGATGGATATGGGGCAGTAAGAGTCACAGTTCATTTTATCTTTAAGGGATTTTAAGGCAGCCAAGGTATTTGCTTATTTCCATGTATCTGGGCAGCGAGTTGTTGTAAAACTGTCCTCCAAGGTCTTTAATAAAATTCCATGTTCCACTAGTGCCCTGAAAAATTCTGCCCCTTATCCATCCGGGACAAGGCTCCTGCAATTTTTCAGGGCTTGAATACCAGATATAAGTTCCTGTGAGGAGATTGGCCACAGCAGAGATTCTTTCTGGTCTACTGTCAGTTGGGGGAACCAGAGATTATTAAAAAAAAAAAAATGTTCTGTCAGTTGCCCCTTCGGAGGAGGATCGTCATCTGTATAAAGTGGTGTAATAATTTTGAAGGATACTGAGTATCTCCAGTGATTTGCTGTGTGCGTACTCTGTCGCTGGATCTTTCAGATAAATGATAGTCATCATTTTGCACTTGTGGCTGAGGAGATATGCCATAGGTTTGGTTGCCTTGACACCTCCTTCATAAAAGGATTGTAACAGCCAGAGCAATGCTTGTTCTGTCTTGTAAGTTATGAGCTCTTGTATTTTATTTTGTGTATAGTTCACCTGGTCTAGGAGGGAATAGTCTGCTTGCAGAAACGGAAGTTTCTCTTGCAACTGTTGCAGCTGTTCTTCCAGTTGTTGACCTTCCAAGAATGAATCTTTATCATTGATTTATACTTATGGATCTAGGGCTAGAGGCATTAGGAACCCAGGGAGCTTTTTTCTACTGGTAGGGAGCCAGTGTCGGCTACTGATGTTGTCCCGTGCACCTGACATGGTGCAGCGCGTTAGCCAGTAACTGTTTTCGGTTCCCTCACGCACCTCAGATCTATTCTTCCTGCTGTGGCATGCACATCATAGGAGCAATACCGCCTCATTTTGACTGTCGCCAACCAAATTTCTTCTGTGCCACTGCTGAAAAGCTTTGCTGTCTGTAGTATCATCTTTATTTTATAATTTTCTACTATGTCAAAGACTGAGAAACAGAATAAGAAGGCTAAAAAAGACAATTAGCCCCCTCATTAAGCATCACTGCCCCTGTGGGAAATGTATCATGATGATGGACCAACATCAGATCTTCTGGACCTAACTTGGCCTGGCTTATGACATGGATGCATGCAACACCTTCTTCTCTGTGGACCACCGGGGGTGAGGCTTGTGGACAGCTGGCTCCTTCTGGGCGGCCAACTGAGCAAGCCCCCTTCCCCCATCTGTCTGCCCTAGGCAACAGAGATGTCCCCAATGGTAAGGCCAAAGCTATTCTCTCCATCTACACCCGTGGAGACCTCAATGTCATGGTCTGGTGCCACCCCAGCTCCTGACAACATCTGCAGTGACAGTGAGTGGGGTGGTGCCATCCGTGACATCAGGCCCCCTCCTAGTACAGTTTGTGGTACTGGGAGAGGGACCGGCACTGGGGGCGTGCAGCATCCAGTCGCTGAGGTGGAGGGTGGTGATCTCTGCCCAAACAGCCCTTGTGGCTCTGGGGGGGAGGTCGACGCCACCACTGGCAATGGATACAGCACAGATCCTGATGTTGGTTCTGGGCTTGACATCAGGTGTGGTGGCAGCGACGATGCTGCCTTTAGATTCGTCCTACATTCTAGCAGCAGGCTGGCTTCCAATGCCGCACGCAGTGTTGGTGGGGGGGGTGATGGACCCAGGGAAGACATCAGCAATGGCATCTGGCACCGAGGGCAGTGCCGGCCGTGGGCTGGAGGGTAATCTATGTCTAGGACAATCCCTGACTCTGGGTCTGGTGCTGGAGGTGGCATCTGCTCAGAGTCAGAGGATGGCCGGTGCATGGAGTTCTTGCCAGACCTGCAGGTTAAGCTTTCCACTGGTGAGGACCGGAGCTGCCCCTTGGGGACTGAATGGCTCTGCTCTCCTCACCTGGGGATCCTCCCCCATGGGTACCAACATGTTTGTTCCTCTTCTGTAGGTTGATCTTGTTTGGGCGGTTTTGCAGGGCCCTCCCCTCGAGTGAGGTCTTCTAAGTATTTTCGGAACCCCAGATATAGGCCATAAAGCCTCTGGCTCCTGTTTCCCTCCTGGGCCTATACTTCCTCTGCTTAAGTTTCCAGGGATCTTGGGCCCTCTGGGGCCAGTCACCTAGAGCCATTATGGAAGTGCTACTGATGCCTTGTACCAGTGCCATACACATGCCAACTGGAACCAGTCAGTCTGCCCACCGGCACCACCCATTTCCATGCCCACTGCCTCCTCTCCATCAGCATCCTCCTCTGAGGACATGACATTTTCCCTTCACATGTCCTCGGACTCTGAGTACTCGCTGTACCAGAGATTCTTGGCAGACATATTGCAGGCACTGGTCATTGGCACTGTTGCCACCCACAGTACCCTGTTCTTACAACTTGGTCTCCTGGGAGCTTTCAACCATGCCAACTATGTAATTTCTCCCTGACCCAGAGCCTTTGAGGAATGTTCTAGGACCATATGGAGACATCCCTTAGCTCTCCTTCCAGCCCCAAGGGATGTCTGCCAGCAGTATTGAACACCTGCAGGCTCTGTAGGTGCAGTGCCTCACCCCACTTTGGGAATTCAGGTTATGCAGATCCCAGCAGGGCCTCATTGCCTGGTGCGTGACTGACCTAGTGAAGCTGACTTTGCTCAGACAGACACTTTGGACAGGAAGAGGTTTTCCATGGCTTGCACCATAATGTGCAGTGCTGCACATCAGGCACTCCTTGCAGCTTACACCAAGCTCCTATGGACACAGTTAGGACAGCTCCTAGCTGTCATCCCTCATTCAGTGTTAGCCGGCCAAGCCATCTGCCATTCTGCCAAGGGCCTGGAGTTGGCGAGGCACCAGGCAAGGGCATTTTACAATGCCAATGAGGTGGCCGCTAGGCTGGTAGGAACCAGAGTCTGCATTTGGCAGATGGCATGGCTTTGCCTCTCTCAAATGGCATCTGTGGCCTGGTGAAAGACTGTGTCTGGCCGCCACATCTCTCTGGGTGGGTGCTGTAGCAGTGGGCAGTCTGGCACCCGGGGGGATGGGCTGTCCCCCAAGAGTTGCAAAAAAGAATGGTCCAGATCCCGCACATGCTCAACAGCAGGGTCTTTGCGCCCTTCGGCCTCAGCCTTTTCCCTCAGACATTAAGGGAAGAAACGGCACTGATTTAGGTTCCCTACCATTGTCACAGACTACACTGGGAATGACTGAGCCTGTGGGACAGTGTCTTTGTCCCAGAGCTCCTCTCTATCCATTTGAGGAGTTTGGCCATGGGGCAGCTCTTATGGAGCAGTGGATGCAGCATGTAAGTCTGGTGGTGCTGTTTCTGGTGCTAGTTCCCAACTGGCGCAGACTTCGGTGCTGCTTGACTTAGACGTGTGGCAGATGCTGACTCCGGGCTGTGGCTGGTGTTGATGCAGCTATCTGCCCCACTTGTGCTATTGCCCTAGTCTCCTTTGGGGAAGGGGGCAGCCACGGTGCAGCTGCCAATTTCTTTGGGGTCTGTGAGTACACCCTCTTCCGCAAGTCTCTTAAGTACGAGTATGCCCTCTGATACTGTGATCAGGCTCTTCGAGCCATACTCCAATGCCGGCACCACCAGTACTGCATGGGCCTGCAGTGTCAGAATCATTCCCTTGGGGGATGGTTACAGGGCCATCCTTGGCACTGCTACTGATACTGTTCTCGAGACCCCATCCATGCCCAGAGCTGGTGTCTCTGGTGTTGCTAAGGCCATGGCCTGCGCTGTCTGGCCTTTGACCCCCTCCTTTTTACTACTCACAAAGCGAGGAGGGAGTAGAGAGGGGCAAGTCAGATCCTGACCTCATCATTTACAATGGTGAAGAGGATGACTCATACTACAGTCTGGAGAACTTGGAACCAGTTCCTGTCACAGTACCTCAGGAGGCTCTTTCCTTCCAGGCACTGCTGAGAAATGGTCATTCTGCATTGAATTTTGAGCCAGCAGTTATAGACCAGGCTAGGCACCTCCAGATGGAGTTTATAAATGTGCCTAATATCCTGGTGTGTTTAGTTCTTCCCATCCAACCAGCCCTGGAGACACTCTCCGAGTTGGCTTGAAGGAGGCCTGCTACTGTGGCAGCTGTCCGCAAGCAGGTGGACAAGAAAAACCCGACACCTAAATCTAAGTCCGTCTATTCCAGTCAGCCAATGGTGGATGCCATTGTTATCCTGGCTGTAATTGACAGATCCATAGTGCCAAAGGAGGTCACAACATACCCCACTAACAAGGAGTTGCGCATACCATGGGCAGGTGGGTCCATGCCTTACCTACCCTTGGCATGAGGATAGTTAGCTACCAGGGTCACGTCTTTTTTTTCACTTATTCTTTGTGCTCTCCCTGCCCCAGTAAGCCCTCATTCATGCTGGTCCTTCACAGCCCCGTCACCCTGACTTCTTCCAGTGCTTATCTCTCTCCCGGAGTCTCCTACTATGCCCTTCAGTGGCAGGGGTGGCGAAGTGTCCCTCTACCTGCCAGGACTTCAGTTCCGGAGTCCGGGGGCAACTGAGTCATCGGGTGTGGGGGTCTTCAGAGACTGGCAGTCATACAGCACGACTAGAACCATTTTCCATTTTTTTCTCTCCTTGGGGACGTGGTGCACGCTGATGTCAAGGCGTGCATGCCGACCTCTGCCACATCCCCCACCTCCTTGAGATTGAGCTGTCTTTCCCCTGGCTTCCACCAGGGGCCAGTCCAGTGTGAAGCTTGTCCCTCCCACTCCCCCAGAGGATGAGAGCAATCCTTGGGACTCTCAATGCTCCTCCACCCAGCCGACCCTCCGACTCCTGAGGTTGCTACCAACCCCCAGTCATCAGCGCCGCAAGCGATAGTGCTACCGCTGTGCTGGTGGGCGGCCTTCTTACCAGGGTCACTTCTCTAAGTACAGGTATGCCCTCTGCAGCAAGCTCAAGTCTCTGGCGGAGGCCCTGCCAGATACAGAGGCAAAACAAGACATGTCACTTGCTGTTAAAAAAGGTACTGAATCAGACAGCCACCAACATAAAGCCTCTATGGATGCCTTTGATGCAGCGGCTTGCTCCGTGGCTGCAAGTTCTTGCATCAGGTGGCAATGCTGGCTGAAGACTGCTGGCTTCACTCTGGACGTCAAGCAGCAGATCATGAATGTGCCCTTTGATGGCACTTATCTGTTTGTACAGCAGGTGGAGCAGTCTCTAAAGAGTAATAAAACAAGAACGACTCTTAAAGAGCTGCTGACAAGTTCTAGGCGGGCCACTCATACCATTTAGTTATCTGCTCTAGAAGCTATTTTAACTATAAAATTAATTCTGTTGTCCAGTAGATAAAAATAATTTACCTGGCAAAACTTGGCTCACAACTTACTGATATGAGCCAACGATGTCAATGTCATGCTTTACATCAACAAACAAGGGGGCACTCACTCCTATCCCCATGCAGGGAAGCAATGAGGGTATGGTACTGGGTTCTGTCTCACAGCCTTCAGTTATCGGATGTGCTTCTCCCACATCCCCAAAACTTCTTGGCAGACAGGTTAAGTAGGTCCCAGTCAGTGGTTTATGAATGGGATCTGCTGTCCTCCATGGTAACTGATCTCTTCGCAAGATGGGGTTGTCCAGAGATGGACCTTTTTGCACTCTCACACAATGCAAAACTGCCGCATTTCTGCTTGCTTGCTCCAGGGCCGGGAGTTTTTGGCAAGACACATTGTCCCTCTCCTAGAAAGGGAAATTCCTATACACAATCCCCCATTCCTCTAATACAGAGGGCTGTGCTCAAGCTGAGGGTGGAAAGTGCTGTTGTCATCCTCATTTCTCCTTTCTGGACTTACCAGATATGGTTTCCATTCCTTCAATATTTGGTGGTGGAGCCTCCTGTCCTCTTAACTCTGTGTCATGGTCTGTCGCCACAGGGAAAGGAATCGCTGGTACATCTGGACCTGAACTCCCTATATCATCATGCATGACTCTTGAAGACATAGCCATTGCACATTTTGGGGTATCCCTTAAGGTCACTAATGGCTGATTGCAGCTAAAAAAAAACCCTTTGACAAACATACTTATTCCCTGAAATGGAAGCGTTGTACTTTGTGGGCTGCTTCCTGGAATATGGACCCCTTTATATATCCTGTGAATTCTATGTTGGAATACTCACTTTCCTTCTCTGACACTGGACTGCAGTGTTCCTTGATTAAGGTACTTTTGGCAGCTATATCGGCTTTCCATGCCCCTATTGATGGTCATTTGGGTGCCCAGTTAGAGGTGTCCCATACATTTCTGAAAGGTATTCTCAATATGAAACCTCCTATCTGTAATCCATTCCCAACTTGGAACTTGATATTTTGTGCTTGCAAAATTGGCAGTGGCTCCTTTTGAGCCTGCCACAAGATGTGGCTTTTGTTTCCTGTCATAGAAAACATTTTTAGTTGTGATGACTTCTGCTTGAAGGATTTCCGAGCTTCAGGCTGGAAATCCTTCAAGCCTCCTTATTTGATTTTTCACACAGTCAGAGTCTTTTTGTGTATGAATCCTAAATTTCAACCCAAGCTTGTATCTGAATTTGCACTGTCTCAAACAATACACCTTCCTGTCTATTATCCTGAGCATGCCAACCAGGGTGAGGCAGTGCTCCATACTTTGGATGCACATAGAATACTAAGATACTATAGTATTCGTACCAAGGACTGCAGAAAGTCCTCTCAACTTTTTGTTTCATTCACCCTTGGAAAGAAGGCGTTCCCGTGTCTAAACATTGCTTGCTCAAATGGCTGGCACATTGTATTACATTCTGCTATAGGAAGTATGGTAAGGAATTTCCTGGTGCTGTTCATGGTCACTCCATAAGAGGTATGGCCACTTTTTTTTTGTAATCTTACTCTTATTTTTCACCTCCCGCAGCCACTGACCTGCCAATTTTCCAGCCACCGTTCCATCTCGGGCCGCCGACCCCGGAGAGGGTCATGCCCAGCTGGTATATGCAGCTGTACCCTTGAAGGGGACCTCCCCATGTCCCCGCGCCAGGCCAGGATCCAATACTGGCACACGACGATCCAGGCATCGTTGGCCGGCGAAGTAGCGGCTATCAAGCTGCGTGAACAGTGCCGCCATTTTCCTCCGTTTTTTGGCCCTTCAGAGTGCAGGCATGCAGTGACATGAGGCACTATGTGCCCACATCTGCTGCACTCCACCCCTTTCTGGCACCACTCTGACAGTACCCCCTGGTTGTCACCAGGGGCCGCTGCAGAGCGGTGGCACCCTGGAACCCTCCCTAGGATAGGAGAGCTGTCCTCCGGGCGCTCAATCCTATCCCTCCCCTGCTGACCCCTGATGACCCGGGTCGCCAGCGTGGTGCGAGGTCTGGCATCCAGCGCCTCAACCCTCCGCGTCACCGGGCCGGCTCGGGGGTATGACCACTTTAATTGCTTATTTCAAAACTGTACTAGCTGCTAACATGTGTGCTGCAGCCTTATGGAGCACTGTTCATACTTTCACTAAACATTACAGTCTGGACATCGTCTCTCATAGACTTACTGGCTTTGGGCTTGCTATTCTGCAAGTACATCTGTCTTATTACATATCAGACCATGTCATATTCCCAGTCTACTTTGTAGTGCTTATGAATCGTTCGAAAGGTGTAGCCTAATGGAAGAGGTATCCTTGAAGAAGGTAGAACAGTTAAGTAAGAACTTATCTTAACATTAGGTCTTAGAGAATCTCTTCCATTAGGCCATGCCATTCCCTCTCTCCTTTCCCCTTTTTGATTTCAGCTGGGGTCAGATCAGATGCTGTGCCTAAAAGCTACTCCATGCATCCTGTTTCCAGGTCCATGCCTCTCCTTGTATGCCTAATGCTGGTCTCATCTCCTGGTTCCCCACAGTTGGAGGTTCTCTGAGGCTAGTCTTTGGCAGGGAATTGAGGAGTGATGGGGTCACCCGCATTTGTATACATATAGATGCTGTACGTAATTGTGGGTGGGTCCTGGCTAGCAAAAGTTTCCATGTGGTCCTAATGCTGATGGCTTATAGTTCCAAAGGTGTGGCCTAATGGAGGAGATTCTCTTGACGTGCTGCTGTTATGACAAGTTTTTACGCAACTGTTCTGTTTTCCAGAATATCTTCACCATTGATTACCTCACCAACCCACCATCCCCTGGGCTCATTCCAGTATTGTTGTGTTGGTCTTCACCCATTTGGACTTGGCTTGGGCTGTAAAGGCAATGTGTTACTGGGTTTGGTGGCTCTTATTACATGGACCACTATCACTATCTTATGCCCTTAGGCTAAGTGCATAGTTTATTCATTGGGTTCATACTGCTGACCTCCTCGGTAGAAAAGGTACTGATGCTGTTGGGGGCTGGTGCCACTGTGTACCTGCAGCCTCGTGTGGTAACGTGTGAGTGGGGCCTACTCGCATCACCAGACCCAGACAAGTTCTTGCTCCCATGGGGTCATAGTGCCACTAGCTGAGACCCAAATGTGGTAGTCAGTGGTGAAGATGTTATGGAAGATCAACAGTTACGTTACGTACGCAACTTTCATTTTCTGCCTATATGTCCATCGCAAACCTTTTTCCTTCCACTTTATAGGACAGATTTGGGTTCTTACCCACCTGCCAGCAACTGGATTTCTAGGATTGCCTGCCTGAGAGCTAAATGGCAGGGTCCAGTCTCCAAAGGGTGCACTTTGCACCAGAGGGTTGCGTGCCGTGCCCTGGGAGTTCTGGATCAAGAGTGGCTCTGCATACAGGCAGTGACCCTGGTCAAGGCAGAAGGAGGTTTCATCCACATGCAGGGAGAAGTAAAAAAATTAATTAAAAAAAAAAAAACACTGGTGGAATTTGATTTAAGCAAATTAATTGGGAAGATTTATGTGATAATTTGCATTAAGAGGAGTCACCCATCTCATGCAAAGTTGTACTATTGCTTTACTTATGCCATTCAAAAACAGTTACCATTCACATAACTATCTAAAGTAATCTTTAAGTTTAAGATGGCATTGTTTGGGTGGTATTTCTCAGCAAATGTCAGAGATCCTTAGTACTGATACTAGCTTTCAAGTCTGCCAAATACTGGTCAACTGATACTAGTTTCTAACCCCAGGTATTCTTCGGTATCATTAACTCTTGCAGTCAGCCTCCTGGATTGCACTGCCTCGGAGATAAATGGAAAGTTATGCAAATAATGGAACATTAATTGTCTCATGCCACTATTCAGATCTGCTGCCCTGCCAACTGTAGGCATTCCAAGATGCTCAGATTTCTTTCTCTGCCTGCCTAGTTGGTTGCCCCGAAGACTGCTCCTCGGCGTTTACTGAGAGAACTTAGTTTTGTCAACAAAAACCATAAGTATCATTTTTATTTTACTTCATTTCTGCTGCCTGCTATAGTTTTTAGTTTATTTTAGTGTCACTTAGCTTATTTTAGTTAGTTTTGCGGTTCCTCTTCAGTTCTCTGTAACTGGTGAAGAACTGTCTTAGTCTTATTTACATTAGCGTTAAATCGCTATTTCTTTAGTCTGAATTGTAGTGATTGTTTACTGTCCTGGTTTATTTGGGTAACTTTTTCTGGGATTTTGACTGTTTCCTTGGTTGAGGAAACGACTGCGAGTTATTTACATTTAAAACTTGCAGTTCCTTTCTGTTTGTTTCTCTCCAGATTCTTCTCGGTTCACGAACCGATACAGAAAACTTTAGACTTCATATTTAAGTTCTTCAATTTACCATAGCAATGTCTGATAAACCTAAGAAGAAGACTGGACCTACAGGATTTAAAAATTGTATCAAATGTCAGGAAATATTCGCCAAGGTAGACGAGCATAAACTTTGCTTGTTTTGCCTGGGAGTTGAACATTTTGATGTTGATTGTGAAATATGTAAAAGTTTTCTGGAGAAAACTGTGAAAAAACGTAAGAAATGTTTCAAAGAGAGAACTTCCACAGGATCTGTTTCAGATCCAAAGGATCCGAATGTTGATAAAAATATGTCTAAAGATGTCTCTTCAAACACACCTCCTTTAAAAAAGCTGGACAAGAAAAAGAACACTGGTTCCTCAGCTGAAAAAGCAGCAGGGCTCCCAGTTGTTCCAGGCAGTATGCCAACTGCTGACTAGGTGGCACAAGCTCTCCAAATATTGCAGGCTTTGCAGTCTAGTTTGGCTCCAGTAAACCAGCAACCGGTTAGTCTTTCAGCATCTATGTCCTCTGTAGAGGATATGGATCCTTCCCGGGATGATTTTGTGGAGGAATGTGAGGATGAACCAGTTGAACCAGAAATTTCTACTGAACATGGGTTGATTTCCCCCCCCCCAAACCCCGGGTGACTGAGGATTTTTCCTCACACTTTACTTTTGTGAGGCAAATGGTGGAAGCTCTGGACCTCATTCCTTATGAGCCTGAACAGGATGAGGAGAAAGTGCAATTTATGGATATGATGGGGCTAACACCCACAAGAAAGGTGGTGTTGCATATTAACAAATGCTTCAAAAAGCAAATGCTTAAAATTGTTGATACCCCAAACACCATCTTACCTGTGGACAAGAAAGCTGGCAGGAAATATCAGCTTGATCCATTGGGGGTGGAATTTCTACTTTCTCACCCAGACCCTGAGAGGGTGGTGCAAACAGCAGCCTGTGATAATGCTTAAGTATCTCTGGCTACACATCCACCAGAGAAGGACTCCAGGAAGTTGGATGGGATGGCCAAAAAAGGGTACCTGGCAGCCTCCCTGGGCATTAGGGAAGCTAACTAAATGGGCTGTGCAGCCTAATATCAGAAAACCCTATGGAACTCATTTGCTGATAAGGCACCCTCAAGCCTGCAGGCTGATCTCGTGAAAACAACGAGGTGTGGCCTGGAAGCCACAAAATATCAATTCCACATGGCCGTTGATGTGAATAACAATGCGGCCAGATGGATGGCTTTCTCCATAGCCCTCAGAAGATTTGCCTGGCTTAGGGCAACCAGTCTTACTTAAGATACCCAAAACAAGGCCATGGATTTTCTGGTGGAGAATAATTGGACCCAAAACAGAAGAGTATATGAAAAAAGTGGACGAATATAAGGCCACTTACAAAAGTAACTCTGCCAGAGAGAGCCTCTACTTCGTACAGGCCCTATGGAAGGGGAGGTAGAGGTAGGGGTTACACCCGACCTTTCTACCAAGTACAGGCTACCCCAGTTACTCACAGAGAGGGTACTATAGGGGCAGGGGTCACAGAGGCTCCAGAAGGGGAGAGCAATCCCTTCAGCCTTCCATACAGTCAAAGCAGAACCCCTTATGTGTAGTCAGGGTTGCCTCCTCTATTCCAGTCGGAGGCAGACTGACCCAGTACTTCCAAAACTGGAAATTCATCACCACAGACAAGTGGGTATTGGGGGTGGTGGGTCAAGGACTGGTCGACAGTTTCAAAACCTTTTCCAGGTTAAGACCAAGATTATTCAGGTGCCCAGATGCAGCAGAGAGGAAACTACTGGAAAAAGAGGTTTCCTCACTGTTGGAAGCAAAGGCAGTAGAATCAGTTCATTCCTCTCAAAGGGGAAGAGGTTTATACTCCAGATATGTCCTGACCTCAAAGAAAAATGGGGAGTGGCGACCCATACTGGATTTGAAATCCCTAAACAAGCATCTCATAAAACCAAAGTTCCGGATGGTTACTTTGGCAGTGATCTTACCCACGTTGTGACAAGGAGACTGGCTGGCATCACTGGACCTAAAAGATGCCTTTTGGCCTGACTTCTGCCCCAATGGTATTCACAAAGTGCCTGGCAGCAGTGGTGGCACACCTGTAAAAACAGGGTGTCTCGGTGTCCCCTTATCTGGACGACTAGTTAATGGTGGGGAAAACCCCACAACAAGTAAGAGATACCTTGAGTCTCACACAGGAAACATTGGAGTCCCTGGGTTTCCTTATAAACATCCAAAGGTCTGTGTTGCAACCTGTTCAAGTACTGCAATTCATAGGAGCAGAATTGGACACTGTATAGGGAAAGGCCTTCCTTCCCTGAAACAGAGCAGACAGTATTGTGAGCATGGCAGGTTCTTTTGTCCAAAACAAACCAAGACCTGCAAGACATTTTCTGCAACTGCTGGGACACATGACTGCAGCTACAAGAATAGTGCAGGGATGTCGGTTCCAGATGAGAGGCATCCAGTTCCATTTAAGGGCCCACTTAAGGGTGCCAAAAGAGGAACCCTTTGTCAAAGTTGGTACCAGTGTCAGGGACCCTGATACAGGCCCTGCAAAGGTGGCAGGACAGAAGCAACTTGAGGGAAGGAGTACCATTCGAGACTCAGCCTCCTACCATGGTAATCCCAACAAATGCTTCCCTGCTAGGTTGGGGGCTCATCTAGAGGAGCACAGTGTGCATGGCACTTGGTCTCCCATGGAGTCGCTGCTGCATATAAACCTTCTGGAGCTCAGGACAGCGCTTCTAGCACTCCAGTCATTTGCATCTCTGATAAAGGGAAAGGTGGTACGGGTCAGAACAGATAATATCACTACCATGTATTACATCAACAAGCAGCATGGGACAAGGTCTGACCTGCTGTGCACAGAGGCATTGAAAATCTGGGGTCTGGCATACTCTCTGCCAGTGTCCCTGGTGGCAGTGCACCTTCCAGGGAAAGACAATGCTTTGGTGGATGCCTTAAGCAGAATCAGCCAGAATCATCATGAATGGTGTCTCAGTAGACAGGTGCTGGAGATAGTGTTCAGAAGGTTGGGCACTCCAGAGATGGATCTTTTTGCCTCAGAAGGGAATCATCAGTTGCCAAAATTTTGTTGAAGACTCCCAACCAAGAGGTCAGTTCCCATGGATGCCATGGTGCTGAATTGGACAGGGAAAACTCTACATGTATTTCCCTTATTGCTCAGGGTCCCAAACAAGCTCAGGTCCCAGTCAGCCACAATGATTCTGATAGCTCCAGATTGGGCCAGGCAGCCATGGTACTCACTGCTGCTTTCTCTGTCAGTGGCTCAACCAATACACCTCCCACACAGACACAGTCTCCTGATATCCTCCCAGGGGAGGATTGTATACCCGAGCCTCAGGCCTCTCAGACTCAAGGCATGGCTCTTGAAGACCTAGAGTATGCTGACTTACACCTTTCAGTGGATGTCCTGCAGGTGCTAAGAGGTTCCATGAAACCTTCAACAAGGAAAACATGTATTTTCAAATGGAAGAGGTTTTCCATCTGATGTGCTTTTCAAGGTGTGGTTCCCACAGAAGCTGGGTTGTTAGTCTTGCTGGAATATCTGGCATATCTAAATACTCTGGGACTTCAGCCACCCACACTCAAAGTCCATCTGGCATCCATTTTTGCATATCTGTCAGCTGGTAAAGTTGTCTTCTTAGCAGCTAACCCTATTTTTAGGAAATTCTTTAAAGGGTTGGCCCATCTGCATCCCCCTCACAGGGAGCCAACTCCAGCCTGGAACCTGAATATCTGTATTACCAAGTTCATGGAGCCCCCATTTGAGCCACTGGTCAGTGCCCATCTGAAATTTGTCACTTGGAAGACTGCCTTCCTAGTATCCATCACATCTGCAAGAAGAATAAGTGAGTTACAAGCTCTGTGTCTGGAACAAGACTACATTTCTTTCCACATAGACAGGGTGGTGCTCAGAACTAACAGGAAATTCCTTCCTAAAGTAGTTTCTGACTTTAATCTGAATCAGTCTATTACTTTGCCAGTCTTCTTCACCGAGCATTTTAGTTCTGGAGAGTGTAGATTGCATAGTCTAGATGTAAAGAGAGCCCTGAACTATTACATATAGCTTACAAAGGAGCATAGGCAGGAAAAGCAACAGCTGTTACTGACCTGTGGTGATGTGTATAAAGGTAGGCCAGCCTCAAAAAGGACAGTTGCACGCTGGATTGTGGCATGCATACAATTCTGCTACACTAAAGCTGGCAAGGAACCCCCAGTAGGCCTGAGGGCACATTCCACTAGGGGTATAGCTGCTACAACAGCAGCAGCTAGGGATATTCCTTTGTTGGAAATCTTCAAGGTAGCTACATAGAAATCTGTTCATACCTTTACAAAGCACTACAGTCTGGACATCCAGTACAGAAATGATGCTAGGTTTGGCACAGCAGTGCTGCTGAGTCTGTTCCCTAAATAGGGTTCTGAACCCTCCTTCAAAGGTACTGCTTCGTAGTTTGCAAGAGTTAATGATATTGAAGAATACCTGGGGTTAGAAGAAAAAATTACTCACCACAGTAATGTTCTTTCTTCCAGGGTATTTTTCAGTATTGTTAACTCTCCCACCCTACCTCCCCTTCCTGAACCTTTCAATATAAGATTACAAGTGTTACTGTGTGTTGGTTGGCCTTCACTGGCACAAAATCTGCTTTTAAACCAGTAGGCCCAGTTTCTGTTCCATTTATCTTTTTGGACATTGGCAGTTGACTCAGGGAAATAAAAGAAAAGGGAGCAGTTAATCTAATTAAAATATTATTGTTACTTTGTTATAAAGTGTTAGGATAGCATAGTATTTATTTATTTATTTGATTGATTGATTTATGTCTTTGGTAACCAGGTAAGTGCACTGATCCATTGGACTGTTTTCAGACATGACCCAGGCCACAGATGTGGCTGCAAAATAACATAATCAACAGAGACGATGCACAAAAATAGCAATAGTACAGAGTAACACATATAATACAATATATACAATATAATACAAGATTTGGTAACGTACCTCCAGACGAGGTAATCAACACGTGATGGCGACAAAGCAGGTCTGCAAGCATAGTTTCAGTGTTCAAGGTCTATCTAAGATGCCTACCTGCTGTAACAGTGGGCAGTAGGTTAAATTAGTAGGTGCATGGAAGTTTACATAGAGCATACAAGCTGTACAAGCTGACAGTGATCTAGGATAATTAGGTGCATAGAAGCTCACACTTGCTAGGGAAATAGCAGAACAGTGTATCAGTAGTATTGCGAAGAGGTAAGAACAGGTTAGGAGAGCAGAGAGTACCATGAGGTACGATGCAGGTAGAGAAGTCTAGGGGGCAACAGGGAGGCAAGTTGGAGGAAAGGGAGGGGTCCCAAAAGACGGCACAGCTGGTCCTGGTGCCATGATGGCCCACACCCACTGGTGTTATCTTGGGGGCAGAGAAAGCTAAGGGACAAACAGAGTGAGAAAGGCCAGAAATGTAGGGCAATGGAGTTGTCCCAACATCTCACCAGGTCCTAGCATCTTGATAGCCTGCTGTCTCTGGTATTGTCTTGGGGCAGTTACAGCCTGACCCAACTAGAAGCCAGTTACACAGATTGGTTTTGAAGGACAAGGACAAATGGGTGGCAGAGAAGTGGATCGATGCAGGTAATTTATTCCACAGGGTGGGGGCAGAGACTGAGAAAGCTCGACTGCCCAGGACAGAAGATATACGTGGCACTTCGAGTGGGGGAATAAAGGCTACTGTGAGGCTCCTAGGTACCACTCTGTCTGTGAGAAGAGAAGAGTAGGGTGATGGCTGGTGGCTCCTGAGGGGGTTTGCAATGAGACAACCCATTGCATAGTCAAAGCGACCCTGTAATGGGAGCCATCCAAGAGAATGGCAGAGAGCACAGTGGTGGGTGGAGTAAGGAACTTGAAGCACAAAGCGGCATATGGAATTGTAAGTAGAGTTGAAGCAGGTGTGCAATGAGGAGGACATGAGAGAGTAGACAGGGGAGCAGTTAGTAGTCTAGCAGGGACAGAAGATTGCCTAGCGCAATGGCAAGGCGAGCTTCCATGAATAGTAGTTGTTTTAGCCTATAGGCAGCACCAAGTCTTTGGTGGATTTTCCTTACAGTGTTGTCGATGTGTTCCACAAAAGTAAGAGAGGGGTCGAGGGTAACACCAAGGTATTTGAAAGTGGGGACAATATCAAGCGGAGGACCTGCAGGGTTGTGAACCAGGAGGGACAAGTTGGCTTTGGCGGCCTTGGTCAGGAAGGGTTTGGAGCCAAAGAGCATAGCCTTAGTCTTCTTGTTATTGAGTATCAGTTTGTTAGAAAGGAACCAGTTGTGAGCAGTGCCGTAGTTGACAGAGAGAGTGGATGAGATGGATTCAAGCGAGTTGTCACTATTGTAGAGGACTAAATCATCAGCGTAGAGGAGTGAATTATGGGTGAGGCTATCTGCTGGGAGCATGTTTATAAACATGGAAAAAGGCAAAGGGACACGTATTGAACCCTGGGGGACACCAGTACCAATGCGTAGAGTGGAAGAGTGTACTTTGCCTATGATGACAGTCTAGGATCTACCAGATAAATAACTATGGAACTAGGACATAGTGTTAGATGAGCAACCAAAACTGTGAAGAGTGGAGTTGAGAAGTTGGTGGTCAACTAGGTGAAACACCTTGGATAGATCCACAAAAACAGCACCTGTGGCCTTCCCCTTGTCCATATTTCTAAGTATGTGGTCTGTAAAAAGTGTCAAGGCAGAAGAGGTACTATAATGTTTGCAAAAACCGTGTTGGAGGGGGCATAGGAGGTTGTACTTTCCAGGTGTTCAGATAACTGGTAATGAATGATTTTTTCAAGTAATGTGCTGAGATGAGGGAGGAGAGAGATGGGCCTGTAGTTTTCTGACGCAAGTCGGTTACTGGTTTTGAAAATAGGGATAACGTGTGCAAGCTTCCAGGAGTCTGGCACAGTGGAAGACGAGAGGGCAAGGTTGAAGATGAAAGTAAGGGGTTTGACAATGACGGAGGAAATCAGTTTTAGGAAAGCCGGGTAAAGACCATCACTGCTGAGGCTACCTCTACCCGGCAGTGCCTTCAGGAGTTTGATAGTGACTCTCAGGCTAATGGCCTTAAAATAAAAGGAGGGTGGGGAGGCGGAATTAGCATGAGAAGGAGGGCAGTTTTGACTGATGTTCCCTTCAATGGGTGGTTGAGGGAGGAGTTTATTCAGATAGGCGGATATGTCGGTGAACATGGTGTTGAACATGTCCGCAGTTTTAGAGAGATCTGAGATGTTACTCAAGGGGATTTTGATCTGGGTAATCTGGTTACCTGTACGAGGGTTTAATATGGACCCAATGGCAGCCCAGAAATTACGAGGATTCCTGAGGGAGCTACTCTGTTGAGAGAGGTAGTTCTTACGTTTTAATGATTTGGCTGCCTGTTTACATACGTTGCGTTGTTGCCTATAGGCATTCCAAAGATGGGGAGTGGGGGATGCCTTGTAGGCTTTTCATTTGCGGTCCCTTTCTTTCATTTGCACCAGGAGTTCCTTTGATGCCCATCGTGTGCAGCCTCCTCTGACCCTTCTGGTAGTGAGGAGGAAATGCTTGTCCTGTAAGTTGCGGAGGACATTAGTGAGATAAGTGACTGCAGTCGAGATGTTATTTTGCAGGTAGAGGACGGACCAGTCAGCAGTCATTGCATCCCTAATAACTGTATTGGGATCCTGGTGGTTGAATTTCCTGAAAGACAATTTGGGGGGTGGACGTTTGTACTTGTTGGTTATGATTATAAACGTGGGAGCATGGTCACTTATGGAGTCAGACATAGTGCCAGCCTGGAAGACCAACTCTAACCTATTAGTGTCGATCCAGTCGAGTGGAGTGGTTAGGTGAGTGAAGGTTGTGCCTAGTAGTAGAGGAGATTACTTGCTCCAAGCTATGTTCCATCAGTAAACTGGCATATATAGGCACAGAGTCACCGGACCAGTTGAGATTAAAATCCCCAGTTATTATAGTATCTCTAGGGGGTGAGATGCACCCAAGCCCATCCAAAAAGCAGGATAAGCCCTGTATGTCCCCAGCAGAAGGGTTGTAGCAGCATCCAAGGTATATTTTTTTTGTGTTACCCAGGGTGATCTCAGTGAGGAGCCACTCACTAGTTGAGGAGGGGGTTGAGGAGCCAGTGCAGGAGGCAGATGTATGATCCTGCACATAGAGTGCCACACCCCCACCCTCTTCTTGCCCAGTCTGTCTAGGCATAGACGGGAATAGCCGGAAAGAGGATACAAGGTGTCCGAATGACATGGTTTTAGCCAGGTCTCAGAGAGGCCTAGCACGTGGGGCTTGTACATGGTCACCCACACCTCAAGTTCAGCAAACTTTGCTGGGAGGCTACATATATTCATGTGCGCAATTTTAAGACCTGCAATTCTTGCTCAAGATATATCAGAGGAGTTGATATGCATGTCAGCAGAGCCTGGGTTGCTTTCCACATCTCCCGCAAGGAAGAGGAGGAAAAAGAGGGGAGTGGTTGGGGGGGGAACCACAAAGGGCACCATATGGAAAGGGAGTGCACTAAGTGACCCAGTAAGTGCTTCTCGTAGTTTAACAGTATGACAAGGATTGTGAAGTCATGGGACATTAACTCATGGGAAATCACAGAGTTTAGGGGGAGAGGGGGTGGACGAGTAGACGAAAATCGGTTTAGGCATGACTGGTCTGCAGCTATTACTGATGCACAGAAATCTGTGGTAATTAGTAGTCCGGTCAGTGATATAGCTAGTAGTAAGACCAGGGAGGTATTCATTTTGTGCAACCCTCTGGGTGAGATTGCTTTTAAGAGGGGTGGTAAGAGAGTGGGTCAAGTCTGGTATTGAAGACAGAGAGGCCAGTAGCCATAAGAATGTGCAGCACTGGAGTGACCACTCGGCTGCTATGCTGAGGAGAGGAGCAAGGGTCTATTTAATACTGTGAGGAGGTGGGGGGGGTGGGATTCAATCCAGAACACAGCACAGAAAGAAATTTCCCCGGGAGCAGGGAGTGCCAGGAGTTGGAAATTCAGCTGAGGAGCAGAAACTGCCAATCAGTGCTTGGCTTCTCTGCTGGGCATCCAGTCAAAACAGTGGTATTCAAAACCGCGAGTTTTGGAGGTCCGGTGCATACATGAGTCTGTCCAGGGGTCAGTCGGGTGGTCTGTTAGCTGTGGCTGGCTCGGAGAGCGCTAGGGCCACAGCAGCAGCTTGGGAAGCCCGCAGATGGGTTGTCTGAATCTGTCCAGGGATCGGTCGGGCGGTCTGTTAGCTGTGGCTGGCTCAGAGAGCACCGGGGCCGTAGCAGCAGCTTGGGAAGCCCACAGATGGGCAGTCTGAATCTGTCCAGGGGTCGGTCAAACGGTCTGTTAGTTATGGCCAGCTTGGAGAGCGCTGGGGCTGCAGCGGTAGCTTGGGAAGCTCGGAGATGGGCTGTCTAAATCTGTCCAGGGGTCGGTCGGGCGGTCTGCTAGCTGCAGCTTAGGTAAAAGCTTAGTTGAAATCTGAGCATCTTGGAACGCCTACAGTTGACAGGGCAGCAGATTTGAATAGTGGCACGAGCCAATTAATGTTCCATTATTTGCATAAAGTTCCATTTATCTCCAGGGCAGTGCAGTCCAGAAGGCTAACTGCAAGAGTTATTGATTCTTCAGACTGCTCATTTCCTAATTACTGCCTGCTCTCAGCTTACATGCAACTTGAGCTCTTCTTCACCCAGCCCCTTACTCGCTAAGTCTCCTCCCTCTAAGCTAACTGCACGCCCTGTTCTTTTGGTTTCTGTTAACCCCCACCCACGCCAGCTCCTTCTTAACCCCTCTCCCTTCCTCTCCCCTCCAGGTCTACCATTGCCCGACGGGGCACGGACCTCCACGGAAGGATCAAGAGCAAGCTTCGACCTCTGGATTTGAACTGCAGCCTTAGCGGTTCCTTAGCTGAACGTTCTGCCTCTCTCCTAGATGCTGCGGCCGCTCCTCCAAACTCCGGTTTGTAGCAGGAGTCGCCCCTTTTACCTCACAAGGACACAGGCCTGAAGGAACCACCTACCCTGGTAGCTTACTGGAGCCGCAGGGGGGAAAAAAGCCTTACAGCCGAAAGGTATGATCCCACCAGCACTGTGCACTGGCTCCCCACCCTCCCCCACCACTCCCACTCTGGGTGGACCCTCACTTGTATAGTGCTTTTTTTTTTGATCAGTTGACTAAGTGTCCATTTCCTAATTGGCTCCTTATACTACACAGTTGTTAGGGAGTGCGGCTTACATGAGGTCCCTCTCCTCTTCTACAATGTTCCTGATAGACAAAACATTAACTGCCTTAGTATCGTGGAAACTGCATGACCTTTTGGCTCTGGAAATCACATCTCACCTACAGTCCAAAGATAGGGCTGCTGCAGGCGAATCGATTTGGCGCGTCAAGCCTTTGATTGCATTGACTGGCTAAGCGCTACCACTCCTTTTTCTCTTTTCGCTCTTTTTCTACCTGGCAACTATTACAAGTTGGAAGGTGAGTTACCCTTAAATCAACCTACTGCCCCTCCCTGAAGGGTGTAAACACTACTTCAACCTTGTAGGACAGCACGATACTTGACTGTGTTAGTCGCTTCCGTTCTTTGCCCTGGTCACACCATGGCTAGCGGTTGCCTGGTGGGAGACATCTTCTCACTTCTCCTCATTCTCTGCCTAGTTAAGGTGGTGCAAACTATACCCTATGAACTGGAGTCAAATAACCCCAGCACTGGGTCCTACGACGTCTTCTCAAACCTTATTGCTTAAAACAATTTTGAGCACAGATGCTACCTCTTTCTTATTCGTCAAGGGATGTCCCTACCTCACCCTCTATGCGTCTAATAAGCGACTGATGAGGTGAGCGGCCACCATCACCCTCCTGAATGTGAGGCTCTGGTTTCTAATCATCATTGCTATTCTGTTGTCTGGCGACGTTGAGCTAAATCCGGGGCAGCCCCCTGCCCATTTCTCCTCAGCTGATATACCTAGGATCACTAAAAATTGGGTATTTATTGGCCACATGAATATCAGAAGCCTCACATGTCACTTTGGGGAGCTTGAGGCTTGGGTCAAACTTTATAGTCCAGACATTCTTTGCCTCACAGAGACATGGCTAAAACCAGGCATATCCGACTCCGTCTGCTCCCTGCCTAGTTACTCCCTGTTACGTTGTGACAGAGCGGTGGCGGAGTTGCCCTGTTCTACAAAAACCACCTCAACATTACTAAAATTCCTGCACCTGCCTCTCTCACTGTGTGTGACTCACTACACGTGACCCTTGCCCTGGGAGCAGGGGTATACAAATTCCATTGCCCAACGTCCAAGGCTGACCTAAAATCACGGTCGGGCAGATCCTTTGATCTGCTAAGTTCAGACCCAGGATAAGTGTTTTTTTTTCTCCCTTCCCCTGGGCAGTATTGGTATGTTAAGCTATCTTTGTTGTTGGTTTTTTTTTTTTTGTTTGCACATGTCCGTCCGTCTGCACCCCCACCCCATCCGTGAGCTGCACACTGCTACTGTGTTCCGATTGGTTCTGCAGCATAGCAGTGAGAGAGAGGAGGACAGCGTCACGACAGCATGAAGGAGCACTTAGCTGCACGCAATCATTTCCATGCGAAGGGAGGAGGACAGCGTTGAGGCGGCGGGAAGGAGCACTTAGTTGTGCGCCATCATTTCCTAGCAAAGGGAGGAGGCATGGAGTCGGAGGAATGAAGGAGATGTTGTCTTCGACCCACCTTATTTTTTAATTTTATTTATTTATTTTATTATTTTAGTTTTTGTTTCTGCTCAGCGATTGGATTGCAATCAAGGCAGCTAAGCAAATAAAGGTGGATGAAAGTGTTGCGGCGCTTACAGTGCATGCTGTATTCCTATCTGTTCCTCGCTACTGTCTTTTTTTCTCCCCAGCCCTACCAGTCATTCACTTCCCTCCTCCTCTGCTTATGCCGGTGTAATTTGCCAGATCCAAATATTAAAACACACGGTAAAAAAATGAATGAATCAACTGGAAATATACTGCAAGTACAAAAGTGCTTTTATTTGCCATGCAGGCTGTACATACGAGACCCCTAGCACTTTTGCACTTGCAGTATATTTCCAGTTGCTTGCTTGATTTTTTTTTTTTTTACCGTGTGCTTTAACATTCGGATTTGCATTTTTCAGGGCTTGCAGCCCTCTTAGGGCACCCATTTTCCTGTTGTATGCATGGCTATAATCTTTTGGACTTGGTTTAATTTGCCCACAGCTAGTCACTGGTGAATGGTGGTTGTTGAGAGGTTGCTGGGCACTGCCTTGTTGGAAGGACAGTAGTTGGAGTGGGCAGAGAAATGTGTTTGCACTTTAGTTTCACAGTCTGTGCCAGTGCATGTGGGGTAGAACCTGGATGCAAGGAAGCTCTGGTAGTGTGTTATGTTTTACCTTTTTAGGTGGTAGAGTTGAAGTCTGGCTGTTTAAGTGGGCGTAATAATAATGGTATGTAAATGTAAAGATGGAGCCACTGTCACCTAAACTGCTTTGTGTTTTGTGCTGCTTAGCCTGCGTCGGGCCATTCATACTGCTGTTAGCCACATGCTATACTTTGATCGTGTTGGTGCAGCCTGCACTAATTGTTAGCACTCCATTTATAGCTTGCTGAATTCCCCCATGGCCCAAAAACCCTGCTCAATTCAGAGAGCAGGTATTGCGGTTTGTTTTTCAGGTTCAATTATTAAATCAGCAGAGAGGCTTCAAGTCTGGAGCACAGCTGAAACCAAAAAGAAAAAAACATATGTCTGTTCTAGCTCACTGAATGTGCAAAAGATTTAACTGCTGGGATTGTTTAGAAAGTGGCATTCATGGTGTAGTTATATGGTGAGCACTTCCATTTGTTTTTGTAAATGAACAGCAAGAATTTTCGCGACATGATGACTACATATATATTTAATTTTGCATGTGTTTATTAGGTATCTTTAAGTCAGTAGAGAATAAGAACAAAGATGTGTTCATGCACCACAAAAGGTGGACAATTTAGTTTATAATTAAAGTTTGAAACAGCTAATGAGTACAAATAATGCTATATGCACACACCTTTAGCTACGATTTTCTCATTTGTTTTTTGAGTTATATTTTTGATTTTAATATTGATTATGTCGCTGGTTTTCTAAGGGATAAATCAGTTAGATATAATAAATTGATGATACATAATTGAGTGGATTGGTGTGTGGTATCATGATGATCAATCTTTCTATGTGTGATTTTTATATTAAATTGGGAAAATCCCCCCTCCCCGGCCAAGCCCAGGCCAAACCCCTGCTTAGTTATGGAGTTGGTAGGGTCAGGTGCAGTATTACTTGTTGTGCTGCTACATGGCTTCTTAAGACAGTCTAAGAGTGGTCTAGAAGTACAGCAGGGCTGGTACTGTGCTGGCTTTTCCAGTAGACGCTGAGCAGTGCACTTGACTCACTGTGACCGGTACTCATTGGCTGGTTGTGTTGTATGTCTGGCACAGTTAGTTAGATTTCTGTTTTTTGTTTTTATGGTCATCGACTGCTGGTTGGCTTAAGTTCAAACACTTATGTCTTAGTTTTGCAGAGCCAGGCTGCCAGCAGCTGGTTGGGATGTGGTGAGGGGGGTCAGGGTCTACTTGTCTTATGCTAGTCTGTCCATCTTCATGGAAAGTTGTGGCTGACAGTGTTATTCCCCCCTAATATGCGTGCTTGTGTGTCACTGCTGCAGGCCACTCCACTGTCCCTACCACCAGTTCCCTAATATGTGTGCTTGCGCCACCACTGACTGATGCACTGCTGCCTGGTCACACACCCCAACACAGCCACCAGAGGCCGGACTGAGCCCCAAAAAAAAAAACATGATGGTGCTACACGTTGGTTTTACCAGTCATTTCTTTCGCAGTAGGGCAAGTACAAGATTTCATGGGCAAGTAATTTTTAGACCACCGCTTGCCCTGGGGCAAGTATTTAAAAATTTGATTTGCACACCCCTGCCTGGGAGCCAAGAAACTTCACATCATCTGTGCCTACAGCCACCCGACAGGGGTATAGAAGGTCTCCAGAAACTACTTGAGACTGCCTCACAAATCTACGGACAAAATGAGGCTATAGTACTAGGGGACCTTAATTTAAATTGCCTTGGGACAGCACACAGTTCTCTCCTGTCAATTACTAACTGCTACAACCTGCACCAGCTGCTTACAGTGCCGACCATGATCACGTCATCACAGTTGTTGGGTACTCTCTTGGGCTGGGTGCTGGTAAACCGTATAGAGCACGTATCAACCGTAGGTATACTGACTGGTGCTTTGTCAGGCCACTCTCCCATCTTCTGTATCCTGTCAATGGGCACACCACCATTTTCTCCACCTTGCTTTGTCACCTTTACTGACTGTGCCCATCAGCGTACCACGAGCTGGTGGATGGTAAACCCGTGGCTCAGTTGGAAGTCTCGAAAACCTTTCTGAAAGAGATTCTCCATCTGAAACACCCCATCCGCAGCCCTACGCCCCCCCTTAGGATTTGAACTTTGTGTTGGAGAAACTTACTCTCCCCCCATTTGAACCAGCGATGAGCCACGATTTACGCTTCCTCTCTTAGAAGATGTTATTTTTGGTCGCTGTTACTTCAGTTTGAAGGATTTGGGAGCTTCAGGCTCTAGTACGTAAAGAGCCTTATCTTATTATCCACAGGGACCGAGAGGTCCTCAGAACAAATCCTTAGTTTTTACGCAAGGTAGTGTCAGAAGCCACACTGAACCAATCAGTGGAGCTTCCAGTTTTCTTTCTGTCCCCTATGAACAGAGGTGAGGCACTCCTGCAAACCATGGACGTTCGTCAGATCCTTCGGTGTTACACACACCGAACAAAAGATATCCATAGCTGTGATCAGTTTCCTTTGTCCACAGGTCGGCGGGCAAAGCTGTTTCTAAGCAGTGCCTTTTCAGTTGGTTAGGTAACTGTATTCGCTTCTGTTACCAAAAGTACGATAAACCTCTGCCGGGTCCTATCAGAGGTCATTCTACCAGGGGCATGGCTGCTTCCACTGCCTTTTTGCTGATATCTGTGCCGCAGTAACTTGGAGTTCTGTCCATACCTTTACCAAACACTGCAGTCTGGACATTGCTTCTAGGCGGAGGGCAGGTTTTGACCTAGCTGTTTTGCAGGGCCTTCTGTCCTATGCTGGGTCCATTCTTGTTCCCAGTTTTGTTGGAGTTTGTTTTTCTCCTCCTCCCTTGTTTCTCTCGGTCTGTCTTGTGAGGGACTGCTTCGGATTCAGTCCTATATGTAATGACCTACTGAAGGAACCCTCTCGAAGTAAGATAGTACAGTTACGTAGGAACTTACCATAACAGTAGATCTTCAAGAGAAGTTCCTTCAATAGGTCATATTTTTCCCTCCCTCCCTCCTTCACCCTTTTATTTTATACACAGGGACTCCAAATCCTGTTTACTCCTGCTGTTAGGCCTCTTCCAGGCTCCGGTGGAAGAACTGGAGGGTGGGCATGGTGACCGCCCACTATATACAGTCACGCTGATGTCGGTCACGTGACGTCGGGTGGGTGGTCCTCTGTCAGGTATTGCTAGAAAAGTCTGCTGTGCGGCCCAGACACTAGGTGGCGCTAGTCCTATATATAATGACCTACTGAAGGAACCTCTCTTGAAGATCTACTGTTACGGTAAGTTCCTATGCAATTGTACTTTACTGTACCTGAATCATTACTTCTGTAAATTCCTTTTCTGTTTGCTTTTTTGGTTTTGACTGTTTGTGACTGAGGGACTTATGCATTTGTTGCCCTGTGTGTATTGCTACTCTGTAAGACTTTCACTACATGTTGTACTCGCCAGGGTCGTGCCTGAAAATAGTCATGTTATGGCTAATGCACTTACCTGGTTAACAAAAACTAACTAAATAAATAAATAATACCCTGGAAGAAAGAAGATTACTACGGTGAGTAATTTTTTCTTGTCGTTCGATAACACAAGAAAAGGAACAAGTGTAGTTTGGAAAAAGTAGCAGTGGATCAGCTTTATCCTGGATTCACACCTGTATAGGTACACCCATATAACATGTTTCTGAAAGCAAAATCTATAAATCATTGCTTTAACTACTATTGTTAATATCTCATTGTGGAGTTATTGTAGTTCTACCATAAAGAACTATTTAGTGGTACTCAATTGTTGATGCAAAGACCATGTTCCTGAATAAATATTAAGATAATTTGATTTGTTTGATTTGTTTTCATTAGCTTATTCATATTTTATATTAACTAGCATTGTCAGTTCTGGAGCCTCTTTACCGGTCACCTGTTTACTTTGTTTTGTAAAAGCACACATTGGTGCCTCATAAATGCAGGTGACCTGAAAATCAACTTCTTCTCAAGACTATATTGAATTAAGCTATAATAAAAAACACACTGCTTGACATTTAAACTAAGGTTTTGAAAATTGTATTTATTAATTTGTTTTGCTCCTTATTTCAAGAGTAGCTCTGCAGCTAGCCGTAGGATACAACATGGGGGGGGGGGGTGTCAGTGGCCACTCTGAAAAATGGCAAATATTTTATCGTTAAGGATCAATTGAAATACAAAATTTACTTACTGTTATTTTCACTGTTGAGGTGTATTCATTACAAAATATTCCTTATTTAAGAAAAAAAATTATGTTGAAGTGTGACACTAAATTGTGTTTTTGTCAGTGCTATGCCTGCTTTGAGTTCTCAGAGCCACAACATTCTATGGGAAACAGCATGTCAGTTCAGTCTCAGCAAGTTTTTCTCCTGCTAACAATACTGTAAATTGAACAGCTTTGTACATAAACATGACTCACATCACTATAAACTTTTATCTTTTTTTTTAAGACTACTAGTCATAAAGAGCAGAGGTAGAAATAATGGTAGACTAAGGCCTAAAATGACATCATCAAAGCACTGTGGGCCTGAGAGATTGGCAAAGAAGCAGAAATGAAAACCGCATGTTGTCACAACCCCATGAAAAGTCTGAGGAGCTTTCTTTTTACTTAATCTTAATTTCTATTGCTAGTACATGCTACCAGTTAAATTAAAATAGCCTCAGGGGTGTGACCTAGCTGGGAACCATGATGGACGCATGGCTCTGATGTTCCGTGGAGATACACTTATTACTGTATCTACTCCATCCTGTGCTTCAACTGCTAATTTTTACCTATCTTTGCTGTACCAGAAATTGATCATGTAAGCTTTCACCAAATCTGCTCCAAACCAAAAATAAAATACCCTTCAAATCAGCTAATGAAGACAGCAGGGGGATGGCCTATTGATTCACAGCACTGAGTGAACACTAGAGTGGACTTGCCAAGCCGACTAATAGGACACAGGCTACTGCAATGTCGAATTCACCTCCACAGCTGCCATACGAAATGCAGACAGAAAAGAGAGCTGATCTTGAAAATTTGAATGCCTAGCTCAGGGTTCATTTTTAGGTGGGGGATTAGGACAGTTGGCACACAGTCTTTAATTTTGACCCACCTTTTCTTCTACATTGGGAACAATCTGCTCATTGTTATAGAGGTTTTAAACTGCTATTTAATTAATCTGGGTTCGGCTGAACAATATGACCCATTATTATTTTTATTTGACCCTTACTTTTTATAGCCAGTGGGTCAGTGTCCCACATACATAAATATCTAAAATGAACCCTACTGCCTGTCCCATACAGGTAGTAAACATGCTAGGAGAAACTGCAGAGGCACATGGGAAATGTCTCTACAAGCTGGAGTCCTGCTGAGCAAGCTGAAAGACAGGAATTGGGACCTAAAAGCTGAACTGCATACAGCTCACAGATCTCTGAAGAAAATGGCAGACACGGTTGATGACCACAAAAATACGGAGAGACGGAATGTGAGGCTGATCGCCTTACCAGAGGGGGTAGAGAGCTCTGGACCTCTGGCCTTTCCTAGCACTTGGCTCCCCAGCACCCTGGGTCTTGCAGCAGGGACAGTGCGTGAAGTTCAAGGAGTGCACTGATCCCCAGGAAAGTGACCAGATCCACCTGTGCATCTAAGGCACTTTCTGATAAAATTCTTAAGGTATCCCGACCATCAGAAAATACTGCAGGCTGAGGCACTGGATGCCTTACCTCGTGCTACACCGGCGACCTGTGTTCAAGAATGACCTTGGTTCGTTGGGGAGCCAGTGGGGGAAGGGAGGGAGCAAGATTGAACAGCCACTAAGCAGCTCACCACCCCCCCCCCGTAGTTCTGCTCCCACCGTGTGAAGATCCAGTGGGAAGCGTAGATGGGAGGGGGCGGCAGCGATAGCCAGGGGTGGGGCAGAAGGGGCTGAACCGGGGTACTTGGCATGTAAGTGCACCTCCATGCATGTGCACGTATGTGCTGGGGTCTGGGGAGAAAATGGGGACAAAAACTACTAATAAAAAAAAAAAGAAAAGAAAATACTGCAGGCTGCCAGGCACAAGGGCCAGATTAAAGTTCAGAACCAGTTAGTGAGCTTCTTTCTGGACTGTAGCAGGCGGCTCCAAGGGCATCAACAAGAATTTAATGTAGTTAGGAAGAGACTCCACAAGCAAAAATGGCAATTTGCACACGTATACCCTTTCTGCTACTACTACCAAAACCAAGTTCTGGCAAATATGTTAGAATATTTAGTTTTTAAAGGTTTTTTCTACTGGATAAGATTAAACCTAATACATGCTTTAGATGATTGATCAGTTAATACTTGACGTAGCTTGAATATTAATATGTCAGATGGGAAAGAAGGTTGATGTTTATAAGGCAATAATAGTCTGACTTTAATAAAGTTTGACCAAAACTGCTGAATAATATTTCTGAGTAGATACTCATTCTTCATTACAAATACAGATTGGGAACCACGTTTTCAAGGCTATAATGCTATTGAGAGGTTCTGGTGATCTGACATAAACCTTGAGAGCGAAGCTCGAGAGGTTTATGAGTTCATCACACAAGGAAGGTGTATATATTGAAAAAAAAAAAAGTCATAGATACACACCCGTCTGTTTTCTCCTTTTTTTTTTAAATAACTGGTATAGGGAGTTGAAGGGGCAACATGAGGAAATACTTTTTCACAGAAAGAGTAGTGGATGCTTGGAACAGCCTCCCTGTGGGGGTGTTGGGGGCCAAAACGGTAGCGGAATTCAAGAATGCATGGGATAGACATAAATGTTCTTTCGCAATAGGGAAGAGAGGGTAAGCCGCCAATCAACTAGGATCTGTGGTGTATTAGGTAGGGAAAAGGGGCAGACAAGGTGGGCCGGACAGTCCTTATCTGCCGTCACCCTCTATGAGGAAAAAGAAAGAATCTACATGTTCTTTTGTTAAGATTTCTTTTTTCTTTCAAACGTTTTTATCCTCTGGGTGGGTGGGCGGTTTTTCAGCCCTGTCCCCAACTCCTGCAACTGGCATAAACCTTCCTCAACCTTGGGGGACCAGTCCCCCGCAGATTCCACTGGTGGCAAGGCCAGGTAGGGAAGGGCTGTCCTCTTTCCCTCAGCCAACACATCTAGATTACCCCCTTCCCCAAGCTGAGTGAGGGTACAGGTCAAGGGGAAATGGGCAAGACTTTATAAGGCTGTCCTCCCCACTTTTTCCATTTTTTTCTGATTTTCCCATTGCTCCTTACTGCAGCACCAGTACGTGTGCATGGAGGCACACATGTATTGCACAGCCGCGGCCCCACCCTTTGAGTTGCTCGAGCCTGGACTACCATAGGGCCTCCACCCAGTGGCACCTGGCAGAAGAGAGCAGTGCCTGGGATGCTTTATCCTTTCCCATCCTCCCAACTCCTGGTAGCCCGTACTTGTTCCCGAACATGGGTCACCGGCATGGCAGAAGGTAAGACATTCATTGCCTTAGCCCTCCACGTCACTGGGCTGGCAATGGGATATATATATTTTTTTTTAACCTTGGAATGCATGTGAAAGATCTAGATAAAGCCATCTTCCAAGTAAACAACTTTTAGCACTTCTAACAAGTTGGTAGTTTATCAAAAACATCAGCAGTAACTGTTTAAAAACATACATCTGAGCAGTCTGAACAACAGTCGTGGCTTACCAGAACCAAGTTAAAGCATTTTCACTCTCATTGATTATGTGGGAAACTGTTAATCCAGATCAGTCACATAAATGAGGATAACTCTTTTAAAAACAAATTAGAAATTTTACAAATAACTAACATTGCAAAAGCAGCATTTTCCAGTGTGAAGGTCAGTGCCATGCTTTAGAGACGGGGCAGGTTTGTGTGGGCTTCCTTTATTGGTGGGAAAATGGTCACTTGGCTCTTGGCTGTCACTTCACGTTAGAGGGGGATTCTCGTCAGAAATCAACTGCTCACAAACATAGAATTGAAACGCCGTAATAACTGGGTGTGATGTCAGACCCAGTTATTATGGAGTTTCAGCAGAGAACATTACTGGACATATTTATCACAGGGAGTAACAGTTATTATATACCCTAAAACATCTAAGTATTGGCCAACTCATGGGGTTGACACTGCCACCTGGAAGACTAGGGTTTGCATGTGAGTGCTGTAATCCCAAACTGAGGCCAGCTGGAGAATGAATGCTTTGCAGAGGTGAGATACTCTTGTCCGGGGGCTAGCATGGGTCACCAACCGGCACTTTTGTACCTTTTGCTGATCAGCCAAGGAGTGGCATCAGCTGTGAGAAAAATCACTCATCCACCCTTCCAGTCAGAGGAAAGATGTAGCCATCATAACCCCAATATTCAGGTGGGGAATGGAGATACCAGGTAAGGTTGCTCAAAATCCACTGATTCCGATCCAGTTGCACTGTTAGGAGTAAGGAATTTCTGATTTCTAATCTGATTCAAATCCTAACAGGACTTTAAAATTGGATTCAGATTTGGAATCCTAAATTCCTATGTATGTATGTAAAAATAGGTTTTAGGATTCGGTTTAGGAATTTGGATTTTCGTACTACAGTTCTGAAAATTAGACTGGAACCTAACAAATCTGATTCCATTCAGTGGATTCTGAGCAACACTAAGACCAGGTGGACAAAAATAGATGGGGAGTGGGAGAATAAAAAAAAATCAAAAGACTAAATCTGTAAGGTCAGAACTTTCAAGTTGACGAGTTTCTAGTGCAACATGGTTTTACTTAACTTACCCTCAGTAAGCGTATTCTAGTGCCTTAGCACAAATATTTAATGATGTCCAGCAATGTAGACCGTGAGCATGAAATAAGGCATTGATCTATAGGGCCTTTGCATGTCTGATACAAATATTCAAAATATCATAACTGTTGGCTGACTGAAACATTCAAAACGAAAACAAGAAAAGGCTGGATTATTGCTTCAGCTTTGAAATATTGTCCAGTACTGCCGCTACAGTGACTTTACTTTCCCATCATTACTTCTATTCCTGTTGCTTTAAACATGCTTAGTTGAAATAAGTTCGATATGTTTGTGGGTTGGTACTTTGAAGTCGGGATAAGAAGCTGAAACAGAAACACTCATCCCAGTAATGCATAACAATTATAGTATCTTTTTTATACTCAATCTAGCTAAAAAAACAGAAGCAAGCATGTTTTGTAGTGCTTCCTTGGGAAGTGATCCAGAATAATAGTACAAAGCGATTTTAGTTAAGACTGAAATTTAGGAAAACTTTACTGTCTTATTGCTGTATTATGCATGTAGGCAGTGCAGCCTGAGTAATAATTTGCTGATTATGATGCTAGTACATGCTACCATAATTCCATGCCTTTGCTAATTTGGGGTATTGTCTTGTATCCGGACTAAGATTTATGCTGCATAACCCGAAAATTTACTGTTTATACAGTTTTGGTTGCTCTGACTTGGTGCAAGGCAGAATATCATTATACTTAACTGGAATGAATACAGATCTGGAAACTTAAAGAAAATTTCAAAGACTTGTTTTGGGCTTCATAGCCCATTACTTTATAGCAGCCATAGTCCATTAGGGCAAATTCAGAATTTTGCAGTCACCCCAATTCAAGAGAGAAAGAATCGTAATTCAGACCGAATTGACAGCCAGCCAATCCCTTCAATTTCCTGGTTCAAACAACATGAAGTCTTGCTGTATTCTGACAATTGCAGTTAGCCCCAGCCTTTACACTGCTCTGGAGAACATAGGGTTAACTTTTCTATGCCTGGCATAGAATGTTCATCTTGAGCTCGGTTGAAGCCTCTGCCTGTTGTTATTCGAACTGCAACCGTCAGATTCTTTACTCCGCCTCACTGAACAGTCGCTCCAGAGATTTCTCCTGCTGCTCGGTTCAAAGTCGGTTGAATTGTCGGTTTTCGGTCGGTTTTTCTCCCGAAAATGTTGTTTCCGCATAGTCGGTTCAAGTCTCTGTCTGTGGTACCGTGAGTACTAGATAGGTTTTATTCTGTTTTCTGTGTGGAATTTGTAAAAGTGTGGATCGGTTCGGCTGAACCGATCATTTTGAGGTAAAATTTGTACTTTACTTTAGTGTGGTTACCGGTTAGTATCGGTTCTAGAAAAAAACTGGGTTTTAGTACGTTTTTTTCCAAGACCCGTGACACGGTCAGGAACCGATAGGGGAGTCTTGCCTGGCGGTTGCCGAAAAAAGGGTAAGTTTGGTTAGGTTGGCCATGTCTGAGAAACCCAAGAAAAAAACCGGGCCCACTGGGTTTCAACACTGCAGTGTGTGTGGGGAGGTCTTTGCTAAGGCCGATGCCCACACCACCTGTGTTTGTCTGGGGTTTGACCACCTCAATTCAGACTGCCAAATTTGCAAAAAATTTCCCAAATCTACCCTGGAAAAGATATTAGGTAGACTGAGGGAAAAGGAGGCCAAGAAGTCCGCTGACCTGGATGGCCAGCCCGGTTCAGTTCCGACTGAACCAGAAGGAGTGCCCTCTGGCCAGGGCGATACTTCTTCAGGCAAAAGGAGAGCCGATTCCAAGGAATCGGTTCCAACAAAAAGGAAAAATAAAAGACAAATCGACCGGTTCAGGTCCAGAGTCTCATACTCCGACCGCCGATGCAATAGCCAAAGCGATTCGTATTGTGGAATCGCTTCGATCAGTTCCGAGTGATCCGGCACCTTTTGGCAGGGGCTCGGTTCGGTCAGTTCCCCCGGTTCCGGATTATACCCTGGAAGAATTTTATGAACCGGAGTTTGAGGAGGAAGGAGAGTTGGAAGATGATTATGGTGATGGTGAAAGTCTGGATGTGCCTATTGACCCGGACATTTCCCCAGACAGACCTTCAGGTGTTTCTCCTCATAGGCTTTCTGAGTCCCCTTCACACTTCACGTTTTACAGAAAGGTGGCTGATACCCTCCAGCTTCCTGTGGAGGATCAGGAGGAGCCTGACTATGTAGAGATGATGGACATCCCAGAGTCCAGGAGACTATCTGTTTCCCTCCACAAATCTTTTGGGAAACGGAGACAAAAAATTCTTAAGTCTCCCAGTTCCATACCTCCTGTGGACAGAAGAATGGACAAGAGGTATACTCTTTCAGGCTCAGATACGGAGTTCCTTTATCAGCAGTGCAGCCATGTTGGGGTTGTTAAGGCTGCTGCCTGTGATAAGGCAAGCATTCCCTTGGCATCACACCCCCCAGACAAGGACTCCAGGAAGAATGATGCCATGGCAAAGAAGCAGTACATGGCATCATCCTTGGGACTCAGGCAGGCTAATTATATGGCCTATGCAGCCAGGTACCAGAAGTCCAGGTGGGACACTGTACTGGCACTGGCTAAACAGGCTTCCCCCCAGCTTGCCAAGGAGCTGGAGGAGGTGGCTGCAGATGGGATTGAGGCATCGAAAGTTCAGTTTCATGCTGCTGTAGACTCCAATGATGTATCATCAAGAGTCATGGCTACATCTGTGGCCCTTCGGAGAATGGCTTGGCTCAGATGTACTAGCCTTTCACAGGATACCGAGGCTAAGGCCATGGATTTTCCTGTAGTGGGTAATTCTCTGTTTGGGAGCAGACAGAGAATTACATGAAGAAAATGGATGAATACAGGACCACTTACAGGAGTGCTCAGGCAAAGGAAAGGCAAGCAACTCCTCAAAGGCAGCAGTCCAGGGGTAGGGGCAGGCTTTTCCAAAGGCCTTTTTACCAAGCACAGGCCTCTTCTTCCTTTTCACAGAGGGAGTTCTTCAGAGGGAGGGGCAGAAGGGGATGAGCAGGTCTGCATCCACCCCTCAGCCTAAAACCCCTGCCAAGCAGACACCCTGATGGGTTTGCCCGGGTCGATTCTCCTATCCCAGTAGGTGGCAGGCTGGCTTACTTTGTCTAGGACTGGATGTCTCTTACATCAGACAAGTGGGTCTTGGAAGTAGTAAGCCAGGGTCTGGTTCTCAGCTTCAAAAAATTTCCCAAGCTGAAAGCCAGATCTTTTCCACCTGCAAATCTCTTAGAAACCCTTGCCCTAGAGGCAGAGGTTTCTTCTCTCCTAGCTCTAAGAGCTATAGAGAGAGAGTACCTACCCTACACTGGGGCAAAGGATTGTACTCCAGGTACTTCCTAACCCCAAAAAAGACAGGAGAGTGGTGACCCATCCTGGACCCAAGATACCTGAACAAACATCTTTTAAAGCCAAAGTTCAAGATGATAACTCTGGGAATTATTCTTCCCTCTCTAAGGCTAGGGGACTGGTTAGCCTCCCTGGACCTCAAAGATGCCTACTTCCACATTTCCATCAGGTGCTCCCACAGAAAGTACCTCAGGTTCAAGTTGCCCTCAGGCCACTATCAGTTCAGAGCAATGCCCTTTGGCCTAACATCAGCCCCAAGGGTCTTCACAAAGTGCCTGGCAGTAGTTGTTGCCTTCCTAAGAAGACAAAAGATTTCCATTTTTTCCATATTTGGATGACTGGCTCATAGTGGGCCAGTCCCCAGACCAAGTCAAGTCACACCTGCAAGTGACCCAGCCAGTGCTCACTTCTTTAGGATTTCTTCTCAGCCTACCAAAGTCAGTTCTCGAACCAGTGCAGCTCCTCACCTTCATAGGGGCAGAACCGGATACGGTAAAAGCAAGAGCCTTCCTTCCTTCCCCTGGAAAGGGCAAGGGCCCTCATGGAACTGGCCTCTTCATTCAGTCTTCAGGTGTCTCGACCAGCAAGGCATTTCCTTCAGCTACTGGGCCACATGGCAGCTTCTACAGCAGTGGTCCAAGGTGCAAGATTCCAAATGAGGGACATTCAGTTCCACTTAAGAGCTTTTTGGTCCCAAAGAAAGGATTCCCTTACCAAACTAATTCCAGTGACTCGAACTCTGATCCAAGCCCTGCAGTGGTGGCAGGATCGGGACAATTTGAGGCAAGGGGTTCCATTTGTCACTCAGTCGCATTCAGTGGTCCTCACCACAGATGCTTCCCTGCTGGGCTGGGGAGCCCATTTGGGGGAACTTGCCACTCAGGGACTGTGGTCACCTCAGGAATCTCTTCTACACATCAATCTCTTGGAACTCAGGGCAGTGTTTCTGGCACTGCAAGCTTTATCCAAATTGGTACAGAACAAGGTGGTTCAGGTCAGAACAGACAACACCACCACCATGTGGTACATCAACAGGCAAGGAGGCACTCGGTCTACGACCTTGTGCACAGAGGCAATGAAGCTGTGGTTCCTGGCCTATTCCCTGCAAACTTCTGTGATAGTTCACCTTCCAGGGAAGGACAATATTCTAGCAGATGCACTGAGCAGAATATCCCAGGACCATCACGAATGGGCCCTAGATCCTCTGGTGTTGAGGGTGATTTTCTCAAGATGGGGCACTCCAGAGACAGATATTTTTGCAGCCCCAGACAATCACCAACTTCCTCTTTTTTTTGCAGACCTCCCCAGTCTTGGGCTCAGTCCCCCTGGATGCTCTGATTCTGAACTGGGAAGGGAAATTTCTGTATGCTTTTCTCCCCTTCCCTCTCCTGTTCAAAGTGTTCGTCAAGATAAGGTCACAACCATGCAAAGTGATTATGATTGCTCCAGACTGGGCCAGGCAGCCATGGTATCCCTTGTTGCTGTCCCTAGCAGCCCATCTTCCCCTGTCTCTTCCCAGGAATTAGAACCTGTTAACATCCTGTTAAGGGAGAATTTGGTACCCCAATCTTCAGTCTTTCAAACTCAAGGCTTGGCTCTTGAAGAGTTAGAGTTTGCAGATCTGCATCCTTCCCAAGGGGTTCTGGATATCCTTAAGGCTTCTCGAAAGCCCTCCACCAGAAAGACTTACAACTCCAAATGGAAAAGATTCAGCATTTGGTGTTCTAAGAAGAATATTTCTCCAGACTCTGCTGGATTGCCTACAGTTCTGGATTATATGGTCCATCTCAATGGCCTAGGTCTCAGACCAGCTACTCTCAAGGTACACTTGGCAGCTGTTTCTGCTTTCCTGTCAGTGGGCAAGTCTTCCTCACTGTCATCCCATCCTGTATTCTGTAAGTTTTTCAAGGGATTGCTTCACACCAATCCCCCCTTTAGGGATCCTGCTCCTGCTTGGGATCTTAATGTTTGCATTGCTCAGCTTATGCAACCCCCCTTTGAGCCTTTGTCCTCAGCAGAGCTTAAGTACTTGACTTGGAAAACTGTGTTTTTTGGTAGCCATTACTTTTGCTAGACATATCAGTGAATTGCAAGCCCTGTCAGTGGAACTGATTTCATCTCTTTTCACAGAGATAAAGTGGTCCTTAGAACTAACAGAAAGTTATTGCCTAAAGTAGTTTCAGATTTCCACCTGAATCAGTCTATATCTATCCCTGTTTTCTTCACTGATCATTCTTCCTCGGGAGAGAGGAGGCTACACAGTTTGGATGTTAAAAGAGCCCTTAGCTACTACATAGAGTGTACCAAGGGTCACAGGTTTGACTCCCTCCAGTTGTTCTTCACGTATGGAGAAGTTGGGAAGGGCAAACCTGCCACCAAGAGATCTATTGCCAGGTGGACTGCTTCTTGTATACAATTCTGCTATGAAAAACTGGGCAAAATTCCACCCTCAGGCCTGAGGGCTCATTCCACAAGAGGTACAGCTGCTTCCCTGGCTGCTGCCGGGGATATCCCTCTTTTTAGAAATTTGTCAAGCAGCCACCTGGAAAACAGTCCATACTTTTACCAAGCATTACTCTCTGGATATCCAGGCTAGGAGTGATGCTCGGTTTGGCACAGCAGTACTTCAGAGCCTATTCCCAAAGTAGATTCTGTCCCTCCTCCATGGAGGTACTGCTTGGTAGTCTGCAATTGTCAGAATACAACAAGACTTCATGTTGTTTGAAGAAAAAATTACTCACCTTAGTAATTATGTTTCTTCTAGTGGAGTCTTGCTGTATTCTGACCTCCGCCTCCCCTCTCAGAACCTAGATTTTTGGGATGTGGGTGGGCAGGTGCAGTGTTGGCACCCTAGAGGTGCCCCCTTTTACACCCTCTGTTCTCTTTGGGTGGAATGTTATTTCATTTGATTGGTTTTTGTTTTGGGTTTCCTGACTTGAGCCTTCCTTTGAGGACCCAAAACATTATTTTTTGCCAGTTGGCTAGTTAAAAATGTTAGTTTCCACACAGAACACCTAGTGAGTTTTGCTCGCAAAGATCTGACGGTTGCAGTTCGAATAACAACAGGCTGAGGCTTCAACCGAGCTCGAGATGAACATTCTATGCCATGCATAGAAAAGTTAACCCTATGTTCTCTGGGGCAGTTTAAAGGCTGGGGCTAACTGCAATTGTCAGAATACAGCAAGACTCCACTAGAAGAAACATAATTACTAAGGTGAGTAATTTTTTTCTTCTCCAGCCCTGCTCCCGCACTCAAAACGTTTTATGACATCTAACCAGGGAAAGCGTAGGGGCACACCCCATTGTAGCCTTTGGGGGTAGTTTTCAAAGTGATTTTATTAGTGTTATGGCATCCTTTGTTTTAAATGAAAGCCACCACTCAACATAAACGGTCCCTATTAGTTGAACAGTGACTTTCATTAGTGGCTAAAACATCTGGGACTGGACAACCAGTAACTGGAAGGGACTGACTGGCCGTCAGCTCAGCCTGAATTACGATCCCTTCCCTCCCAAACTGGGGTGACTGAAAAATTCTGAATTTAGCCCTAATGGACTGTTGCCACTATAAGGTAACAGGTTATAAAGCCCAAAACCGAAATTACATATATCTGTCATTTACTTTAATCGGGATTCCCATTCTGGAGAAAATTTTATGAACTCCTTATATTTAAAAAATGTTCTAGTGTCAAGGAAAACTTTTAAAATATATATTTAGCTATAGCTAAGGTTTCTTTTGTTACTTTTCTGTATTCATCTCCCCTCTGTCTTTATTGCTAAAGAAATATGCATGAAGACAGGGTCTTCATGTCTCAGACATAGACTCATCTTGTGTCACACCCCCTCCCTCGAAGTTATAAACCTTTGTCTTGACATCATAGTTATTTCTGCAGCAATAGATTATTATTTTAAAAACAAGGGATTATTACTTCATTATAACTTCAGCAGATAGAGAAGAACATCCTGATTTTCTTTTGGGGTATCTCAGTCATCAGGTCCCAGTGTAGAAACTTCACCATCGGTGAAGCAGAATCCACATGGAAGACTTTCCCAGCAGTACAACTGGAGCCACCCATTTCGACGTCATCAACCCTATAAAAGCGTGAGCGTCCCCGCTCCCTCCTCAGTTCTTTTCCCGCTGTCAACTCCACTTGTGTGGGTCTCCGTGGAAGCTCTGTCGCAGTTCGTGCTTTTTTGCCTATGCTTTTTTCTTTAGTATTTTCTTCAGAAATCTCTTTTTAATAGATTCTTTTACCTCGTTTATGTTGAGAGTCAGTCCTTCTACATCTCTTTTACGTCACTGCTGCTGTGGAAAGAAGATTGCTTCTTCAGATGACCATGACCTCTGTGTCTGCTGTCTGGGGCCTAACCACAGTGTTTCTACCTGTGAGTTCTGCCATAAATTTAATCTTACAACCCTAAGGCATCATAAAAATTCTCTGAAGAAATTCCTCGTGGAGCGGCAGGTAACCAATCTGGGCAGGGGTCCTCCAGGGTTCCTCCTTCCCAATCGTCAGTGGGTTAAGTGAGCTCAAAGGCCTGAGACAAGTCCTCGGGGGGGGGGGAAGTCACAGAAAGGACCAAGACCACTCCCCCTCACCCAGTGGCACTCCCACTGCCTGGCAGCTTCTTCTTTGTCCGGGGGTACCCTGTCAGCTGCTCCTGCACGGACAGCCTGTGCTGTCCAGTATTGTGCTTCTCACAGGCCTATACCGACAACCTCCTCTCTCTTTTTGCAGGGAGGCTGGCCTTCGACCCTCAGGTCATTAGGCGTGTGATTGTCGACCCTCTGGTCATTGACTCCTGCTTCACTGTCACGGCCTGATCTCCAGGCCCTCAGATGCCAGGGCAAAGGCACCTAGTCTTCACCTGAGCTCTTTCCTTCTAGGTTGCTTGAAAGAACAGAGCAAAGAACCTTACCAGAGCAAGGGAAAGGATTAAGACTTCTTTTGGCTAGGCAGATTTACTGTGTGTTGTTATTTTTATTTTGTACTCACAGGGATTGTTACTGTTTGTTGCTAACATTTTATTGCTTTTTTTTTTTTCTCTGATTCAAATTGTTGTTGCTGGGTATACCTTCTGCTGCATTATTACAAGGTGTGCATACAGGTGTGTGCTAACAGATTACTGCTGTAATCTTCTGATTCATATTGTCTTTTGCAAGGAATATCTTCTGTTACTGCTTTATTTTTCTCTGTAGCAAAGTGTTTTTTACAGTGTATATCTTCTGTGAAATTATTACAGGTGGTGCTTTACAGGTTTTACAGTTTTATCTATCATTAGGATAAGTTTTCAGGTTACTGCACTTGTTGCTGACTGAGTGTTTCTGCTCTTATCTCCTTGTTTCTTTCATCCGTGGTTCTTCTTTTTCGGCAGTGGAAGGGCCCAGCCACCCACCCCCATCCCCAACCACCCCACACTACACTCCTTTTATAGGGTAGCACTGTCGTGACATTTTCCTTGACAAAGCAGTGGTGTATCCACACGGTGACCTCATTTACAGGGGCACAAGTAATTTAACTTGTTATAACAAGTTATACAAAAACAAACAAAACACAAAATCAAACTTTTGCTTTCATTTTCTTCCTTCTAATTACTCTGACCAGGTTATAAACCCAGCAGCTTATCTGGAATGGATATCATTAACTGCAGGTACTGTGGAACACTCTTCAGAAGGGCAGTTTTACAGGATTTAAGATACTGTCCTACATGCTGGGCCATTGGAGTTCTTAGGGCTCAGCTCCAGGCAGCATGGGCAGAGATTGTGCGCTTCAAATTTCATATTCAAAAGGAAATATATTATAAGAACCACCCGCCATTTCCCCAACGTCCAACAGAAGCACCTCGACCACAGAGGGTAGTTGGTCCAGGAGGTTGGCAGGTGGTTAGGAGGGGAAAATCGGGTGCCCCATCACTCGGTGCTCTCCAACATATTACCTCCATAAACCATATAAAAATTACAAACAGGTATCTGCCTCTAGCTCCGAAATCAAACAAAGGGGCAGAGGACACTGCAGAGCAGGACGCTGCAGCACAGGAGCTAGCACAACAAAACCCGCCCAAAACAGGAACCAAAAAAAGCAAAAAGAAAAGCCAAAAATCATCTGATCATGGGAGACTCCATGATTCGGGGAGTTGATACCTATCTCCTACCAGGGGTAATGGTCAGATGTCTCCCAGGTACATCAGCGTGGAGAGACACTGACCGCATTACTAAAATTGTTCAGGAATCAGGAGAAAACATTGACATCCTGGTACACATCGGGACTAATGATCTCGCCAGCTGGTCAGTTGTGGAGATCGAACACCCAACCAGGCTGGGTGACAAACTATCATCCATTTCGTCCAGCATCTCCTTCTCTGAGATTCTGCCAGTCTGGGAGAGGGGGGCAGATGGACAGAAGGTCAGAAAAGAGGAGCTAGGGGAGCTAAACATGTGGCTCAAGGGCTGGTGCCAGGAAAAAGGACACAAATTTTTAAGGAACTGGCAACAGTTTTGGGAGTGAAAGTTCTTTAAATTTGATGGGCTGCATCTCACTAAGGATGGAGTCAGTGCATTTGGGGCAGAAGTTTGACATCTTTGCAGAATATTTAAACTAGCGAATGGGGAGAGGGGTGCAGCACCCCATAAGTTGAATGGGAAGAACACCCCATCCCCCTCAGCTAGTGGTCAAAGAGGAGTTCAGCATGTTTGCTGTTCATTTGCATCACCAGATAAGAAAAAAGGTCCAGCTCCCCATATGACTCACAGGGGAAATGCAAGACCTCACCCAGCAACTAACACACCAAAATCGGGCCAATGGAAAATCATGTACACAGATGCTCGCAGTCTGGGAAACAAGATCCCAGACCTGCAGGCAATAATGACAGAGGCTAAACTGGACATAGTAGCAATTAGCGAGACGTGGTTTACCAGTAACCACACTTGGGAGACTTCAGTACCTGGCTATGTACTTTTCAGAAGAGACCGAGGTGCAAAAAGTGGGGGTGCAGTGGCCCTGTATGTCAATGAAAATATTAAGGCTACAGAAATTCAGAATACACATGAGGAGCCATAAGAACTGTGAGTCACCCTGGAAACAGGAAATGGGACAGCCATAAGAACTGGGGTTATCTACAGGCCCCCAGACCGGGGGAGGACATAGACACATTACTGTTAGAAGATATACAAAACATGACAGCTAAAGGGGAGGTTCTGATAATGGGAGACTTCAACATGCCAGATACAGAGTGGTCAGTACCAGCAGGAACATCTGCCAGAACTAGACACATGGTGGATTCCCTCTAGGGGGAGGGCCTCAAACAACTGGTACAACAACCCACAAGAGACAGGGCTATCCTAGATCTAGTACTGACTAACAGGGAAAGGATCAATGATCTCCAGGTAGGTCGTCACCTGGGGGCCAGTGACCATCACATGGTATGGTTCAATTTGGCCACTACAACTAAATCATCCCATTCCAAGGCAAAAATAAGGGACTTCAGAGGATCTGACTTTGATAAGATGGCCAACAGAGTTAAGCTAGCCCTGGCAAAAAGAAATACAGATGATGAGGTACAGGCATAATGGGCAAGCATTAAGAATGCAGTACTTGAAGCAACATCCCATTGTGTTATAGAGAAAATGAAGTGCAAAAGAAGAAGGAAACCACTTTGGTTCTCAAAAACAGTAGCAGAAAAGGTCAGAGCCAAAAGGCTGGCCTTCAGGAAATATAAGGGAACACAGCAGGATGAAGATAGGGAAGCATACCAAACTTCCCTAAGGGAAGCAGGGAAGGCAGTAAGGCAGGCAAAGGCACAAACAGTGAAAGAAGATGACAAGACTTTCTATAGATACATTAGTGAAAGGAGAAAATTCAGAGGGGGTACTGCTAAGATCAAAGGAGATAAGGGGGCATGTGAGGAGGAGGAGGAGGAGGACCATGTAAAAGCATCTATCCTAAATAGATACTTCTGCTCAGTATTTACTGAAGAGAAGGTAGGGCAGGGCCCACAGCTCATCACCATGGACTCGGGGGGAGAGAGGTGAGCACTAGTCCCTTCACAAAAGAAAGGGTCCTACAAGAGCTCGATAAGCTCAGGGTGGACAAGACAATGGGACCTGATGGCATACATCCCAGGGTAGTAAAGGACCTAAGGGTGGAACTAGCAGAGCCATTATCAGAACTGTTTAGTGAGTCTCTGAGGAGAGGAGAGGTCCCAGAAGACTGGAGAAAGGCTCATGTGATCCCGCTCCATAAGAATGGTAGCAGGGAGGAGGCAGGGAACTACAGATCAGTCAGTCTTACCTCAGTAGTGGGCATGATTATGGAGGCACTCCTTAAGGAAAGGATAGTGCAACACCTGGAATCCATAGGAGCACAGGATCCAAGACAGCATGGGTTTACAAAAGGAAGGTCCTGTCAGACTAATCTCATAGATTTCTTTGACTGGGTAACCAGAGTGGTGGACCAAGGGGGAGCAGTTGATGTCGCCTACCTTGACTTCAGCAAAGCTTTCGATACTGTACTACATAGAAGATTGGTTAATAAGCTGGATAGGCTCGGGATGGGTCAGAAGTTGGTCAGCTGGGTGGCAAACTGGTTGACGGGCAGAAAACAGAGAGTGGTGCTAAACGGTATACAGTCAGAAGAGATGCAAGTCACAAGTGGGGTACCTCAAGGATAAGTCCTGGGGCCAGTCCTCTTCAATGTCTTCATCAGTGACATTGCAGATGGACTGGAGGGTAAGGTTTGTCTGTTTGCAGATGACACCAAGATCAGAGTAGATGATCCAGATGGGGTGGGGTGGGCAGATGAGAGGAGATCTGGATAAACTAGCAAAATGGTCGGAAAAGTGGCAACTGGGGTTTAATGCAAAAAAGTGCAAGATCATGCACATAGGGAAGAGAAACTCTGAAGCCACTTATAGGCTGGGAGGGGAGTTGCTGTCAATCACAAGGGAAGAGTGAGTCTTGGGCATCATCATCATCACTGATGACCTGAACTCATCCAAGCAGACCACTAAAGCAGTAGGTAAGGCTGGGGGGATGTTAGGATGTATTAGTAGGGGTATCACAAGTCAGAAGAGGGAGGTAATAATATCTCTTTGCAAGACAATGGTTAGGCCCCCTCTGGAGTACTGTGTGCAGTACTGGAGGCCACACCTTCACAAGGACATTAACCAAATTGAGGCAGTCCAGAGAAAGGCAACCAAATGGTACAGGGACTGCATCAGAAAACATATGAGGACAGATTAATGGAGCTCAATATGTATACCCTAGAGCAAAGGAGGGAGAGACTTGATATGATTGAAACATTCAAACACCTTAAGGGCATTAACAAGGTGAAAGAGTCTAACATGTTTCAATATAAGAAAAATAGCAGGACAGGAGGACACAGCATGAGATTAGAGGGAGGCCGATTAAGAGGTAATGTGAGGAAGTTCTTTTTTCACAGAAAGAGTGTTGGATTCATGGAACGGCCTACCTCAGGAAGTGGTGGATATGAATACAGTGCAGGGTTTCAAACAGGCATGGGATAGGCATAAAGGAGCAATACAGATGAGTATGAATATATAGGCCATTGACAGAGCAAATGCCGATGGCACATTTATAAGGTAGAAAAAGAAATGGACAGACTGGATGGGCCTTGCAGTCCTTATCTGCCGTTAACTTCTATGCTTTTGTGACATCAGGCTCTCAGGACCCGACCACTGAATCATCGTGCTCTACTCCAATGATTCCTCCTCCTTCAACGCAGTCTGAGCTTACCGTCAATCTCGATTTGATTGTACCTCAGTTGACGATAGCCTTGGTGCACTCAGATCAGTGTCCCCAGTACCATCGTGCACCCCGTCATCATCGACACCTGTTCGCCCTCTTCAGGCTGTGTCCTCCGGGGGTCTTTGGTCCCTCTCTTATTAGACCCTGAGCCAGAGCAGGTAGACATCGAGGAGGAGTACCATTCAGACCTTATCCTCCCTGAGAAAGAGGAGGAGGAGGAACAGGTCTTTTCCTCAGACAGGTCTACCACCTCTTTAGTGAATGAGGACTCTGTGAAGCACACTCCCAGATCCCCTCCTGAGGACCCTATCTTCAGCAACATTATGAAGCAGCCATCTGCGGCTTTGGGGTTCCACACTGAGGAAGGGGATGCCACCAGAAAGGACCTGGTGGACTTTCTGGAGATCCCTGAATCTCCACCAAAGGTCATTCCTTCCATTTTGCTGGCGCTAAAGAATTTATTTTTTCGCTTTTGTTAACCAGGTAAGCACACTAGACAGTCATATGCCTATTTTCAGGTGCTACCCTGGAGATTACATGATACAGAGAACAGCAGGTATAACAGCATTTCAGAGAAAGGTAAATAGTCAGACACAGCATGACTTAACAAGAAGGCATTTAGAAAACATAACATAACAAGGTAGCAGTTGACAGCCAGGTGTTATACATTACATAACAGGATAACATTTGATATCACAACTAAAAACGTAAACACACGGATCTCAGGATGAAGTCCAGACAGGACCATAAAGTGCAGCACAGTGCAGAAGGGGTTGCTATCTTAGGAAGAATGACAGTTTGAGGCAAGTTTCAAGACGTCCCAGAGGGACTTTCTGAAGTAGGTATGGGAGGAGAAATGCAGAACAGGGCAGGAAGGAGTTCCATAGTCTGGGGCACAGACGGTAGCACCTGATCACCCGTTAAGGTGTGGGTTTTGGGAACTAGGAACATGAGTCACTAGATCTTAATGTATAGGGAGAGGTTAGGAGGCTGGAATAAGGTGTAAATGCAGGGGGAGCCGCACCTCTGATGATATTGTCAATGAAATTTGCCCATAACAAAGGTTCGGTGGAGGTCGGGGGAGAGCCACTCGAGCTTGCTGTATAGCTCACAGTGGTGGGTGAGGCAGGGGGCGGAAAGAGCAAAGCAACATATATTGTTATAGGTAACATCCCATTTGGCTAGACAGGTTTTTGAGGCATGCGTGAAGGAGACAAGTCCATAGCAGAGCGTGGGTAGAAGGACCCTCTTTGTTGGGGCATGACACGCTGCTGGGATGAGGCAGCTTTTAGTTCTGTAGGCCAGGCCCAGCTTGCTATTAGTAACTTTGCAAGCATTGCTTATATGCAGGGAGAAGTCAAGCTGTGGATCAAGGGTGACCCCTAAATAGTTAAGGGAGTCCGCAACCTGCACAAGGGCTCCGTCGGCTCCGGTGACTCTCAGGGGAGCAAGGCAGGCGTGTGTTTTGGCCAGGGAACCAAAGAGCATAGCCTAGGTTTTTTTGAAGTTGATGGCTAGTTTGTGGTCCTTTAGCCAGGATTGTATGAGGTCAAAGTCAGCACCGAGCTGGGTGTTGATGACATTGATGTCCTGTGAGCTGGTTAGGATCACAGGGTCATCGGCATAGAGGGTGGAACAACTATGAGCTGGGACTAGAAGCAAGTCATTGACAAAAAGGGAAAAAAGAATGGGCCCAAGAACAGACCCTTGAGGTACCCCAGAGTTAACAGGCATGGGCTCCAAGAGGACTTTGTTAAATTTAGTGAGTTACTGCCTTCCAAGTAGGTAGTTGGTGAACCAGGCTAGGATGGGGTGGGGGTGAGAGGCCAAGGGACTGGAGCAAGGAACGCAAGAGTGTGTGGTTAATCAGATTGTAGGCTTTTGAGAGGTCAACAGATAGCCCCAGTCAAGTTGCCTAGATCAGTAGTAGTCCTGATCTCAGAGGTGACCTGGGCCAGGGCAGTAGAGGTGTTGTGCTTTTTATGGAAGCCATGTTGGGCTGGGGTAAGTAAGTCATAGCTTTGGATGTAGGCTGTGAGCTGGGTGGCAACCACTTTTTCAAGCAATTTGCTAATAGCTGAAAGGATAGCAATAGGAAGGTAGTTTTCAGTAGAATGCTACTACTGCTGCCTGGCATTGCCCAGACATGGTCCCTGCTATGCCCAGGAGGACCGATAGGCTCTGTGTTGCCCCCCAGGGCTTGTCCTATTATGCTGCCCAGCCTGAGACAGATTCTGTGGTCATCAAAGCAGATCATGATAGGTCTAAGGTGCCAAAACACCACAGCCCCCCCGCCCCCCGACAAGGACTCTAGGGGCATTGAACTCTGGTGTAAAAGGGTTTATGCCTCCTCCAGTCTGGGACTTTGGGTTGCAAAGTACCTCTCCCATATGGTCAAATATCAAACTACCATATGGAGAAAGGGTAGAGCAGCTGCCCAGGCCCTCCCTGAGGGTTCCCAGAAACAGGAGGTACTTCAGTCCTCCAGGCTGCCAAGGATATCAGTAAACGCCTCCTCAGGGCCTTGTATGATATGTCGGACACTGTTGCCAGGGCTGCTGCAAACAGCATTTTCCCGCGTAGGCAGGCCTGGTTGAGGGTATCTGGTTTTGCGGCAGATATTCAACAAAAGATTCTTAATGCCCCTTTCTGTGGCTCGAAGTTCTTTCAGCCCAGTGTCCAAGACATAATAATTTGTAGGCCTCAGGCAGGGCCATCAAGTCTGTCCACTTGCTTTACCATACCTAGTATGGAGCAGGCAGAGGTCGTCCTTTTGGAAGGTGCGAATCCTGTGCAGGCTTCAGACTCCAGGGTAAATGGAAGGCCAGTTCCACCTTGCCTTCGCCCCTCCACAGATCTTGCCGTAAAAGGCCCCTGAGGAAACGGGTCAGCCCCTGTGGCCGGATCTGCCACCGCCTGACTCCTTGCCAGACCCCGCCCTCTTCTGGTCCCCGACCAAGAGGTGGTGGTGGTAAGTCGGTTCTCCCTCCATCTTAGTCAATGGAAAACCATAACCTCGGATGTGTGAATTCTTCAGATAATAGAAAGGTGTCACACTCTGGAGCTTCCAGAACAGCCCCCAGTGACTCCTCCAGTACCCTCCACCTATCTCCAGACCATGCAGTGGTCCTTCAGGAGGAGGTACACTCCCTTCTGTGAAAAGGGTGAGAGAACCAGTGCCCTGGTGGCAGTGGAACCAGGGATTTTAGTCCAGGTTCTTCCTGCTCCCCAAGAGAACCGGGGAACTGAGGCCTATTTTAGATCTCAAAGACCTCAACCACTACATCCAGTACAAGAGGTTTTGCATGGTCACTCTACCAGGTCTGTTGCCCCTGCTGAAACAGGGCAACTGGTTGTGCTCCCTCGATATGCAGGGCGCCCTGCATTTCAGTGTGCCCCCCCCAAGCACAGAAGGTTCCTTCGGTTCCTTTTTCAAGGCGAGCACTACCAGCTCAGACTCTTGCCACTTGGCTTGTCCTCTGCACCTCTGGTCTTTACAGAGTGCTTAGCAGCGGTGGCTGCCACCCTTCAGAGTGAGGGCCTGTATTTTTTCCCCTATCTGGATAACTGGCTCCTCAAAGCTCTGTCCCGGGATCAGCTCCTAAGGACTTTGGAGAGAACCCACCAGTTGTTACACCATTACACTCTGTGGGCATTACTGTCAACCTGCCCAAAGGCTGCAGTACATATAAGCGGTCTTTGGACTCAGCGCAAGACAAGATGTTACTGCCACTGGACAGAGCGGAGTGCCTCATCTCTCAGGCACAGGTGGTGGCTCAGAACCACTATGTTTCCATCAGAATTTACCTGCAGCTCCTGGGCCTCATGACAGTGGCTATTGGCATGGCCCTCGTGGCCCACCTGCACATGCGAGTGCTGCAGTGGAACCAACACACCAACAATGTGGAGCGACTAGTACTGGTCTACTCTCTGGTCCACAAAGTCCTTCAGTGGTGGATGGAACCCCAAAACCTCTTAAGAGGGGTCCGCTTCCTGATTTTGTCTCCTCAGCAGATGCCTCCAGATTGGGCTGGGGGCGCACCTGGGTCCCTTCTAGACTCTGGGCACCTGGTCCCGGGTCAAGATGTCCCTCTATATAAACATCCTCGAGATGGGAGCAGTTCTGTATGCCATGTAGGCTTTCCAGAACCACCTCTTCCCATGTCAGTTGTTGATTCAGTCAGACAACCTCAGTGTGGTCTACTATATCAACAAACAGGGGGGACTCATTCATACCCCATTTGCAGAGAAGCAATGAGAGTATGCTACTGGGCACTGGAGTGGCCTGGAACTATCAGCAGTCCATGTCCCAGGTATCCTGAACACCCTGGCAGACAGTCTCAGCCGGACTCAGTCCAGGATGCACGAATGGGAGCTCCTGTCTTCCCGTTGCAGAAGATCTGTTCAGCAGGTGGAGTCCTCAAGAGTTGGACCTTTTTGCGTCCCCACTCAACATAAAACTGCCCAGTTTTTGCTCGCTAGATCCAGAGCCTGGAGTTTTTTGGTGAGACGCATTATCCCTCTCGGAGCGGGAGGTTCCTGTACACTCTGATCCAGTGGGTTCTAATCATATTGCAGATGGAGGGGGCCAGCCTGATCCTGGTAGCATCCTGCTGGATACAGCAGATCTGATTTCCATTGCTGCAACAGTTAGCAGTGGAACCTCCACTTGCCCTGCCTCTCTGCAGGGATCTGTTGATGCAGGCTCAGGGGACCCAGGTCCATCCACACCTCAAGTCCCTTTGTCTGCATGCATGGCTCCTGGGGACATAGCCATTGTCTGGTTTGGGGTTTCCCAGACAGTGTCGGACGTCCTGGTGGTAGCTAGAAAGCCCCCGACTAGGGCCACCTACACGTAAAGTGGAAAAGGTTTGCCATGTGAGGTGCCAAACACCATCTGGAACCTTTCACCTGTCCAGTGGGTCCAGTCCAGGACTACCTGATCTCCTTGCCGGACTCAGGACTCCAGTATTCTTCCCACATGGTGCACATTTCAGCTATATCTGCCTTCCACAAGCTGGTGGAGAGCCGAACTGTTGCTCAGTTAGATGGGACCCATACTTTCCTCAGAGGTATCCTGCATCTGAAACCCCCAATCCGCAGTCCTATCCCGGCTTGGGATTTGAATTTTGTTTTGGAGAAGTTGACCCTGTATCAGTTTGAGCCAGCCATGACTTACGAGCTACACTTCCTTTCATGGAAAGCATTATTTTTGGTTGCGGTTACTTCTGCACAAAGGATTTCCGAGCTTCAGGTGTGAGGAGCCATATTTAATTTTTCACAAAGACAGGGTGTCTGCTCACAAATCCTAAGTTTTTTCCTAAGGTGGTGTCTGAGTTTACCCTGAGCCAATCTGTCTACCTACCTGTGTATTTCCAAGAGCATGCCAATCCAGGGGATGCACTGCTCCATACTTTAGATATTTGCAGGATTTTGAAGTATTACCTACTGTGAACTAAGGACTTCAGAAAGTCAGAGCAGCTTTTTGTTTCTTTCCCCCAAGGAAGAGAGTGCGTTCAGGTTTCCAAACAGTGTTTGTCCAAATGGTTGACCAATTGTATTGTGTTATGTTACAGTAAGCATGGCAAAGAGTTGCCAGGTATGGTGAAAGCCCATTCCATGAGGGGCATGGCCACTTCAGTGGCCTTTTTCAAGTGCGTGCCCACAGCTGACATCTGTGCTGCTGCTACCTGGAGTACCATCCATACTTTTACCAGGCACTGCAGTCTGGATATTTCCTCTAGAGCCCATGCTGTTCTTCAAGGCGTTCTGTCTTAGGCCTTGGTCTGCCTGCCTCCCAGACTGTCTTCATGTGCTTGTAACTGCTTGGACTCATTTCTACAGTGTGACCTGATGACTGGGATACCCCTGAAGAAGATAGAACAGTTACGTAAGAACTTACCACAACAGTAGATCTTTGAGGCGATCTCAGTCATCAGGTCTGCCTTCCCTTTCACCATCCCCTTTTTGAGGTCCTCTTTTCAGACCGGCTATCTGGTGTCTCCAGTCTTCTATTTTGGGTTGGGCACCTCTCTCTGTCTCTCTCTCTCTGTCCCCCTCTCTCTCTCCCCCGTGGCAAGAATTTGCTCCATTTGTTTCTGAGGGAAAGAACTGAGAAGGGAGCAGGGCCGCTCATGCCTTTATAGGGTTGATGACATTGGCAGGCAATGTCGGCATGGGAGGCCCTGATGGTACTGCTGGAAGAGTCTTCTGAGTGGATCCTGCTTCACCGAAGGTGAAGTTACTGTGGTGCGACCTGATGGCTGAGATCCCCTTGAAGATCTACTGTTACATTGTGGGCAAGCTCATGGAGATCATGCTAAAGGAAAGGTTGCTGGAATATCTAGAGGAGCATGGTCTCCAGGATGCGAGGCAGCATGGGTTCATGGGGTGGGGGGAGCATGTCAAACTAATCTGATTGACTTCTTTGACTGCGTCACTAAGACAGTAGACAGGGGCCAAGTGGTAGACATCCTTTATCTTGATTTCAGCAAGGCCTTTGACTCTGTGCCCCACAAAAGGTTGATCTGGAAGTTGGTGAATTTTGGCGGTTGGGGAAAAAAATGGTCAGATGGGTGAAAAACGGGTTGAGGGACAGAACCCAGAGGGTGGTTGTGGGGGGAGAGTTATCTGGCACCAGAGAGGTAACCGTCGGGGTCCCTCAGGGCTCGGTGCTGGGGACAGTGTTGTTCAATGTCTTCATCAGTGACACTGGGGTTGGCATTAAGGGCAAAATGTGACTATTCATGGATGACACCGAGCTCTGCAGGAGAGTGGACACAGCTGAAGGGATACAGCCAGGACCTACAGGAAGATCTGGGGAGGTGATCCAGGATCTGGCAGCTTGGCTTTAATGCCAAGAAATGCAAAGTTATGCATATTGGAGCAAAGAATCCCAGGACAGAGTACTACCTTGGTGAAGGTCCAAGTATCTGCATCAGAGGATTAGGAGCTTGGAGTGATGATCACTAGTGACCTGAAGCTCTCGACGCAGTGCAAGAAAGCAGCAGCAAAGGCAAACAAAATGCTGGGATGCATATCTACGTGGATCAGTAGTAGGAGAGAGGAGGTTATACTGCCCTTGTACAGATCACTGGTAAGGCTGCATCTAGAGTATGGAGTTCAGTACTGGTGCCCACACCTCAAAAAGGACATTAACCTGCTGGAGAAGGTCCAGAGGAGAGCTACAAAGATGATAGCAGGTCAGCAGGGTAAGGCATACGGGGAGAGGTTGAGGGCACTGAATCTGTACTCCCTGGAAGACAGAAGAGAGAGAGGGAGGACATGATTGGGGCCTTCAAGTACTTGAAAGGGATAAATAAGGTTGATAAGGAGAGTCTTTTTAAGCTGAATGGCAGCGATAACACGAGGGGGCACAGTCTCAAGCTGGAGGGTGGGAGGTTTAGGAGGGAGGTCAGGAAGAACTTATTCATAGAGACGGTGGTAGACATGTGGAGTGCACTGCCGGAAGAGGTCAACTCATTGAAGACAGTGGGCAGCTTTAAGAGAGGCTGGGATAGGCATGGGGAAAGTTAGGATCATGGGTAGGGAGAATGGGAGGAGTGGGGTGGGAGGGCAGGGACAGTAGCTCAAGCTGTGGACCCTGCAATAGGAGCAGACTTGATAAACCAAATGGCCTTCTTCTGCTGGCTTCTTCGTATGTTCTTATGTTATGATAAGTTCTTACATAACACGTAACTGTTCTTTTTATGTTTATCTGTACAGTTACTGTGCCTCTTATGGTTATGTTCTGGAACACTAAAGACTTGAGAAGAAACTCTTATAACTGTAAGAAACACAGGAACTGTGCATATAAGGAAATACAGTGGTCTGACTTAAATTCGCAGTGCATCTTCACGTACGAGTGGGTAGGACCATAACTCACAAGTTATGGAGCCGTGAGTGAATTATAAAAAGCCCCCCCCCCCATTGTTTTTTTGAAATTCAATATACTTTATTAATTTTCCAACAAGAACAGCATAACATACAAAGGGATGACAATTCAGTACAGTCAGTATAAATCACCAGCAAACCTAAACCATGGAAACAGTATCCCACTCCTCCATCCACCCAAATCCCATACCTCCCCACCCTCTATTCCCCAGAACCACTGATTCAAGGTATAGACTCCAAACCATCACTGAAAACCCACAATTAAATCTCCCCCATTGTTGATAAACTGTATTTTGAGTCATTGCGTATTCAGTTTATACAACATCATTTTACTAGTTATACCTTTTAAATATTCTGTGTATGGGAAGATTTAACTCTTTCTCCTTGATTTCAACTGATAGTATCAGTGTTGCACAGAGGTGTTATGACGTCATCAGCATTGTGAAAGCTGCTATCTGATTGGTTTGGCATTTCATTATGAAGTACCTAACCTTCAAAATGTAATCTGTGACGGATATCTTGAGTTTAGATGCACAGATATCACTTTCTATCTTGCAGTTTTATCTCCACTGGTGTATTAATAAACATATTAGAAATCTGGTTGAAGATTTCTGTCTTTAAAAATAGAACTTGTATTTAAAACCAAAATGTTTCACTTTGTAGAAAGTACAAGAAATTCCTTTGTGGAAAATGGACTTTGCCAACTGAATTTAAAACGTAAGCATTTTTGAACGATTTGCATTAGACTAGGGGTGTCACGATCTAAAAATGTTCACAGTAGTATAATCTTGCAAAAATTATCATAGTCGCCATGCTATCACGATATTATAGATTCTGGTTTGGGTTTTGTGGGATGGACCCTACACAATACATTTACGTGGGGAAGCAAGGTAGTGGACTGAATGTTCAAACATTACTGCAGTATATCATGGTATATCTTAAAAATTTTTTTTTTGTATATGAAAAACACAATATCAACATGTTCTGTGACACTTATCACAGTAATTGAAAAACCCGATAATCATGACACGCTTACATAAGACACTGTGTCGTAAGAGTACTTGTAAGGTTTAGAAGTGCACAATTTTGATTGACTAAGAATGGAGTCACGATTTGAAATTTATGCAGATGTCATCAGTAATGAAGAGTGAGGAATTAAGGAAGACAAATACAGAAAATGCATAAAATTCAGATTGCTCTGTTCGTATCAAAAGCTTATTCAGCAGCTACATTGAAGCCACCGGCCTTGTTTAACGCACATTGGACTAGGGCACTGGCAGTCTCCTGGGTAGAAAGAGCAAAAATTGAACTGTGCAGAGCCAGGTACTTTATATGTCTGTGTAACATATATACAGAACACTACAGAATAGATGTTCAGAGTTCCACTAATGTAGCTTTTGGCCACAACATGCTACAAGCAGCAAATGAAAGATAAAAGAAACAATCAGTTGGAAATGTAGTCTGCCACTCTCAGTAAAAGATTTTAGCACTGCTTATTATGTCCTAGCAGTTACAATCAATCTTAGTGACAATGTGGAATGAAACAGAAAAAAGAAATTCTACCAGACTTTTAATTTTTTTTTTCTGTTAGCTCAAGGTTTTAAATAAGCTGAAAAAACTGATTAGCCATTTGATGCGTGAAAGTGCTAATCAGTTGTGAAAATGCATAGCACTTGGCACAGATTGATTAGCAAAATGTTAAAAAATGATAATAGTTTTATTAAGGTTGTGTACTATGTCATGGACTCACTCAAAAAATGGTCAGCAGTCTACTGCGAAGCATTTCTGAAAATGGTTAGCATTACCCCCTGTTTTGCTTAACATTTTGCTTTGCTATACTATATCAGCTATTTAATGCCCTGTAGGTCCAGCATTTTCATTGGGGCCCACCCAAGAGACCTGTTTTTTCCCTCTCTAGGAGAAGATCCTAGCCCAACTGTATGAGATTAAGATGTATTAGACTTAATTATGGTCTACTGTTATATTGGGGCCGAAACATTTTTGTTGCACCCTTTGTTGTTTCAGTCAGATATTTTTCACTTGCAGATGAGACAAAAGTTATCTGAGTAGTCAATGTGAATGTTTGAATTGGGATTGCCTGCAACAGGTTGGAGCCAGTTGCTGTTTGTAGATACTTGCATCATCCCAAGAGAAGTGCTAACCTTTTCTATAAGTACAGTATAATACTAAATGTACTATGTGGTCTTATTGTGAGCTGGCTTCTTTTTGTGGAACACTGGGAACATCAGGGTTCCATGATGGTGCTACAGGTTTGTTTGAATGTTAGCATCCCTAGTTAGATGACATAATTGCCCAGCAGTTATGACTAATCCCAGTGATAATTTTTATGTATGTATTTATCTGTTTCATTTACTTAAGTCTTTAGTAATCATGTAAGTACACTAGGCAATAAATGCCTTCTTTCAGGCAGGACATAGATAATGTAGAGTACACAATACGAGTAGAACATGACAGCATAATAACAATTGGGTACAATCCAGAAAATTCAGAGTATACCCCACATGGAAAGCCATCAGTTTGCATACTTGATGCAACCAGGAAGTAGAGAACACTGGAAGTAACAGAAAAATAATTTATTGTAAGTCTGGTAGGATGTGTTCTTGCTGACTCAAAACTCACCTTACCGTTTATAGGGGCATGCAGTGAAGTAACAAATACTGTCTTTGTGGTACCACGTCTGTTTCCATGTCAACAGATTTTGATGTCACTAGTACACGATTTTGGCACCACTGCGTGCCCAAGTACTGTAATAGAAGTTGGTGTCTTCTAAGGAAGAAACTACTTATCTAAACACAGTATTGCAATAACTAGTATTATCAGAAAGGCAACTGCAGGACCCATGATTTGGATTGGGTTTAAATACAGTGGAGGTCCTCTATAAAGTTGAATTTGAGAGTTAGTGACCCCGGGACTCTTGATAACATTTTCCTAACAAATTATGCATGCAGGTATCGGTACCAAAAATTATATATCATGTAAAAAAGGACGGCAGATACTGAAAGGTAAAATTGCTGCTTATGTAACACTGCTTCAGGGTGCTGTCACATGTCATTGTTCTCTGTCTCAGAGATTTAAAGTAGCAGTGCAAAGAAAATGGGCTAAAATTTGACACTACTTTTTTTTCTTCCTAATCGATGCCAGATGTCTTCCAATTCATTTTGGTGGTAAAATTTTTAGTTTTCGTTATCATTCTAGAATTTTATTAAGTTTTAAAATAATTATTTCTGAAGAAAAAAAAGATGGCTGCTTCAATTTTCATAGAAATAATATTGAGGACCTGAGGAGGATAAGAACCCAGACAAAAATGCAAATGTACATTTTAGTTTTCTGAATGCTTCTTATGCTGTATAAGAAGCATCATGAAACCCCAAACCAACAGTTCTGCCAATATTTTTCATAACCACAGCAGAAAATTATCTTTTTATAATAACCTTTTTCATTGCACTGTGGCTTTAAATATCAGTTTTGCCAAGGGAACTAACGAGCAACCTAGTGTTGCTACAACTTTTAAAATGATTCCTACCCTCAGATAAAGCAGTATTAAGAAGTGTTGCCAAGTGTGTTGCTCCTCATTACTGGTTTCTGAAAACTGGCACTGGGCAATTATGAAACAGCATTGGTGACCCTTTTAATAAAGGGATTTGGATCTTTATGGAAGATGCATGATACTTTAATGTGATCTAAAGCACCATTAAAAAAATGAACAGCATGCCCTCTCCTGTAAAATTGGTATGTTAGTGCCCATGTGTATTTCTTTTTTTTTTTTTTTTAGTATTCCTGGTTAACATAGGTGTTTACTTTGTTTTAAAATCTGCTCAAATGCTTTTATATAACCTGAAAATTCTGAAGCGGCATGATTTGTTCATGTTGTGAAACATGGCATATTCTTCTTTTATGACTTGTTATTGAACGTACTCCTTACTAAGAAGTAGAAGTAAGTTTTTTGTTTTGTGAAGATTTCTTTTCTCAGTTTAAATACTTTTACCTGATCATACAAATCTCACCAAGATATTGCTTCAAAATTTCATATTCACTGTCAATTGGTAGCTTGGAAATTATGTAAGCACTGCAGTTGTGTCTATTCCTTTCAAGTACTTTTGTAACCAAAATGTTTAGCATCTCCTTATTGTTTATCTAATAATAGAGAAGTGATCATTGCAGTGACATTCCTGTGAAGGAACCAGGTCACATGCTGTTCCTATATGCAGAAAAAAATTTTAATCAAAAATGTTTGCATAGCATTTGCTGTGATATGTACCTAAATTTGAGTAGCATTAGGAATACTATGCATAGCATTTTGCATGTAACCTTGTGTGAAGCAACTGCGAACCACTTCTCGATGAAATCAAAAGGGTAGCAGAGTATTGCTATGCACGAACAATTCAGTGTAGCAGTTGGTGACATTTGTGTAGTTCTTTGTTACGCTACACCAGGTAAAATATTCACTGCCTGTACACACACTCATATGCACTGTGTTGCATTTTCTAAGTGAAAATCTTTAATATTGGGTCATTTTATACATGCAGTGACTTACTCCAGAACATTGTGTTAGTCGGGAAAACCAGGCACTCCTCCTGTGTGTGTGCCGAGGAGCTCTGTGCAGCATTGTGTTTGTGTAAACCTGCAGAGTGCTTGTATCTCCCAGTGAATGTACACCCTGTTTTGTTTTGTTGCCATTGTAAAGCAGGCATCCCCGAGTCAGAGGCTTGAAACTATACAGAAAAGAAAGTCACAGCACTCACCACCACACTGAAAAAGTGGAAGTCTTACTCGGAACTATGCCTTTTAAAACTCCATTTATTCAAAGAAGCAAGATAAAACAACCCTCCTGGGTCAGGGAGATGGACAAACAAAGCTCTAATGTTTCACCTGGTCACAGACTTTATCAAAGACACTCTTATGTCATTGTTTTTTATCCATAACTGTGTCTGCGGTGTTTTTGTTGATGTAAACTGACATTGTGCAGATTCTTTTTGTGGCTGTTTTTGAGTATGTGCATTAAAGATTTTTTTACCATAAACTCCTTTTGCACTCTATCTAGCTGATGCACTGAAGTAGTTTTACATCATAATATCATGTTTTTTGTGCAGTTACTGTGCAGGCGCTGATTTTTTGAAAAGTGTTTAGCTCGGGGTGGGACTTTTTCAAGTGAAAGGCATATTTGTTAGGCGCCATGGCTTTTCGCAGAACATTTTCATTCAAAAAGTGCTGGGTTGAAAAGTGTATGGCAGTCTCCTTTTGCATCATTCTGCCTGTTCTTTACTAGTAAAGCAGATGCTGAGTTTCAGCCCCAACCCTCAACCCTCTGGTGACGCGGGGAAGGCACAACTGACTTATCTCTAGGCAGTGGCAACTTGAGTTACTTTATCTTCTAAATGAGATTTTCCTTGAAGAACCACGGAACCCTCCTGTGAAGACACACGGCCCTCAGTTGGGCCCTTCAGGCCAAGGGATTCACAAAAGGCATGGGCAGATGTACTGAAGCATGATGAGTGCTCTTCCAGACTTGGAAAATACTCTCTATTTTTCAGGGCTTGTCTCAGCATGCAGCCAGAACACAGTGATGATTCTTTGGGCAGTAAGATTTCAGGACTCCAGCTGTTCCTCGGGAGGATGGTGGCGATATGTCTGAGGAAGAAGAAGGTGAATGGCCAAATAATGCCGAGTCCTCCTGTTTTCAATTTCTGCTTGATACTCAGTTTACCCTCTTTCTGATCAAAGGGATACATGGAACCCACATTTTATGATTGCTTACCTTCTGTAAGATGCATCAATGTTGCTCATTGTTTCATCTGCCTCTTACTTATTAGAACTGAAATGCATGGGGAATGTACAGTTGTACACAGCCTTGTTTTGCTCTAAATTGTTTACCTAACCTTACTGCATACTTCCTGAACATTACAAACAGTGCAGCCCATCTACTCCCACTGCATAATGAGTGGCTAGTGTTAGGGGTGTTTCTGAGTCCAGGAAAGATGCAGTTGTAGTTGGTCAAGAAATGTGAACAAACGTGTTTTGGTGTGATAACACCAGTATGGCTGATACTCAGTTGTTTTACTTTTTGAAAGGAAAACAGCTACATCAGCAGTCTTTATAGATTGAGAACAATCATAAAATGCATTATTTTAAGTAGGCATACTTTGAGGCCAAATGGGGTTGGCAGTGTCCCGTTAAGTGATAATGTGTTAGTTGTCTCACTATACACTAAGGTAGAAATGTAACTGTCAAGTGAATAACTTCAGCCTCATGATAGAATCACATTATTGCATCACTGTTAATGCTAATATGTTTGGAAAAAGCTAGTGGTACAGTTTTTTGTCCCTAGGGTAAGTTTTGGTAACTCCATTCCTCCACCTTCCTGCATTGCACTTGCTTATAGTCGCTACTGTGAGTGCAGACCTATCAGAATGTAAGATGGGATGATGATGTCACCACTGTCATTTTATTGACAAAAAATGACTGTTCTGAGCTCTTAGCAGTCATTGTATTGAGGATAAAATACTGTTACGAGTTTCGAGCGGGAAGAAACGTTTGTAACCCTGGCTTATGATTGTTGGAAAGGGTTTACATGTAGTATAATTTCAAATAAAGTCATCGTTCAGGTAACATGACCCATTTTACTTGATTGATGACTTAGATTTGAAAAAAAAAGCAGTACATCATGAGTATTACAGTATATGTAAATCACTAAGGAATGAATTGAAAGAGGGTATACTTTAAACAGAGCTGTTATGTGCCAAAGGGCCTCGCAAACAGTTTGGAAAGACTGAAAACTGCAAACCACAGATGAGTGTTTTGTTCTTCCTTGTGATATAGCCATTGTCTCAGCCAAGGACAGGAGAAGCATGCTCTGTACTCTGGATTCACACGTTATCTGAATGTGGAGTGTATGGCAGCACATTTGAAAGTAAAAGGAATCAGATTGCTTTTTCTTTGGGGCCAAAATCCTTCAGTGAACCCTCTTGTCCAGTATAGACTGCACCTAAAATTAACAAAAATACCCTGGCTGTCTTACCTGTGGGTAAGACGTAGCATTGGCAGTCTTGAGCTATTGAGAATGGGTGCTTTTCAAAGTGATTTTATAATTTCCAGTTGAATCAGTAGAACTGAATTACACAGGACTTTCACATCATTTTAAATTTCTGTGCATTCCATTTTTTGGTTCCTGAAGACATTTTGCACCAAACAGGATCTCAGCCATTTAAATGTTAGCTACAGCTGCACTTCCTGTCTTAAAGTCACAGTACCCTGCTTGTAACATCAGAATACACAGGTCATGGTGTCACAGCAAAGGATTATGACTTCAAAGCAGGAAGATCTGCATGAACAGATAAACACTAAAGGGAAAAGTGTCAGTTTCCTGCATATTTCTTTAGTAATAAAGAATGAAGCATCCTGAAACTTGAACGTTTTTTAGAATATGAGATTTGAGTTCTGGTGAAATCAACTGACAGCATAATACAGAAAACTGGAAAATCACTTTAAGGTAATCATAGTATATGTAAAATAAACATTGCTCATACTGTATTTTGCATTGTGTATCCTGAAACATGACCCTTTCATAAACATAAGTTATTATTGCCGCTCTGATTTTAGCCACAAATATCAGTTGATCAGTTATATTTTGGTTATGGCCAATGGCAACCATTTCTTTTAGGTGCTATAAGGAATATTGTACTACTGGCCTTATAGTTCCCTATTTTTATTTAATGTCTATTTCGTTTTTCCTTTTTTACTTAGTTTATATGTTATATACCTGAGCTGACTGAATGAAGGAGTATGGTAGGAAAAAGTAACATTCCAAAAATAAGTATGTCTGGGAAAAAATACTCAAGAAATATGCCTGTCTAGGAAAAGTATCTCAAACTTGTGTGAAGAGTATCAAACATATAAATACAGTGAGAGAGAAATTCCAGGATAAATACTTTTTGTGTTATGCAATCTGTTAGAGTTTCTACATGGTCTCATTCAAACATGAAATTTTTATTTGAATGAAGTGTAACAATAGGGTAAGACATTTGTTACTTTCAGAGGGGAGGAGTTAGTATTATGTAGTTTTTGGTGTGGTGCATGAATTAGGCTTTAGAAGGGGGTGTAGTATCTTTCCTTTAGAAGCAACTGACAGGTTAGTCATCTGATTTTTTTTTGCTACAGCCTCCATCTCTCTGAAACCTCAAGTCAACCATATGCCTGTCTTTGATCACACACCAACAGAGAATCGCAGCTGCTGCTGCACACTGAAGAACGATCTGGGTTAATTATAGGCATGGCCTGCTGCTATGGTGAAAGTTGACACCGTACCCCTTGCAGGTTGTGCGCAGTCACAGACCAGGCTAAATATACTGCTCTAACTAATCCGGTGCAGCTAAAGGGGCTCTTGACACAACCACAGCTGTTACAACTCTGCATGTAGATGACAAGCAGAAGGCCCTTATCGGGGAAGCATACGTTGTTCTCTGCCCTTAATATCCCTTGAGGCTTACTGGTAATCTTGATTAACTGGATAATAATTGCATATGCAAGCTTAAACATTGTAGAAATGTATTTATGCAGTCCAGTGTTAACTGTTAGGAATACTGTAGAATCCTGTGGATGTACAAAGCTCTTGAAACACAGCACTTGCTTTAGCTTAGCCTTTTAGTAAATATTTGATACCTGTGTTATTAATTAGATTTTTGCTAAATAGGAACACTCTTCACTCATAGCTGTTTCCTAGTTGCACTTAACATCTTGTTTCCCAAGCACTCTATTTGTATGAATAATTACCTTAGAATTGAAAACAACTTAATCTGAATAAGCCACCAAAACCATCTAAGGAAGTACAAAAGATTTTAGCAGGTCAGAGTCCTATTACTTATGAATATTGTTGCACCTTGGGCCCCTTATCAAATGTAGATCTTAAAGAGCTACTGACATCTCAAAGAAAACTTTAAAAAACATAATAATAGGTACAATTCTACTTGCATTCCAATTATATTTTATATAGTTCTCCTCTCCATAATTTATTATTAAAGAAATGTGCATGAATATATGATTGTTTTCCATTAGAGTTCATTTTGAGTTTATCTGCCATTAGGGTTCATTCTGAGTTTATCTGCCTCTATAGCTTATGCCCTACTTCAAATCATAATCCTCTATTGTGACATCACAGTTTGTTGCCATGGGAACAACTGTGAGGTCACAAGCAGTGATCTATGACTTCAGGTAGGGAGAAAGCAGCAGGAATAGATTAACTCTTCAGCAGCAAAGATCCTGTTTTCTTGCAGATTACCTCACTGCTAAATAATGGGGAGGAGGAATACAGAACTAATGGGCAATACAAGCTGGACAGTGCCTAAATACTATGTTTTATTAAAGTTCTCCTGGACATGTCACCAGCTCTTTAAAAAAGGGTGTGGAATTGTAGATATTCCTAAAGATTTGATCTGTTGTATAAATTCCTTGCTATTTCAAAAGCCAACTTCTGATAACTTACTGCTGACAGGCCCTAAGCTAAATCTGTTTGGAGGCAGAAGTATTGCTTGCAGCATCCACTCAGCATTACTGAACGTATCATACATAACTACAGCTTCAAGGAGAAAAAAAAGCCAGTAGTCCTCACCAGCCCTTGTTTCTGTACCTAGTCTGACTGCTATGGCTGTCAGATCTAGTTATCTCTAATTTTGGCTGCTATCCGTGGGACGCACTTGTTCCGTACTGCACACTTATTAAGCTATTCACTGATATTGCTGCTATTTATGAGGCAGCACCTGTTCCACACGACACGCTTACCTGTTTTTATGCTCCTCTACGCCTAATGTTGATCATTTTTTTATTCTGATACAGTTACTACTTCCTGCTTTACACTGTAATTCCTTTTGTTGATTTTGCATTTCTGAATTATAATTTGTCACTTTTACCTGTTCTAATCTGGCTGCTGCTATTGCTGTTTTGCTTGTTCTGCTATTTACGGTATCATTACTGTAGCTGTTTCAGGTTGTGCTTGAAAATAGGCATCTGTATGCCTCATGTGGTACACAAAGACAATAAAGTACCCCTCCTACCACCACCAGCTCTGCGTGAATACCATATCACCCTTGTTTCCTCCACTACCTGTTAAATTTGAGTTTGATTGTGCTAACTCAGTGTATTCCAAGAGTCAGCCACTCATTTTGTAAAGTTTTTCTTTCTGATGTTTCCCTTGAACCTTCCTCCTTTCAGTGTCATAATGTTTTCCCCTCTTTGTGCTTCCATGGGCATACTGAAGAGCTGCATTGGGTCTGCTGGTGTTATACCTTTCAGCTATCTGGAGACCATGGTCATGTTCTCTCTAACTTTTTCCAAGGAAAAGGGTCCATGCCCCCATTTCACTCCTACTTGCCTGCCAAAACATGGAGTTGTGTACCTTGGTAGCTGGTTCACCAGAAGGCTGCAGATGTCCTCTCTTCTTGCTAAAAATGTAAAGCAGCTACTTACCTCCTCTATCTGACCATTCCTACTACTTTTCCTGCTGTTGACCCTTGCAGGTGACGTTGAGCTAAATCTCAGACCCACCATACCTTCTTCTGCCCTTAACCCGCCAACATCATCATATCAAATGCCAGAAGGGCTAAGAATTGCTCATTTAAACATACGTAGTCTCTGACCTAAGATGTCGAGCTAGAAGCCTGGATTAATCAATACACTCCTGACATCTCAGGCATCTCTGAGACATGGCTGAAACCATGCATTAAACAACATGAGGTTGCTGTGCCTGGATGCAAATGTTACAGGAAGGATCGACAGGGGAAAAAGGGGTGGTGGTGTCGTCCGCAGGTATGCCAGGGAACACTTAGATGCTATTGAAATAGCCATGTCTGAATGTGGACCTTCTGCTGTTGAATAAATCTTCCTTTCCCTCACCCATGGCACCGTAAATAAACTCATAGTAGGTTGTATATACATGCCCCCTAAGGTAGCAGTCCCTGGCCTCCCCTCCTTCATAACCTCCCTTGCTAATCTCCCACAGCATGACCTCATACTTGAAGGTGACTTCAGTGTTGACTGGCTGCTTTCTAACTCTTCCAAACTGACTGCCATCCTGGCTGACTCAAATCTGGTTCAAATGATTGGTGACCCTACTCGTATTAATACAAAGACGGGTAACCATACTTTACTTGACTGGGTGGTAATAAACTGTGCCCCGAAGATAAAATTAGTAGAGGTCCTCTCAGATGGTATAAGCGACCACTCGACACTGTGTATGGTATAACAACTTCCCTAACTCCCCTCCTAAGATCATCATTGTTCAGGACATGTCCAGGTTTGACACAAACAACTTTGTCAATACCATCCACAAAACTGATTAAGATCCAATTAATACCCTGCCAGACATTAACTTGGCACTAGACTATTTTGTGGCAAAATTCACTAACATTGTTGATCAACAAGCCCCTTTAAAGAGTTGCCAGGTAAAAGATATTAAAGCACCATGGCTTACCAAGGAATTAAGGCAGCTCATGTCCACTCGCGATAAGGCATGGAGGACTAATAAAGATAGCAAGCTACCTACCAACTGGCAGACATATAGGCAACTAAGGAACAGCTGCAAGAACTCAATCCAAAAAGCTAAACGACTCCACTTCAAGAGACTCCAGATAGAGCATTTTAGTAATCTGAAAGAATTCTGACGACAAGTTAACTCCCTTTTGAAGAGTAACACCTCTGAGACCCCCAGTTCCCTTGATGCCCAGGGGATCTCTTTCACTGACCCACCCCCCCATTCCATCACCTCTGGCTTCAATGAGTTCTTCATCAATCTGGATAGATACACGTCAGTATTTTCTAATTCATCCACTCACTCCCAACCTGACCCCCTGCTATCAGTCGACTCTATGGACCGCCCTGCCTTTCATCTAAAGCTTGCAATCATTGGGGAGGTTCGCTGTCTCCTCTTGAATCTAAAGGCTGACAGCTCACCTGGCCATGACACTTCAGAGCCTAAATTCCTTAAATTGGGAGTTGATGCCCTAGCCAGCCCTGTGCCAGATTTATTTAATCACTCTTTCCTTACTTGCTCCATCCCTGAAAAATGGAAAGTAGCAGTGGTCGCCCCTGTCCACAAAGGAGGTCCCAACTCAACGGTGGACAATTTCTGACCTATTTCAATACTTTGCCCTCTAGCAAAAATACGAGAGTGGATAAGCTATGACCACCTTCAGGATTACCTCGACCTCTACCATCTGCTCTCAACCTCTCAGCTAGGTTTAGGAAACACCACAGTACACATACAGCTCTAATTAAAGTCATCTATGAGATGGACCATGGCCAAACCACTGGAGAAATTTTTTGTAGACTTCACGAAGGCTTTTGACTTGGTTAACCATGGCCTTCTATTACAACAACTGCATGTCCTTGGTCTTGATGCCACTGCCCTGTCCTGGACCCAAAATTACCTTTACGGCCGTAGCCAAAAACTAAAATGGGCAGGCTCCCTATCTGACCTGAGGCCCATTACCCATGGTTTCCCCCAGGGCTCCATATTGGGCCCATTACTTTTTTCTCTGTATATTAATGACCTCCCTAATAATTGTGGTGGGGCCTCTGTTCACCTGTATGCAGACGATGCTATCATATATCATTCCTCTTCTGATATTGGGTGGCCCAATTCAGTGCTAGCCTCCGATTTCCAAACCCTTGAGGACTGGTTCCTTCAGAAGCAGCTTGTCCTTAATACTGAAAAAACAAAGAGCATGTTATTCTCCAACTTGTCCACACCAACCCTCTCCCCCACCCTCCCATGGCTATCCTCTGGCTATCCTCTCACGTACGGAGATGCACTCGATCGGTCAGGTCCTTCAAATACTTGGAAGTCACCTTAGATCCCTCACTTACCCTGGATGCACATGTTACAGCCATCACTAAAACTATAAACCAAAAAATCGGTGTCCTCTTCCACATCCGTCTGTTCCTTACATTGACCTCATACCGTAAGATTGTGGATGCCACACTCCTGCCCCTCCTTATGTATGGTGCTCCATTAGTACTCTCTGCTTCCACATCCATACTATCATGCCTATCAAAGGCTTACCATAGAGTTGGCAGGTTTGCTCTCGCGGCCAATGCTCGGCACCATCACTGCAATGTCCTGTCTGCACTAGGATGGCTACCCTATGAATTTAAATTATGCTATGCCACACTGAGCTTTATACATAAGCTTGTACATTGCTTCATTCCTCCTTGCCTTGCTGATATTGTTAAACATTGTCTCCCTCGACGTATCCTCAGATGTACCGCCTTGCCTCTTCTCTCAGTACCAAACTTAAGACTCTCCGTGGCTCGGAGATCATTTGCACTTGCTGCTGTGTCCCACTGGAACTCTCTACCTCCTTCTATACTGGTCTGCACCTCCCTCTCTCAATTTCAAAGGCAGCTGTTAACTCACCTAACCGCTCCTGCTTCCGCTGACTCCTAAGCCCTGTTTGCTTCTTGCATGATTCTCCTAGCAAAACTTTCCTCTTTCTCTCTCTCTCTCTCTCTCCCTGCTCTCCAAGACAAAAAAAAATGTAAATTATGTCTGAATGTATGTAAGGTTTTGTTGACTGTGTTTTAAATTGCTTATTTTTGCATAACTGAAGGCAATTGATGCACTCTCTTACTGTATGACTGCTGACTGTGCTTTAGATTGCTTATTTTATGTAACTGAATGTAATTGATGTACTCTCTTACTATATGACTACTCCTTGTCTAATTTCTTGTGTCAATGAACGCACTATCAATGTACTGCACTTCCGAGGCGCCCCCGAAAAAGGGACAGTCTTGTCTCAGAGGGCCTATGCGGTTACCAAAATTCAATAAATACTGTAAATATATTTCTGTCATCCAGTCCTCAATGACCATGTGGTTTTTAAGCCTTCAACCACCTTGGTCCCTCTACTCAGCACACTCTGAATCATGTCAGTATCTTTCCTCTGATATGGGAACTAGAATTGCAGACTGTATTGCTGACCTCCTTATGAAGTTTCTCTTAATTCATGCCATGATTTTGTTTGCCTTCTAACTGCTGTCCTGCACAGTTGTTTCCATTTAAATTTGTGGCTGTTCAGTAACATTTTCTTTCTATTTTTCCCCATATGCATTTTATGCCCCCCATTCACACCATCTGGCCATGGCCCTTCCTCCTGACGTGCCCAGACCTGCACTGCCACCTGGACATCTCCATATGGCAGTGTTGCAGTGGGTCACGGCAACCCCCACCCTGCGGGAGGAGAGCTGTCCTTCGGACGCTCAGTCCTTCCTCCCGCACCCGACCCCTGAGCAACCGCGTCCGTTCCCGAACCCAGGTCACTGGTGTGGCAGGAGGTAAGGCCCCAGCGCCTCAGCCCTCCATGACACTGGGCCAGTATTCTGTTTTTTATGCTGGGTTTCAGTAGTCAGTGTGCCACTTAGATAGTGTCTTGTCTTCATCTTCTTCCATAAATGCATTACCTTGCATTTCTCAGAATTGCAGTTCATTGGATATTTTTGCACCCATGTCCCAGGAATATTCACATCCTTCTGCATTTGATTGGTTTCCTGGTGTGATAGATCTACCCTTCCGATCTTGATATCCTCAGCAAACATAGCGTTCCTCCTGCTGATGTCCTCCTTCAGGTCACTTATACAACACTTGAACAATATAGATTCCAGAACAAGCCCCTTTGAGACCCCACAGTGCACTTTTTTCCATGTTAATAGGTTACCATTTATTATGAGCATCTGTTAACTGTACTGTAACTAATATTAAACCCATTTCATATTATCTCCGCGTATACCTACTGTACTGTAGGTACTCTAGTTTATGAAACAGCCTTCTGTGTGGTACAGTATCAGATGCTTTACTAAAGTCCTGGTACAGTTTGAGCTTGGCAGGTGGGTAGGAGTTTGCAGGGGCCATGGAGGTCAGTGTGGGGATTTCCAGAGGATGAGGGACTTGGTAAAGGGGAGGAGGAAAAAAGTATATCCAGCTGTTATACCATGCAAACACATGCCATTGCATAAATATACCTGCTATTTTTACTTGTGATCTGTGACCTCTTTGACCTCACTTGTGGATTCATCACTCAATATCTTTGGGGCACAGATCACTCCTAAATTATGTGGCATACATTGAGGGGGCCTAATGAGGTCAGTAAGCCACGAGCCCAGAGCCTACTCTCAGATTTGTAGCAGTGGCCTTTGAAATGTGAAGCAAATGGCCAGAATTCATGCCACATTTTTAGTTTTATTTCAGTTTTTGTTGACTGGAAAAGGAGGACGGGGAAATACGTCCTGTTTTCAGCCTTATCCCAGGGAAGGGGGTTACAGATGCACTCCAACTGACTGCAGTAGGTTAAGCTATTGATGTTTTTTAGTGAAATGGAGAAGTTTAGCTGGACACGGGGGAAATTCCCCAGCTCTTTTTAAGAAGTACCATGGGATCTATTAACATCCACATGACTTGAGGTGTGATTTGTTCTATTTTAAACTATAATACATTCAAATATAGCCTATCTTCTTTCATTATTGCTGAAAGTTCTTGTAATTTTATTTGTGTATGTTTTTATTACTGTATTTAATCTCCATGCTTCACTATCTGTGTTATATTTTCTGTAAGGTGCCCAGAGACCCTGGGATTGGGCGCCATAGAAATAAAATTTGCCTTGCCTTGCATGAACAACCACCAGAACAGGCAGATGTTTAACGTCTCATCCAAAGGACAACACCTCCAACAGCACAGTGCCCCCCAAACACCATGCTTGGGCATCAGTATGGTTACTTTTAACCAAAGAAAGAGAGTGCTCCTGCAGAGCTACCCACACCATTTTCTGCAGCACTTGTTGGTGACTAGAGGTCTCCCATTCTACTACTGACCTGCGCCAGCCCGCATAGCTTAGGAGATGTGACAAGATCAGGTTCCAGGGTGGTAAGGTTGCAGGCAGGTTTAAAGAAAAATATGTTTAAGAATAGTGGGCACTATGTGTTTAGAATTAAGAACTATTTCTATCAGGTTAATTTAAAATTGTGGCAGTATATATGTCCAGTATTAATGACTATATATTTACTGGTTAATGCCTAATATCAACCGCTGGCACAACCTCACAAGCACCATTATTCACACATGTGAATAACTGATTCTGTTAATCACCTTTCTAAAAATAGATTCCACTGTACCCGAGCACCTGTACAGCAGTCTGTCCTCGCGTAGGCCATTCCCTCGCGCTCCCTCAAGAAAACCGCCAGCATGAACCACAGGCTTCTCAGTACTTCGGGCAAACGAAAGTCAAGTACAATTCTCTAGTAAAAGTGTCACACCAAATCAGTAAAAAATGGCAGCTGCTTCAGGATTCATACCACCAAATGAAACAGAAAGACAAAAATTCATACAGGAGCAAGAAAATACTTTTCTGTCACCCCTTATGCTTCACATGTGATATAACCCCGATGACGACAGCTGTCACGGACTGAAACAGAAGCCCTCCGCTCCACAGACTTTCTTTCTATCAACTACTTAGTGATGGTTCAGACATATTTTTCTTTACAGCTCCATTCTCTTGGACCTGTTACAGTTTACTGGAGCAAAGAAGGGGAGGCGGGGCTAAAATAAAAACATTTGGAAATGTTGAAAATGTTTAAAATGTTTTACAAAAGTTAAATGAAAACTGTTCCTTACATTAAGTTACTCATTCTTTTCATAGTTACTAAATGTTACAGTTACACATTTCTGCATCCCTCATTATTTCTTGTATACCTTCCTTAAACCAGTAAATATAAAAAATAAAACATGGGGAACTGTGTAAACTCAAGTTTTATGCACACCTTTGGTATGCAATGCCTAGACAATCCCCTCAGGCTTAGCCCTCAGGGTTTATGAGGCATCGCACACCTTGGGTGTGCATAAAATCCTTGTTATATACACTTCCCCATGCATTATTCTTTATTTCTACTAAGTTAATTTAAAATTGAAGCGGTGTATATGCCCAGTATTAATAACTATTTCTATCAAGTTAATGTAAAATTGTAGCAGTATATATGTCCAGTATTGATAACTATTTCTATCAAGTTAATGTAAAATTGTAGCAGTATATATATCCAGTATTAATGACTATTTCTATCAAGTTAGTTTAAAATTGTAGCAGTATATCAGTCCAGAAATAGCTCTAACATTATGAGGAACATGTGGTCCAGAGGTCGAGTGGTATTATGATGTCATGATGCCCCTGAGATGGGGTTATCCCTGTGTATCTCTGTACCTATTACTTATTATGTATAATACATTAGAATGGTGGTGGCTTTTGTTTTGATCATATTTATGATCATTTTCAGGTATTACATATGTGTTTTTTTGTCCTTGTGTTTTTGTGGCATCTGCTTTCCATCTTTAGTGTTTCCGTAGTGTAAGGTCGTCATACAGATTGATGGAATCTGCGGTAGCAATGCATGGTGAGAGGTGTGGTTTGTGCCATTGCAAGTGGTGTGGCTTGTCCAGTTGGGAACAGCTAGATTCTGCAGTCAGGAGTGACATGTGAGCTGCATGGTTTGTCCAGTCCTAGGGAGCGGCAGCACAGTAGCATGGAGGACCCAGAGTTTGGAGAGAGAGCCGGTACGTCAAGAGACAGGGATGTTTGATGAGACATAGGGAACAATTTAGTTTTAAAGGGTTTTTTAGTTCTGGTAATGTGTTTTTTACCAAGTGTTTTCACTGGCTTGGTAGATGTGTTAGTTGGTTAATTTAGTAATTAGTTATATTTAATGTGGTGACATAATCTTTTTTGCAGTGTGGTTTTTATTTATATATATTCTTTTAATTGGTGGGATATATTATGTAAGCAGTAAGCCATGACAAGGCATAGGTGTATGTAAGGAATAAGACATGACAGAGGGGGGATTATGCTGAATTAATCCATGCCCTAGCTGCTTTGTAAAGCACGAGGTCAACAGTTAATTGCTTTATGCAGCCAGGCATATATTAATTTAGCATGCACTGGAGTCGCTTATTGTCCTTTTAAAATGGGAAATGTGTTGATAAAATAATGAAATATGAACTGAAAGGTTCTTAAACTTCTGAAAACTGAAGAAATTGATGTCATATATAGCCATGTGTTAAAGGGACACTGTCAGGTTTTTGTCTTAAAAATTTAAAAACATATACACTGACACTCAGAAACATTTCCAACAATAATATTTAGTTCTATCAATATCTATGATGATTTCTGTGTTTATTCAATTTTTTAAGCTAAAACCTGATAAAGAGCGGGTTGCTTCTACCTCTTACCGCACTCCTACTTTGAGGCCAACTTATTTTCAGGTGTGAGGAGGCAAGACCATAGCACGTGTGTCAGAGCCACAGGTGAATTATGAAAATCCTACTCCTTTAAAATTGCTAATAAACTTTATAATTTTAGCTGGGCTATTGTGTATTTCTTTTAATTAACATAAATTTACTACTTGGATAGTAATACAGGATTGTAATGATGGAAGGGACTTCACATCCTCCTTGTCCACTTCTCTTGCTGCGTGGCAGGGACTATACCCAGTTTGAGTATGGGCATACATCTAAGCTTAAAAGTTGGTATGCTACCACCTCTCATGCTGTGCAGCCCTCAGTGTCGTTCTTTCTATGTCTAGTCTTACTGTGAAAGCCTGAACAGAGCTAGTTTTCATTTATTACTAGGATTAAATACCTTTGAACCAGAGGTTCTTTTACAAAGGTTCATAACCTCCCTGGGTAGACTATTCCACGTGCAACCCACCCTCTGTGTGAAGTGATGCTTTCTAATATTTTCCTTTATTCTGCTCCCACCCTCAGTTTCAGGGCATGCCCTGTAGTTCTAATTGCACTCAGAAGTTTACACATTTATGTGTACCCCACCGTATCTATCCCCATTCGTATTCCGAAAACCACAATCATGCCTCTTGGTTTTAAATTTTTAATTTTGCTGTGTGCGTGAAGATTTAGCAATTTCCTTTTGCATTCAACTGCTGTCATCAGTGCTTTCTGGGTATATTTTGATGTTGTAAACACTGTGAAAACTGCCCTCTGACTTGTTAGGTTGAGTGTGTGGGTTACATGAGGGTTGATCGAGTTGATGTGCCTCATTTGCATTATGATTTCTGACCCTGAAGGTTATTTTTGTAAAGCAGGAGGTGAAGCTGTATGCCTTTAACCACCAAAGAAGTTAATATATCATATGAAAAATATACACCCTGGAGTGTGTTATAGTACTTATAAAATGGTTTTTGAAAGAAAAAAGTTGACGGAGCAAATTATTAGATCATGGGGCGCGTTGACATGTGTAATTGCTGTACATGAATAATTACACACTTTTGGAATCCTGTTCTGTTGACCTGTCAAGACTGATTCAATTTCCTAGACCTTTGTATAAGTCTGATTTATACTTATTGAGGTTAGTCATTTGATTTTGGAACCAGGCTTTGCATTATCTTTCCATTCTGATAAAATCACTTCTGCAGTTACATCTTTTGTAAAGAAGTCACATTTGAAATAGTGCTCGGCTTGCAGATGGTTCAAAAACCACAGCTTCCTCCCTTTTGTTAAAGAACACCTTGAATTTTTGGTTAATAGAGACACGCTGATCTCATCACACTAAGGACCTGTAAAGTGGGCACTTATGTTGATTTTTGTGTAGTATATGCCTAGTAATTTATTGTACCCTGAGGTTAAAATAAAGCTAAGTGGCATAGGCATAGTGATATCACATTAATGCCATACTTAAGCAATAAGGCATGACCAAGGGTTATGTTAATGGTCTGTTAATCACCTTCTAGAGGTGTGGTGTGGCACGAGGTGTAGCCGAGTGCCACATGCCCCTAGAGGGTGATTAACTGACCATTAACATAATCCCTGGTCATGCCTTATTGCTATTATAATAAAAAATGTTTTTAAACAGTGTTAAACCTTGTTCAGGATATGGTTAAGCTCTACATGTATGTTAATAAAAGATTAACATAAGGCTATTACAATGTTTGCAGCCTATCAGAAAGCTCCATTTCTCAGACCCTTTTTTATAATAGAGTTAACCCCCTATTCTTACTGAAAATAATACATAGGCTTTTGACCATGAATGTGGGCACCCATCAAAGAGGAAACAGGATCTCTCATTTGAAGGATGGCACTTCCAATAAAGCACCAACCCCCACCCCTCCAACTATGATAATATAATTAATAATTATAATTGTTACATGGCTAAAATAACAAGCACACAAACCAGGACACAGATTGGTTCAAAGCACTCACGTGGGACTATCTCAACATGGCATTATTCCAGCAGTAATGCCGTGTTGCTCGTGAAGTACCAAAAGCTGCCATGGAGTAAAAACAGCACTGTTTCAGAAGTGCAAATGTGAGCGCAAAGTGTGCTTTCTACCTACCTACCTACCGACATGGGCATGAGTATGGTTGCAAACTGTGATGACTCCCCTTAGGAGCGACTGTGACAAATGGCAGAAGTGACTGTCACAGAGTGCAAAGTTTAGTTTAGTTATTTAACCAGGTGAGACGCACTAAGCTGAAAGCTTTTTTACAGGCACAACCTGGGAGCACAGGGAAGTTAAGTGACTTGCTCAGGGTCACACAGTATGCAAGTGGAAGCTATGGGATTCAAACCTAGGTCTGGATTGCTGAATGTCACCAGATTTGCAGTTCAGGGCCTTAAACCACTGCGCTATACTGCCTCCCAAAGTGATCGGGGAATGGCAAAAATCAGTAAAAGAAAAGTAATCTTTCAAACACACACAGCGAAAGTAGCAGGCAAGTGTCCTGTGGCGATCTGAGAGAGTAACACAAGAAATGTAGAGTAGGGGAAACACAGGCAGAGTTCCAGTCAGCAATATGCAAATGAGCAGTAGTAGCACATATCGGAACCCTGAAATGTGAGTGTTCTGGACCTCCTTGGCAGCTTGTAACAATATTAGCCATCTACAAATGCAAAACAGTAATAGAAACAGGGAGAACTGCAGTAAATGAATAGTAATATGTGCTTTTGTGCTGACTACATCAGTATATAAAACGATGTAACTTGTGAAATGAAAGCATTAATGAAAGTGCACTGAACATATTATGTACATAGAAAAATTGTGTCAGTCATTTTTCCACAGAACAGAAATGGGCAAAATGTGACATTCACCTCAAGGATACATAAGAGCAGCAAGATTACATCTAGTAGGAGATCTAATTGAATATCAGACTAGCTGGGACTAGGCACTGCCTTCGCTTGTGCCACAACGGTCCCAACCATGCATTAAATCCCCATTAGATGCCACCTTCATCATGGCTTAATGCTTACATAATGGCCTGCCCTCTGAGGTCTCTTCCATAAACAAACTAGGCTCTTTCAAATTTAAACTCCGGCAGCATCTCCTTGCCTCTTGTCGCTGTGACTGTTAATTAGCCATGTCCACTATTCCCCTTATATGAACTACACCTCATTTTGCTATGACAGTGTCATCACTGACTGATTCATGTCCCCTTTCTCCTCCCTCCCTATCATCCCTTGACTGCTCCTCCTGACTGACAAGGTCACTGTTGTGACTGATTCCAGTACTACTGCCTCCCCCCCTCTACTACTTCTCTTTCTTCTGTGTTCTCACTCTCTTCACCCTCTCCTTCCTCCCTCCCCTGTGTCACTGCCTCCACCACTCCTGCTTCCATCTGCCCACTTACTCGTCTTTGCCTACCTAATTTATACTCTTATTGTAACTTGTACTGATTGGCATGCCTTACTGTGCTGCATTGTAATTATTTATACTGTAAGATTTGATTTGTATATTTTGCATATTTGTATGTATTCTGCTCTTGCACGTTATCTGTATTGCACCATGTATCTTGTTGTGATCTTCTCTGACGTGGAGCCTTTGTAAAGGAGTCTCCGACTCAAAGGTTGTAATTCCTAGACTCCAATAAATAAATAAATATAACATATAACCTCTGTGATACCCTAGCTTAAAAGTAATTTGTCAGGATATCTCTGAACTGTCCAGCATTATAAAAGGATCTGCCACTCAGTTTACAACAAAAAAGTATTATGTTTCACAGGGGAAAAAAACTGAGATTTTAAAGCAAAATTAAATGTTTCTGTCAGTTTCTTCGTCAACAGTGAGATTTATAAATATGAAAGCATTGATTCTCTTGGTGTCCTGAGCTTCTGTTTAAGTTCTAATGTATCCCCACATTCTGTCTCTTGTCCACATTTTGAGGCAGAGTGCCCTGTATTTAGTTGAGAAAATGTTGAGAAGTTTGGTTGCTTTGTGTGCCATTATTAGCAGTGATGTGAAGTGGTGTGATACTGGCTAGAGATCCATATTATTGAGAACTCCAGGAAGAAGAAACCAAGCCTTTATAATATGGTCTGTCAGAAAAATCTTAAGCTAATTACTGCAATTGGGTCTTTACTCACTCCCTGCACCAGGAAATATTGGGCCTAATTTTTGGTTGCAATGTTTTATACCTAGAAACAAGGCAAAAAGTATGTCCAATTACACCAGTGTAAACAGTTGTTATACTGAGAACAAAGTATATGCCCCCACTCAGGAGGGAGATGAGAGATCTAATATCTAAATAAGGGCACCCGATGTTACTGTGGGACAACATGGTTTGCCTGTGGTACACGGTCCTTGGACAGAGAAAGCTGGGCAGGTGCGGTCCATGTCTAAAGCCTGTGATTTAGTGAACCAGATTACTCGTAAGCACTTTCAATGCTGCTGGGTTTTTTTTTTGTTTGTTTGTTTATACTTTTTCCTCCTGAGCCCTGGCAGGCAGCTACGGCTCTCCGATTGGAGGGACTCGCTCTCCGGTCCCACCACTCCTGTGCTAGGCTGCCCCCAGTAGTTCCCCTCCGGAATACCCCCTGTGGCGAGGCCAGGAGGAGGTTGCTGGCTTCTCTCCCCTCCCCTTCCCTCGACCCAATCCAGAATTCGGAGGTCCACTCCCAGAAGCGGCGGACCATCATCGTTGCTTTTTTCCTGTGTTCGCCTGGCCCCCCTCCCTGCCGATGCAAGGACGTCGGCATCGAGCCTTCCAATCCATACTGCCCTCTAGCCACCGCCAGAGGGCAGTCAGCGAGCGGGGCAACTAGTCCCTCCCCGAGAGAGGAGAGCAATCCTCCAGATGCTCAATCCTCTCTCACCCCTGCCGTCAGCCCAAGGTCATGTGGCTCGAGGTGTGATGTCCAACGCCTTAACCCTCAGCGCCACCGGGGCCAGCCAATGCTGCTGTTTTTTTAAGGCCAGCACCAGTTTGGTTCAAACATTTTTTAAACTTATAGAGTGCAGAAAGTGAAGATTAATAATTCTTTCATGCAGTATATACCTATAACTCTGGGAGCCCCCAAGGCTCTATCTTAGGGTCCCTTTTCTTTAGCTTATTGGTGAACAGTTTGCCCAGAGTGTGTAGAGACTCTCTAGTTATCCTCTATGCAGATAATGCTGTGGTTATTTTACCAGGAATAAGAACATGACTGCTCTAACGATTCTCTTACAAGGAGATTTTGACTGCATACAAAGATGGGTCATTACTAATAAATTAGTACTAAATACCAAAAAACAAAATCAGTGCTTTTTGGGTCCAAACTGAAAATTTAGTAATGCCCCTGTACTTTCTGTCTGTAACCTGGAAGGTGATCTAATAGAGCATTTCAGGTTATTCAGTTATCTTGGCCTGTTTCTCCCTTCTTCTGTTGCTGCTCACTTTGCCAAATTCTTTACTACTTGTGCCCTCCCCTCTTCCCACTCTCCTGGTACCTCTCCTCTTTCCCCCCCTTCTCCATCCACCTCTGTGCCCCACCCTTCCCCAGGGTTTCACTCTCCCATTCCCCTCATTGCTCCTTAGGAAACCTTGTTTGCCCTTTCCTCTGTTAGCTTGTCTAAATGTAGTCCTGATGGTCTGGACCCCAAACCTCTCCATCTTTCAGCACCCACCATCGCCTCCCCCTTACTTATCTTCGCAACCTCTTCTTCTCCATCTGTGCTGTTCCCCAGTTATGGAAGATTGCCAGGATTCTCCCTTTTCCTAAAAGTGGGTGACCCCTCCTCCACAGACAACTTCCATCCTATCTCACTTCTCTTGCAAAGCTGCAAGAGAAACTGGTCTACTCCAGGCTTGCCGACTTCCTCTACTCTTCCAGCTTCCTCTCCCCCTTACAGTCTGTTTTTGGAAGAACTACTTTCCCTGCTGCATGTCACTGACTCCGTCCTCACTGGGATGGATCGGGGCATATCATGGCAGCAATTTTCATCAATCTGGTCAAAGTCTTTGACTCATTGCCCATCCACTTCTTCTGGACAAGCTGAGCTTACCAGCCTCTCAGCATCTGCTGTTGACTGGTTCTGTTCCTACCTCATTGGCCGCCAAAGGTTGGTACAGGTTGGAGGCACTCTATCACCTCCCCTTCCTTTTCAGGCTGGGGTCCCACAAGGCACTATCCTGGGTCCTATCCTTTTCTCCATCTTCCTGAATGACCTCCCCTCTGCCTTTGCCAATTCACATATCTATATGTATGCAGGTGACACAGTTGTGTACACCTTCGGCTGTGGCAGGCTTACTCCAGTAAGACTTCTTCCACAGTTACACCCCTGACGAAGACTCTAGCAAGAGTTGTAGCCCCGGGGCTAGGGCTTGTAGTGAAATGGAGTTCTTATGCAGCAGGACGATTTTGTTATTTTTGTGAGCACTGTAATTGCTTTTGTATTGGCTTTTGGCTTATTTTACTGAATCTCTGAGGCACAGTTAGAGCTGTGCAATAAATTTCCTACTTCAGCTTAATCTGCATCCTGTCTGCTTTCTGCCTGAGTGCAAACTTTTCTGGACTTGTTGCTGCATGTGTGGTGGCTGGCCATCCCTACAGTTTGCATCTACCCTGGACCGAAGTTTGCGGCACCTGTTTCCTGGGAGCAGACTTCCATAATGCCCTGTGCTGGTTCCACTCCAACCAACTCTGGGTGAACACTTACAAAAAAAAAGCCAACACCTTTGGCACTAGACAGAAACTGGACAGGCACTTCCCCTCTCTATCTTTACCACCCTGGATGGCACCCTTCTTGAAGTGGTTTCTTCCTTCAAACACCTCAGTGTGTGTCAAGATAGTAGGCTTGACGTCTCTGCTCACATTGCTGCCATCCACTCCAAGCTCTGCCCCAAAGTTGGTGCCCTGTACTGCAGCGAGGACTGCCTGTCTCCCCAAGTCCGCCGGGAGATTGTTACTAAAATGATTCTCCATGCTTTCATCTATGCAGATGTGGTCTATGGCACTGCTCTCTCCTCTTCCCTCAGCAGACGGGACACCCTTTGTAATGCCTTTTGTCACTTTGCTACTAACTCCCCCTCTTGGTCTCACCAGTGTTCCCTTTACTCCTCTCTAGCCATCCCCCACCTCACTTCACCAGTCCCACTGCGCCTCCTTCATCTCCAAATACTGGTTTGGGGCTCATCTTTTATACCTCCACTCACACCTGTCTCCCATCCCCTCTGCCTCCTACTTCCTCTGCTCCAGGAACCCTTGCAGCTTCTCCCTTCCCCACCCGCACTCCTGTGCTAGATAGTCTGCCTTCTTCTATTGCCTTCCCTCCCTCTGGAATGTACTCCTTCCTCTCTCTGTCCCTCTCCCTCTCTTCTATCTCTCTTAGACATCAGCTTAAACTTCTCCCTGCCCCCTCCTGTTCCTGCCAGCCCACTATTAGAACCACCCCGTGAGGTCCTACCATCCCTTTATGTGGCTTCCGCTTGGGTCCTGCCTCTGCCTGAAATAGTCTCTTCTCAAAAACTACTGTTCTGTTACTATTTTAGCTGTACCGGTCACTTTATTTGCACATCAGTGCTGCTCAGTGTACTATCGTTTTGTTACTTCCATTTTATTTTACTTTTATCATGTTACCTTGTACACTTTTATGCACTTTACTCTGTACCTTTTCATGGATAGTGTGTATGTTGTATGATTTTGCTCCCCTGCCCCTCTCCTAAGTCACACCTGGAAATGAGCCTTGTCTCAGTGTGCCTTTAACAGTTACCAGTTTTCAAATAAATAAAAATGAATACATTTCTAGACAGAACTTCATAATATGCTGAACCTACTGAGTCTGTGGTGATTGGGAATGCTTTACAGAAATAGAAGAAGCCCGTTGATTAGGGGTAATAAATTTAGTTGTTTTTTTTCTGTAATAGTTCTGGCTTGCCAATGTATTGTGGTGCAGGAGATGAAGACCTGCCCAGAATTACTATATAGTATGTGGTTCAGTTTTGTTGTGTATGGAAATCTGTACACTTCAAGATGCTGTTATACCACAGTAGTGATGTCACAATGCTGTTGTACAACAGTAACTATGTAACTGCTGCAGGACAGCAACTTACTATCCTGTGTCCATAAAGAGTCCTCATTCTTACCTACACTGCACATTCCTCATAGTGAAGAGATCCACAAGACTGCAAATTCCACCAAGTGAACTGTTGTTAAAATAACTGCTATAAATGTTGCCAGCTCAGGTAACTGTTACCTAAATTATATTATTACATCTTATCCTGTTTGCTCTTTCTGTTTATTTGACCAGAGTAAAAGATAGAGACAAAAAGAAGGTACAGTAAATGAATGAAAACAAAACATATACTGTACAAAACAATGTATGGGCAACCATCTGCAGCAAGTCTAATATTTCCATCTCAGGTGAAGATGATATTATAGCTCTTCAGGTCCGTGAAGTCATCTCAGCCCTCAATGGAAACACAGCTTTTTTGTGTATGATTGCCCAATACATTCTCCCCCCAGCACAATGTATAGAGCATGTCATTGCTTATGATATGAGAAAATTAGGTGGCTGCCACTTGACTCAAGACCGATGCTAACTATATGCAGTTAGTCATGGAAGTTATTAAATGATGTGCCAGAGCAGATGCTTAAACTGTTGACAAAGTTCATGAAACTTAATCATAACTCATTTACCAGGGCACAAGAAAACGGTACCATAATAACTTCCTCTTAGAAAAACAAAAGTTGGACAGTCATCCTTTGACTTAACACCAAACGTAAGAATTTTCTTCCACATGCTGTAGCAAATTGTCCAACCTTTGCTAAATTTAAGAAACCTTTGAAAAATTATTTAGGCTGGCTCCATGGTGCCGAGCGATGGGGCATCACTTTGGCACACTGGTGACCCGGGTTCATGCACTAATCCCAGAAGCCAGGAGCAGAGAATGGCAGGGAGGAAATTCAGAGCGTCCCTTGGACACTTCCCTCCTGGGTTAGGTCACTATGCGTCACTTCAGTGGCGGCTCCTGTGGAGGTATTCTTGGTTTGGGTGACCACATGTCAACCACCCCGCCCCCAGGACAATAGCTGATAGTCACATCGCAGGGTGTTGGAGTGGGGCCCCAGAAAACAGGAAAATGGCTGCCTACAGCCTCAGATGACGGCCTCAGGTAGGCTTCTGTATGCTGCCCCAGGTCACGCAGCCCCAAACCGTTCCAGCCCCTCCTGACTGACGTCCCTGGATCAGCTTCCATGGGGGACCAGTTGGTCAAATTGGGTGTGTCTGATGGGTCAGACCTGAGCAGGGTCTGATATGTGATGTGCGGTGGAGCTGGAGCCACCTGGGTGTATGGACAGAGACTGGCATGAGAGCCTGAAGGAGTAGGGCTGTGGGAATCCACAGGAAGGTGGGGGTAGACAAAAAGGAAAATTACTTACAAAACAACAGTTCTTTCCAATGTTTGAACTAACATTTTAGTTTCATATAAATGTTTACTTATCATTTATTGTAATTGACAGTGTACATTTTATACTGTTATTAGTGTGTGTCTTCTGCTCTGATTGAGGATATCTATGAACATGGGCACAAGTGCCCACAGGCTTGCCTGGAACTTCTGGATGGCTTTTGTGGCATTTATATTTATAGCTATATCTTCAGAAGCACTTATCCTGTTGTCAACAAACTGGATGTAACCAGCTGCAGAATGTAAGTAACTGTCCATTGTTTGTGTGTCATGTTGCAACAAAATCATCAACATAAACTTATTTAAAAAAAAATTTTCTACCTGACAGTATTACATATGATGTAAAAGCAGTAATTTACCTAGAGACTGACATACAGTATCTAGTTCTATTCCTCTTTATACCTGGTATGAGAAAGTGAGGAAGACCAGGGGTAGGATTGCAGGATTAAAAAGAGAAGTGGAGTACTGTGCAGAGGGGGACCAGGAAAAGGCAGACATCCTGAACAAACACTTTTGTTCAGTGTCCACAGAGGAAGGAGAAAGGGAAGGGCCACAAAAAAGTAACAGGAGCATTGGAGGGAGGGAGGTGGACACTAGTCCATTTTCAGAAGAACATGGAAGGGACTCGCTGATCTGAATGTGAACAAAGCAATGGGGCCAGATGGGGTGCATCCAAGAGTAGTACGGGAGTACAGGGATGTGCTGGCTGCACCTCTGACAGTCCTGTTTAACAGCTCACTAGAAACAGGAGTGGTTCCGGAGGACAGGAGCAGGACAGATGTAGTCCTACTTCACAAAAGTGGTAGCAGGGAAGAGGCTGGCAGTTATAGGTCAGTCAGCCTAACTTCAGTAGTGGGAAAGTTAGTGGAGTCACTGCTGAAGGAAAGGATTGTGGAATATCTTGAATCCAGTGAGTTACAAGACCCGAGGCAGCATGAATTCACCGAGGGGAGGGGGTGTCATGTCAGACAAATCTGATAGATTTCTTTGACTTGGCGACCATATAATTAGATCAGGGTGGAGCTATGGATGTGGCCTACCTAGATTTCAGTAAGGCTTTCAACACTGTTCCTTACAGGTGGTTAGTATGCAAGCTAGGTAGCTTAGGTGTAGATCCAAAGGTGTAAACTGGGTAAGAAGTTAGTTAGAGGATGGGTGATAGAGGGTGGCAGTAAATAGAGTTCACTCTGAGGAAAGGAAGGTGACCAGCTCGGTGCCTCAGGGATCATTGCTGGGACTGGTCCTCTTTAATGTATTTATAAGTGACATTGCAGAGGAGCTGGAAGGGAGGGTCTGCCTCTTTGTGGATGGCAGCAAAATCTGCAGTAGGGTAGATACTGGGGGGGTGGAAAGGATGAGCAGAGACCTGAGAGAACTTGAATGGTCAAGGGTATGGTAGCTGGGTTTCAGCGCATAAAGGTAATGCACTTTGGGCACAGAAACCCAGAACCAGAGTACAAAGTGGGGAGAGTGGTACTGATGACCACCAGGCAGGAAATAGACCTGGGGTGATTATATTGGATGACCTAAAGGTGGCCAGGCAGTGCAACAAGGCAGTTAGGAGGGCTAGTGGGGTGCTGGGTGCATAGGGAGGGGTATCACCAGCAGAAAGAAGGAGGTGATGTTGCCTGTATATAGATTGCTAGTAAGACCCCACCTAGAGTACTGTGCCCAGTTCTAGAGACCACATCTCCGGATGGACATAGAGTGGAGGCTGTCCAGAGGAGGGCAACTAAAATGGTGGAGAGATTTAAGGATCTAAATATGTACATCCTGGAAAAGGGCGGGGGAATATGATAGAGACCTTTAAGTATCTCACAGGGGTAAATAAGGTACAGAAAGGAAGTATTTTTATTTATTTATTTTTTTCAGAAAAACAGATGCTCAGTGACAAAGGGGCATGATGAGAAGCTGGAGGGGGGTAGATTCCGGGGAGATGTGAGAAAGTACTTCACAGAAAGAGTGGTGGATTCCTGGAACAGTCTTCCAGCAGTGATGGCAGGGGTGAAAACAGTGGTGGTGTTCAAGCATGCATGGGATATGCATAAGGAAATCTTAGGGAAAGGGAAGGGGGGGGGATGGGTGAATGGGCCAGAGATCAAGTAGGATCTGTGGTGATACTATCTATACGCAGGGAAAAATGGGCAGACGAGATGGGCCAGATGGTTCTTATCTACTAGCAAATTCTATGTTTCTTTGTTTACCTCATCAGCATAGTGACCTCTCTTAATGTGACGTCAGAAGTGATCATTCTTATATCAGGTGATTGGCTCTTCGTGGTCAGTTGTAATAGTGTTACAGTCAGTGTGATCATAGGTAGAAGAGGAATAGAACTGGCTGTACCTGCCTCCATTTTCTGAGCCAAACCAAGAGTGCTGTTTCACACATCACACCAGCTAAAGTTAGTTAGAAAATTAGCAAATGGGAAAAGAGAAAAAGACCTCAGAAATAAGAAATAATAGTTTACTACTTTTTAAAGGTAATATTGCTTAAATAGGTAAGTGCCTTAAATGCTATTTCTAAACTAAACTTTTTTATGTTTTAAAAATAAAGCTTTTATAGCTGCAGTTCTAATGGTTCTAAAATAACTGGTTTCACTTTTTTTCCTGTGGGGAAACCGTGGCATAATTTGCCGTAATGAAGGAGTGTTCATTACGGCAAAAACAAGCACGGTTTCCCTCACTGTGTGCATGCGCCCGCTGCACTTCCCCGCTTCACCACCATTTTCTGCCCGCCGAACCGCTGAGGGACAGCAACCCGCCACCTGGAGTAAGCGGTAAGAAAAAAAACGAAAATGTGCCAAAAGTTTTTAAATTAACTCTCGGTTACCCACAAGATAAAAAAAAACCAAAAAACTTTTAATAAGTAAACAAAGTTGGTCGCGCACTGCAACATAACCGGACCATGGCCGCATAGCAACATTTTATTTTATACAATTGCTGATGTGAAAAAAGGGAAACTCAGCAATTATATAAAATAAAATATGGGTCAGTGTGTGAAAACTCGAAGTTTACACACACCCTCAGGTTAGATGCTAGTTATGAACCCTCGAGCTTCGCTCTTGGGGTTTATGTAGCATCTAACCCCTCGGTTGTGTGTAAACTTCTCGTTACACACACCGCGGTACCCATGCTTTATTCTGTATGTTGTACGTGAAGGGTTCTGGTTGTTAACATAACCCTTTTAGAATGCTGTCAACCAATCTAAATGCTCCATTTCCAGCCATTTTTTAAACAGTTTCAATTAGTACACCAACAGTTTAGAGAGAAACTCTTGCCCTTAGCCCCACACCTAAGTGTTGGGCTGCCCCCATTTAGCACATCAACTGCTTGGTGTCATTTATTACAGTACTGGTGCCTTTTGGAATAGCAAAATATATCTAGGTAATTGCACAATATGTGCCCCCCATCATTTTGTGTACTGTACTGCTGATGTCAGAGTTGAACTACAGCCACAGAGATTCAGCAGCAAAAGTAGTAAAATGCAGTATTAGGTATAAAAGTCCCTTGAGCCTTGGTGAATCAGTAACATGAAGTTTCTTCGAGTTGGAATGATCGTGCAATGCAGTGTTGGCGTTGCCCTATTTTTGACACTGTCTTTAAGCACTGGTGTGTAAGCAAATTTATATGCCTTGAAAGACAGTGCTTAATTCAGGGCAACACCAGTGCTGCACAGTCATTCAAACCCTGAGGAACTCCACACCAAAGATTCATCAAGGCTCAGTGAACTTTTTATCCTAACATCGCATTTTCCTACTTTTGATGCTTTGTGCTTAAACCCAAACTGATACAGTAACATAGTTTTTTACAATGGATTATAACTGGGGCTGTGCCTTTGTCATGGAAGTCATAGGTGATACGGTGTTTCACATTGATAAGAGAACATGATTTATGACATTTTTATTGTTTTATTTATTTGAAAGGCACATTGAGCCTAGACTCGTTTCCAGGTGTGACCCGGGGAATAGAGCAAGGTATGCTAGTGAAACAGCGACATTTTGATGGCGAAACCTGACAGGTTTCGAGATTGTTGTTGTGATGGACTGCCAGTGAAATTTTGCCATTTCACCAGTAATTCCCCCCATTTTGAACAAACTCCGACTCGGAGTTTGTTATATAGAAATGTGGGGGAGGGCTGTGCCCCTCACATGGGGTGTTCGAGCGCAGCCCCGATAGAAAACCCACAATTCTGACCGGCGAAATTTCGCCTGTCACCATTGGGGATATCGCTAAGCTGCATGTCACAACTTCGGTGTCGTTGCGGCTTGGTGGAACCGGAGAGCAATGGGTAAAAACAATACGTAGCATAGACAAATTCAGTGTAACAAAAAAGTGCAAAGTTAGAGAATTTGTCACGATAATTTCATAATCCGAAGCATTTTAATGTGAAAACTCTATAATTTCTTTTATTTGCCATGACAAATTCAAGATTTTATTTCATTTTTTTATAAACATCTGTATGAAATTTTCTAGGAAAAAAGTCACGATTAGACAAAAAGGCATTCTCACCAAATGTAAACTAAAGAAATAAAAACAGTTTGTTGGTTTTCCGTCATGTTTAATTTCTTCATCCAACCCCAAAATTAGATCCTTGGCATGTCAGTGGGGCTGTGTAATTGTCGGTGGCATCATGGGAGCTGTGAATCACTTGATTTTGGACAATTTTACTGCGGTGGAAATAATTAACTAAAACCCTCAAACTACACAAAAAGTTGTTTCTGACTTCTGAATAAGAGTCAGAATATTTTTGAGCTTTGCCAGAGTTGGTATTAACTTCTCTGCTGCTTCCCTTTCTATGTGAACAGTGTCACTGTATTTTTTTCCCTCTACAAAGATGTCTAGGGAGATATAAAGCAACAAAACCTGGCTCTCTACAATCTGCTGTTTTAGAACAGAATGGGATGATTATTTAAAAATATCAGTTTTTAAAAAAAATTGATTTGTTTGTGTGAAATATCAAAACACAAGAAGTTTGATTAACACAAAATGTATTCATGACTTTGTGATTCCTGGTTTCCACTTTGAGGACTCCATGGGAGGTACCGCAGCCTACCTGTGTATTGTCTGATTAGGCACATCAACAACATGCCATCACATGACTTTAGTCCATTTTTTGGAATTCTGTACCCCATCATTATTGGTCGCAAGCCTTGAATTGGATCCCTACCCCTCAACAATGGGACTGTATATGGGAAGTGACCCATAAGTATGTCACAGTGGATGGATATCACTTGATGCAATACAAAATTGTTCAAAATTTGTGTTATACTCCACAGAAGTTATACCTTGATTCCCCATTCTGTACCCAGTGCAACTCAGAGGAGGGTACATTGCAGCATATTTTATGGGAATGCCGTAAGGCACAACCCCTTTGGATGGCAGTCCAGCACTCTTTAGACACTCTGCTCGGGCTGGATGGAGCTTTCTCACAGGATCAGTGTTTGCTCGGGCATGATATCCATATCCCGATTGGTCCCCGACATTACCATTTTATGCTTATTACTTGGGGTAGTTAAATGTATTTTATGCCATTGGCTTGATGGCTGCGTTCCCTTGCTGTTGGAATGGCACCAAGAAATCGTGTAGTTTTTCTAGTTTGAGCACATGCTAGCTTCAATAAGGCATAGATTGGATTCTTATCAGAGGCGATGGGGGAGCTTTGATGCACGCCTTACTTTAATTCTTAGCTCCTAATTGTTAGACTTTACATTTCCTCTGCATTTTTTTTTTTTGCGATGACATAAATGTTATATTGGCTCCTGTCCCAGTTGTTGTATTGTTGTATGGAGGGAGGGTGGGTGTTGGTTATCTGCTGTTGGTTCTGGTTTTTCCCTTTCTTTTTTGTATTACAGAAATTTCAATAAAGTGTACTAAGTAAAAAAAAAAAAAACAGCAACAGTTTAATTGCACATCCTTCAAACAGTCATTCTCCCTACTCAGGGGATGTATATGTTACTGACACTCATATTTCATTTTGTAGTGGGTCTATACATATTTAATTATGCATTTTGTATTGAAAAGATTTTGCCTGTAATGGAGCACTGAGCTGAAACCAATTAGTTAAAATAGCAAAAAATATAAGCAAACTATGTTTAACAAAATGCAACAAAGACAGGTATGGAAAAATAACAGAAACAAAATAATGAAATGTACTGGGGCCAACATGTTGTCAAACAGAAACGTTTAATTCCTGATAAAAACTTTCTCTGCAACTAGACAAAACTCCCCAACATTTCATGGTTCAAACTACAAATTCCTCAGGGGGAAGGTCACCTGATTTCTAAAGGATTCAGTTTGCATCTTTCTTTGTGTTGCTTTCTGTATACATGGTCCAGAACAGGTCTGGATTGTTTGGTGGCATCTGTACAGCTTACTTGTGCATATCCTCCCGTTATACTGCATGCAACAGTGTCAACGAATAGAATATGCAAAAATAGCAGATGAAAATGCATTTCCATGTAAATCCCAGAGGAGGGTAGGACACATGACAGTTACCACTATGTAAGACAACTCTACAAACCTGAAGTAAAACTGCAAAGAAAAAAATGAACAATGTATAAGATACCCCCAGGAGTGCAAACGACTGCATCAAAAAGCATAGTAACCAATACAAAACTATCTCACAGAGATCAGTATCATATAATAGGCCAGGTACAGGCGAGAAGGGCAAACAAAGACTGCACACTTACTGGTGCTTCCAATAAACTGTAATCAGTGGAACAACATACAGAAAAAAAAAATCAGTGCATGCACCAGCATTTGGGGTGAAGAGATTGTTTATTACTCCAAGCTCACATAGGCAAACAAGGGCCACTCTCAATAGCGGAAGTGGGCACCCTGTAAGGCATCATCGATGTGGATTTGGTTACTTAGTCACAATACTTATAGATCCAATTTAAAGATGCTGTGCATACCATTTTAAATTGATAATACATTCTTATGAAACCTGACACCGACCAATGTTGTCCTTTATTAATCCTAAATTTCTAATCACATAACCGGTTTTTGAATCAGCCCTGACGAAGACCACACCTTGTCTCACACATAAATAATGTTTCTTTCATTGCTCATACATTAAACCCTTATGTTAAGCATTTGGAGTCAAAGGCTTACCCCAAGTACTTGTTTTGCAAGAAATTATTTAAATATTGTATGGGTATTCCATGAAAAAGGGTTACCGAAGTGTGACATGAGGGTCAATTTTTTAAGTCCACAGTGGATCAAGTTTGTTAAGCTTTTCAAGACACTGTGACCTAAGACTAATAAGGGGATCATATTGTGAGACAGCCCCCTAATGTAGACTTGAGAAAAAGCACCTTCAGTGTTGCGCGCGTAACAGTGAACACTACAGTGTTGCACATGTAACAGTTGCCACCATACATCTGTTTAATAAAACCCTTTGGTTTAATTTATTGTACTAAGCATTTCAAGAAAATGTATGAAGAATGAAGAATGAAAAAGGGACCATGTTGTAAGATAACTCCCTAACAGAGAGCTGAGAAAAAGCCCCTTCAACATTGTGCATGTAACGTTGGACACCAAACAGTGTTGCACACGTAACAGGATTGAGACTACAGCATTGCGTATGTGTAACAATGGACACTACATAACTGTTTACCTTTAAAAAAGCATTACTTGTACCCCTTGCTCACCAAAGTCCCACAGTACTTTTAAAGTCCCATCCCAAAAGAAAATTCCCTACTCAAAAAAAAATGGATGCTTTTGCTGAAATTTTGGGGGGGCAAGTAAAAAAAATGTAACTTGCTGGGACACCACAGATTACACAGACCACTAAAACTTTGAGTGAGACAGAAATTTTATATGCATTTAAACCCATGGTGAAAATGTCTTCATTAACAAAAGACAACACGAGAGGCAGGTTTCAAAATAACTTTATTGAAGTGCAACTAGAAAGAAGTCTGCATAGAAGCAGTAGAAGTACTGTAGTTTTGCAAGTTGTGTTTTGCTGAGAGAAATCTACAGCATTTTGGAACTGGACATTTAAAAAAGTAAAATTGGTGCCCCCTGGGTTTTTTCAAACTATGCAATTTATCTATTTAATTTTGTTGACTGGGTAATCCCACTGGGACCTTGACAGTCCCTTTTTCAGGTGAGACCCGGGATTAATCACAGGTAAAAACAATCCATGACAGTGCATTGCAATAACACGTTGACATTTTGTAAGTTATACTGTGAACATAGCTAGGAGAACAACAGATATGGCAATGTTTATAATACAAATTATAGAATAGCAGTATGGCAAGTTTCAGACAGCAGCACCTAACGTAGGTCAAATAAATAGTTGTCATGCATGTTTAGAGACAAAATTGCAGTAGGAGATTAGGAGAATAACTGTTTCAGCGTTAGCAAGTGCATTGGTTAAGTTCTAGTAGATGAACCTTAAGTCCTTTTTTGAACCCTGTGAAATAAATATATGCCTGTTCATTAGCAGGAAGAGGGTTCCAGAGGGGTGGGATACTGGCCGAGAATGACCTCTGTCCAAGGGAGGACCGGACTTTGAGCACAGTGAGGAGCTGATAGCTCGAGGATCGAAGGGGTCTACTGTTTTGTTTGGCAGACAATGTTGTAGCCAGGCTTGGTGGAGCATTATGTGACTGTAGCTTGTAGGCTAAGCATAAGGATGGGTACTCAAGGCAACCTTTCAGTGATGGCCAGGACAGGGCTTGGAGCACCTGACAATGGTGCTCCCTTGTCTGAGCCCCACTGGCAAAACAGAACACCCTGTGGTAAATGATAATGAGTTTTTGCGTTTCACTACCTTTTACAGTGAGTAGCACTGGTGACCCATACAGTAGGGTGGGTAGTAGGGTTCCTGTAGCAATCCTTAGCCGGGATTCCTGTGTGAGGAAAGGGCTGTGGGTAGTAGGGTTCCTGTAGCAATCCTTAGCCGGGATTCCTGTGTGAGGAAAGGGCTGAGGCGGTACAGTAATCCAAGTTTCTGATTCAAAGCCTTTGTCAGTTGTTCGATGTGTGGCCTGAAAGTACAGCTGTGGTCTAATGTTATACCTAAGTACTTTATCGTATAGGCTACCTCAATACTTGTGCCATTTGCGAGGCTTGGAGTTAGAATTGAGGCTTTGTCTGTTCCCAAGCTAGTTGGGCTGAATAAAATAGCCTTCATTTTTTTACTATTTAACAAGAGTCTGTTGTTAGCCAGCCAACCCTCGAGGAGTTGCAGGTTGTTTGTCAATGCACTGTTCAATGAGCTCAGGTCCTTAGAGGACCTGTAGAGCACTGCATCATCTGCATATAGGAGTGTGTTTTCCTCACCACAGTGCTTTGGCATGTCATTAATGAATATAGAAAAGGATGGAACCCTGTGGAACCCCATCTTGAATTAGGCAGTTCCCTGATTGCACACCTTGCCATCTGACGAATTGGGACCTTCCCCTAAGGTAGTTGGTTAATCACCAAGCTGTAAGGCAGTCTTGGCCAATTGAGTTTAAGTTTCACTAGGAGCAGCTGATGGTCCACCAGGTCGAAGGCCTTGGTGAGGTCTATGAAGATAGACCCAGTGGACTGGCCTTTGTCTAGGGCTGAGAAAATGTGATCGGTGAGGCAGACAAGGACTGTGTCTGTACCATGTTTTTTTCTAAAGCCATGTTGTCTGAGTGTTAGTTGGTTATAGATGGCCCTTTCCAGTGCCTTGCTTAGGATGGAGAGGATTGAAATGAGCCAGTAGTTTTCCACATGTTCACATGAACCACCTTTATGGATGGGTGTGACCAGGGCAACTTTCCATAGTGAGGGGACTTTCCCTTCTAAGAGGGCTCTATTAAGCAGCTACAAGACTGGAGCAGCTAGCTATGGCTGGTGCTGTAGTCTTCAGCAATCTTGGTTCCAGCTTGTCATGCCCTGCTGAACCATGTGGTTTTATGTTCTTAAGTAGTTTGAAGATTTCATTTTTGATAGCAGCTTAAAGTGGAAGTTAAGGGAGGGTGGGGAGTTGTTGGAGTTGGGTGTGGTGGGTGTGGGAGAACCTGCATGGGGAGTCTTGAATATATTTAGATTAGTGAAGAAGGAGTTGATTGCATTGGCGGCATCTGACGGGTTCTCTAGGCGTGCGCCGTTAGCTATTATGGAGTAATTGCCCTGGGTGGGACTGCCCTTGATAAGGGTATCGATCTGCAACCAGAATTTTCTTGGATCAGAGAGGTTTTTATTCCGGAGATCTCTAATGTAGTGTTTTTTTTTTGCTGTTTTTGCTCCTTTTTACATTTGTTCCATAGTTCCCTGTAGTTCTGCAAGGCCTTGGGTTGATGGGTGCATTCATAGGTCCCCCAGGCCTTCTCTCTCTCCTTCATGAGTTTTTTTTTTTTTCAGGTCCTGGGACAGCCACCTAGCATCCTGACCTTTTACCCTGATTTTTGTCAGTGGGGCATGCGTATTAGCAGCAGATAAGAAATTATTTATGAAGAATTCTAGAACAGTGTCAAGGTTTGGGGCATGCTTGATGTACGTCCAATTTACCTCTGATAATATATCTAGGAAGGATCTTGTAACAAATTGAGAGAAATTTTGGGCCCAGACCCAAAGTATCCTGGGTGATGGAACTTGATGGTTATTTTCCCATACCACAAACACTGGTGAGTGGTCGTTTAGAGCATCAGCAAAAGTACCTGCCGGTTTACAGCTTTCAGTCTAGGATCCAGTCTAGTGTGGAGTGGTTTCCTGTTTTCATGTTTAGTCTGGTGTGTTCGTGAATTAACTGAGTTAGATCATCCTCAAGTAGTAGGTTCTTCAATTCACCCTTTGTATGGGGCCCCCAGTGTAGGTTGAAGTCACCCAGTATGATCTTCTCGCCCTTAGGGAGGTCGGGCAGTACTGCAAGGAGCGAGTTTAGGGCAGCGTCAGCTGCTTTGGAGGGGTTGTAGATGCACCTGACCGTAAGGGGTCGGTGCCTCCCAACAGCAGTGTTGTGAATAATGTTTCACAGCTGGTGTTTGTTGGGGGTTGAGTAACACCAAGAAAACTGTTAGAGAGGATCTTACATAGATCAGGACCCCACCTCCCTTTTTACTCAGTCTGTCTTGTCTGAAAGTCTTGTAGCCCTTAAGCTTAACCTCATGGTCCAGTATATGTGGTTTGAGCCAGGTTTCTGAGATAGTAACCACATCTGGAGAGTAAAGGTTCACCCAGGCTTCCAATTCAAGCATCTTTGGCCTTAGACTATTGATATTCATGTGAGTTTATTCTTAACCCTTTTGAATTGACCCATGTGGACTGGGAAGAGGAGGTGATGTGAACATTTGTGCCTGGGGGCCCAGGGTTCATCTCTATATCACCTCCGAGTAGTAGTTTTAGCTTGGTCAGGAAACTGGTCAGGGACCGTGGTAAGAGGAGTGGGGCTCTTTTCCTTGAATCACAGAGAGAGGATATTATATAGTACAGGTTGCCTTTTTGTTTAAGTCTTTGCAAGTATATATGGTGGGCATTAATCCTAGACACGGGGTATACATCAGGGCTTTTGTGATGTGGGACGTTCAAACCAAGTGCTGGGACCTGGAGAATATGGTGTAGAAAGATGTCAGAGCCCAGGACCACCATGAAGTACAGGGTGGCAACAGAAATTCCCTGTGCCATAATGAGTTTGGGGCACCTGGTTTGTGGGGATACAGACAGGCCTGCTGATCACTGAATAAAAGTTTCAGTGTAAAAGCCCCACAGAGAGCATATCAGGACCAAGAGGGTGTGGGAGAATTGATGGTATTACAGTCAGGGTGGATGTGAACTAGATAGTTTGCTAGGGCATTTTAACTTATTATTTTATTAACTATTTATTTAAGCATTTATGTTTTTGGCTCAACAAAGCAGTGCCAGGTGTGCATTATTGTGAGAGGAATAGTTTAGGGCAGACTGGGCGCTTGACAACGTGGGTTTCAAGTAACTGCTGGTTAGACCAGTCACCAATCAAGAGTGTGGCTGGGCGGAGCTAGTGTGGATTTAATAGAGGTCAGGGCCAGGGTGGGAGGGCGGCTCAAATTACTAGTCTTGGGTATTAACTGTGAAGCAGTTCGTGTAGGTCTCATTTGTTTGGCATGTGAAAATGGCGCCAGATTCCTAACAGCAGCTGCTGGGCTACAGAGAGGGACTCCACGGGAGATCTGTACCTGGTTGCCTATGTCTGTGGGTGTGGGTCGGAGCTCTGGCGCTGGGTCAGGGAAGCAGCAGGTATGCTGGCTAAGACCATGGAGGGACAGAAAAAAGGAGAGAAAACAAGAGGGAAGGATTAATTACATGCTTAGAAGGGCTCGTTTTACAGGCTGCAGGGAAGGAACTCTGTTACCTAGTCAAAAACGGACAAAATTAATTAGATCGGGCTCCCCCTAATTGTACAGCTGCAGAAGTAAACGAACAGCCTAAACAGGCAAATCAGCAGAAAAATAGGGATGAAGAAAGAAAAAAAAGTACCCCGAAAAAGGAAAAATCCTGAGAGAGCTGCAGAATACAATACATTTCTGACCTAGAATCAGGTTAATGTTCCCACAGACATAATCAGGCAAAATTAAGTGACTACTAAAATAACAGAATCTGCACTTAATTCTCAAGTCTGCACTTAGTCAAATTACTAGTCTTGGGTATTAACTGTGAAGCAAGTCATGCAGGTCTCCTTTGGCATTTGAAAATGGCGCCAAGTTCGAAACAACAGCAGCTGGGCTGCAGATAGGGACTCCGCGGGGGGGTCCATACCTGGTTGCCTAAGTCTGTGGGGGGCCGGGCGGAGCTCCAGCGCTGGGTCAGGGAAGCAGCAGGTATGCTGGCTGAGACCCTGGTTGCCTAAGTCTGTGGGGGCAGGTCGGAGGTCCGGCACTGGGTTAGGGAAGCAGCAGGTATGCTGGCTGAGACCCTGGTTGCCTAAGTCTGTGGAGGTGGATTGGAGCTCCGGCGATGGGTCGGGGAAGCAGCAGGTATGCTGGCTGAGACCCTGGTTGCCTAAGTCTGTAGGGGTGGGTCTGAGCTCCGGCACTGAGTAAGGGAAGCAGCAGGTATGCTGGCTGAGACCCTAGTTGCCTAAGTCTGTGGCGGTGGGGCGAAGCGCCAGCGCTGGGTCAGGGACACATAGGTATGCTGGCTGAGACCCTGGAGGGACAGAAAATGTGTCTGTTCTTTGTGGCCACCTGTTAAATTCTCTGATTATAACTGCCATGGCTGTTACAAATTTAAAAAGAAATCATACACAAAGTATTTGGCACATTGGTACCCCCATTTCATGGAATGACCCAAATCAATTGCAAACCATAGAAAGGAATGCATAAAAGAGGTCATGAAACAGCTATCAGATACCAGTTGTTACCAATGTTGAATTTATAATCCCACTATGTTCTGTAAGTTCATTATGGATGGGATAATAAAGTGTAATCCCAAGGCTGGATCAGTAAATTTGAGGGGGAATTTTTAAGATATGACTCCCAGTATGTCCAGCCTTTTAAAATTATTCCCAAGGTTCTCAGATCTGTAACAGATCCTCCTAGCGACCAGTAGCCTCTGGCAGTGTTACCACCATCAGAGAGAGTCCATCTAGATATGTGGATTTCTTTAAGGAGCAGCTATTGATTTTATTACACTGTTACTTGAGGGATACTATAGATACGGTAAACAAGCTGGAGGGCTTAGATTGGGGAGACAAGTACTGCTGGCTGACTATAGATGTCATAGCATTATACACAAGCAACAATCATACTTTAATAATTCATGTTATAAATGAAACCCTGGAACAGTTGGAAATGGCAGTCAGCACCCACAGAATTTACATATAAGGTAAAGCGCAAATTGAACACGTTTCATTTATGTATTATGTAGTGACTGCTCAGTATGTTTGTGGGTGTTAAACCCTTCACCATTTAATTTTAACTTGGCTGAACCTGATCAGCCTGGGGGTTTTGCCTAAAACTGTAAATTGGGTGCAAAACTGGCATAGGGATAGAAGCCAAAGAGTGGTGGTAAACTGGGTACACTCTGGGGAGGGGAAAGTGACTTGCAGGGTACCACAGGGGTCCGTGTTGAGTCCTGTGCTCTTCAGTATCTACATTAGTGACATGACAGAGGGACTATGAGGGAGGTGTATGCCTGTTTGCAGATGTCACAAAGATCTGCAACAGGGTGGACACACGGGGGGTGTGAAAAGGATGGCAGAGGACCTAAAAAAGTTAGAAGAGTGGTCAGAAAGGTGGCAGCTACGATTCAGTGCTAAGAAGTGCAAGGTTATGCACTTGGGGCACAGGAATGTGGGGTTGGAGTACACTCTGGGGGGGGGGAGGTACTAAAGGTCACAAGGCAAGAGAGAGACCTGGGAATTATCATCACCAATGACCTGAAGGTGGCGAACATGTATGGGAAGGAGGTAATGCTAACCCTATGTACTTTGTTGGTGAGGCCACATCTCGAGTACTGTGTGCAGTTCTGGAGGCCCCATCTTCAAAAGCACAGTGACAGGGTGGAGACAATGCAGAAGAGGGCAACCAAAATGGTGCAGGGCCTGCATCAAAAGACCTATGAAGAGAGGCTTAAAGAATTAAGCTTCTAATCCCAGAAGGACAGGAGGAGTTGGGGAAATATGATTGAGATATTCAAATACCTTAGGGGAATAAACAAGGTGAAGGATGAGAGTATTTTCCAGAGAAAAAAATGTTCTAGGACTAGGGGTCACAATATGAAGTTGGAGGGGAGTAACAGGGGTAACGTTAGGAAGTTCTTCACGGAAAGGGTGGTAGATGACTGGAACAGCCTTCCAGCGAAGATGGTTGGGGCAAATACATTCACCGGTTTTAAGCGTGCTTGGGATAAACACATGGGTATCTTTGATAATGGAGGGGGCTGGATGATGCCACCCCCCCAGTAGTGGCTTGGGTAGCACTGTTAGGGGGGATCTTACAGGCAGACTAGGTGGGCCAAGAGGTCCTTATCAGCCGACAGAATCTATGAACTTTAAATCCAATTCTGAATCAATTTGACTTTTTAAGCATGCATGGGATAAACACATGAGTATCTTGGATAACGGAGGGGGTGGACGATGCCCCCCACCACCACCACCACCAGTAGTGGCTTGGGTAGCACTATTAAGGGGGAATTTACAGGCAGACTAGGTGGACCAAGAGGTCCTTATCTGCCAGCAGATCCATGAATCTATGAACTTCAAATCCAATTCTGAATCAGTTTGACTATCAGGTACTTTTTTACCTTAAAAGTGCCCTGATTGTTTTATCCTGCCAGCACAATGATGGTTTTGTAAGATGTTATTCATTTTAGGGATTTATATATTTTCACTATTGTGTAAAGTTAAAAATGTTAACGTTTGCACAAATGTTAAAGATAATCACTTTTTTGGATCACTGTCACAACCTGTTCACACTTAGGATGCAGTGTGCAACAGGTTGCCAGTTTTCTTAGCCCTCCACACCTGTAAGGGCACTTTAGTAGCTGCCTCCACTCCGAAGTGATTCTCTTACCTGGGGACTTTTTCAGCCCGAATCCCACCAGAGCCACTGCTTACACAGTACCGTGCTCCCTTAGCTACAGGCGTGGCCTTTCCCGGTCACTCGCTCCAGAGACGACGCTTCACTAGACAGACTGCGATAGCCATAGCCATCTGCTCTGCATTCAGAGAGGGATTGTGGGTGGATTTTTCAATAGCAACAGTTAACTATTCCCCGAACAGATTCAGTCATAGAGGCATGAAGTATATAAAAAATTGTATTTACTACTTTACAATATTTATACAATCTACAGGTTATTACAATACACAAACACTATGGGAATTAGTGTTACTACAGAAATTAAAAAGAAAATGGTTTGCACACAGCAGAAGAAACAAATAGAAAAACTCTTTCTATAGCTTCTTAAAAGTAACAGTGTAGTAAGATTTCTTACCGCCCAGGATCTTATTGAGTGAGGGCAGATCTGAACCTTAGATGGTAACTGCTTAGTGTCCCAAAGCTAACTAAGTTGCTAGGGTCTGGCAAGTCCTCAGAAACCTTCAGCTGCCAGTCCCCCATGACGCATCATCAGATATGTCACTCTGATATCATGGATTTGACACGTTCTTTGTCCCCCTGACAGTCCCACCTCTCTGGAGAGGTGGTCCAAACTGGTTTTGTACTCCAGACCCTGGTTTCATGGATTACAGTGTCCATACGTTTGTCTTTCTGTCTGGTAAAGTCCAAGTTCCATCTCCCTTGCTCTGGCTTTGTTTGCTCCCCAAACAGAGCCTTTGATTATGAAAGCAATTCACCTCTTCGAAGTGTAAGTACCTTTTAGCTGACAGGAACTCTATTGTTTGCCCAAATGATCCCCTTGCAGACTGCCTCAGGCCTGGGCTTCAATGGCATGCAACTTTTGGATTTACCGGACAGTTTTAGCTCAGTTGAAATGCTTACAGGAGGTGTAGCTGATAATAAAAAGTAAACACAAATACAGAAAAAACAGAAGTCACTAAAAGTGGTTGTACTATTATGAATTAAAATGGTATGCAAGTCTTTAAACTGGCAATATAAGTATGGTGACTAATAGACACCACTCCCTGTCGAAGTCTAGCAGATGCTATATGTAGAGTGCCTGCATCCGCTATCAAGATTGGTGCTTGTTTGCCTATGTAAGCTTTGCATAATAAACTCAGTCTTCACCTCAATTGCCGCTGTGTGTTCTGACTTTCTTTTTTTGGCAGATAAGAAGGAAAGGGGCCTAAATGCTGCAGTGCTCTTTTTTATAAAATGAAATATGTGTAAATACCCTCGTTAATTATTGTGTTTCAAAGCTGGTCCTTTGGCATGGCAGTTAGCACTGTGTGCTGCCATGTGGGTGACACAGTTTTGTTTAGGTTCAACTGCTCTCCATGGGCTGGAGTAGCTTAAGGCATGTTGCAGAGGTGAAACAATCAAGTTTGGGCAATAGCCAAGTGTGTGTGCTCTCTGTACTGGCTCTACCTAGCAGTTGGGTACAAATGAATTGACTTTTGCCACCCCCCAACACACACGAGCACTAACACAGTGGTGCTGGCTGAGCTAGAGTCTACTAGAGGGAAGGAGGAAAATCAGAAAAGATTGGATTTCTCTCAGAAGATGATGGTATGTGGTCCTGCATACCACACCTGCAGTTTTTCTGCCGGAACTGCCTACTTCACTCTTGCTTCTTGCTCACTCGTGTGCTTTGTTCTGGCTATGCCCTGTACCTGTACCTGTCTCTTCCCTCCTTTGGCTCCTCTGCCTCCCTGTCAACTATATTTCCTCAACCATATTTCTCCTACTTATCCTGACTCCTTTAGTACCTTTTTCACCTGTCTTGTCCTGTGCTGTCCTCCCCTCATATCCCTTCTGTTTTATACTTTTCTTCTCCTCATTAGCCTTCTCTCCTTACTGTCCCTTTCCTTGTCCCCTCCTCTCACACCTTCCCTACCTCCCCCAATCATCCCCTCTCTTCTTCCTTTCTCCCCTGCCTCCCCGTCCCTTCTCTCCCTCTCTCCTAGATGTCTTTGGTCCACCCTGAGCTTCTGTCCCCATTCAACCTCAAAGTACTCCGTCACCTGTCCCTCATTTCCCCCAATCTTCCTCTTCCTGCAACTCCAAGCGACAAAGGCCATCCCACTCCTACCCTTTCCTCCTCCTCCTCCTCCTCCTGCTCCATCCCTTTGAAAGGGATGTCGAACTCAACCCTGACCACCTCCCACGCCCCTCTGCTCGTACCCAAGGATTTGCAGTGCTTCCATCTGAACGCTAGGAGTCTTCTGCCCAAACTTGATGCCCTACAGGTCTGGGTATCTCAGTACTCGCTGGACGTATTGTGTATTACTGAAACCTGGTTGTCTTTCAAGGTTCCTGACTCTCTCCTTGTGCTTCCTGAATTCAGCCTCTTCCTCCAGGACCAGGGCAAGCACAGGGGCAGTGTTGCCCTGTACACTCATTAGTCCCTCTCCTACTCTGTCACCCTTTGTGAATCTGTCCCCTACTCTCACAAACTCCTTGTAGCCAAACTCTCTCTCTCACCCCCGACTCCTGTTTCCATCGGTGCGCTCTATGCATCCCCCAGGCTCTCTCCCTCCTCACTGGTCTCCTGTATTACGTCTGTTGCTACACATGCCACTGCAAGTGAGCTCATCCTCTTCGATGACTTCAACCTGGACTGGCTGTCCCCTTTGTCCAAACCCCTCCATCCTCTCCATTGAATTTATGAACTTAACCCAACTGATATCTGATCCCACTCATCTTATGTTATCAGAGCCACACACTGTTGGACTGGATTCTTTCATTCCACCCCATCACAGTATTGTCCTTGGTGTCCTTCCTGATGCTTTTAGTGATCACTGTATGGCCTTCTGCATCAGGAAGGTGCGCCCGCTACACATGGCCCCAAAGTACATTTGCATAGTTTCCTCAGAACACTTGATATTTCCACCCTTCTCCAGGATCTTGCTGATGTGGATTGGTCCCCTGTTTACTCTGCCCCTAATGTTGACTCTGCACTTGCCCTTTTCACAAGTATCTTCTTACATGTGGGGAACTCCCATGCTCCTCTCAAAAGAGCAAGAGTCAAATGCCAGCATTACCCGTGGATCTCCACCGATCTCCTAGCCTTGTACAAGTCTCGTGACCGTGCATGATCTTGTTTCAAATCCTCAATCCGATCTCAAGCTTTACTGCTCACTCTGCAACCTATACACTAAGACTGTCCACACTGCGAAAGCCGAATATTTCAAGTCACATCTCCACTCTACTTATCCCCCACCAAGTACTGGCATCTTCTCTGCTCCTTTCTAATCCTCTCTGCCCAGGCTGCCTCACCTGCCCTCAACATGGATGGGGCTCTTCTCACTGTCCCCTCTTCAGTTGCAACCACTTTTAACACATTTTTCATTATGTATTCACTCCCTGCTGACCCACTTATCATTCACCAGACCCCTCTCCCTCCCCTCTGCCCAGTGGCTTCCACCTCCCTCCTGTCACTCCTCAGGAAGTCTACAGGACGTTGCTGTCCCTTAACCCTACTAAGTCTAGTCCCGATGGTCTTGACTTTTGGCTCCTCAGAATTCCCCCCACACCCCCCCATTTCTCACCTGCTTAATCTCTCCTCCTCCTGTTCCATCCCCCTGGCTTGGAAGCTTGCCAGTATCCTTCCTCTTCAGAAAGGTGGTGACCCTTCTTTCCCTGGAAATTACCAGCCTATCTCTCTTTCCTCTCCTCCCTTGCAAAGCTTCAGGAGTTTGTCTACTCCAGATTCAACGACTTCCTCACTTCCACCAACATCCTCTCCCCAGTCCATTCTAGTCTTAAGAAATCCCACTCAACTACCTCCTCCCTTCTCCGCTTCACTGATTTTATTTTCTTTAGGATGGACCTTGGTCACATCACTGCTGCAATCTTTGTAGACCTTTCTAAAGCCTTTGACTCTGTTTCTCATCCCCTCCTCAGTAAACTGTATTCCATTGGCTTGTTGGCCCGTACTGTACAATGGTTTAATTCTTGCCTCTTGGGCAGGCAACAGGATGTTCAGAGGGGTAATGTCATCCCCCCCCCCGGTGTCCCCCAGGGCTCCATCCTTGGCCCTGTACTCTTTTCTCTCTTTATTAATGATCTTTCCTCTGTCTGCTCCCACTCATGCATACATATGTATGCTGATGATACTGTCCTTTATCTGTCAGGTCCCTCCTTCTCAGCTGTTCATGCCCCCCCCTACAGAGTGACTTTCATGCAATTTTGAACTGGTTTCATGCACATCAGCTTGAAGTAAACACTAAATACACAGTGTCTATCACTTTCAGCACTAGGTAAAGACTGGCTAGGCTCCTCTCCCCGCAGTGTTCACCACCCAGGAAGACACTCCCATTGATGTGGCTTCCTCCTACAAATGCCTCAGGGTATGGCTCGACCCTTCCCATAACTTCTCTACCCATATTGATGCCATACACTAAAACCTCACCCTAAGCTCGGCATGCTGCACAGAAACAAGGACTGCCTCTCCCCCGGTTAGCTGCGACATGCTAATAAAATGGATCCTACCGGTCTTTAACTATGCTGACATAGTATTTGGTTCTGCTCCTGCCACCCTCCTCTCTTGGCTCAATAGCTCTTCAATGCATTCCATTGCTTTGCCTCCAACTTCTCCTTTCAAACACATCACTGTGTCCTCTACTCCTCCCTCTCCCTTCCCTCACTTCATGATTGGCTTCTTGCCCACAGCCTCACCTTCATTTCTAAATTCTGGTTTAACTCCCTCCCTTCCTATCTCTCCTCTGCTACCGTTTCCCCTACCCCCTGTGCTTCTTTGATCCCCATACCTTCACCCTCCTCCATCCCCTCACCTCAGCCAAGTCAGTTGGCCATCTCCTTTCACCTCCCCTTCTTCTGGAACAAACTCCCCCCATCCATTCATCTCACTCCTTCGTTCCCCACCCTCAAGCGTATGCTCAAGCCCTCTTCTTTAACTACTTGCTGATGCCCCTAACCCTCTAATCTTTCCCTCCCCTTGTATCCCTTCCTATCCAATTTCCTGCTCTTCCTCCCCCTTGTCTCTGACCTGGACTCTCTGATCTTATCTATTCCTTCTAGCCCATCCTTACCTAACTAATTCCATTACTCTTGTCTCCCCCTTATTTATTGCACTTTATTATTTATTGTACTCCTGCTTGCTGCCTCTGCCATCATGCTGGTAATATTTTGCCCATGTTTTGTATTTGCATATCCCTTTGTTACTGCTTTACTTCATAATATTTTACACCCTGAATATCATTTACTTATATTGTAAGGCTCCCTATGCTGCTTGTACCCCTCCCCCTGTGTCGCACCTGGTAATGAGCCTTGGCTCAGTGTGCCTTTCCCAATTACCACATTTTTAAATAAATAGTGCAAATCTTGTTATTTTGGGATGCATACTTCAACTTAGAACATGTTATTTCCACTTAGAATATAGAGAATATTTAGCAAAGCAGTGTTGGATAAATGTTGTAACTATACAAGTTGTCATGACCTCTGATGGTCTCATGAGTGGCAAAGCGAGGTCACCACAATGAAGGTGGATGAAAAATGTATTCAAACACGGCCCTTGTTGCATATTTGATTTATGCAGTGTAGTTATTTTTTTTTAGGTATTTTGTATATTTAAGTTTATGCACTATTGATGATCTTAAACAAAATCCATAAATACGTAGACACTGATGGTAGAAAAAGTCCAGTCTGTCCTCCTTTCTTAACTACTCTTCACTGGCCCTAGTAGCCATCCCACCCCTTAATTCCTGTCCCCCTCTTGTAATTAAGTCCATATGCCTCTCCCAGCCCTGTTGGAAACTACTTGCTGATTTGGCCTTTACCACTACTTCCAGCAGACTGTTTCACTAGTTCACCACTCTTTACTTAAAAAATTTATTGTGGATGTCTTTCTTGAATTCTCCTCCCCAGCCCCCCACCCCCACCCTGCTGGTTTAAGCGACTTGCCACTCGTCCCTGTATTTGAGCTCAGGCAAAAAAGTTACTCTGATATCATGACCCCTAGGTCATTTTCCTCCTTGGTGCTTTCCTGCAGCCCACATCCCCCCAGTACACTCACATTTTGTACTGTATTCTTGTTTTTTTTCCCAGTGTGCATTACATTATTTTGCACTGAAGGACAGCTGCCAGATCTTTGACCAACTCTCCAACCTGCCCAGATCCTCCCTGAGTTCCCTTATCATTGTTTCCGTATCAACCCAGGCTTGGATCTTTGTGTCACCTCTGAAGAGGCAGACCTTTCCCTTAATGCCTTCCCCTATGTCACAAATGAACACATTGAAGAGGATAGGGCCCATCACCGATCCTTGCAGTACTCTGCTTGTAACTTCTCTTACTTCTGAGAACTCCCCATTTACTACAGCCCTGTGAGTCCCTCCTTTAGCCAGTTTTACATCCAAGCTGCTGATTTTTCTTCCACACAGCAATCCCTTCTCTTCTTGACCAGTCTCCCATGGGGGACTGAGTCAAAGAACTTGCTTAAATCTAAGTACAGTACATTGACTGCCTGTCCCTTATAGGCCACCCTGATTATCCGGTCCCAAAGACAATTAGATTTATCTGGCAAGACCTTCCCAAGGTAAATCCATGTTGTTTAGGGCCTGTAGTCCATTTCCCTTCAGGAAGTCCACTAGTTCCTCTCTTACTGATCTTTCCAATTTGTCTACACAACATTGGAACCAGACTGTGATCCAACAGCTGCTTCAAGAAAGAGAGGGTCATGATGTGTAGAGTATGTGGATAAATCTACACAGAGCATAAGCTGTTTATTCTCATTTAGAATGTAGAACCTGACCAGATAAAATATTTATCCTGTGTTTTTTCTCTCCCATACATTGCATAAATTATATTTCCATATATAATCTGGATATAGAACACAGATCAATAGGCCAGTTAGAGAGTTTACAATGGAAAAAAGGTGGTTTAGGCTACAACAAGCCAACATGCTGATAAAAATGCTAAAAATAATGTATGTATCAAATACATAATGGTTTGCAATGGAATAACACATTTATCTCAACACAAGTGGCAAGGCTTTCATAAGTAACTCGAGGTTTTGCCACTTGTGATTTATGAGTTGTACCACTCACTAGTGGAGATAAATTTATTTTACTACAACTCATTATGTATTTCCTATTTCTTCAGTCTTCTGTCCCAGCTGTGAATCTCACTCTCCAGTGAGAGTGGATGATCCGCTGCAGGGCTGCCAGACGAAAAAGGTTAAGAGGAAAATCAGCAGCTAAACATCAATAATGGGACCAGCAAAAATAAATTGAAACAAGGCATGATCATTGTGTTACAATAAACAAATATTTGTGCTTGTGCTTCCAAGGCATTCTCCTTCCCTAAACTGCATGACTGTTACTCACTTTCCCTTGTGCACTTAAAGGCAGTATGGCGCAGTGGTTTAAGGCTCTGAGCTGCAAACCTGGAGACCTGGGTTTGAATCCCACAGCCACCACTTGCATACTGTGTGACCCCGAGAAAGTCACTTAACTTTCTTCTGCTCCCAGGTCACACCTGTAAATAAACTTCAGCTTAGTGTCTCTTTCCTGGTTAAAAAAAAAATAAAAATTATTAATTTAACAGTTTTGTAACTGGGAAAGGCACACTGAGCCAAGGCTCATTTCCAGGTGTGACCCGTGGGTGGGGGGAATGGGAGTACAGACATAAAAACATTACAAACATCTGAAGTGCAAAATATACAAAATGAAAAGTACACTGGCAGACCAAATGATGAGATTAAGTGAGAAGTCCCACATGAATTAACTGCTGTAAGGCATATTGCATTGAATAAAATGAACAGTGCATGGATTCATACATAGAACACTTAAAATACATGCTAGAGTGCATAAGACATGGACCACACAGAATAGAGAACAGGCTGAAAGCCAGGGGTACAGTTAGTCCAGAAGTAGGGAGTCATAGGCAGATGGGGGTACAAGAGAAACTGAGTAAAAGGTAAGGAGGTTCAAGACGTTGAGTTTCAGGAGCAGGAGGGGGGCAGGAATAAGCCTTTGCAGGTGCCTGAAGGCATGGGGGGGCCAAGGGAGGAGGGGATTAGGTTCCAGAGGGAGGAGGAGAATAATAGGAGAAAGCAACTTGCCTCGCACACGAGTGAGGATGGGAAATGGAGAAGGTGTGGGAATCCCTGGAGCATAGAAGCAGGAAGAGGAGAGGGCAGGGGAAAGGAGTGAGGAGAGTTAGGAGGGAAGGGACCTATACCAATATTTGGCAGTAAAGGTGGTACAGTGGGACCAGCGACATAGAGGACGAGAGAGGATAGAAAGGGAGAAATAGAGGGAGCAGCGGTGAGTGCAGAGTGGAGAGATGGTAGGGAAGTGACAGAAGGCATTACAGAGCGTATCCAGTCTGTCAAGAGAAAAGGAGGGAGCGGTGCCATAGACTACATCCGCATAGTCAAAAAACGTGAGGACCATTTTGGTTAACAGCTCTCGGTGGGCCTGAAGAGAGAGGCAGTCCTTGCTGCAGTATAAAGCGCCAAGCTTGGGGTGAAGCTTAGCATGGATGGCATCAGAGTGGGCAGGGAAGTTGAGCTTACTATCTAACGACACACCGAGGTACTTGAAGGCTGAGACAACCTCCAGGTGGGTGTTTTCCAGGGTGGAGAAGACAGGGGAAGGCTAGAGCGAAATTATGCTTGCAGTGGCTATAAAATGATTTCACCTTATAGGCATATTGATACCAACCTAGAAAGGAGTTACATTTTTAATGCATAACTTTTTTGTGTGTAAAATATATCTTCAAAGCGCTGTTGACTCACTGCTCTTTAATCGCTGTGTATGTTCATTAAAGATGGGGGATCTGTATTTGTATCTTTTTATTAAATTGCTTCCTTGGATTTGAAGAGAAATACTTTTTTAATTGTTTATCGTGAAGTGATTCACGTAATGTTAACTATGAATGCAAATGTGGATCTTTTTTATTATCACTTTATTATTGTCAAAAAAGTGAGAGACGATGATGATGCTACTTGTTACCTTAGACCCTATACTGATCATTATCCTCGTTTCCTGCCATTTGTCTTCTAAAATTAAAAATAAATATCATAGATAATATTATAGACTAGACTCTGTGCAGTTAAACCAATTGTTTTTAAGACACAAGTGAGTGATTCAGTAATACTGTATAAATTCAGATTCCCTGACCCTCACACATCTTCAAATAGGCAAATGGTGTTGTAAAGGCAGGAGCACAGTGGTTTGGATAGTATTTATTCCATAAGTAAGATGATCAATATTTACAGAAGAAAATCCTACATTTTTGATAAAAAGAACACAGTGAGTAACTACAGAGGCAATCTTTTATTCATTTTGGAGATACATGGCTGGGAAAGAGCTGCCATGGGTGCTGTCTCAGGTGTTGTTACTGACTTCTTGTAGAGCTGGCTTTAGGATTTGTTAAGATCCCAATAAGATTATTCATGGGGCCTCCTATAAAAACCATCTCTGCCATGTCTTATACTGTACTGTGGTGAATTGGGGGTGGGGGTTGGGTTGGAACCCGCCCTTTTAAATCACCACTTCTGATAAATTAAGAGGGTTCTTCTCCCCCAGGCCCCACCAGGACCGGTTGTAAACCTGATGGTGACCCAAGCAGAAATTCTTGTAGTGCCCACAAGCAGAAATTCTTATGGTGCCCCTTCACCGCTACCACCGCCCTCTATCCTCCTTTATGCCCCACCCCACATCCAAATGGTGCTACAAATTCTATGACTACAAGGGTAATAACAGTTGTGGTTGTTAACATACTAACATACTAAAAGCCAGCAGAATAGGCCAAATGGTCTGTCTTTGTCCGCTCAAAAAGCCAGCAACCTAGTGGCTGCTCATCTTACCACCCCCCAGTCCCCAAGAGAGTCTTCATTTGTTTGATTTCCCTTGTACCTGTTCCACCCCCTTCTTGAAGCCCTCCACTGTGCCCTCTTCCACCAGCCTCCCAGGCAGCGTATTCCATGGCTCTACCACCCTCTCAGTGAAAAAATGCCTCCTACGCTCCCCCTGTAATTTCACCCCTTCAGCTTCCACTCATGACCCCTGGTTGTTCCCCCCCTTCTTTAACCTAAACAGCTCCTTGGTTCCACTCCTGGTTATTCCTTTTACATACTTGAAAACCTCTGTCATGTCTCCGCTATCCCTCCTTTCCTCCAGTGAGTAAAGCCCAAGCTCTTTCAGTCTCTCCTCATAAGGCCTCCCCTCCATGCCCTGAATCATCCTGGTCGCTCTCCTCTGAACCCTCTCCAGCAGCACTATGTCCTTCTTCAAATACTATTTATATTAACACCTTTTGCGTTTTGGGCTAATCTCAGTTTATATGTTCTACTTTACTGTACCCCTTCTGTGCTGGGGCCCTAAGTGGCCGCTTGATTCACTTGTGCCTAACACCACCTCTGTGCCTCACTAAAAATGTGTATAACCCCATATTTATGACATTTCTAAAGCTGCCTCTGTTCTGTCCTATATGCATATCATTTTATTTTCCATACAAACTGTGGCATCTTAGTTTTCATAAGGGAGGCAGCAGTTACAGGCCAGGGGTTCCCTCTGCCTACCCTATCTATTAATTTATTGTCATCCTCTAGTTGACCAAGTCATAACTTGAGGGCTAATTTCTTTACATTATTATGCTATATTAGAGGGCTCTGCACAGCACAATGATGTCCCTGATTACAGTTTTAACTGGACAATAATTACAAAATAAATTACATCAAAGAAGTGAAAGGAGGGATATTGGCTTCTGGTGGAGATTGGTGATGGCTGAAAGACCATGAACATGTATGTTGTGGGTAGTGCTGTGCAATTACCTTGTGTGCTGAAGCAGAAGGGTAACACAGTTCCGCTTCTGCAAGCATTAGAAGGAACATGGCAAGCCGGCCCGGTGGCACAGAGGGTTGAGGCGCTGGACGCCACACCTCAAACCACAGCAGCGACCCGGGTTCGGGAACGGACTCGGGTCATCGGGGGCTGGCTGGGGAAGGAGAGGATTGAGCGTCCAGAGGATTGCTCTCCTCTCGTGGGAGGGTGGTGGGAAGCCCGCTCTAGTAGTGGCCCCTGGTGGAGACCTGGGGTACTACAGCTTGCAGCGCGCAGGAAGGGACAACCAGAAAGCCGGAAAACAGCTTCGGCGCCACCGGATGACTGCCTTCGTGCTCCATGTCCCTCAGAACCTCCGGAAGCATCCTTCGCCACAGCAGTGCCTCTAGACTGTAGAAAAATAGTGTGCCGGGGTCCCCTGCCACCCAGTGCCTTCCCCCTTGGAGGAGGGGGACCAGCCCAGCGATGGGATACGTCGGGACAAATCGGGAGTCGGCTGCGATGTGTGTGTGGGAGGAGCTCCAGAAGAGGACAGCAGATGCATGGAAGCACTAGGTGGCCCGAAGGCGAGGTGGACGTCGAAGTGTGAGAGGAGGTAAAAAGAGTATAAAAAAAAAAAAAAAGGAACATGGCAGACTTGGCAAGGGACCAGAAAAGGCTACAACATTTAAATCAATTTTCAAGTGTCAGGAATGATTACAAAGAAGACATGAATCACAGGTAAAAAAATTGAGGAGGTACTGTACAAGCTGAAATGGAAAGGTCTTCTCTGTGCTGCTGTACAGATTCCAACTACACTCCAGTATTTTGATGTTTTTTGTTTATTCTAAATATCAGCTGCATTATTTAGATTAACTAGTACTGCTTTTGTAAGTAAGTTAACAAAACTGTTGTTTTATATAGCATAGGTGTAAAGACAAGCTTTATTTGTAAATGGAAAGATAAAATCTTGTGATTTGCTTTTAGTGCTGTTCATTGAACTTGCTCTTGACGTTGCATCTCTGAGCATGGCAATTGCAGGTTATTCGAGTAGAACTATGTCCCGCAAAGACTGACTAGTTCTGTAAAGGCTCTTGTCCTTACAAGGGGACTTTTAAGCACCCAACAAAAATTTCTCATAAAACCACTGAATATTGTCAACAAAAAAATTAGATATTGTATTACTAACAGTATTAAAAAAATTCCCATGCAAACCCAACATACCATCATGTCAGCACAGTGCAAGAGGGACTTCCCTGAGGCCTCATATTAACTAGAGTTTCATACCCTATGAACATGACATTTTTTTATGTTCATAGTTCTTCACCTGGTACTGACAGCTATCTTAAGTTCCGTAGTATCCTGCTGATAGGGAACCATGTGATAAATTATTTTCACTCTTTATCAAGTTGGCCCTTTTCAACAGAATCTGCTTTGATTCATTGGGTGAGAAAAAATTTACTGCTACAAAAGTGTTCCCTTTAACCGTATCACCTTTACTAACAGCACTACCACTAACTGGGACCTACTGTAATCACCACAGAGTACCCTCAGATGTGGGGCTGCTATTAATATTGTAAAAAGACAAAGTATATATTGCAACTGCCTTGGGTAAAGCACCTTGTAAATAACCTGTAAATGGTGAGCAGTTGGTAATAAGGCATAGAAGTGTGCCTTTCCTTGAGATCAGGGCCCTCGATTCTCTGCAACACTTGAGTCCTAAGTTCCGCGGCAGGGCTCCTTCATTTCTGTGGCTGGAATTATTTGCTTTTATGATGGATTTCTCTCCTGCTAGTATACCATGTGGTGTCAGTAATAACATCGTATATCAAGCATTGAGGAATGGCATACTTCTCAAACACCTGTCTCAAACAGCAGGGACAAAATCAGAGACTCGTGATCAGAATTACCAACACATCTTAAAAAGGCTAATATCAGTTCATGAAGCTGTTACAGTAAGAGGTTTAGTGATTAAAGCAATTGTCTGATGGAGAACAAGATGGTAAAACTGTTATTGTCTGGCATGATTTTATGATTCAGATCTCTCTTCTTCTTTGTCAATGCCAAATTTAGGAGGGACAGAGGAAACTGATAATGCAAAATCAAAGAGGATTGCGAGATATGTGGAGGAGCTTTAGGACATATGAGATGGGGAAAAAGCCTGGACTTGTAGAAAACTTGTTTTTTTTAAATAAAAAAATCACTAAATTGGGAATTCTGTAGCCCCACTGATGTTCTGTGGCGTAGCTCCAGGTGTGCGTCTACTTCTATAGCCATAGAGCTGCAGAATTCTGAGGCCTGCTTGAGATATGCAGCCACACAGTTTGTTCTAATTCTGATTTCAAATTCATGCACTTACAACTATACAGCATAGCACAGGAAAGGACTCTCACCTGTACTACCACTGATGCGACTGTGCATCAAAGTGCTATCTGCTTGAATTTGCTACCTACTGTCTTTACCTGTCAGTTGTTTTATTACATGTAACAGTTGGGGTAATATATGGATGATTACTTTTTTCTGTAGGGAATCCATGATATCCCAACACTGTAACACCTACAGTGTGATGCCATAAAATGATGATTCCATTTTTCTGGCATCATGTTGATGGTATTATCAGATGAAATATTGGCAAACCATTTCCTAGTCACATCTATCCACTCAACTGCTCCTCTTCTCCCCCTTTTCCAACTTCTTTCATTTTAGGTATAACAGGCAAATCTCCCACCCCTGCCACTAGGTATGAAATTTTACGGTATGATAACCGCGGTGTGTGATATCGCGGTTATCGTGATACCGCGGTATAATGCATTCCAATGGGGAAAACCTGAAAGATTCAAAAATAATGCAAACTTAACCAAAATGTACACGTGTCATTAATTCATATTTTATTTATTTATTTATTTATTTATTTCATAAATTGGATTTACAAACTTTGAGTCAAAGACTCATTTACAAAGCACCTACGTCGCAGGGAGGGAACAACAAATAGTGAGCTGCTTATGCGTGTAAAATTTGGTTAAAATTGCATTTTTTAATATTTCAGATTTCCCCGTGATCATTACCACTGTCTACGACTAACCAGCGGTATCACACACCACGGTTATCATACCATCAAATTTCATACCGCGACAACTCCTACTGCCACCCAGCTGTGCATATTCACACCCTCCACATTAAACATATACATTTAAAAATACCTATTTTGTCTCCCAGTTCTTCTCACCAACGCATAATAGTGTCCAGTTAGTGACCATTAAATAATGTTTGCAGCAACACATGCCCAGCTTCAGGTTAGAGCATTAACAAATGATCTAGCCAACTTTGTCCCTGACCTACTGCATCCGACGCTGGAAGTAGGGACTTAGTCCTTGGCTTCCTGTGTCTGCCAAACAAAATTGCGTTTGGGTACATCAAGGCCTATGTAGTCCCCCTTCTTTTGCACAAATATCTTTGCCAGCATATCTTTTTATCAGCATATGGTAGGAAGGACCTAATTTATAGCACCATATGGTTTTAAAAATGGCCATTTAACCATTTAAAAAATAAAAATAGTTTTGGATTCCAATGAAGAGTTGCTTAAAGCAACCCATCTGCAGTTCTAATTTGTTAATGTAAAAGTTGATCATTATCATACAGAGTGTAATCTTTGAAGCTTTCCCAAGTTTAATGAATGAAAATAATACAGTAACGTATTTAAAGGACAACTAAACTTATTTTCACAAGACACTATTAGAAAATCTTACAAAAAAATGAAAAAGAACCTGCGTTATACCAAAAATAACAGGTTTGCTCAAACAAAATTAGAGCCACAGCCTGCTGACTCAAAAAATAATTTCTTTAATTTCTTTTCATATGGTAATGGTGAGCAAATACAAAGGTAGGTCATTAGGTAGCTATTAAAAGTTTCAAAATCAAAACAGCATAGACATAGTAATGCACTGTAACCACTGAATTTGTTTCCACACACAGAGTATAATGTGATTACAAATAGTGCCTTTAAAATGCTTCTTAAAGTGCTGAAATAAAGTGCTCAGGCTTCGCTACCTTTAAAGTATACAGTTGATTTTACAAATTTCTGTCAAAAATAACCTACCCGGTCCACTGCGCCAGCCACCCCTAACCCCTATGCTTCGCCTCACTGGCTTTCTAAAGGGGTCATTTAGAAAATCTGACTTCATAGAGAGGTAAAGGGGAAGGTTGCTGCTTACACTGATGCAATAACTGCATTTATAAATTAGCATAAATGCAGTTTTGTAGCATTTGAAAAATGCAAACATCAGCCTTCCCAGTTCAGAAAATCCACCCTGTCTGTTCCCTAAAATGACTGCCAGACATGCAACATGATGACATCTTTGGATTGAATGGCAGAGAGCTGCATGGATCTCTATAGTGCTAACTAGTTGCTTTGTTTTGCCAACTGCATAACACTCCTTCCTTGGTTTGCGACCACTCGTTAGACACTGTATCACAGCACTGTCATCTCTCTTGGTGCTGTCTTTTTTAATTTTCTCTCTCAGTATGGTGCCAGAACTTTCCTATACTGCTTTTTGTTATTTTCCTTGCAGCGCTATGTCCGGTTCCAGGAAGTGTAAAAAAAGTCTTTGAAGAAAAAGCAGCAGAAGGATGCCCCCCCCAGTGTGCTGGTGCTCATGTGGGGGACATGCTGCCATACGTGACCAGCCTGATGCCTGCTGGACCTGTCTCGGTGCCAACCACAGCATGGACAGGTGTGCCTGTTTCTCCATGGATTACTGCACCCTCAAGTTCCATGCACTGACGTGGGGTTGCAAGCATCTCACTTTTGGAGGTAGGCATTGCACCAGGGACACCAAGGTAAGGTCCCTCAGCTCTTCCCCAGAGCCTCTTCCCAGTATTTATATGTATTGAAGAAGACCAGGCCTCTTCTCTTGCTTACCCTGCTGAGACCATGGAGAGCCTGGTGGAAGGGTCTGGTGGACAGTTGTTTCCCCTGGGTGACAGGCTGAGCACCCCTCTCAGTCCGTCGGCCTTTCAGGGTAGCGGATACCCCCTGTGGTGAGGCTGAAGCTGTATGCTGGGTCTACACTGGCGGGCACCTTGGCATTGCAGCCTGCCAATGCTTTGGCTCCTGGTACTCAGGCTGGTACCAGTGAAAGAGGTGATGCTGAAGACATGGCTGGGCCACCTCCCAGTGCCGGAAGAAGGCAAGGCCTCTGGAGATGGTCCTTCTCAGGCTTTTGAGGTGGTCTGGATATCTTCATCTGAGTGGTTGGATGACCCGGGAGAGGGGTTCAGTGTAGACCTTGGACCTGAGGAGGGGACTGGTGAAGATGGGGGCCCTGGGGTGAAATGGGTCCAGGATAGGGTTTGCGATGCCTGGTTCCCGTACCCAAGGGCTCCACTGATAGTGGGCAAGTGGCCTGCTCCTCCAAGGCCTCTCATCCAACCCAAGCAGTGTTATGCAACGCCAGGTCTATAAAAAACAAGACAGCAATTATTGCTGATCTTGTCGAGTCATCTGACCTGGCTTGCATCACCGAGACCTGGCTGGATGAGAATGCTGGTCCCATTTTGGAGTCGGCTATTCCAGCCAGGTACTCGGTGATACACCGCCCAAGATTGGATCGATTGGGGGGGGGTCACTGTCTGTTTTAAATCGGAATTGGGCCTTGTAGAGATTCCAGTGGTGACCCCTAGATCCTTTGAGTGTATCATGAGAGCAGGTGTGGGCAGCAGAATCTTACTCGTCTACCGTCCACCCAGTGAGGAGAAAGTTTTTCTGCAGGAAGTTGCAGACTTCATTGTTGACCTGGTGTTCTAGCCTCCAGGTGGTTGGTCCTGGGGGACTTCAATGTCTGGGTCGACGATGAACTCTCGCATTTTGGTCAAAACTTCTTCCAACTGATTATTTAGTTGGGCTTTACACAGGTTGTTACCGCTTCTACCCATATTCAGGGTCACCTCTGGATCTCTGGACCCTGGGGATAGAGATCACGGAAGTGGTGGTGGAACCAGTAGGGTGGTCTGACCATCACTCTATAAGGTTCAGTGTGCCCCCCCCCCCCGTGAGACCAGCCTCTTTGGAGATGGTCCAGTACCGCCCTTTGAGGGGAGTTGCCCCTGAGGGTCTGATGGCGGTGCTGGACCTATCGAGTTGGCCTATGAAGTGCATGGAACCAGATGTCTTAGTAGTGCACTATAATAGGGTGCTGAGGGCTCTGGATTCCATAGCTCCTGTCCGTGTTTGCCCCCTTTTCCTCCACCCTCGATCCCCTTGGTTTGATGGGACATTGAGGGAGTTGAGGAGAGTGGGGCAAAGATTGCAATGCTGCTGGCGAAAATCCGGCTTGGAAGGTGACAGACTTAGATTGATGGCCCATTACGTGGACTATCAATGAGAAATCTCCTGTAAGAAGGCAGAGTTCCTGTCCAGGGAGATAGCTGCATCAAGAAATCGACCAGCTTAGCTCTTCCGGACCATGGACAGACTGTGCAATCCAGCCTGTCTGCGGGTTCAGAGAGCTTTTTCACAAATAAAGTGTGGTGAGTTTGCTCGGTTCTTTGATGATAAGGTGTCATCAGGCAGGTCGGAGATCCGCAATATGCATTCTAATGAGCGTGGCAGTGATCAATGCGAGATTGCAGGCCCTCGTTTGGCCTGGACAGACTTTGACCAGCCAGCGATCACAGATATCATGAAGATTGTCCAGGGTTTGCGACCGACTTGCTGTAGTTTGGATCCTGGTCCTTCGCGCCTCCTTGTGGGGTGCATGGATGCAATCTGACCAGTCCTTGCTGAGATAGTCTGGTGCTCTTTAGACCAAGGGGTGTTTCCGGAGTCTCTGAAAGAGGTTATCATGACACCCCTTTTGAAGAAACCTTCCCTTGACCCAGACTGTCTCGCTAACTACAAACCAATCTCTAACCTGCCCTTTTTGGGCAAGGTTATTGAGAAAGTAGTCACGTTGCAGCTCGATGACTTTCTTACCACCCATGAAGTCTATGATCTTCTCCAGTCCAGTTTCAGGAAGAGGCACAGTACTGAGACGCGTTGGTTCGGGTACTGAATGATCTCCTAATAGCTAGAGATTGGAGGAGCCATTCGATCTTGGTCCTCCTTGATCTCTCTCTCTGCAGCATTTGACACCGTGGACCATGGGATGTTGCTAGAGCACCTACGGCTGCTCTGTGGACTGTCGGGGACAGTCTTCAGATGGTTCCAGTCTTTCCTCACAGGCAAAACTCAGGGTAGTATCAGGAATGTTTTCCTCTGCTCCCTTTGCTCTGCCCTGTGGGATACCGCAGGGCTCTGTGCTTTCCCCCATGCTGTTCACAGTGTACATACTGCCATTGGGAGTCATTATAAGGCATTATGGACTGAGTTTTCACTGCTATGCAGATGATACTCAGCTCTATACTGTATGTCCTTTGTACCTGAACAGAATGACGCATTATTGGTCTTTAACAACTGCCTCGCTGAGATTCAGGACTGGATCAGTGCTAACTGGTTAAGACTGAATCCGGACAATACTGAGGTGTTGGTGGTGGACCCGGGTCACCATGCAGAGAAGTTGACTCCTGGGTTTCCCTCTGGCCTTGTGTTAGAGGGTAACCAGTTGAGACCTTCTGAACAGGTGCGGAATCTGGGCGTAATTCTTGACAGTGAGCTGACGCTGAAGACACAGATGTCAGCCGTTGTCAAGTCTTCCTTTTACCATCTGAGGAATATAGTCCGGATAAAACACCTTGTTCCACACGATGACCTTCCTGTGTTGGTTCACGCCTTTGTTTCTTTGTGTCTTGATTACTGTAATGCTCTGTATCTAGGGTTGCCGGGGGTGGATCTCCGTCGCCTGCAGCTGGTGCAGAACGCTGCAGCCAGGTTGTTGACTGGGTTACCAAGAACTTGCCATATCACACCTGTGTTGCGTGAACTGCACTGGCTGCCGGTGCGGTGGAGAATCACCTTCAAGGTTGCGTTACTGACGTATAAGACCCTACACGGTCAGTGACCGGGCTACTTGCAAGATCTCCTTCATCCCTGCCACCCTCTCCGCCCACCCCGTCGACGAGGGATTGCTGGAAATTCCCAGGGTTCATCTTCAGTCATCTGGGGGCCAGAGCTGCTTCTTTTATGGCCCCAACCCTGTGGAACTCTCTACCTCATCAGATCAGAGAGTGCCTGTCCACAGAGTCATTCAAGGCATCTCTGAAGAGCTATTTATTTGAATTAGCTTTTGAATAAGTCTCCTGCTGCATTTTAATTGTTTTTATGTTTGTATTTATTGTGATGGATGTTATTTTGCTACGTATCTGCGCTTTGATATTTTGAAAAGTGCATCACAAATTTTGATTTGATTTGATTTTTTGATTTCCTGGGTCTGGTTCTGGGCCTAACTTGGAGCTAGTGGCTTCTTGGGAGTTGGTGCCTGTATTCAGCTCCAGGGACAGCACTGGCACCCCCAGTGGCGCCGTTTTGCTGTGCCAGTTCAGGTCCCGGTGCCGTTCATGGTGCCGAACCTGTTCCTGGTGCTATTTGTAGCACCTCTTTCCCTGGAGGCTCTGGCCTGGAGCCTGACCCTTACTAAAGGGTCAGAGCCAGTTCTGGGGAGAGGAGGACTTTGGAGTCTGGACTTGTGGCTCACTCCTTGCCTAGAGTAGGTGGCAGCTCTGGTAGGAGTCGCAGTGCTGGTTCGGACCCATCCTTCTCCCCGTAACCATCTGGCCTGTCATTGGTGGTGATTGTGGCTGCCCCATGGGATCTGGATGGCTCCACTGCCCCATCTGAGGGCTTCCTTGCAAAGGGCATCTTTCTTACCAGTTTGTAGATGGTACCCGCTCATTGATTTGATGGATGGATTTGCTAGTTCCCCCCCCCCCAAGGGAGAGGTCCCTAGAGCATTCCCACAGTCCTGTCAGAGGACCAGGCCTGGTATCGCATGACCCTTCTCCCCCTCCTCCCCCTCTTCCAGGCATTTTTTGTCCACTTGGGACTCTGTCCTGGGACCAGTTCAGGGCAATGGCTGATGTGTTCTCCCAATACCATCCTAGGGCAGACCAGGCCATTTTCCAGCCTAAAATCCCTGCACTTCTGCCTCCAGCTCCTCATCGTCTCCCACTTCTTCCTCTGAGGGAAAGAGGACACCTTTGTTCACCTCTTCTCTGACGCTGAGTACACCTGCTAAGAGCAGTTCCTAAGGGAGATGATACAGGATCTGAGTCTGCATCACCTTTCTGGTCGCAGTACTGCTATCCTGGTGCTATCATTTCTTAGGGATAGTAATAGTAGATTTTATTTTTTTAGGGTGCCCTTCCCCAGTGGCTCAGGGCACCTTTACAGTAGGATTAGACATACATCCATACATAAAACAGAACAGGAACAGTAATAAGTACATAAACATATAAAAAATCTCTGATATAATTAAAAACAGCTGAACCCGTTCCAGACTTTAAACAGCTCTCCTCAGACCCCAAAAGCTTGTGCAAACAGAAATGTTTTCAGTTGTCGTTTAAACATTTCAGCAGACAGTGCCTCCACGGAGATGCCCCAGCAGCGAATTCCGTAACTCCAGGGCAGCTACCTCAAATGCCTAATCCCCAGAGCTCTTTAACCTCGCTCTGGGGATCTCCAGGAGAGCACCATTACAGCAGAGACTCTACAGTCATTCCTCCAGGGCCTCGGCCTTTCATGGAGGCATCCAAGCACGTCTGGTTCCATCCCTCTTCCCCTTCTCCAGTCTCAGGGGACATCCAATGCAGATAATGTGCTCCCGTAGGATCTCCAGGTGCCATGCCACATCTGTCTTCTGTGATCCTGCTGCTGGACAACCTGTCTGGACCTAGGCATCTGGTGTATGACCACTCCCTGAATCTGACTCCATGGGGTTTCATTTCTGGGGCAGATGATTTTTCTCGGTAGCATGCACTATGATGTGTGCATTTCAGCACTTCAAGCCCCTCAGGCAGCCCATGGCAGGTACATGTGGACAACACTAGATCAGCTCCTAATGTTGCTGCCAACCAGCGAGGCAGCCAGGCAGGCCATTTGGCTTTCAGCCCAGGGCTTGGAGCTAATGAGGCACCAAGCAAGGCCATCTTATTACACCAACAAGGTAGCTTCCAGGCTGGTGGGAACCACAGTCTACATTCGGTGGACGGTGTGGCTTTGCCTTTCCCAATTGGCACCCCTGGCCCAGCATAGGGTGCTCAGTTCACAATCCCAAAGAACTCACTTTTTCTCCCGTAGGATCAGGCATGAGCTGTCAGGGTACTTTCCTGCTGGCAGGCCACGGGAACCTCTGCCTGTTCATGACCAGTCTGTGGTCCCCCTCAGACTCATGAGTAGTCCCTGCCCTTCTGTGGCTACTAACTCCCCCCCCCCCAACAGCAGGCTGAGAGAATAACCATTTCTCTCAGGGTGAGCCAACTCTGCCCTTTTTGGGTGGAAAGCTTGGTACTCTGACCCATAGGTGGGAATAAATGGTAAAGATTTGTTCTTGGAAGAAATTAAAATTACATATTCACCGTAATTCTTGATCTTCAGACTATCGTCACCATTGATTACCATGCCTGCCCACCATCCCCTGCTCAGATAGGAGCCAGGGCCTCTTGATACTGTAGCTCACCCTGTGTCTTTCTCTTCCTATGCTCTTGCCACTCCTTTTCACAATTTGAAGGGTTTTCCTATGCTCTGTTGGGGGGGGTCTTCTTCCTCCTTATGTTTTTTTAAAAAGGGGGGTGAATAAGGGAGAAAGACCCCATTGGGGGGTTCCTATTCCTTCACAGCGAAAAAAAAAAAAAAGAACAAGAAAGGTAAACCTAAAAAAAAAGGAAAAAAAAATTGTTTCATTCCCTCTTCTTCTCCGTCTTCCTCCTTTTTGCCCTTTGGTTTCCAAGCTGGTTATCTTTCAACTAGCATGGTAGACCTTTGCTTCTCAACACAGTGGGGTTGGGCAGTCCTAACTGTCTTACTGCCTTGCAGCTCTGTCAGCACCTCCTAACTATTGTGGCTGCCTAGGCCTTTAGCCTGGAGGGCAGAACATTGAGAGCATCCCTACTCCTAGCTCTTCTGTTTCTCTACTTTGGAGGAGTAGCAAGAGGACCTCTATCCTTTATTCCTTTACTTCTCCTGTTCTTGTACCACGGTACAAGATCTTTTTTCAATCCCTTTTCGAATTTTAAATCTGGTCTTTCTTATCCAGCCAGAGCCCTTTACCACCATGGCCGCTGCCCTTCCGCCCTTCTGTCAGGTGGCTTACACCTCTGGCTCTTTTCTTCTAACTGCTACATTCTGCCCCATGCCCAGTTCGTAGTTTTCTCTAAGCTGGTAGTTGGGTTTTATTCTTCTTATGATTTTATGTCCTTGTCCTATCCCTTTGGGGTAGTTCTGTTAATCCTGCTCCTTTTTTTTTCTCTCCCACTTATTTCTCCCCTGGCAAACAGAATTGAGAAAGGTGGAGGGGATGTCGGTTGCTGGCCATCCCTTGAGTGACACGTTATTACGTGTGCTTTGTAGATGGCACTTCAGTCCCCCAAGCTGCATGTCAGTGTCTAGTGCACAGACCTGTAGGTGGTGATAAATGGTGAAGATATTCTGGAAGATCAAGCATTACAGTAAGTACGTAATTTTCATTTATGGTCTGATGTTTATAGAGACCTGCCAGTCTGGTTCAGTGGTGAAGCTCTTGCTTTCTTAGTTGGTAATCCACCTGTTTTGTAGTCTTTATTACAAAATCTAATTGTGAATTGCACACACACATACACCCTGGCAGCCAGCCCACTATCGCACACTCTGCCATCACTGCTCCTTATTACCTGGTGCCTCATATCCAATTGCCACTGCCGTTCCCATGAAATAACAGAATAAGAACACCTAATAATCCAGCTCCTTTGAGAGAGTGCATGCCTTTACTGAAATGCTCCATCTTTCCCACTTAGTATTATTAAATGTTGTGCATAACAATACACATGCAACGGTACTAGTGTACTTGCATAGGTACTGTTTGTGAAATAATTGCTCCCCCCCCCCCCAATTATAACCACTTAGTCTGCAATATTGAGGCCAGGCAGTGCTATTCTGGCTGAGCTTAGCTAACTGAGCAGCTGGTCTTCCTGCCTAAACCCAAGTTTATTACCACCAAGTCAAGTCAGAGCCTTCTGTAGAGCCAGAGTCTCCAGATGGCAGAATGAGCCAGGGCCTCTTGATACTGTAGCTCACCCTGTGTCTTTCTCTTCCACCACTAAGCAGGTGTACCTTTTTTTTTTTTGCCTTTTTTCTCTCGTTGAGGGGTTGTTTACTTGCAGTTTATGCTGTCTTCCTTCCATGGAGCCAGGAACTCCTTTGACCCTTGTTCACCAGCCCTCTTTCATGTCTGAAAATGGCAGGCATCTGTGGCTGCAGGTACCCTTTGCCTTATCTTCCATGATCCTCAGTTTTCACTCCTGGAGTCTTACTAGCCTAAAGAGATGCACCAACTGGAACACTTCAACCTCATGTTGGGGGGGGGGGGCATGGGTAAGAAAATCTACTGTCTAAAATGATGCAGCTAGGCAGTGGAAATGCAGCAGTATTGTATGACTGTGCTCCACTAGTTTTCCACTTTTCTTACCTACCTGTTCCCACTGGGGAAGTAACTGAGGCTCTGCTGGTTGGTGAGATGTGGGCTGGAACCAAGCCCACCCATCACCCAAGGCAGCACTGGACATCCAGGCACATATGTCAGAAATCACAGAGTACAGGAGAGCCAAGTCTAGTGTAAATGTTGACAGTGTCACAAATGGAAAAACAGGTCAAGAATCTTCCTCCACTAATTCGGGTTCTTGTTCCAACTTCATCTGGGTACGTGAATCAGTTCAGATGACAACATTGTGGTCCTCGGAGCTGCACACCATCACACAGTAAGTGTTTGAATGTGGAGACTGTTCTTTCCTTATTTTCATATATGTATAGAGAATATTGTACCTCTGAGAATCACCACCCTTAGTTTCTTTCTTGCCAAATCAAGCAGGTTTCAGTTTTAAAATTGCTTTATTCTGAACCATAATTTTGACATAGGTGCCGCAAGAAGTAGACACTGCTCAGAAAACCCCAGCTGGCTTCAGCTTTACCCTGCCTTCAACAGAGTGGGGCAGCCCCTGTTGAGGCAAGATGGAACTAAACCTGGCTGGGGTTCTGTGAGCAAACTGTGTATTGTTCTTTGCTACATCTGTGTTGCCATTTTGGAACTGAATAAAGTCGTTATAAAACTTGAGACCAGCCTGATTCAGCACATGAGTGGTTTTATGTGTGGTAAATCAGCATACCATATATAAAAATGAGGAACAGGATGATTAGTCTGTACATTGAAAGATTTACTGTGTAACCACGTGTTGTTTGAAAGCCTAAATGTGGACTGATTTACTGTTTGAACCGACAAGCATGAACTGCATCGATGGCCTATAATCTGTGGCAGTCACTGCCCTGTACAGAGAGCCTCAAATTTCCACTCGCGTGATTCCTGTGTCCAAATGCTACCAGAAGGCAGTATTGTACCTGCTGTAAACTTTCTGAGGAAGGGAGCATTCCAACATGGGCACTCAAGGTAGCTTCTGCCACACTTTGTTCTGCTGCCCAGATTTAGAACACAAACACTGTTCACTGACTTAGTAAGCAAACATGCTTATCTTTAGGCCATCGGGCAGCTCAGAGTACAGCATTTCTAGTGGTGCATACCATATCTAAAGTTGAAATAAGATGCTGAAATGCAATGATTAACCCATAACGTAATGCTGTAGTCTAATAGCCAAATGAGTAATGGGATGATTCATCATTTCTCCTAGCATGTTAGTCACTAGTTCTATGACCTGTATTGCTTTTCTCTCATTAATACAGTTAAATAATTTCAAGAATAAATGGTGTACCAATCTGTGGTAGTCTGGTTTGTGCAATCTTACTCTAAAAATAAATCTATAGAAAAAATGTTTTCACTGTCAGCTTTTAGCATAATTTTTGTGAGCGTATATATAAAGCAGGTAGGAAAACTCATGCACTCTGATTGACTGGCAACCATCACTGCACAGTTGGACAGCTCAAATCTTGCAGATTTCTTATTTAAATTTTTTTTTGTTTTTCATCTTTCTAAAATGTTTTATATAAGTCTGATTATGCTAGAAATAGGAACATTCCTGGTGATTGAAGGCACTCTGTTTTTCTTTGTGCCTCACAGTGCCCACAAGATGTCTGTATATCTTGACACAACCAGACTGTGCCCCATGCCTGCCCCGATCTGCTCTCAACACAGGGTTAGGTGCAGGTGAGGGGATTGGGGGCAGATATCCATGGTTGTGGATGCACAGGGGTCACCACATGTGCAGAGTGAGACCTCTGCAAACCACTGGCGGCAACAAACACCAGTCTGCTGGTCCACAAGGTCTTTGTTGATTGGGCTCTAAGTTTGTTATTGGAATAGAGTGATCTTCTTTAGTTTCAGGCTGCAATGACAAGAGGCAGCTGGTGGTATCAGCAGGAACAACAGACTATATCCAAGGAGAGTCCCACCTATCTATCAGTTATTTGTGTAGGGTATGCCTAGTTATTGATTCATTGATGTATTTATTTTTCATTTAGTTAAGTATTTAAAGTTACAAATGTGATTCAGTCATTGAACCTTTGAAGACTCCATCACATGGACATCCTAGCACTCAGGTGCTACAAAACCAACAAATAAAATGCAAATGCAACACATACAAAAAATAATCATGTGTAACAAACTCAGTTAAAACAGTTACACTGAATGCTGAATTGTTTACAGATGCAACACATAAATAAATACAGAGTATTCAAATTTCTTGTAGGTAGATGAAGTGAGTTCCATAAGGCTGGTTCCTGATAGGAAACAAGTGGCTTTCCCATATTGAGTGCAAGATTGGGGAAGTATAAAGTAATGATTTACAATGTCACACAGAATATATTTATGCATTGGGGTCTTTACATGATCAAAGAGATCAGGAACACTAAGATGATGCACTGCTTTAAGAGAAACATTTTATGACAGTTTAAGTCCCAGCAGGCTTCAGCAGAGAGCCAGACCAATTAGGACAACAAGTGGCAATAGTGTAAAGGGAGCGTTGTTTAACCAGGAGTAGCACACCAAGCCAAAGCTTGTTTCCGGATGAGACCTGGAAGCACAAAGAAGTTAAGTGACTTGCTCAGGATCACACAGTATGCACCTAGGTGGCTGTGGGATTCAAACCCAGGTCTCCAGATCTGCAGCTCAAAGCCTAAACCCATTGCGTTATACTGCTTCCTTAAAGGACCACAACTTAAATAAAAAGCATTATGCGATTTTACAGAGTGGTAAGTGGAGCTAGGATCAATTGGGAGGCATGGTGCAATACTACATCGCCATATTCTAAAACTGGTAAAACAGCCTGTAAAATAACTCTTTTTCGGTCAGACAAGAGTAAACACTGCTCAACGTGCTTCAGGCGTGCAAGGCAGCCACCTATTCTTTTGGTCACAGCAGCAATATGTTGTTTAAAAGGAAAGGGAACAATCAAAATTCAAACCTAAATATTTTAAAGAAAAAAGACTCCAACAAGTGCCCCTTATATAGCACAGAAAGTTGTTCAGATTGTTTAGCTAAAGATGTTGGAGCAACTAAAAGCATACAATGGGACTTATTTCTGGTTCAGAATGAGCAAGTTCTCTGAAGACCTGGCAGCAATTTTATCAAAATCAAACTGCAGTTCCAAAGACAGGGATGACAAACACTTTTGAGCATAATAAAGTACTGTGTCATTGGCATATAGTCTAACAGAACACTTCCTTAAACTTAGTCAATGGATTAAATAACGAAAAAAGAACAGAAACATTAATTAACATTGAGGAACCCAGCCGAGACATGCTTAAAAGAAGGGAAAGACTCATTCCAAGACACAGGTTTGATTCTGTTAGATAAATAAGACTCAAGCCAACAACTACATTATCAGAACACTCATATGAAGAGAAGAAAAAAAGATCAGTGAAAATAGCACCAACTGAAGACCCATTATCTGAAGAATGAGAAATCTATAAGAGCAGAAGAGGCAAAATGAGAAGAGCAAAACCCAGAGTGAAAAGCAGAAAGAATATATGGACTGACAAAAAGTGCACCATTTGACCCTGTACAATTTTTTGAGTAATTTGGAAACAGCTGAAAAAAGTGAGATTGAACAGTGGTCTCAGCCAGTGATGGAGACACCCACCTTTGTGTAGGGAAATGACCACAGACTTTTTCCATTCCGTGGGAAAAGATTAAAAACTCAGGAACAGATAAAAAGATGGGACAAGGGATGCTATGAATCCTATCATCAGATTTTAGTAAACGGTTAACGAGGGTGCCAATTCCAGTAGAGGTAGAAACCCTTATACCTGACAACAGTTTAAAGGTGTCCTAAGGTTCAACAGCCTTAAAGTAAAACTTTGGGCTAGAAAGAGACCAGTGAAGGAGAGGAAAACCAGAACTCTGAATGGTCAAACCATTTTCTAAAGTAAAGATAATGGAGCCTCAATTAACAGTACTTAAAAAATACCTTTGCAAGACTTGAGCAGAAGAACCATCCTAAGTAACATAGATTAATCCGATTTGACCTCCTAAATTCCATACAGGTCTTTCCAGTATGTTTTGAGTTACTAGGAAAGTTTTTTGAAAGGGTTGAAAATGAAACATAGAAACAAAATTTATCAGCAGGAAAGGACTGCTAGGCCTACCCAGTCTGCCCAGATGGTCCCTGCTTAGCCTGTCTCCACAGACCCTAACTGGTTTTCGGTGACCCTCCTTCCTCCCTGCCCATTTCTTAATATTCTCTTATGTCTATCCCATGTATCCTTGAAGCCTCCTACTGTTTTCACCTCCACCACTTTTACTGGCAGTCTGTTTCAGGCATCCACCACTCTTTCAGTGAAGGACTACTTCCTGAAATCCTCTTAAACTTCCCTCCTCCAGCTTCATTGCATGCCCTCTGGTTCTAGTGTTCTTTCTCATTTGAAGGAAACTCCCCTCCTGCACTCTGTTCATCTCTGTGAAGTACTTCTAGGTGTCCATCATGTCCCCTTTCATTCTTCTGTCTTTCAGGGTGTACGTGCTGAGTTCCCTTAGTCTCTCCTCGTAGGGCTTTTGGTGTAACCCCTGTACCATTTTAATTACCCTCCTTTAGATTGCTTCCACTCTATCGTTTCTGAGGTGCAGCCTCCAGAACTGGACACAGTACTCCAGGTGGGGTCTCACCAGCGAGCAATATAGTGGCAACACCACCTCCTTCCACCTGCTGGAGATACCTCTCCCTCTGCACCCCAGCATCCCACTGGCCCTACTTTTTGCTTTTTCACACTGCCCTGCCATTTTGAGGTGATCAGATATGAAAACCCCAAGGCCCCTTTCCTTCTTAGTGACTGTCACTTTCTCTTCCCCCCCATCCTATACTGAGCTCCTGGGTTCCTATGCCCTAGGTGTATGATTCTGCACTTTTTGGCATTGAACCCCAACTGCCATGCCCTTGACCACACCTAAAATTTCCCAGGATCCCTACGCATCCTCTCCACTCCCTTCTGAGTGCCTACCCTATTACAGATTTCTGCACCATCTGCAAAAAGGCATACCTTCCCTTCCAGTTCTTCTGCAGTGTTACTTATGAAGAAACTGAAGAGAACTGGTCCCAGTACTGAGCCATGTGGCACCCTAATACCCATAACACACCTGTTGCAAGCTTTCATAAGATTTAGTCAGTCAGCGCTTGAGTTAGTGGACTGTTCTTTAGAATACAAAGTGCCCCTAGTTTTTATGAACCTTATTATAGTAGGAGGCAGTACAGCACAGTGGTTTAAGGCTCTGAGATGCAAACCTGGAGACCTGAGTTTGAATCCCACAGCCCCCACTTGCATAATGTGTGACCCTGAGCAAGTCACTTACCTTGTGCTCCCAGGTTGCACCTGTAAACAAGCTTCAGCTGTGTGTGTCTCTCCTGGTTAAAAAAAAAAAATTCTCAGAAACCTGTGGTAAATGGCTCCTGTGCGCTGCGCCTAATTTGTCCTGTGATGGTTAGAATGCCCCCTAAAGTGACAACTGCTCCTTGGATGGAAGGATAATGGGTACCCTGAGAAACAGAATTTCCAAAATAACCATTTTTAATTAAGCATCTCTTACATGAATGTTTAGAAGAGGAAGTCTGCAATTCAAAAAAGCAAATGGAAAGACTGAATTGAAGCAGATCTCTGAATGTTTAAGTGACACTAAACTAAAATTTCAGCATGGTGCAGACAGCAGTGAGCCTCTCAAAGGGAATGCACAAGCATTTACGTCGAAAGCACATCTTCTTGACCTGGAAGGACACCACTATTTTATTCAGCTGTGAGCTGTGTGGGAAATTCTATATTGCACTTGATATCTGCAACAACGTGCACTTTTGCTCAATTCTGTGGGAGGTGACACTAACTACGCTTGGTAATTGCTTTTTATTTACATATTTATTTAGTGTTTAACCAAGAAGGGGCTTGCAAACTCTGTTTATCTTGTGAGCAACTTCAGAAGGGTTTAAATACTGCATTTGGGTAGACCCTTGAAGGTAGCTAGATTGTCTATAGGATTTTCTGACAGTTAAACTATTTTTAAATAATTTACATGTGGCTGAGGAGTTGAAAAAGGAGCTTGCAAACTCTGCTTATCTTGGAAGTAACTTCACAAGGGTTTGAATACTGCATTTTGGTTGTCTCTTATGGGTAGCTGGATTGACTGCTAGGATTTTGGGACAGAAACTATTTTTAAATTATTTACTGGTGCATAGGATTTTGTGATAGTTAAACTATATTTAAATAAGTTACTGGAGGTTAGTTGAATTACTATAAAGGGCAGTACTCACCAGGGTGGTGGAGCAGTGGTGTATTTGATGGTTTCTAACAGTCACCTGTGGTTGTGGACTATCCCCCCTCCCCTTTCCTACACCCCACACTCCCATGCGTGGCATTTCCTTTACAGTCAAAGTTCTGACATCACTTCCTCAACAGGTCTTGGGGCAGAACTGTCATATTCTTAATAACCCATCACAGTGCATAAAGGGCAAGTACACACCACCAAAAAAAAAAAAAATTATATATATTACATATTGTATATTATAAGGGAGAGGGACATATGGGGAGTGGTGCAATGCACTGGCTGTGGGGCAGCAGTTTTCCAGGAGACATTCTGGGAAATGCGTTGCTGTCCTATTTGCATGCAACTGTCAGCTCTGAGGGAGGAGATTGCCCACCTCCAGGCTGAACTGGCAAGGACTGAAGAGGCCTCCCTCACCCAAAGAGCACCACTGCCACAACCACTGCCTCAGAGGTTGCCAAGTTTGAAGAGCAGTTGGACCACAGTGGGTTCTGGGAGGGTGCAGGTGGTGGAACAGAGGCAAAGCCCCCTAGTTGTACCTCTACACAAATCATACGCCAGTCTGACAGAGCAAGGTTCCTCTATGATGGCACCCTCAGTGGAGACCAAGAAGAATGCTGAGGACATCCACAAGGGAGACCCACAAAAGGGTGGCAAGGGACACCACAGGGGAAGGAAACAGCTTCTGATAGTGGACTCAGTTGTTAGGGGGGTAGAACTGGGGAAGGGAGAGGAGAGGGAGGTAAGGTGCCTGCCTGGTGCCATGGCTTGGAGGGACAAGAATCGAATCCTCACGATTGCAGAAGCAGCATCACAGGAGAGGGAACTAGATATCATTGTCCACTTTGGGACAAATGACCTAGCTAGGCATGGAATCAGGGCAGTGCAGGATGAATTTGTGGAGTTGGGGAGGGGCCTCAGACAGGTAGCAAGCACGGTTACCTTCTCAGAGGTGCTGCCAGTCCACGGCAGGGGTTAGGCTAGGGTACTGCACACCATGGAGTTTAATGAGTGGTTGCAAAACTGGTGCAGAGCACAGGGCTTTGGCTTCATTGGGGACTGGGGGTACACCTGGAGAGATGAAGGTCTATACTGGCGTGATGGTCTGCATCTGTCCACGAAGGGAACCAAGCTCCTAAGTGACAGATTTAAATGCTTCCTTGGCAAGCTTTTAAACTAGCCAAGGGGGGGAGGTGCTGATAAGAGGCAGGAAATTTCAAGCCTCCCCCCACAAAACATGGTAGGTAGTAAGGTAAACACTGAGGTACAGAGCTCAACAGAGGGCAGGACATGGGTAAATGGAAAAATAGACAAGGGCAATAAGAGCAGGGATGGGGGAAAAAAGGATAAAGCCAACATTAAATGGAGGGCAATGAGTATCAATGCCTGTAGTCTGGGAAACAAGCTTCCTGAGCTAGTAGCCCTGATGGAAGATGAAAAATTGGATATTGTGGCAGGCACAGAAACATGGTACACGGAGAACTATGACTGGGATGTCAACATACCAGGGTACACAGTCTACAGAAGGGACAGGGAGGGTAAAAGAGGAGGTGGAGTAGCTCTATACATAAAGGAAGGGATCAAAGCTACAGAACTAAAAAGTAAAGGGGGAGGACAAGAGGTACTGTGGGTCACCTTGGAGATGGGGAATGGCATCACAATCCGCACAGGGGTTATATACAGACCCCTGTCTCAAGGGGAGGAAACGGACAAGAAAATGATAGAGGACATTCTCAAAATGGCTGAAAAAGGGGAGATATTGTTGATGGGGGACCTGAATATGCCAGATGTTAACTGGATGACATGTACTGCAGCCACATCCAAGAGCAAGGTTGTTCTCGATGCCCTGCAGGGGGCAGGCCTTAGACAGCTAGTGTTGGAACCCAGTCGGGAAGGAGCAATACTAGACCTGGTACTCTCAAATGGGGAGAGGATCACACATTTGGAAGCCAGTAGACATCTGGGAACAAGTGACCACTGCACAGTGTGCTTCACAATAAGCACAACCATGTAGACAAGCCATGCAAAAACAAGGATACTGGACTTTAGAAGGGCTGACTTTGGCAAAATGGGTGAATACCTGAGGAATGCACTAGCAAATGGCCAAAAAGGAGGGGTGGAAGAACAATGGAGAAAAATCAAAACTGCTGTCATAGAGGCAACAAGCCTTTGACTGAAACAAATAAAGAAAACAAAGCGGAATAAAAAACCGCTATGGTTCTCAAAAGAGGTGGCAGCAAAGATTAAGGAGAAAAAGGCTGCATTCAAAAAGTATTAGGAATCACAGAAGGAGCACGACAGGGAACTGTATCAATTAAAGCAGAAAGAAGTGGGAAAGGCAGTCAGAATAGCAAAGGCCCAAACCGGGGAAAAAATAGCCAACTCTGTTAAGAAGGGGGATAAAACCTTTTATAGGTACATTAGGGAGCATGGAAAGGTTAAGGGAGGAATAGTGAAGATTAATAAAGGAGAGGGGAGGTGGGCAGAGGAGACAGTGAAAAGGCAGAGATACTGAATGAAAATTTTTGCTCAGTATTCACAAAAGAAGATGAGGAGGAGTTACCTAAACCAGACAGTAGAAGCGCTCTGGGTAGGGGGGTTGACACCAGTCCATTTACAGAAGAAAGAGTCCTGAAAGAACTCCTAAAACTCAAGGTGGACAAAGCAATGGAGCCTGACGGGATTCACCCCAGAATCCCAAAAGAACTAAGGAGACCTAGTGACACCACTGACCACACTTTTAACAAATCATGGGAGGATGGGGTGGTACCTGAGGACTGGAGGAGGCGATGTGATTCCCCTTCACAAAAGTGGGAGCAAGGCAGAAGCAGGAAACTACAGCCCTGTAAGTTTGACCTCAGTGGTAGGAAAATGATGGAATCACTTCTGAAAGAAAGAATTGTTGAGTACCTAGAGGCAGCGGGCACAGGACCCAAAGCAGCATGGATTTACAGCAGGAAGGTCATGTCAGGCGAAATCAAATTGATTTCTTTGACTGGAGTGACCAAAGTAATAGACCAGGGAGGGCTGTGGATATAGCCTACCTAGACTTTAGCAAGGCATTTGACACAGTCCCACACAAAAGACTAATAATCAAGTTAGCCAGCCTGGGAGTGGGTTCCAGGGTGGTAGCCTGGGTAGCAAACTGGCTGCACAAAAGGACACAGAAGGTAATAATGAATGGAACACATTCCAAAGAAAGGAGGGTTACTAGTGGAGTACTACAAGGCTCAATACTGGGTCCAGTCCTCTTTAACGTATTTATAGGTGACATTGCAGAGGGTCTGGAGGGAAAGGTATGCCTCTTTGCAGATGACACAAAGATCTGTAACAGAGTTGATACACAAGGGGAGGTAGAAAGGATGAGAAGGGACTTGGCAAGGTTGGAGGAATGGTCAGACATATGGCAACTTAGGTTCAATGCAAAGAAGTGCAAAGTAATGCACCTGGGAAACAAAAACCCAGGAGAAGAGTACACAGTAGCAGGGGAGGTACTAACAACAACAAAAATGGAAAGGGACTTGGGGGTAGTCATATCAGATGACCTAAAGGTGGGTAAGCAATGTGAGAATTCAGTAAGGAGAGCCAGGGGGATACTGGGATGCATAGGAAGGGGCATCACAAGTAGAAAAAGAGAAGTGGCTATCCCTCTGTACAGACAGTTGGTGAGACCCCATCTGGAATACTGTGTGCAGTTTTGGAGACCCCATCTATGCAAGGACATAGACAGGATGGAAGCAGTCCAGAGGAGGGCAACTTAAATGGTGCAGGGTCTGCATCAGAAACCATATGAAGAGAGACTGAGAGAGCTTAATATGTATACCCTTGATGAAAGGAGGGACAGGGAGACATGATAGCAACTTTTAAGTACCTCAAGGGAATCAACAAAGTCCAGGAGGGTAGCATCTTTCAGAAAAGAGATGTGTAAGAACAAGGGGCACAATTTAAAAATATAGAGGGGGGCGGCTCAGGGGTAATGTGAGAAATTGTTTTCACGGAGAGAGTGGTGGATGCATGGAACCGCCTTCCTGGGGAGGTTGTTGGGTCTAAAACAGTGGGGGAATTCAAACATGCATGGGACAGACATAAGGCAATTGTAGTGGGGGGGTTCAGGAAGTAGGCTGTTGGTTAACTAGAATCTGCAGCTTATCCAATAGGAAGGGAAATGGGCAGACTGGGTGGGCCAAGTGGTCCTTATCTGCCGTCAAAGTCTATGTTTCTATGAAAGATAAAGACAGGATGCTTTTTACAAAGAATTATGCAAAATGCTGAAAAGAGGAAAGCCTTTCTTTGATAACTTCGGCTGTATCCCTTTGGAAAGGCAAAAAAAATAATCCTAAAACAGAAGTTTTGAATTGTTTGTTGGAGATGCTATTAAATTATTTCTGTCCCTTGTGTCGTAGAGAGAGAGAGAAAGATGATGTAGCTAAACAGATAGACACCATCCCTGGTACCTTTATTGCTCACCAAATGGTCTACAGTAGCATCAGGATTCACTGGCCAAAGGTTCCCTCCTGAGTAATATTCACTCTTTGCTACTGAAAGCTGGATGTTGTCTCCCGGTATTTTGACCTCTAAAATACCGACTAGTCTATTTATTGTTCACTTTGATGATGTGGCTTCAGCTTTGACCTACTTCCAGCCCAAGTTCTTAGCTGCCTGTAACAGACATGCCCTTCTTCACAAATCCCATGTCAAATAACATTTCCTTTCTTGGTTTCCAGCAGAATTTGATGCTTAAGTTTAAAACCCATGATACCGCTTTGTGTGTGTGCAGTTTAAGGCAGCTGGTCTCTCAGAAGACCTCTCACGGTATAAACAGCTTTAAATTGCCTGTCTTAAGACTAGCTACTTCACCACCAGTTTCTAAACTAATCTTACTAATTCTGCTAAATTCTGAGAGTTAGTACAGAAACTCTTCGACCCATCTGCACAGTACTTTCCCCTTCCCTCAACCATTGTAATACCTTCACCTCTGACCCATCAGAAGTTTCCTCCATTTTTAAAAACATTTTTGTCTCCTATGCTAAATCTCATGTATGTGACCTTGCTCCTGCTACTGCTTGTCATCCACTCTCTTCCTTATTTACCCCTAACCAGCCTAAGTTTGCATGCATTCCTGCCTCTTCTCTGGTATCCTGGCAGTTATTCTCTTACTAAACTCCTCCAAAGGTAGCAGTATGGATGGCCTTGATCCTATGCCCCACAGCATGGCTACCCCAGTCATTTTTGCCCCAATTTCTGTTTTCCTATGCCTCTTTTTCTGTTCATGCTGTGTCATTTACCTGGAAACTGGCAACAGTTATCTCTTCCCATGAATGTGGTGATGCCTGTATGCCTGTCAACTATCATCCTATCAGCTTCCTCCCTAACCTTGCCAAATTTGATAAGAACACTTGATCTATGCCCTGATCTCACCCTTACTTAAAACCTTCTTTTTCTCCAGCCTCTTGCTGTCGTACGTCAGTAGACCACTCCACAGTTACCTCTCTCAGGCTTATGAATTTCATCCACAAGGAGATGGACCAGGGCCTGCTTACCACCGCCATTTTCACCCACCTTGCATTCAGCACAGTTGCCCTACCACTTTCCTTGAAATATTTACCAACTATGGGCTCTTTGGGTTGACAGTCAGTTGGTTAGATCCTACTGATCTAACTTCTTCCAAGCAGTGTATGTAGGTGGTTCTACATCTCCTCCCCTCCACATAGATGCAGGTGTGCCCCAAGGCTCTGTACTTTGGCCCATCTTCTTATCTTCTTCGAAGACTTTCCCAAAGTTCGTGTCTCCCCACATGTTTACATGTATGCAGTTGACACAGTGCTCTTCACTGACAGCCCCATGCCCAAGCACTCAAAGCAAGCACTAAACAATACTTTGATAACCTACAGCATTGGTTTCATGTCAACTGCCTGTAAACTGAATGCTCGATCTGCAGCTTATCCATTAGGTAGGGAAATGGGCAGACTGGGTGGGCCAAGCGGTCCTTATCTGCCGTCAAATTCTATGTTTCTATGTTTCTCTTTTCTTTTAAGAATATTAAAGTACTGTACTGATTTTATTCACATGACACCACTGGAAACAAGCCTTAGCTCAGTGGTATGCACCATCATTTCTGATTTTAAATAAAGATATAGTATATTAAGTAGTCACTGTGACCTTGGTTACAAAGCCAAAACTGTTCAGACATCCCACCCTCCCCCACTTTAGACTCTTTGAAGGCTTCTAGCTGAAGCAGGCGAACTAGTTCAAATACCTTGATATTTGGTTTAACCATTGTCTTTATTTTACTAGATGTATTGATGCCATCTCTGCCAAACTTCTCCCAAATTCGGTGCATTCCACCAAAACAAAGCCTGCTTCCTCTAATTGCTAGATGGAAGACCATATACAGCATGATCCTCCCTGGCCTTAACTAGGGTGATTTTGTGTATATTGCTGCCTCCAAAATAGCCTTGGTCAGAATGGACCTGATTGTTAACGTATTCTGGCAGTTCTCGGTGAACTGCGCTCTGTACCCACCATAGAAATATGTACAATAGCCTTTACTAACCGGCACTGGAGGGAAAATACCTCTTAGATGGTGCCACCCTCATCCATAAATACAGTCAAATATTGTCAAATAACTGTTTCAGTGTTTTTCTCCTTATACTCTCTACACCTCTACTTACGCCATAAGAAATGCTCCCCACAGGTAAACTTTTTTACCTGCTTGAAAGCCATAGGACAGGCAGCCTTCACTTATCAGATCCCAAGCCTGTGGAACAATCTTTTTTCTGGTCTGGGATCTCACCTTCTCTTGCCCTTCCCTCCAGAATCAAATTTATGCGCTGTCAGCCCACATAGTTTGCAGCTATTCCTAACTTCACCATTTGTTTTAATTCTCTTTTTATAGTTTTTATAGTTATGTTACAGAAAAATCATTGTACGTATATATGATTTTTATCCCAAAGGGACACACAAACAATTTTGCATTCATTATAGTAGCTGAGATATTATATATCATATGACAGCTAAACATATAAGTATATTCAAAACAGTTTCATTGGAGGAGTCCCATTAGTAACTTGGAACAAAAAATAGATAATATACATTCGATCATGCAGTTGCAAATTTCTAACACCAATCGTTCACATTCCACAAAGAAATATTCCCCTTCAAAAGGACCAAAACATGTATAAATTATTAAGTAATGGATTCGAAAAAAATTGCCAATATGCCAGCCCATTGGCACAGTGGTAGGGTGTCCGCTTGCGGCGCCAGCATCCAGGTTCAGAAACACACTCAGAGGGCCGGCTGGGAGAGAAGGATTGAGTATCCTGGCAGTGGTGCTCCTTCTCGGGGGCAGGGTTGAGTGTCCGGCATATTACTGGTCTCTGACAGAGGCCGGGGGGGCCAGTAGTGACTAGCGCATGTGAGGAGGCGTGACAGACATTGCGCTCATGTGCCCTACATCACTGCACGTCACGCCTCCCGATGGGTCTACAGCATGCAAAAAAAATTCTGCCGAAGGCCCCACTGATGATGCCTGCTTCCTGGTCTGGTTACACCCACCGTGACACCCGGCTGTGACCGAAGCAGTCTTCTGTCAGGATGGTCTGACCTCTTGGCCCCACCCGGGGGGCGAGCCTAAGAACTCTGTCATAAGAAAGGGAAGCTACCCGGTAATCTGGATGAAGGTTTCTGTGTTGGGGGGGGGCTGGTTGGTCCCACTGGGTGGCAAGCTTGGGCGGATTGTTAGCACAGGATTGGTCCCGGTGGGTGGGCTGGACCAGGAACGTCAGGGGCTGAGCTATGTTGTGACAACAGCACCAAAAACAAAATAACAGTAAAATTCCCAATAATAATAGCTGAAACCCCAAATCAGTGTTATAAATAAGGCATGTCACACAGTCATATTACCCTCCTGGCAGTATGCCAAGATCTTACTGTGTCATTGTTGAGGTAAAAGCAGTAATCAGGAACTACTATATATGCTGTTGTTGATTTTACTCCAAAGAACCTCATAATTTGGCCAACTTGAATATAAAATCCCTATCAGAGTCAACAGCAAATGTGTCCAAAAAGGTAGGTCTTACAGTGCTTGATTTTTCTTTGGCACCCTAAAAACATGGACAAGGCGAAGAGGATTATCTTCAGGAAGGTCAGATCTCATCATTCATATTTCTTTCACAAGGTCTCTAATTGTGGCAAAATTGGTGTCATTCCTCTCTACTATCCCGATCAGTCTTATGTTCCTGTGTTTCAATTGGTTTTCTTTGTTTTCTAGCATCCAGTTTATATTGTATTTATCTTTTATCACTGTGTAGGTTAGCTTCCAGGGATATTATTTTTGTCTCATACTTAGTTGGATTGAGTGCCTAGAGACGGTTTTCTCGGCTGCCACTTAGTATCTTTAAGCCGTTTTACCTCAGTCCGTGAAAATTTTTTTTTTTTTTTTTTGCTTTTGCCGAGGCCTTAAATCTTCAGTTATTTCTCTCAGTCCACGACACTACTTTGTTGATAGACTGACCCAGTTACTCCAGCATATATATACTTTATGCTGTAAATCAGCTGGAGAGGACGGACATAAAGGTAAGAATGCCTCATGATCAGTCTTTTGCTGGAGGCTTATAATAGTAGCAACAGACTTGGGGCTTACAGAGGGTGGTGCAGCCTGCTGCGCTTTAGCTAACATGATGGTCAGCATACCTGAGCTTTCAGCTCCGCTGCTGCACAACAGGCTCTTTTTTATCGGGATGAAACCGTTAGTCAAGTGGGACCTACTGTATGTTGGGGAAACAAAATCCCCAGCAGTGCTGAATGATGCTCTCTTGTTGTTAGACATTTTCTAACCATGAAAAATAAATTAAACATGCAAGATCATTCCAGAGTTTAAGAATTTAGACACCTGGGTGATCGGCCATCTTGGTCCCCTCATCCTAACTTCACCATTTTTGATGCCGTTACTTACTGCTTTTGTTACACTCCCTACTTTATGAATAATCTCTGGTATTTGTGATGATTTGTGAAGGGGTCTGTACATCCTTCAACCGGAAACCCTCCACTAAGATACTAGCAAGAGAGCAGGGTGAATTGAAACCCATCCCTGCTGATTTCTGGCCTGGCCCTTTAATGGCCATCTGCATTGGCTGTATGCAGGCCTTGAATTCCCTGTGGAGAAGGACACAAATGACCCTCACCTGGGATGCATAAAATGGAAGTCAAATGCACAGGAACCTTTGCGCATACATGGAACGAGCGGGTGCTCCATTCAAAAAGCAGAATGTAAAAACACACAAGATATGAAGCATTCCATACAGTCAGCGGTTCTCATTTGCTACACTGCCGTGGTTTTTGCTTGTTTTATTTTTGGCTGACTGTATGGAGTGCTTCATATCTTGTGTGTTTTTGCATTCTGCATAAAATGGAAGCCTGGCAGAGCAAGAGGGTGGATTTGGGGGCTTGAGCGAGACACAGAGCAGGGCTGCTTTGAACTGGAGAGTTGAATCAAGCTAAAAAGTATTTTACTTTGTATTTGCTCTGCCAAAGTAAGCTGCTTTGAACCAGTGTTTGGTGCTAAAGTAAAGCAACTTTTTGTTTCATTGAACTTTGTGGAGTTTTTTTCTTTGAGAGTTCTTCCAAATGTCTTGACTTGCTACAACACTGTTGCATAATCGTATTGCACATGTCTTTTCTGTTGTAAGCTGTGGCTTTATGTATGGTATTTTCTTTGCACCGTTTGTGTACTCTTCCGCATGCTGTTGTTTACACAGTTTTGCATCTGCTCCCCTTTCATTATCCTGTAGGATGTACTTAGAAACAAGCTGTTCAGTGTGTACTTTTTCTGGCCACAGATTTCAAATACTTAAAAACTATAAGCAGTATTCCAAATCTGGCTTCACTACATCCTATATAAAGACAGGGTAACTTTACTATAACTACTGCACTAGGTATTTACCTTTTTTAATACTACAAAGCTTTACAAGTTTTTATTATTTTGATCAATGATCCCCCTGCAAGTAAATCCTGATTTGTTTTTGACAGCATTAAATTATGTTGAGACATTTCCAGTTCATTCCAAAAATGCAACAGTCACGAGTAAGTGAAATTGGGGTTAGTAACTCTCTGTAGCAGATACTGTTCTAGTTTGCAATTGATTGTACTGGGGGCAGTACTTCTAAATTAGTACATTGCTTGGGGGTATAGAAAATATAGTTGATCTATTAGCTAGACGACACCAAGAGAGCACCGTATGTTTGTCAGAATGCATATTTGGGATTAAATTACTTTGGTCTTATATACATACACTAAACAATACCTAAACACTGATTTTAATTGTTAAGTAATTATTTAGTATATGTACTGTGTGTGTGTGTTTGAAATGTTGCTCTCTAGGGTAGCCTCATAAGATGCAACATCTAGTTTTCATGAGTGTCCCGAAGGACAACAGACAGTTACATCAGCCAAACAAGGACAAGCAAATTTATAGTCACACAAACTGTAGTGTTCTAATTACAAGATCAGAAACCAGATAAACAGTGGCAGCGCACGTGCCTGCATGTCTTTTGGAACTGTTGAGACTTGCTGCTTGCTGTAGGTGCAGCACACAGAACATGTTATTGGAGCCACATGATCATCTTATGTCTTCCATTGTTGAAATGTAGAACATATTAGAATCATGCTTAATTTAAAACATGTAAACCTAGGAGCTGCATAATGCGATTTTGCCACATGATCTCAGTTTACTAGGTTGGCATGATATCGAATTCCATTCATAAATAGCCAAATACAAGCATCATTCTGAAATTTCATTAAAATAACTGATGAGACAAAACGAGAAACTAACTGCTGCCATGAGCCAGCATTCTCCAACTCATAAGATGCAACATCTAGTTCTAATCGGTAGTTAGAGATCAGTAACCAGTTGTCAGTATAAACTGGGTGTTGATGGCCTGTCATAAATTGTGTTGTCCACGCCCTGAAAATGAATGACAGACGCAGAACTGATTGCCACTGTCATGTACTACAGCATCTAGACCAAAAACACTTGGAGAGCAGAAGGATTTTTAATGGATTTATTTCGGCTATGCAGTAGTTACCTGCAATAGAAATGGAACATAAACCCAATGTACTTACTTTTTTTAAACAACTGTAAAACGGGGCATGTGTGAAGACTGTTTAATAACCCCTGTATATTGTTTTTTGTGTTTGCATTCAAACAGACTAATTTTTCCTTATTTAAGCTCCTGTATTGATGCAGCCTTTTCCCTGCCCAATATTCATTTTTTAATTCCATAGCAGTTCTGGAACCCGGTTACATCAGTTAAGCAGGAGCCCTGCATGGAAAGTTTCATTGTATGCTTTCGCTGTCATGATTCCAGAACTTAAGTAATTAAACACTAACAATTGGGTGGGGAAAAAACAGCACTAACAATGGACCTTAAGGGAGACAAATATAGGAATATTTCTAAACAAAAAAATGAAACAATACACTGGAGGTATTAAACTTACTTCACTCATGCTTACACTTAAAGTATGTTAAAATGTAAACAGGGTTTATGTTCCATTTAATAATACAATTTCTAAACTTGCAGAGAATGCATGGCATTAGGCTTCTTTCTTCCTTGTAGAAAAAAAAAAAAATCTCAAGTTGATACATAAAGGCTTGTCATGTTATTGTTAAACATTAGTCAGCAAAATTATCTTATTCTTAGTAGAGCAGCATTAAACTTAATATAATTGAATAAATCTTTATGAAACAGGCTTTATAGTATTAGATTGTACTTTTTTTTTTTTTTTTTTTGTATCTACTGACTGAGGTATTAAACATTTCTAATTTAAGGTAGCATTTGATCTTTCTCAGAAATATCCAGACTTTGTGCATCATAAATACCTAGAATAGAAGGGAGTTGTTAAAGAGCTGCTGACGCCTCGGACAACACTTTGAAAAACATAATAATTAGGTACAATTCAGCTTGCATTCCATGTGTATATTTACATATTTCTCTTCCTCATTATTTATTACTGAGGAAATGTGTATGAATACATAATGGTTATCCCCTAGAGTTCATCTGCCTCTGTAGCTTATTCCCTACATCAAATCATAATCCTGTGTTGTGACATCACAATCTGTTGTCATGGAAGTAACTGTGATGTCAAAAGCAGTGCATTATGATCTCAGGTAGGGAGAAGGCAACATAATAGATGAACTCTTTAGGAGCAAAGATCCCATTTTCATGCAGATGACCTCAGTAATAAATAATGGGGAGGAGGAATACAAAATGAATGTGAAATACAAGCTGAACTGTGTCTAAATATTGTGTTTTGTTAAAGTTCTCCTAAAGGTGTCAGCTGCTCTTTATATATTTTCATAGTAATGTGAACTTGTGTTGGGAGGTTTGAAAGAACTTCTGAATTTTCAGTATATCGCACAGATTACCTGGCTGACCAGATGCAAACAGAAAATTATAGCAGAAGCATATGCATGCATATATAGTATGTTTAAATGTATATTTGATGAGGAAGTCGCCCACACCAACAGGATGATGACTGCAATCACTGATTTGATCTCTTTGTGAAGCTTAAACTTGATGTGGAAATGGGTTATAATTTCAGCATTTTAAAAAGAGTGTTAAGATGATAGTGTCATTTAACATTATTAAAATCAAACATGCTACATCTTAATAAGATGATAGTGTCATTTAACATTATTAAAATCAAACATGCTACATCTTAAGTTCTTTGCACCAGTATCTTTTTGTTAAAAGAAATGCTTGGGGTAGTGGTGGTGATGGTGGGGGGTCTCATTCAGGCAGCTCAGCTCAATTGGTGTTAAATGTTTTGGAGCGTTATGTGATCTAGTGCTGTTACTGAACAAATGTAGGTTTCTTATAAAGGTGTTGTGTCTTTTTAGTGTGTATGGCGTGGTTTTCTCTATGTATGTGTATTTGCAATATTTATTGTATTTACGTGTATAAATACTTTGTATAATAGGCCAAACATAAAAAGACATGGTAACCTTCCGACTGGTCTAGATTACATTGATAAATTAACTCAGCATAACAAAATGAGTAAAACAGGTAATTTAGCACTTCCAGAAACCAGCATACCCTTTTCTGCATTCATTGCTCAGGTTGTGGTCTTTTTTTTTTTACATTTGAGGACTACAGGATTTCCCCAGAAATTTTTGAAAAGGTGGTTGCATTCTTGTTGAGAACACAGATGTGATTCATACATGTCTTTCTCGAAGTCTCTTTATTTTAATTTCCACATGTTTCTGTGTAGCTCTTGATCACTTTTCGTTTACTGTTTTCTTCTGTGAATTCCCCCAAATGCTGCAGTTCTAACAATATTAGAGACTAGCTCTCTGCCTTAAATGGGGGGCATGGGGTTTTGCAGAAGGATTGGGGCTCAAAATGAAAGAATGGGGGCACCCCATACTTCAGTGCTTTAAGGAAAACCATGGACTGCTCTTATTCCAGTCCCCAAGCACTGTTAATTCCAGTACAGTTTAAAATATTGTAGGTCTGCATGGAACAAGAGTGCATTTAGGTATAAAAGGGATAGCACCCCAGTATATATCTTTCTGGAAGTGCTGTTAACAGTAGGCTTATGATAACTTCTGCTGTGGAATGTTAGAAGTGAGGATATGAACAGTTGATCTGAAGGCAGTACAAATGATGGGTTGCACAGGGAGAGAATGTGATAGGGAAAGAGAGGTGATACTTTCCCCTGTGCAAGTCTCTGGTGAGGCACCACCTGGAGTATTATACCGAATTCTGGAGCCCACACCTGATGGACAGGGAGAGACTGGAGACTTTGTATGACAGAGTCAGCAAGATGATACAGGTCCTGCAGGGCAGATCATATGAGGAGCAGCTGGCTAATCTGAACATGTATATGTTGAAAGTCAGAAGGAAGAGGGGTGACATGACAGAAACATACAAGTTCCTGAGGGGGAAAACAAAATGAGCATTGAGGACTTGTTTACCAAGGAGTGGAAGCAAGATGTCATGAGGATATGAGTGGAGACTTGTGGAATATCTAGGAGGATTATAAGGTAGTGCTTCCTGTCTATTTATTTATTTATTAAAGTTGATAACTGGGAGAAGCACACTGAGCCAAGGCTCGATTCCAGGTGTGACCCGGGGGAAGGGATGGGTGGAGTACAATACATACATATATGAGTAGCAGTCAGATTATGGGGTAGAAGGCTTTCCTTTGCTATATAAGTGAGAAAAGGGACAAGAAGGAAGGGATTGTTAGGCTTAAGAAGGGGTGGAAGATATTGGGGGAAAAGCAGAAATACCAAATGAATACTTCTGTTCGTCTTCACCAGGGAGAAGGATGGATCATTGCCTTCAGGAGGGAAAAGAGGAGCAGGGAGGGTGGGAAACACAGATGTAGTGATAGAGAAGGATGGAGTAAGGGAGGGGCTGCTTACACTGAAGGTGAGCAAATCACCAGGCCAGGACAGAGTACATCGAAGGGTACTAAAGGAACTGGCTGTAGAGCTGGCAGGGCAACTGGCAGACCTATTTAATAGTTCACTAGAATCAGCCATGGTACCGCAGGACTGGAGAACAGCACATGTAGTGCCCCTCCACAAAAGCGGTCCTAAGGATGACCCAGGGAATTAGAGACCAGTCAGTCTGACCTGCATTGTGGGCAAGCTCATGGAGACCATACTAAAGGAAAGGTTGGTGGAATATCTAGAGGAGCATGGTTTCAAGGATGCGAGGCAGCGTGGGTTCATTGGGGGGAGATCGTGTCAAACTAATCTGATTCAAAATCTGTCTATTCGTAGATGACACCAAGCTCTGCAGGAGACTGGACACAGCTGAAGGGATACAGGACCTACAGGAAGATCTGGAAAACTGGGGAGGTGGTCCAGGATGTGGCAGCTTGGCGTCAATGCCAAGAAATGCAAAGTTATGCATATTGGAGCCAAGAATCCCAGGACAGAGTAGTACCTGTGTGGAGTCAGAGTATCTGCATCAGAGGAGGAGAAGGACCTGGGAGTGATGATCACTAGTGACCTGAAGCACTCCACGCAGTGCAGGAAAGCAGCAGCAAAGGCAAATAATGCTGGGATGCATATCTAGGGGGATCAGTAGTAGGAGGAGAGAGGAGGTTATACTGCTCTTGTACAGGTCACTGGTAAAGCCGCATCTAGAGTTTGGAGTTCAGTACTGGTGCCCTCTCCTCAAAAAGGACATTAACCTGCTGGAGAAGGTCCAGAGGAGGGCTACAAAGATGATAGTGTGTCAGCAGGGTAAGGCATATGAGGAGAGGCTGGGGGCACTGAACATGTACTCCTTGGAAGATAGGAGAGAGAGAGAGAGAGAGGACATGATTGGGACCATCAAGTACTTGAAAGGGATACATAAGTTTGATAAGGAGAGTCTCTTTAAGCTGAGTGGCAACCATAACATTAGCAGGCACAATCATAAACTGGAGGGCGGGAGGTTTAGGAGGGAGGTCAGGAAGCACTTCTTCACAGAGAGGGCGTGGACACTTGGAATGCACTGCTGGAAGAGGTCATCTCGTTGAAGACAGTAGGCAGCTTTAAGAGAGGCTGGGATAGGCATAGCGGGAAAGTAAGGATCATGGGTGTTGAGGATGCGGGGAGGGAGGGCAGGGACATTAGCTGAAGCTGTGGACCCTGCAATACGAGCAGACTTGATAGACCAAATGGCCTTCTTCTGCTGGCTTCTTCGTATGTGCGTATATTAATATTGGACATTGCAGGCAGGTTACAATATCCTGAGTAAAAGACAGGAACAATGTTACAGCAAGGCAGGCAGGCAGGTTACAGAGGTGCCAGAGGGGGGTAATTAGCCTGAGGATGCAATAAAATACAAGCTTGAAATAAACTGGAAAGTCAACGAAGGTAAATAAAACAAACAAAAAAATAGCAGTAGACAATTTTATAAAAAAACTTAGTTTAAAACAGTTATTTAAAACTTAATTCTTCACCAAGAGTGTGGTAGAACCTTGGAATGTATTACCCATGGAAGTGGTGGGAGTAAGGTCTGTTAGCAAGTTCAAGAGCATGTGGAGAGAGAGAGAGGGGAAAAGAGGGAAGGAGTAGGTAATGTGGGGTGGATGGGAAAGGGAGGGGAAGACATCAAAGGTTAATTAACCCTCTACAATAATAGGTAAAGAGGGATAGGATAGGAAACTTGGCAGACTGGATGGGCCATGGGTTTTTTTCTGCTGACAGTTTCTATGTTTCTGTGAACAAGTGTCAACAGTAAAAGAACGTATGTGCTTATTGCAAGAATAAACAGTTTAGCTCTTTGCAGATCAACTGAATGTGAGGATTTTATTTCTAACATCAGGGATAGGTTGAGCCAATGATACAAGTTATTATGCCATCATGTGTATGTACTATAAAACTAAGAAATGTTTAAAAGCATTGTTTTTATGAAAGCAAATTACATGGTCCCTGTTTCTGAAGAACTTGGCACTGTGTTGAACTGCAGTGCTGTCCTTGCACTTAGTTTTTAGTTTAGTTTTTATTTTACATAAAACACGGTATATGCCTATTTTTAAAGAGTTTAGAGTCAGGTAAATACACAAATGCACAGTAGTGGACACAGTTAATAGTGTACGCGTAGCGTTGGATTTGTATAGCATTACATGATGTTTTGCATAGAGAGCAGTATAGAAAGAATACATTGTCAGACTACATCAGATGTTCAGCGGTAGCACAGTAACTTGAAGGGTCTAGATCTTTCTTCAAGATAGAGCGCTTGCAGCAGGCAACACCATTAGGACAATGCCGCCAGGCACTAGGACACCGCGGAAAATGTTCTAGCTAGCTTGGTCTGTGGTGGACCAGCCCTTCTGACGCCGGCCCCGCCTCGTTATCATGCGTAGTATACACGGGCAGTCCTCTGGCACCATGTCGTTTTTTCTTGCCGTCAACCCATGCATATCATCTCCACATATGCCTCCTGCTTCCTGTTGACCACCATTTTTCACACTTTGCATAGTTTTTTTTTTAGTTTTCTATTGTTTCACGAGTTCTTCGTGTATGTCTTCCCAGCCACCTTCAACAACAGAGCGGCGGAAATCAAAGTGTTTGTGCGACAGGCTGATCCTGGCAAAGGATGGCCATTCAACCTGCCTGCTTTGCCTAGGCCACCGACTATAGGCCCGACGACTGCCCGCACTGCCAAGGCTTCAACCGGAGGACCCGCATTTGCCATGTGAGTACTCTTAAAACATACCTCATCGAACAACAAGTGGCCGCCATGCACTTGCCAGTCGGGGCACAGCTCGTCCTCTTCCTCGGCGAAGGACTGCTCCCCTAGAGAGGAGAGATCAAGTGGGAAACATCAGCACAAGGACAAGAAACAGTCCAGGTCAGAGTCCTGTCCTATGCATCTGGATAGCGAGCATCAGGTTACGCACCACTCGCCTTCCTGATGGTCAGAGCAGAGACTTCGGCCCAACATACGGCACAGTCTGACTCCACTGCGCGAAGCTGGACCAGATGTCACTGCCTAAACCTCTGTCTGCTCCACAAGGCCCACCACTAATCCTGACTACCGATCAGACACCGGGGGACCTGACGCTAGGTTTGGGAGATGACAAGTACCAGACGCCACCCCCTCTGCCTTTGCCTCATCCTAGGGAGCCTGACGACCTGACGTCCGAGCACCCGATGCCGGAGTATACCGCTCCACAAAAGCCAACACCAGATAAGGGCACACCATTGGACCTGACGACAGGGGACAGCATACCACAGGGTCAGAGGCCAGGGACACTTAACGTCCCTAACCCGAGGCTAGCCCCCAACCATGCCCAGTGGTACCTTTGGCAGATGTTGGGGTCTTGTTCAGCAGTTGGTGGAACACCATCAAAGGGGACCTATTACCTAGGCCTCCGGAGCCGGTTCCCAACCTCGACGAGATGCTGGCCCCAGCTCCGCCTAGACAGCCTTCCCCCCAACAACTACCCCAGCCACCCCCAACGCCTGACCACCTGCTGTCAGGGGATGATGACCAGAGATCACTCGTATGTTGGAAGTATAATCCTCCTCCAGAGGCCAGCCTTGTACCTCTTTGGAAGGTTCATCTAGGGGTTCCTCCTCTTACAACTCTTCAGAGGATGACTTATCCCTACCCTCACTGGACCACAGAAGGGACTCTCCTAGGTCACCTCCAGATGAGCCTTCATTCTTGGATATTATGAGACATATCCAATTCCTGAACTGATGAGAGATGGAGGAATTGGACCCAGAGAGACAGCACCTAGCCAGATTCTTGGGATCCACAGACCCAAAGCCTTTGGTCATTCCGCCCCTAGTGGAACCTTTCCAGGATGTCATGAAAGTGGCCTGTAAGCACCTTTCTACCACAACAGTCCCTAAGAAGGTTGAATGATTACATAGAACTCAAGGGGAGAACCTCACCTAAGTGAGCAGCCTAAAGCGGATTCCATGATCCTCATGGTAAAGCTCAGCAGCCAAAGCACATGTGCTCATAACCTCCAGACAAGGAATCAAAGAAGTCGGACTGTCTGGGCCATAAAGTATATTCTTCGGCCACATGTACAGTCAGGTCACTTAATTTTTGGCCCGCAAAGTCAAGTACCAAAAATCATTGTGGAATAAAGCCATAGACCTGGCCAAGGCCCAGCCAGACTCGGACAATAAGTCTGAATTAATGGCAGTCCTCCAATCGGGTTGACATTGGGAGACACATGCTCAGATGTTCATATGACTTAGCAGACACTGCCACCAGGGCTGCCACCACTGGCGTTGAGACGCCACTCCTGGGTTCGGGTCTCAGGATTCTGCCAAGATCTTCAAGATGCAGTCCTTGACACACCCTTTCAGGGCCTGGTCCTTTTCGGATAAGAGACAGAAAAGCTAATCACGGGCCTACAGGATTCGGGGCAGGTGGTCTCGGAGGTACATAAAATGTATAAATCCAAGCCGGGTGCACCCAGGTGCCGACCCTTTCGTAAGCAACAGGGTCAGCAAGGAAGAAAACAGAAACACAGAGGAGGTTTCAAGAGAAAGGGTACCCCCTGTCTGGAGGAACCCAGGGACCTAAGAGCATCAAGAATGCCAGAGCTCCCTTGCCCACTCCCACCACCTCGACATGACTTCCTGCCTGCCCCCCCCTTCCTCTGGCAGAGTTGCAGGGGGAGGCTGCAGGTGGAAGATTCTCCTTCTACCTCAATGGCTGGTCCATCATCACCGCAGATCAGAGGGTACTTCAGATAATGGAGCAGGGTTATGCACTAGAATTTATGCATATCCTTCCAGACAACCCACCTGTGCCCTCTTATTGCTCCCCATCCCATGCAGAGCTTCTCAGAGCAGAAATCCAAGCCCTCCTAGACAAGAGAGCAATCCAGGCTGTACCTCTGTCACAAAGAGGACAGGGATACTACTACAAATTCTTCCTCATCCCGAAGAAGGCAGGGGATCTTCATCCCATCCTGAACCTCAACCAACTAAACACTTCCATAGAATACAAAAGGTTCAGGATGACACTTCCGGGATTGGCTCTGTTCCCTGGACATGCAGGACGCCTTCATGCATATAATGATCCTGCCATCCCACAGAAAGTACCTCCGCTTCACCTTCCAGGGAGAGCACTACCAGTTCAGAGCGCTGCCATTCCACCTTTCGTAGGCACCCAGGGTGTTTACCAAGTGCCTGGCAGTAGTAGCAGCAACGCTCAGGAGACAGGGGCATTACATCTACCCCTACCTCGACGACTGGCTTCTAACAAGTCCCACAAGAGATCAACTATGTCACTCTGTGGCAGACGCCGTTCCCCTGTTCCAGAATCTAAGAGTCACCCTAAACCTCGCTAAGTCATCCCCCCAGCCTACGCAGAGGTTGCAGTACATAGGGGCCATATTGGACACTATCCAAGTGAGGGCCTTCCTTCCCTCAGACAGGGCAGATCAACTAGGGGCGCTGGCTCAGAGATTAGCCTCCACAAATCAAGTTCCAGCAAGGATGGTACTGCTGCTGCTGGTAGGCCGCATGGCAGCCGCGATAGTCACTGTCCCCCTTAGCTCGTCTGCACATGAGGGTTCTGCAGTGGAACCTCTGGGTTCAATGAGACCAGAGCTTGGGCAAACTCAAACAGCCAGTCTGTCTCCAAGGTGGAAACTTAGACTCTGGAGTGGTGGCTCACCCCCTCCCAGTTAGAATTCAGGGCTCCTTTCATAAGTCCCGGTCCTCAGCAAATCCTGACAATGGATGCCTCGAGACTAGGATGGGGGGCACATTTCGGAGTCCACCAGACAAAAGGGACTTGGACCACGGTGGAATGAGACCTCCACATAAACATGTTGGAGATGAGAGTCATTCTTTACACCTTACAGGCGTTCCAGACTATTCTCTTGCCAGGGTCTCTACTGATCCAGTCAGACAACATGCCAGTGGTCTTCTACATCAACAAGCAAGGGGGAACACACTCGTATACCCCCTCTGCAGAGAGGCCATGAGGGTGTGTGGTACTGGGCAGTGGAACACAACCAGGAACTCGCAGCAGTTCACGTTCCAGGAGTTCAAAACATCCAAGCCAACAGCCTCAGCCGCTCTCGGTCTCAGGCTCATGAATGGGAGCTACTACAAAACGTAGTAGACGACCTTTTTGGAAAGTGAGGCCTTCCAGAACTGAACCTCTTTGCATTCCCGCACAATGCCAAACTGCCCAATTTCTGCTCGCTAGAATCAGGGCCTGGTGTTTTCTGGTGCGACACGTTGTCCCTCTCTTGGGCAGGGAGGTTTCTGTATGCCTTCCCTCCCTTTCCTCGGATTCAGAGTGTTGCTCAAATTTCATGCAGAACAGGTGACCATGATCCTCATTGTGCCATTCTGGCTTCGACAGATCTGGTTCCCACTGCTTCAACAGCAAGCATCGGAACCTCCAGTTCCCTTGCCTCTGTCCCCTCGGTTACTCTAGCAGTAACAGGGAACCTTAGGGCACCTGAATCTTCAAGTCACCGCATCTGCATGCATGGCTTCTGCAGACTTAATCAGGGACAGATATGGGGTATCTTCAAGGGATAGCGGAGGTCATTGTGGCCACAAGGAACCCTTCAACTAGGGTCACATATGCCATGAAATGGAAACGTTTCTGCCTGTTGGCGGCCTTGTGTTTCCTAGATCCTTTTACCTGCCCGGTATATTCGGTATTGGACTACTTTCTTTCCCTATCTGACAAGGGTCTTAACTGCTTGTTCATAAAGGTACACCTTTCTGCACTGTCAGCCTATCACGTAGCTGTGGAGGGCAGGACTCTGGCGCAGTTGGACTTGTCCAAGACTTTTCTGTGCGGCATTATGTACATCAGACCTCCCAGGTGGGACCCTATTCCCCCCTCTGACCTTTTGTTTATGTTAGAAAAACTTAAGTTGCCTCCCTTTGAGCCAGCCACAAGTTGCAAGCTACGCTTCCCATCTTGGAAAGTGTTATTTTTGGTTGCAGTTACTTCTGCTCAGAGGATTTCTGAGCTTCAGGCTGTGATGTGTAAAGAGCCTAATTTGATTTTTCACAGGGACAGGATATCCCTGCGCACCAGTCCTAAGTTTCTTCTGAAGGTTGTGTCTGAGTTTACGCTTAACCAGGACATTCAACTTCCAGTTTACTATCATTAGTACTCAAATAAAAGGAGAGGCCATTTTACATACTCTGAATGTTCATAGAGTTCTTCGTTTCTACATGGATCGCACCCGATCTTCCAGAAAGGCAGACCAGTTGTTTGTCTTCTTTGCCCAACCAATGTTAGGGGCACCAGTGACTAACCAGACTTAAATTGTTGGTCAATTCGTTTGGTAGTCGAGAGGGCCAGTGAGACCGCCCTCCCCCAAGCCAGGATACCTCCTCGGAGTGCCAGTGCGTTCGGTGGTCGAGAGGGCCAGCGAGACCGGCCTCCCCCAAGCTAGGATACCTCCTCAGAGCGCCAGTGCGTTCGGTGGTCGAGAGGGCCAGCGAGACCGCCCTCCCCCAAGCCAGGATACCTCCTCAGAGCGCCAGTGCGTTCGGTGGTCGAGAGGGCCAGCAAGACCGCCCTCCCGCAAGCCAGGATACCTCTTCGGAGTGCCAGTGCCTTCGGTGGTCGAGAGGGCCAGTGAGACTGCCCTCCCCCAAGTCAGGATACCTCCTTGGAGCGCCAGGTACGACCTTGCCACGCTGCAGCATCGAATCCCTCAGCGTTTGTGCTTCAGCCAGTCAGCGTAGAAATGGAGATGGTTTATTTTCACCTGCTTCTACTAAATTCTGCTCAGCGTATTGTGTTTTTGGGATGGGTGCTTTAATTTAAACATTCTAATCCAGTATTATTTGTGCTACTAACTTGGAGCTTTAAGGCTAAAGTCTTGTATATGCCATAACGTAGAAGGAAACGCTCAAATTTATCTACATACAGTAGTTTGCTGCTACTCTGCGGGGAGCCTCTGTGATTGTTTTTACCCACTTTAAGTAGATGCTGTATAAGTTATACCTAAATACTAAAAAAATATTAAAAAAAAAAATAGATAAATCTGTTGCTTGGAAGCGAGGGGCTACGAGCCTCTGTGATTGTTTTTACCCACTTTAAGTAGATACTGTATAAGTTAAGACAATCCGGAACCACAGTTTTTACCTGCTTGTCTGTTTCGGGAAACTTTGTTAGCCTATTGCAGTACAGCACATTGCCAGAGCCCTAGTTCGAATTACATCCGAAGTAGCTGGCCTATTCAGATCGTTTACAGGCTGCATACATTTAAGTTGATGCGCTTCTTATTTCCCACCTATCTGTTCTAATATAAAGTAGGTTTTTCTCTCCTCAGTGCATTCAGTGGTCGAGAGGACCAGTGAGACAGCCCTCCCCTAAGCCAGGATACCTCCTCGGAGCACCAGGTACAACCTCGCCACGCTGCAGCACTGAACCCCTCAGCGTTTGTGTGACCCCGCCGGCGCTAGGCGCTGGCTGCCCCACCACCCCCGCCACCATCCTAGGTGAGCTCAGTATCTTATAGTGTGGCTCACTTGCCAGTTTTATCCAATCAGCCCACTTTCTCATTTGCAGATTATCTGCCTCAACCTCTAGTGGCCGCCCTAACTTCAGTTTTCTCCTACCTTACCTAGCAACTAAAACATGCTGCCACTTTCTCTCTTTGTATTATGCCAGCTCTCAACCCTAGTCTCCCTCCCAACCTCCTCCTACCCAGCCCCGCAGCATGACCCCTACACTAAAATCAACGTAGCCACTCTTCCACCCCATGCTGCCTCAACCAACCTAAATCCTCCCCAAAACCTCCTGTTTAGCTGGGTTACAGGGGCTTCCATCCTGCCACCCTCCTTCCATGCAGGGCTGACTGCTTTTAAAGTATCCCCAACACATATATTTCCGCAAACACCCCAGCATCCTTCCATCCACCGCAAAGCCCATTGGTTCATATTAAAGACAAGACAACTATTAACCCTGCTGTTCCTATTAGCAGGGGACGTCGAGCCAAACCCTGGACCACCCCACCCCTACCCCATCTCACCTCTCAATGTACCAAAGGTTCTAAAGATTATCCACCTACATATATGCAGCATCCTCAAGAAGATCACTGACCTACAGTCAACTGTACTAATGCTGCAACCAGATATTCTGATTATTACAGAAACCTGGCTTAAGCCCCACAACCTGGACGCAGAAATAGCACTCCCGGGCTACACAGTTATTCGGCATGACCGCATGGGTAAAAAAAAAAAGGGGAGGCATTGCCATGTTCATCTCCTCTCACTACCAGTTCACCCCTGTCCAGCTCCACCTGCCTACGCCTTCGATAGACTCCTTGTTAATCAAAATCTCACTCCCGCACACTATGCCAGCCTACATAGTGGGGACTTACTGTGCCCCAGACACCCATATGCCTGCCGTCTTGGACCACCTGGGCACCCTAAAGACATTTGCCTCAGAGGGTGAGCTACACATCCTTGGGGACTTCAACTTTAACTGGCTCTCCATGGCCAATTCTAAGCTACGTAGTCAGGTAAATGTCCTAAACATGACACAACAAATATCTGCTCCCACACGCTTAAACCACAAAACTCAGAACCACTCCCTTCTAGACTGGGCCCTGACCTCCCACCCCCATCGAATACTCGAAGCAGGACTCCTCAAGTGACCATCATATGATCTATATGGTAAGGAAAATATTCCGGCCCAAAGCCCCTCCCCCCGTACGCTGCTCACCAGATTATACAAATCCATTGACCTTGGTGCACTCTTAAATGACCTATCAAACACTGACTGGGCCTGTATCACCCGCGCACCCACCATCGACACTGCCCTAGAGCCGTTCAAGTCCAGATTCTTAGCCGTCTGGGATTACTATGCCCCACTAAGAAAGACTAGAGTTAGGGGCGCCAACCTGACCTGGGTCACAGCAAATATCATCGACCAGCTTCATGCCAGGGATCAGGCCTGGAAAGCATACAAGTCACTGGCACCCGGGCTGCTCTCCAACTTTACCGCTCTCTCCGTAACTCCTGCACTATGCGTCTGCGGCAGGCCAAAGCCAGCTACTTTAAGGCCTCCTTCCACGCAAATATAAACCACCCAACAAAATTTTGGAAAACGATCAATGCACTTTTATCCCCCCCACCCCTGCCCTAAATGTTGCAGGCTCCATCGTCACCGAACCAGGTGCAGTGGCCTCAGTTTTCAGCTCCTTCTTCACCAGCTGTGCTTCCTCTCTCCTATCCTCCCTCCCTCCCTCCCCACCTGTCATGCATACCCCTACCTCTCCGCCCCTCTTCCCCGGGCACCAGCTTCACCTTTTGCTAGTCACTCCGCCCGAAGTGTTTAAAGCCCTGCAGGCTCTCAACCCCTCCAAAGGCAAATGCCCCTCAGGTCTGGACTCCAAAATGCTCCACCTATCCGCCCCTGCCATCGCTGCCCCTCTGGCCGCTCTCTTCAATCTAATTGTTAAAATCCCTTCCGAATGGATGCATGCCACCATCATCCCCCTCTCAAAAGGTGGAGACCTCTCCTCACGGGGAAACTATCGACCTATATCCCTGCTCCCATTCTTGTTAACTGCAGGAGCACCTCGACCTTTCCCAACTTGCCCCCTTTTTTGACTCCTCCTCCTTTTTCACACCTTACCAGTCTGGATTTAGGAAGGCGCACTCCACCATCACATCACTCCTAAGGCTCACAAATGCCGTCCTTACTGGAATGGAACATAGTCACACCACCTCAGCTTTCTTTATTGACCTTGCCAAAGCCTTTGATACCGTCTCGCACCCCCTTTTACTGTCCAAACTCTACCGTGCTGGACTTTCAGGAGCTGCCACCGGCTGGTTCCAATCCTGTCTGGCAGGCACAAGCGGTGAAAATAGGCGCTTGCTCTTCTGCCCCCCGTCACCTCCGGGGTCCCTCAGGGATCGGTCCTTGGCCCATTACTGTTTTCCATCTTTCTAAATGACCTGCCCTCAGCTTGCACACACTCACTCATTCATATGTATGCCAACGACACTGTCTTGTTCTCATCTGGTCCCTCCACCTCCGATGCAGCCACAAGACTCCAGGAGGATTTCAGTGCTGTACAGCTTTGGTTTCACTCGAACCAACTTTTTCTTAATCCAGAGAAAACTGTCTCACTAACTTTTGGGACGCGGCAACGACTGCACCTCTTTCAGATACTTCGGGGTTTGGCTGGATCAGAACCTAGACTTTTCTGCTCATATCGACTCAATCCACAAAAAACTTCACCCCAAACTGAGTGCTGTATTCCAAAACAGGGCCTGTCTCCCTTTACCTGCCCGCAAAGCACTCGTACAGAAAATGATCCTCCCAATTTTTGACTACGGGGACATAGTCTACAGTACAGCCCCTAAGACAACCTTAACCTGTCTCGATCCCCTCTTCCACTCCTTCTGCCATTTTGCCCTTGACTGTCCACCGGAGACACATCACTGCACCCTTTACAAGTCACTTGACATGATATCACTACAGGAACGGAGACAGGCCCACTGTGCCAGGGTTACAGCCAAATTCTGGTCACAGTCCTCCCCTCATACCTCGAGTCTGCCCTCTCTGTCCAACCCCCCTCTGTGTACGCTGTCAGGAACACTGACTCCAGGCTCCTTCATGTCCCTCACATGTCCACATCTAAAGGCCAAGCTGCCTTCAGCTTCTGTATGCCGAAACTGTGAAAATCCTTGCCAACAGACATTAGGCACGCAGGCAGCTCTCAGCATCTAAACCATCTCCTCAAGGCGCATTTCTCCCCCACCTGCTCATGCACCTAACCCTTTCCCATCTTGCCGCACCCATCCATCTGTTGCATGGGGCTTCAGACCGGCACCTCAAACAGGTATTAAATGCAATACAAATGTGTGCTAGGTGCCTTAGTCTCCACTGGGAGTTGTAGTGTTAAATCGTCACTGCTACTCCGATCTCCCACCTATTGTAACCTCATGGGATATCTGCTCTGTAGCCTATTGTACAGTAGCTGTCTCTGTGTATTCAATGTATTGTATTATTATTATTGTACTGTATTTTTCTGCCTTGTTACTGTATTGTATATATCGCTGCTTCCCCTTCCCCAGGACGCATCTGAAATCGAGTGGTCTCCGCTCAGCATGCCTTCCTGGTAAAACTCTTAAATAAATAAATTGCTAGTACGACAAACCTTCACCGGGACCGGTTAAAGGTGATTCTACTAGAGGTGTTGCCACTTCCTTTGCATCCCTAAGGAATGTCTTGGCAGCAGATCTCTGCGCAGCTGCTACCTAGAGTTCAGTCCATACCTTCATAAAGCATTACAGTCTGGACATTGCTTCACGGAGGAGAGCAGGCTTTGGCCTCGCCATCCTCCATGGACTACTTTCTTAGGAGTACCAGTGGTTTACCAATTTTCTTAACCACCACCCTTCTGACCTGGATTCTGTTCTTGCACTGCTTGAGACTCGGTCCTAATGGTGTTACCTGCTGCAAGAGCTCTGTCTCAAAGTAAGAGAATACAGTTACTTAACAACTTATCGTAACAGTAGCTCTTCTAAAAGAGCTCTTGCAGTAGGTTATGTAACTGTAGTTTTCTTTCTGGGGGATGTGAGAACCTCCACAGTTCCCCATCCTTATGCTAGCCGGGTCTCCAGCGGGCAATCTGAGGTGGTGCCGGGGGACTGCCCCCTTTATACAGTGCATGACGTCGGGGGTGGGGCCAACATCAGGAGGGAGGTCCCCTCCATAGACTGGTAGCTAGAAATTTTTCTGTGAGGTCCTAGTGTCTGGTGGCATAGTCCTAATGGTGTTACCTACTGCAAGAGCTCTTCTCGAAGATCTACTGTTACGGTAAGTTCTTACGTAACTGTAATTTTTGTGGACACAAAATATTCTGAACAGTATTGGTATACAAATTGGTATGGTATTTGTAGTATTCCTCTTCCAAGAAGAGATGACTATTTTTTTTGTAATTCTACCTTATTTTTATAAAACCCTTAATTATTTAAAAATGGGCAGTATTGTTTAAGCTATTGATAAGTTCAAAATGTTTTTAATCATTCTATGGAAGGATTTTATTTACCAGGGATCACGACTGGTAAGAATACTTCAATAAAGTGTGAAGTTCTGTGACCCAAATGGTTTTGGTAGTCAGAAGTCATGTAAATCTAAATCCCATGACAAGGTCTGATACCCACAGTATATGGTACTGCATTTGTGTAAGAGTGTGGCAGTATGTAGGGCCTAGTGCGTTTCTTTGTGTATAACAGGGTATTTGTGCAGGTGTTAGTGTATATCTTGGTAAGTGTACTTCTCTGTGTGATTGCATCTGTGTACACCCAGTGTGCACGCATGTGTACTTGTACACTCCCAGCTCACCTGCCACACTGGGGAAAACACACAATTCCAGCAACCCACCAGAGCATTTTAGGATCATAATAAAGTCAATTTACCTTCCTGTGTTTGTCTCCCAGCTGTAAAATTGTGAAGAAACTAGGCCCCACTGAAAAAAAATGTATCTCTGCTGGGTTATCCTGGGTAAATAAATCATCTACCAGCTCTTGTGTTCATTTTAAGTTTATTTTAAAAATGCGTTGACCGGGAAAGGTGCACTGAATCAACGCTTGTTTTCAAGATGAACCTGAGGGAGGGGTTACAAGGGGAGAATACAGCACTAAAAGAGCACCATTCAAAAGAGGCCCAGATTCTGAAAGCTAAGTTTAGGTCAGCAGAACGAAGTCCTGCTGCTCACTACAGTCTACATACCACCTGTGCACTAAACTGCTGGTCTTAACCACTTCATAGCGAATCAACAGCAGTTAGGCAATCAATGGGAGAAGGTCATTGTTGGCGATTTCAACATTAACTGGCACTCCCAGAAGGAATCAAAAGCCAGGGACCAAATATCCAGCCTATTCCTAACCCAGATGGTCACTGATGACACTCGGCTCAACTGCAGAACAGGGAGCAGCACCCTAATTGACTGGCTCCTATCATCGCACCCCGAGCATGTCTCCAATGTCACCATCCTGCCAGATAGCCTCAGTGATCATTCCCCAGTGAAGTGCACCTGGTCTAACTACATCACCAAAATCCCACCTAACGTGTCCATAAATCGCTGTTTGAGGCCTGGGGTACTCGACCACTTCAGGCTGTATTTGACACAAATAGACTGGTCACCGCTGGCAGGGGATATTGATGGAAATGAGGCCCTGACCTACTTTATTACAAAATTCAGTCGTGCCTGTGATATTTTTGCACCATATGAAACAAAAAAGATTAGGAGTACCTCTAACCAGTGGCTTATCAACTCTCTTATTGGTCTTATGAAGAACAGAGACAATATGTGGCACAAAGCTAAAGCAGTAGGAATGCTTGCTGCTCATAGCCCCTACAAGGTGGCCAGAAACGTCTGCACCAAACTCATTCGACAGGCCAAAGCAACTTACTATAAGGAGCTACTAAGCAAAACCTGGGGCTCTGGAAAAGAATTTTGGAATGCCTTGAAAGCACTGACAGGAAATTCCCCTAAGACACCTCCTGATCTAATAGTCACTGTGGATGGGCCCTTACAGGAACCTATTGAAATCGCCAGTGAGCTCAATAACGCATTCACGGACATTTCCGGTGTACTCCCTGGAGACCACCTTAAGGACTTGACGGGTCACCAGCACCATACTGCCCCACAAAATCCCCCAAGGGATGATCTGCCACCTTTCTATTTCAGATGAGTCACCATGTCTGAAACAATCAAGCACATTAAAGGGGCCCTAGGCAAGACCAGGATGGGTGCGGATCTTGTCGACATGAAGCTTGTTGGTCTGCTTCTGAATGAACTTGCCAGTCCTCTAACCATGGTATTTAATGCCTCTCTAAAATCATGGGTGTTTCCGAATGCATGGAAGTCAGCCATTGTCACACCTGTTTTCAAAGCCAGGGACAAAACACTAATGTCCAACTACAGACCAATATCCATCCTACCCCAACTCTCTAAAGTACTAGAAAGAGTGGTCTCGGAGCAGCTAACAGAGTAACTATAACCTACTCTGCCCGCAGCAACATGGCTTCCATAAAAAAACATTCCACACTTACTGCCCTTGTTGACTACTCACCCCAGTTATACAATGCCTTAGATAGTGGGCAGGCTGTGGGTTCGGTTTTCATTGATCTTACGAAGGCCATTGACTCTGTGAACCACAATCTTCTATTGAGCTGCCTTTAGTCAAGAGGTCTATCTCCTGACTCAGTATTATGGTTTGGCAGCTACCTCTCAAACAGATCACAACGTGTCAAAATTGGAGATACTCTTTCGGAATCTAAACATGTGCCCCTTGGGGTTCCACAGAGTTCCATTCTTGGACCTCTCCTCTTCAGCCTCTTCATCAACCCAGCCCCATCTGTTTCCTCAGCATGGACTGTACTGTATGCGGATCATGCAGTTATATTGGTTGCTGGTAAAGACTATTACTCCATTACATCTGAACTCCATCGCAGCTTCCTCCAACTTGAATCCTGGTTCACACAAAACAAACTACTTCTAAACCACAAAAAAAGCTAAGAGCATGCTTTTCTCTACAACTCAAAGCAAAAAGAAATATCAGCCCCTGCTCATACACAACCACAAGGGCGAGTTTCTAGAACAAATAACAAAGTTCAAGTACCTTGGCAACACCTTTGATGACACACTCACTTTCTCAAACCACATAGACTCTGTAGTCAAGTCAGCAAATATAAAGCTTGGAGTCCTCTTCCGACATAGGCACTCGATGTCTCCTGAGGCGCTCAGACTTGCTACCGGTAGTTCAGTACTGTCATCCATTGACTATGGGCTGCCTATCTATGGGGAAGGCACAAAGACTGCCCTCAACAGGGTTAGTTCACTCCTCAACAAGGCCTGCCGCCTAACACTGGGGGCCCCTCTAGACAACCACACCTGCTCCCTCTACACTGAAACTGGGTGGCTCCCTCTCCAGCTTAGAGTACAATACCAAACCTGTCTACTCCTAAAAAAAGTGCTTCTTGGGCTTACATCCCCCACTCTGGGCAGCCTCTTTAAACTGGCAGTACCAGCTAAATACACTAGAAGTGCGTCCACCCACAGGCTGGTGATCCCTTTCAAATAGACGAAGCTTGCACAGAATTCCATCTTGTACAATGGACCGAAATTGTACAATGAACTACAGCTGACCTCACTGATACACACAAGATTGGTACTCTCAAATCTTGGCTCAGATCCTTTCTGGACACATCCAAGACCTGTACCTGCCTGCATATTTGAGAGTTCCCCTAGCCTCCCTATTTTCCTTACCCCCCCTCCTTCACCTCTTACTTTTTCCCTGTACTCTTCACCCAAACGATGCCTCTCGGCTGATCACTCCCCTCCTCCTCTCCTTTGACTTAGGCTTTATCTAGGCTGACCACCCTACCATCTTTGTCTTTTTTGGTGGCTCGACCATCCAGTGATCACTAAGACAGTGTACCCCCTCCTCTCCTATCCAAATAATTTCTCTGGCACCATTGTAATTAAGATGTATATAATTGCTATGTACTTGCCTGTGTAATTTGATCCCTGTTTTTCTGTATTTTTTGTCCAATCTGTAATGTTTTGTCCATCACTGACTTGGAACCTTTGAAAATGAGCCCTTGACTCAAAGATATTAATCCTATACTGAAATAAATAAAATAAATAAAACTTGTAGAAAACAAGGTATTGTTTCGGAAGCAGTGTAGCAGAGGACTGATAACCCAGCTGACTTCAGCTTGTGTTTATCTAGACCCCATGTCACAAGTGCATTTGTTTCTCAATTATTTTAGTTTACCTAAGGCACCTCAGACACATTGTATGCCTGATAGCCACCCTGCTTCCACTGTCTTTGGCCACTATGCAGAGGGTATTTGTGTGCCAGGCCAGAGCAGTTTGTTAAACTTCATAGGGTGCAAGTCTGTTACCACATTTGATGCATTACTTTTTTCTTTTTTTTTTAAATTAGGATTTGCATCGGCTTTTCCTTTTGCTGCAACCATTTTGATGCTTCTTAAGACATTTATTTATTTAAAATATAGTAAACAGGAAAGGCACACTGAGCCGAAGCTCGTTTCCAGGTGCGACCCGGGGACGGGGGTACAGATAAAAAAACACAACAAAGTGTTACAAAGATTCTGTCACCGGGTGTAGGTATTCAGGATAACAAATACAAGGCAGACTAAAATCACAGTGCATAAAAAATGCCCAGAGACATTTATCATTTTATTTTGTCATAAAATGAATGAAGATATTTATAGAAATCAAATGAAAAAACGTCAAAATAAGGGTTAGTTGCTTTCAAAACAAAGACCACTGCTTTTAGTCTTAGTGGATTCTAGGCTTCTGTCAGAACAACCAGTGTGAACCCACACCACTGGGAAGCCTGTCTCCTACTGACTTCCTATCTAACATCAATCCCTAGTGGAAGGTTTAAATACATTCTGGGTGGGGTCACCTGACTAGACCCTTAACTAAAAATACAAAAGAAAACTAGCTAGGTCAGTCTATAAACACATGGTGACCCACTATACATTATACTGAACTGCTTAGTTTTCTTCGTGGGTTTATATAATAACTGCAGAACATTAAAACTCCCTCAGGAAGCTGGCCCGGTGGCGCTGAGGGTTGAGGCGCTGGATGCCACACCGGCGACCTGGGTTCGGGAACGAGCCCGAGTTGCTGGGGTCGGCTGGGAGGGAGAAGGATTGAGCGTCCCAGTGACTGCTCTCCTCTCCAGGAGGGGTGGAAGGAGATCTGCTCACTGCCTGCTTCCTAGCGGTGGCTGGGGGTCATTGCAATGGGGTTGCTCAAAAATGGGACGCATGGGTGACGTTTGACATGTGGTGCATGGGAGCACGCACTACAGCATCAATTGATGCTATTGCACGCCCATGTCGGGGGGGGGGTACTACAGTGGAAAAACACCTCATTGCGCTACTTAATGGCCAGTTTGGCAGAACTGCCCGGCTCCAAATCTGGATGCTTCCCCTGATCTGGACCCCCGGCTCCCGCGGTGGTGGTTGTGTACCCGCCATGAGAGGACTGCTGTGCAGGACCAGAGGAAGGGGTAAAGCTTGGGGTAGAACAGGGGCTGTGAGGTCAAGCTGGACTGGGGGGAACCATAGGTAACACCTCCCAGCCACAGAGGAGATAAAATATACACCCAAAACCCCCCCCAGGAAACCTCAGAACTGTAGTAACCCCTTTTAATCATTTACTAATTTCAGGACTTTTAATGCGCCTGTTTTTTGTTTTGTTTTTTTTTTTCTGTGGAGGGTGGGGTTAACAAACAGGCCTTCTCTGGAACGAACAAACTGCCTGGGGCTAAATTACAGACTGGCTGGGCCCCATTTAAAGCTAAGGCACAAAAGGCACTCTTGCATGTTTTTTCTTGGTGTTCGTCCATTGTAAATATATAAAATTTAGCTATCTTTGTGTAACCCCCCTGCAAATGGGGGTTCCCAAAAGACTTCCAGGAGCTTGCTTGAATGCTCCAAGCCTGAATGGTGTTTGGCATTTAAGCCATTTATCAGTGAGTGTTTTTAGAGCGTCTGGTACTGTCTCTTTAAGAGCTGTCTGCTTGCAGACATAATTAGTTTGTATGGGGACTGTGTGCTTCTGAGTACCACTCGAGCTGCTGCCAATTCACTTCATTTTGCAGTCACTAGGAGTGCACAGGAACCTATCTGAAAGATGTAACTGTTTGCCAGAAATTATTTAGAGTAATAATGAAATTACAGTTTGTCTAACCTGCTTTCTTTGCAGTCAGAACTGTGTCTGCTAGTTCCCCATTCTAGTTTTGAACTGCTGAACTGGACCAATCAGTGTGGGGTAAGCTAGCTCTAAAATGGTGCCTTGGACGAATCAGAACTTGGACTCATAATCTGAGCCAGCCACAAGAGGATTGTATGGGCAGTGACTCTGGGAGATGTAGTTTAGACTTCAGTGCCTTTTGGACCAACAGCAGCAGTCTATTGTGAGTGACAGCCAATCCAGTCAAGAACTGGGAGGAACTCAAAGGAAGTGCTCGGTTTTGTCGGTTGGAGTTTCAGTTGAGCTTTGGCAGTGAAGAAGGAAGGAGCCCTGTGCTTTTTCAGTGTGCAGTTTTAGTCAAAAACGTGTGTAAGGCCCAGAGTTCGGTCTGCAGCTTGTGTAACAGCTTGTTAGGACTGAATCCGTCCTGTGAAAAGAATCAAAGGATCTCTGAAGAGTAGAAACCAGGCTCACCCTGTGAAGACTGGAGGAATTGCTGAAAATTGCACTCGGTCTGTCAGGAACTGAATCTGCTGTGTGTTCTCCCGGTATTGTGCAGTAATTGCGATCGATACAGATGCAGCCTGCCTGGTATAGTGCTTTCTTTTATATGGATGTGAAGAGGTTTGTGTACCTCAAGTGAGCCCTGCTGACATTGAAGGACCCTATCTTATTTGGAGGTCGTGAGTACTAATTCAGGGTCGCTCCCTGTTGAATTGCCACATTAAATCCAAATGGAATTACTGTACTGCTGACTGTTTAATTCTCCTTTTCTCTGTGTGAAAGGGCCCCTACCAGCTGCCACGGTTTGGACTAGTCACTAGGGCTTGGATAGGGACAGTAACTGATAGGGATAGCCTGTGCACAGAGCCATAGGTAGATTATTAGAGTGATAAGCTAATTAACCTGATGTCCCCTGTCCTTGTTATATCCCCTAAATAAATCAGAGCTGCTTGTTTCAGCAAAAGTTATACTGCCTGAGGTATTTGTCTATGTTAAGTACTGTACTGTGATTGTTGCACTGTATCTCGTTTCACAGGAGGTCCCAGTGCGGAACCAGACCTGGGGTAACTGTATACTGTGAAGGTAATTCTGATATATTGTCTGGGCCACTAGTGGGAAGAAAGGGGGTTGCAGTGTCCCAGAGGGCTGTGACCAAGTTAGTTTAACTATTGCAAACCCTGACTCTGGGTGGGAGCACCCACCATTGGATCCAGGCCCCTCAACCTGTTAGTGGCAAATCAGGCAGGGGTAGTAGCCCCTGGGATAGCGCCATCTAGGGGTTACATCTTGGAGGCTCACCGCTGGGATTGTGTGTCCTCTAGTGGCCATATTTACGAACCACTGTTAAGAAAAAATGGGTACCCGACAGAAGTGGCTGTGCACCGCTAGTGGAGTGGTGTACTGGGGAGGAGATCGACCCCAAAATGCTATGCTTATCCTGGACATCCCCTGGGTATCAATACGGACACTGTGCAGGAGTACTTTCCAAGGTGGAAGGTTTACAAAACCCTGTGGTGGTGGGTCAGCATGCTAATCTGCTCACCCACACTTTCCTGGCCCTAGTAGAGTTAAGGATCCCATAGATAGCTCCAAAGTGCCACAGACCATTACCCAGAGGAGCCCTCACTGCTTGGAGAGTGATAACTAAGGACAGTAAAGACCGGGGGAATCAGCCCCCACCACTATCTGAAACTTTTGAGGAGAAATTTGCTGAATGGTTGCTGGGAGAGGGAAAACTGTGGAGGACTTGAAGAAACTATTCTTGCCACCTGGGGTGTTCCTCCCCAACACCTCTCCTGCTCCAGTGCCCGTAATGGTGGCTGAACCAATGCAGACTCCTATTTCTGCACCTGCCATTAGTCACGACTCTTACCAAGGTTGGAGGATCTTCTGGCACCCTCCCACCCCCAAGGGGAGGATGACTGGGAGACCTGGATAGACTATGTTGCCCCAAGTGCTAGAATGGCAATGCTCGGAAGGCGAAAAGAAGAGGGTTAGTGAGAGCCTTCGGTCCTGCCCTGGCTACCATCCGTGCTAAACGGGCCAGTAACCCTGAAGCGACTGCACAAGCCTATCTTGAGGCCTTGGAGAATGTGTATGGGAGCCCAGATTCTGATGAGGACCTATGGTGGAGAGTAAGAAATGCACAACAGTACCAAGGGGAGTTGTTGTCTGTGTATATGTCTCGGCTGGAAAAATTGTTGCAAGAATGCCTCAGAAAGGGTAGTTTGCCAGCGATTGAACTGGACCGAACCACACTGGACAGAATCCTTAAGTCTGCCCCCTTCTCAGAACTGCTGTTGCTTCAGTTACGCCTGGCAAATCGACTGAATCCCCACCTCCTATGATGAGTTAATGAGAGAAATTCGAGGAGTTGAGAAAAGGCGACCTCGGGAGGTACCTGCACCAACAGCTGTGGCTACGACCCGAGTGACTGAGGGTGACCCATCAAGTGAAGTTCAGGGGCAGAGGTTGACAGTCAATGAGTGCTCTGACAAGGAAAAAGATATGCCACAATGGGGGAACTGTTGAGAAGAGATCCGGGAATTCAAAAAAGTCCCTTTATGAAGGCCACGCCTGCAAGTACGGGCCCTGACCTATATCCGACTGCATCTGCTATGGGTGGGGGTACCCACCATGTATCTCCTGCTGATAACAGCTCCAAACTCAATTCCTTGACCATGGAAGTGGAGAAACTGACGAGATGTCTCCAAATGCTTATCACGCGCAGACAGAGATGGCACCCAGGTTTCCAGTTAGTAATACCCCGCCCTGGCTCCCAGTGTGCGCCTTGGCCAGCTCAAACTCCAGAAAGTATGTTTTGCTATAATTGTGGGAAAGATGGGCACATGAAAAGGAATGCCAGTCCCAAAAGACACTGACAAAGTTGCATATAGGCTACAAGGAGAGCTTGGAGAAGAAATCAGTGGTTAAGAGGTGCACGACATGATCCCAGTGAGGGCACCAAAATGCTATTCACGCCCTTTGTGGCAAGGCACAGTTGCCCAGGCCCCTCACCACTACTCTCCAGACTGGTCCAGAATAGTGGGTCCCTCCATGGAGACCACTGTAAAGGTGAATGGAGTGTCTACAAGAGCTGTATTAGACAGTGGCTCCCAATTGACAATTATGTTCCAGGATTGGTATCAGAAGCATTTGTCAGGCGTGCCCTTACAACCATTAGAAGGACTGCATGTATGGGGTTAAGGTGAGAAGGCCTACCCCTATTCCGGGTATATCCGATTTGGCTGTCTTTCCCACCTCCGTGGCTGGAGTGGCGAACAAGTAGAGACCCTAGCCTTAGTGTGTCCCCCACTGGACTGTATGATGGTGTCCCTTTGTTGATTGGAACAAATGCTCATATGTTCGGAAGGCTGGCACAGTTGTGTTATGAAAACAGGGGTCAAAGACTAGTAGAGCTTTAGAGTTCGCTTTAATTAAGAAGGCCTATGAGGCACAGAGAGATGCTGAAAAACAGAACCAGAGGAACCCGGTCGGAATTGTATGGAAGAAGGATCCTGAGTCTCTGATCCTGGCGCCAAATGCCCAGTGTACCTTACAGGAGAGGTCCAGATCAGAAAGGATGTTAAGAATAAAATATTAATGTTGGATGCACCAGGCGATGGAAAATTGCCAGAGGGACTGCTGGTCAAGCCTAGTATTTTGCCCGCTAGAGCCCATGCTTATGCCAGAAGGGTAATGGTCCAAGTTCATAATGTGTCTGAAAGAGACATTCGAGTAAACAGAGGTTGCATCCTGGCTAATGTGCATTGTGCAGACACTGCAGTGCTACCCAGCAGCAAGAGTTCAAGGAAGAATGACAGAGTAACGCCTGACTTGTTTGATTTCGGCGACTCCCCGCTGCCAGCTGAATGGAAAGTGAGGATCAGTGAGAAGCTTGCCCAGAAAGACCAGGTGTTTTCTTTAAAGGAATGGGATGTAGGATGCGTGCAAGGAGCTGAGCACAATATCCGCTGCATGACGAAGACCATTTCTGGAGAGGTCTCGATGCCTGGCACCTGCTGACATAGATGATGTGAGATGGCATCTGCAAGAGATGTTAGCTGCTGGTGTAATACAAGAATCCAGAAGCCCTTATGCTTCCCCATTGTGGTAGTGAGGAAAAGAATGGAACAGTAAGGATGTGTGTGGATTATCGCACCTTAAACCGTGGACTATCCTGATCAGTACACAATGCCCGCATTCAGGATGCTTTGGACTGCCTAAGCGGGAGCAAGTGGTTCTCTGTGCTGGATCTCCGCAGTGGGTACTACCAGATCCCGGTGGCCCCAGAGGACCGTGGAGAAGACGGCCTTTATCTGTCCGCTTGGCTTCTATGAATTCATGAGGATGCCTCAAGGGATTTCAGGTGCCCCAGCCACTTTTCAACGATTGATGGAGCGTGCAGTGGGGACATGAACTTACTAGAGTGCCTGGTATACCTAGATGATGTTATTGTGTTTGGCAGCTCACTGGAGGAACATGAGGCAGATTATTTAAGGTATTGGACCGACTGGAGGACTTTGGCCTTAAACTGTCCATTGATAAGTGTCAATTCTTTCAAACATCAGTAAAGTATGTGGGACACATAGTATCCACCGAGGAATAGAGACCGACCCAAGTAAAGTTGAGGCCTTGACCACCTGGCCACAGCCCAAAATCTAAAAGAACTGCAAAGATTCCTGGGATTCTGTGGTTATTATCGGCGCTTCATCAAGGACTATTCAAGAGTGATCCGCCCTTTACTTAACCTTACTCAAGGGTATCCCCAACCCACAAAAATACCAAAAGTCAGCGTCCCTCAAGACTGAAAGAGTGTATTTTCATCCGAGTGAAGTATTTGGGGCCCGCTGGACTCTGATTGTGAGACTGCTTTTCATGAGATCATATATCAACTTACCCATGCTCCAGTGCTGGCCTATGCCGATCCAAGAAAACCTTACGTCCTGCACACTGATGCTAGCTTGCAAGGGTTGGGGCTGTGTTGACCAAGAGCACGAGAATGGCCTGAGACCAGTGGCCTTTGCCAGTAGAAGCCTGACCCCATCCGAAAAGAACTATCCTGTACATAAGTTAGAGTTCCTAGCTTTGAAGTGGGCTATTGTTGACCAATTCCATGAGTACTTGTATGGGGCTAAAATACTAGAAAAACTGACAATAATCCTTTGACCTATGTGCAGACCTCAGCTAAGTTGGATGCCACTGGCCATAGGTGGCTTTCTGCATTATCTACATATGACTGTGCTCTGAATACCGAGCAGGTCTGAACCACATAGATGCTGATGCTCTCTCCCGGAGGCCTGTTCCCCAGAATGATTGGGTCCGATTGGCAGAACCTGACATTCGGGCACTCTGCCGGAAGTTTGACAGGGAGGAACAAATGTCCACGGACGCAGTGGACTGCATGGTGGATTGCTTGGGAGCCTCTGAGAATTGCATACCTGCTGCTTATTGCCACTTTTCTGCAATAGACATTGGTGCACTGCCTCAGCTGGACAATGACAGTATTCAGCGGGCTCAATCCCGCGATCCCATGATCAAAGCAGCTTTAGAAGCCCTCTATGCAGGAAAAGATGTGTCCAAATTACGCTCCACTGATTTGAGAACTGCACTGTTATACAAAGAAGGTCCTAAGTTGAAACTGATCAATAAACTGTTATACAGAGAAACAGTAGACAGAGGGGGACAAGTAGACAAACAACAACTAGTGCTGCCCACTGCCTTTCGAGACTCAGTACTGAGGTCCTTGCACAACCACATGGGGCACCTTGGTATAGACAGAACACTTGACTTGGTGAGATCCAGATTCTATTGGCCTAAGATGGGGGCTGATGTGGAGCAACACATTCGAATTTGTAGTCGCTAGCTTACAGAGGAAAGCTTTGACCTCAGAGGGCTGCCCCTTGTTAACATCACCACCAGTGCACCCATGGAGCTGGTCTGTATTGATTTTCTGAGTTTGGAGTCAGATCAAAGAAATATCAGTAATGTGCTGGTGGTCACTGATCATTTCACGAGATATGCCCAAGCTTTCTCCACCAAAGACCAGAAAGCATCCACTGTGGCCAAAGTACTTGTAGAAAACTTTTTGTTCACTTGGGGCTCCACAAAGAATCCATTCTGATCAAGGAGAGACTTTGAGAGTCGTCTGATCAAGAGATGCTTTCTCTGTGGGGAGTGCGAAAGTCCAGAACCACTCCTTACCACCCCAGGGGACCCACAGCCTGAACGTTTCAACCGTACTTTGCTAGATATGCTAGGCACCCTGCACCCAAAGGACAAGCCTAGATGGAGCCAACAAATTAGCACCCTGGTACATGCTTATAACTGCACCAAAGTGATGCCACTGGATTCTCCCCTACCGCCTGATGTTTGGAAGAAAGCTCGACTACCAGTAGATGTGTGTTTTGGGGTCTCTCCTGATGGGGTTCAAGCTGACAACTATTTACAGTATGTGCAAAAGTTAAAGGCCCAGCTAACTCATGCGTACCAACTGGCTCAAACCATGGCTGCCAAAAGAAATCTGGCCAACAAAGAAAGGTATGATAAAAGGTGAAAGCACAGGAACTCCAGGAGGAGATCGGGTTGTGCTAAGAAATCTGGGACTGCATGGCAAGCACAAGATTGCTGACAGATGGCACCATCTCCCTCACATTGTAGTGGGCAAACTAGATGATCTGCCAGTGTACAAAGTAAGGCCTGAGAATAATTCAAAAGATGTAAAAACAATGCATAGAAATCATTTACTGCCCATTGGACAAATCTTAATTGAGTCTGAGCCCCTAGAAGATGCCCCTCTGGACCAGTGACTAGAGCTGCTGCTAAGAAAAGATCAAGAAAGTCTGCACCTACAGAAGCAAAGTTAAAGTGTTCCCTCCACAAGTCCCAGTTGAGCATGACTGTCAGTCCATATCGGAAGAAAGTGAGAGTGACTTTGAATACTATCCTTCTTCTGAACTGAGTCAAGTGTTTGGGGCAATCCCTAGTCAATACTGGAGATGAAGCTGGGCCTTCTGGACTGTCTAAGCCCCCAGCTTCATCCCTGGAGCAATGCTCCCAGAAAGTGAAGTGCAAAGCATCAGATCAGATGAAATGGAATCATTGTGCATGGTTGAACTGTTTGAGCTTTCAGGGAGGAAAATGATAGATTGGGCAGACTGGTGATACACCGAACAAGAAGAGTATTTTGAGTGCCCTGACAGTCCACTGCCAGTGTCCAAAGCTCTCCATGCGAGCCAAATGTTGTGGACTCAGAAACTGTAACTCCTGGAGCTGAAAGTGCCCCAAGTTCTAGCATCTCTACCCCATGGAGACTCCCTGACAAGTGAGGACAATGCTGAAAATGAGGCTCTGAGTGCAGAGACTATAACAGTTCCCCTAGAAAGACTGGTCGAGCTGTAAAGCCTGTGGTGCACCTCAGTTATGATTCACTTGGGAGGCCTGTGGACTTGCCTCTCAATGTTGTCCATAAAGGAGTGTATGTGTCCCGAGCTCATTGCCCAAACTGAGCATCAGTGCTAACTCAAGTTACTTGTGTTGCCCTCTAAGTATGGTGCCCTTGCCCCATCCAGCCCCAAGGTAACTGATAGGGAGGGCCCCTCTCTTCAGGTTTCATGTACAAGAGGTAATAACTTGAGTTATGGTACAATGTGTATGTAATACTGTAAAGAGGACTACTGCAATGTTTCAGAAATGTGTTCTTGGTAAAATGATATATTGACTGATGATTACATGTGCGAGCCTAATGCAAATGTATATGGTTGCAGTTGAAACTTATGGGGGTACTTGCTTGACGCGGACGTCAAGCTTTCCCAGGCCAGGAAGGGTGTAACCCCCCTGCAAATGGGGGTTCCCAAAAGACTTCCAGGAGCTTGCTTGAATGCTCCAAGCCTGAATGGTGTTTGGCATTTAAGCCATTTATCAGTGAGTGTTTTTAGAGCCTCTGGTACTGTCTCTTTAAGAGCTGTTTGCTTGCAGACATAATTAGTTTGTATGGGGGGACTGTGTGCTTCTCTGAGTACCACTCGAGCTGCTGCCAATTCACTTCATTTTTGCAGTCACTAGGAGTGCACAGGGAACCTATCTGAAAGATGTAACTGTTTGCCAGAAATTATTTAGAGTAATAATGAAATTACAGTTTGTCTAACCTGCTTTCTTTGCAGTCAGAACTGTGTCTGCTAGTTCCCCATTCTAGTTTTGAACTGCTGAACTGGACCAATCAGTGTGGGGTAAGCTAGCTCTAAAATGGTGCCTTGGACGAATCAGAACTTGGACTCATAATCTGAGCCAGCCACAAGAGGATTGTATGGGCAGTGACTCTGGGAGATGTAGTTTAGACTTCAGTGCCTTTTGGACCAACAGCAGCAGTCTATTGTGAGTGACAGCCAATCCAGTCAAGAACTGGGAGGAACTCAAAGGAAGTGCTCGGTTTTGTCGGTTGGAGTTTCAGTTGAGCTTTGGCAGTGAAGAAGGAAGGAGCCCTGTGCTTTTCAGTGTGCAGTTTTAGTCAAAAACGTGTGTAAGGCCCAGAGTTCCGGTCTGCAGCTTGTGTAACAGCTTGTTAGGACTGAATCAGTCCTGTGAAAAGAATCAAAGGATCTCTGAAGAGTAGAAACCAGGCTCACCCTGTAGAAGACTGGAGGAATTGCTGAAAATTGCACTCGGTCTGTCAGGAACTGAATCTGCTGTGTGTTCTCCCGGTATTGTGCAGTAATTGCGATCGGGATACAGATGCAGCCTGCCTGGTATAGTGCTTTCTTTATATGGATGTGTGAAGAGGTTTGTGTACCTCAAGTGAGCCCTGCTGACATTGAAGGACCCTATCTTATTTGGAGGTCGTGAGTACTAATTCAGGGTCGCCTCCGTTGAATTGCCACATTAAATCCAAATGGAATTACTGTACTGCGGACTGTTTAATTCTCCTTTTCTCTGTGTGAGGGCCTACCAGCTGCCACCCGGTTTGGACTAGCCACTAGGGCTTGGGTACCCAGGGACAGTAACTGATAGGGATAGGCCTGTGCACAGAGCCATAGGTAGATTATTAGAGTGATAAGCTAATTAACCTGATTTCCCCTGTCCTTGTTATATCCCCTAAATAAATCAGAGCTGCTTGTTTCCAGCAAAGTTATACTGCCTGAGGTATTTGTCTATGTTAAAATGTACTGTGATTGTTGCACTGTATCTCGTTTCACAGGAGGTCCCAGTGCGGAACCAGACCTGGGGGTAAGTGTATACTGTGAAGGTAATTCTGATATATTGTGTGGGCCACTAGTGGGAAGAAAGGGGGGTTGCAGTGTCCCAGAGGGCTGTGACCAAGTTAGTTTAACTATTGCAAACCCTGACCTCTGGGTGGAGGCACCCACCATTGGATCCAGGCCCCTCAACCTGTTAGTGGCAAATCAGGCAGGGGTAGTAGCCCCTGGGATAGCGCCATCTAGGGGTTACATTTGCATTTCACTTTTCCATCCATTTTATTAACCTGTATATTTAGGCACCTTGTAATTTCTTAAAGCATTTTCTGTTTCAAGCATAAATTTAGCACTGCATGCACTTTAAAGTCTTACAGCTGTGCATATACAAACACATTTATATTCCTAAAGCCCATGAGCACATTATTCAACCTCCAGCAAACAGCTTGGTTAAAGCATTCTGCACTTTAAATCTAGCAGCTCTTTGGCATTTGTGAAGGCAATACAAGCCCCTTATAAAGCATGTGCTAAACAATCTCTTTGTTTTTATTTTACACAAGCACCTTGCGCGTTTATGCATTTATTTATTTTTTGTTGACCGGGTAAGTGCACTAGAGAAATCCTGCCTATTTTCAGGCATAACTCGGGGGAAGGGGATACAGATGAATGCCAACTGACCTTAAACCAGATTAAGCTGTTAGTGGTATTTTTGTTAGTGAATTTAGCACCTTCAATAGTATTTAAGGAATTTGAGGCACTTTATTCATGTTTAATTCCTTTCTAGCAATTAGCACTTTATATAGCAGGCAGCATTTACTGTTGGGATAATTATTTTAAACCATTACTTTTCTTATATATGTGGCTGCATTGCAGCACTCTGTTCTCCATTCTGTGCATTAAATGCATTTTCTCATGCATTTTACTTCTTTAAATGCACTAACACACTTTACTCCTACAGTTAGCACTGAACTGAATTGGGGGGGGGGGTGAAGTAAAGTAAAACCTACATCTCCTTACTGGGGCACCCACCCATGACAGGGGTTACCCTGTCATAGATTCCAACTACAGTATTAACATACAAAAATATGACACTTTTTAAAGTTAGGTTACAAAGTCATTTTTGCAAATGAAAAAAGAGAACAATATCACTTCGACAGAGCATTAAATGAGGTAACTTTTTTTTTTTTTGGCATATCTTTTTTATCCCTCCTCACCGCACCCAGCCACCCACTCCTTCGGGCAGCCAGCCTTCGCCGCTACCACCTCTCCTGTTCTATCGTCCTGCTGCTCCCCCACCGCCCGGTTGACCCGGATGTATCCCTTTGCTGGGGGGGGGCCCTGCCTGCCTGGGGCCATCGGGAGGGGAGACTGGAGTGCATGAAGGCACTCCCTTGCTTCTTTGCTGGGTGAGGGTATGCAGCATTGGGGGCTTCCCGGTGTGGGGAGGTGGGGCTGCCGTCATCCGCCCAGCATGGGTGCCATTTTCACGTTTCCTTCCTCGTCTACAGCACCTCTCTTGTAGTGCTCCTAATCTCCACTGGAGGCCGCTACAGAGCAAGGTAACCCCTACAACCCACCCCAGGAGAGGAGAGGAGAGGAGAGCAGTCCTCTGGACGCTCAATCCTCTCTTTCCCCTGCAGACGGGGTAACATTTTTTTAATTTATGATTGGAGACAAAGAGGGGGGACAGAGGTTTTGGTCGTGACTTAGGTCTGTGTACAGCAGCAGGCTGTAACTGGGACAGGCTGAGTAGGCGCTTAATTGCTGGTGAGTGGGGTTTGTGGGGGGAGATTATTCCAGATGGAAGGGAGTCTGAAGGAGAAAGCAAGTGTACCTGCGGAGGTCCTAGCACGTGGGATGGTGAAAAAGCGGAGGTAATTTATCCGCTAGGGGGAGGGGTGGCCTGAGCTTTAAGGGAGTAGAGTTAGAAAGGAAGCGTGCAAAACCAGTATTTAGAGATGAAAATAGTACACTGGGATAAGCGTCTTTGTGAGAGGGATGAGAGAGATAGGCAGGAGTAGAGATCACAGTGGTGAGTCAGAGGGGGTGAATTTGAGGCAAAACGACAGAAAGCGTTGAAGAGGACGTCAAGTTTTGCGAGGGAGGTGGCCGCGGCTGAGCCATAGACGATATCAGCATAGTCAAAAGCTGGGAGGATCCATTTGACAAGGAGATCCTGTTGGACTGGGAGGAAGAAGACTACCTTTGTGATGGTAAAGAAGCCGCAGTTTGGGGCGTAGCTTAGAGTGAAGGGCCTTAAAATGGGAGGAGAGGTGCAGCGAAGGGTCAGGCCACACTCCAAGATATTTAAAGGTTGGGACTTCTTCGAGAGGAGTACCAGTGGGCGAGAGGGCTGGGAGGGAGGGATTCTGGCAAGTTTCTGTTTTGAGCCAACGGTCATGGCAACAGTCTTTTTTAGACTGTTAGCTTTGAACCAGTTTATTACTACAGTGAAATCATGTTGAAGGGGAGTTTGAGCGTCGGGGCAGAGGGACCGGATAGGAATAGGACAGTGTCATCCGCATACATGTGGATGTGGGCATTGGTACATTGAGAGGGCATATCATTTATAAACTGAGAGAAAAGAACTTGTCCAAGGATTGATCCTTGTGGGACACCAGCAAGAATGGAGAGGGGGGAGATAAGACGTTGTTTGCCCCAACTGACTGGGACCGACTTGTTAGATAAGAGCTAAACAATGAGACATGAGCAGGGGAAAAGACCAATGGCACTTAGCTTGTTTAGAAGGGTAGGGTGGGAGATGGAATCAAAAGCCTTTGCAAGGTCAATAAATATGGCCAAGGTGATCTGCCCTTGATTCATCAAGGAGTAGCTGGTGTCTGTGAAATGAAGGAGGGAGGAGGTTATGGAGTGTAATTTCTTAAATCCTGATTGGACGGGGAGAGAGTATTAGAGGCAGAGAGGAAGTCATTTAGCCGAGTAAGAACAAGGAATTCTTGGACATTTCCTATACATAAACTTACTTGATCTTATTTCTTATCGCAAAATTATAGAAGCATAGTTTGTTTTTGTGCTGATTTACTGGCTTCAGCTGAATTATTTTCCCGCCTTTAAATGATTTATTCACTTGCATGATCTGCGAAGAAGTGATTGTGTGATTCAATATTAAGGGTTTGGCAAGCTCAACCCATCACATTTACAATACATCTTTGTTAAAATTTATGGGATACACCTGGTGTGTGAAGAAACAAAAGCAATAATTATGGTACCAGTGTTATTCCCCCCCGCCCACCTCCCCACTTTCTTGCTTTAAAGCCTGAAATTTTTTCAAATAACTCCAGTATTCTTATTTTAAATTGTTAAAGGGGTTCTTAGTCTCATCATCCAGCTGAATTATGATCAAGCCTGACCACCACAACAAGGTGACCACCGTATCGGTTAGGAAAAAGCATCACATTTTTTTTTTTTTTTTTAACTCAAGTTTATTCAGAAAGAAAAATAATACAGTGTACAAACCAGTTACTTCAGCAATCACAATCCCTCCAATACAAATACATAAAATACAGTTTTGATAATATTATGGGGGGGTTGGGAAGAGAGACCAGTGAAGGGAAGCCTGGCTGGGGGTACTGGCGACACAGGTTCAAGTGGGACCAGGAAAGCAACAGAGGACGACATGACACCAGGCTGTGGGGAGTGCGATGGGGCCAGAGCGACGGGGAGGGGGGGCGACAGTGACACCCAGGCTGTGGTGGGTGTGAGGGGACAGCGGGGTCGTGGACAGCAGAAGGATCCGGATAGGTACAATCAGCTTAGTAACTTGGGGGAAGGGGGTGAGGTGAAGGTGATCCTGTTGGGAGACTCCATGACCGGGGTACCCAGTGGGAGGGGGATGGGGAGGGAAAAATCAGCCCAGTCAAGGTAAATTGTATTCCGGGCCTGTCTGTGCACAGGTTAAATTCCTGCTATACTCAATGGCAAGGGAATGCTGGGGTACCCCGGACTTTCTGTTGCACCTGGGAACAAATGACTTGGACGGGAATAGTGAATTTGAGATACAGGCAGGATTCTGGGAGCTGGCCAGGGTCTCTCCAAAATATTGCCAGTGCCAAGGGCAAGTGTGGAGAAAAAGCAGAAACTTGGTGTGGTGAACCAGTGGCTCAGGGAGTGGTGCGAGACCAAGGGATATGCATTGGTGAGGGATGGGGGCACGACATGGGAGGATAAGGGGTTATGTGCCAGGGATAGGCTCCACCTCAAGTTGGAGAGAAGGGAGATTCTTAAACTGAAACTGTCTGGCTTCATACACGAGAGGTGGGGTTTAAACTTGTAAAGGAGAAGGGTTGGAAAAAAGGTCCACTCCGGCAGAGCCACCTAAAGGACTAGGCCTAGGACACACAATGAGGTCAGGAAGCAGCAGTATAAGGCCAAGGGGCACTGGGCAGGGGAAAGGAGCAGGAGGCTGCATGGGGACACGGGGAATGGGGAGGGGATGGGGTGGAGGATGGTCCTGATCAATGCCAGGAGCATAGGGAATAAAATGTCCAAGCTCCAAGCGATGCTAGCTGAGGGGGGCGGTGGATGTGGCAGCAATTACTGAGATATGAGCCACCCACAGGCACGATTGGGACGTAAACCTGGAGGACTACACTATGTTCAGGAAAGATAGAGGAGTGGGGGGGTGGCGCTGATGGTCAGAAAGGACGTTGGTAGAGTGGAAGAGGCTGGAGGGCAGGTGGAGGCAATTTGGGTAACTCTGAAAACAAAGGGGGGTAAGAGAATGAAAATAGGAGTTGTTTACAGTCCCCCTGCAATGGCGGAAGACCTGGAGGACAAGCTGGTGGAGAATATTAGGGGCCACTGCGGACTATGAAAAGGCAGGGTGATGGTCATGGGGGACCTAAATATGCCTGGGGCAGACTGGGGCACTATGGCTTCCCCAGTGGCCAGGGAGCAGAGGCTGATGGATGTCTTTCAGGAAGCATTTCTAGCCCAGCATGGGAGAGCCAGCTAGGGAGGACCGGATATTGGACATGGTCCTAGCAAACAGTGACCAGATTAGGGGTCTGGAGGTGAGCAGCCCGTTGGCAGAAAGTGACCACGTCACGGTCTGGTTTCACCTGTACCTAGGGAAGGAAGAAAACCGCACGAATACGGTGGTAATAGACTTTAGGGGAGCGGACTTCGAGGGCATGGGGAGGATTCTTCAGGGGTATTTGGATGAGTTAAGGTCAGATATGAACGCTGGGACCAGGTGGGGGGCCATTAAGAAGGGGGTGCAGGAGGCTTCCAGGACTTGCGTGAGGATAAGGCGCAAGCACTATAGGGCCAGAAAGCTCTGTTGGTGGACTCGGGAGGTTCAGGAGGCGGTGAGGGAGAAAAAGGCTGCCTATGCATGCTTCGAGCTCAAGGGGAGAAAGGAATGGGGAGAGTACGAGTTGATGTCCAGGAGGGTCACTAGGGTGGTCAGAGTGGCCAAGGCTAGGATGGAGAAAAACCTGGCCTGGGGTATCCAGAGGGGAGGAAAGGGATTCTTTAGGTACATAGGGGAGAAAAGGAAAGTGAGGGCACAGATCAGCAGGATTAGGACTGGGGAGGGATGGGCTCAGGAAGCAGGGGAGCAAGCTGAGATATTAAATGAGTACTTTGCCTCAGTCTTTACCGTGGGAGGAGGGGGATCCCCACTTCCCGACGGCAGGGATGGTGAGACCGCAAATAAGGTAGGTCACTTTGGAGTTTGGTGGATTGGAAGAGGCTCGGGTGGGGGACGAGTCGAGACTGGGGAGGGCAACAGGAAGGACAGGCAGATGTGGGGGAAGGCATAATCACAGTGGACAGGGTGAGGGCAGCCCTCCGGTCGCTAAAGACTTGAGAAGGGGCCAGACGAGCTTTATCCGAGGGTGCTGAAGGAGCTGGTGGATATGCTAGCACCTCCACTAGCTGCACTCTTCAGCATCTTTCTGCAGACAGGGTGGGTGCCTTAGGATTGGAGGATGGCCCATGTCGTGCCTATCTACAAGGGGGTCTAGAAAGGAGATGGTGAACTACAGGCCTCTTAGCTTAATGTCCGTGGTAGGCAAGGTGATGGAGGGTGTTATCAAAGAGAGGCTTGGAACGGATGGGGCACCTGGACAATAGACAGGCTGGCTTTGTCTCAGGGAGATCGTGCCAGACCAACCTTGTTGATTTCTATGATTGGGTGACGAGTGCCCTGGACCGAAACAGGCTGGTGGACATCCTCTATCTGGACTTCAGCAAGGCGTTTGATTCAGTCCCCCACAATGACCTGATGACCAAGCTGGGGAAGATGGCGGTTGGGGGACAGTTGCTCAAGTGGATAGAAAACTGGCTTTCGGGGCCAGTACAGAGAGTGGTCTTTGGCGGGATAGTCTCCTCCCCCAGGAGAGTCATAAGTGGGGTCCCCCGGGGATCGGTCCTGTTCAATGCCTATGTCTTGGACATGGGGAGAGGTATTAGGAGTAAACTGAGTCTCTTCGTGGATGACTCGAAGCTGGGAGCATTGGCGGATGGGGAGGAGGTGAGTGTGGCCCTACAGGGGGACCTGGATGCCCTGGACAGATGATCAAGGAGGTGGGGGCTGAGGTTTAATGCAGGGAAGTGCAGGGTGTTGCACCTGGGGGCCAGAAACCCAGGCCATGCATATACCCTGGAGGGAGATGCACTGCAGGCCTCGTTGGGTGAGAGGGACCTTGGGGTGGTGGTGGACCTCAAAATGAATAACACTGAGACTTGTCGCAGAGCAGCAGCAGAGGCAAACAGGATGCTGGGCTGCACAGCCAGGGGAATTACCTCCTGGAAGAGGGAGGTGATCCTCCCTCTGTATAATTCCCTGGTCAGGCAGCACCTTGAGTACTGTGTGCAGTTCTAGAAACCACACCTAAAGAGAGACATTGCACTGTTGGAGAGGGTCCAGAGGAGGGCGACCCGGATTATCTGGGGCATAGGGAGTAGACCCTGTGAGGAGAGGCTGGAGGAGCTCAACTTGTACACACTGGAGGAGAGGAGAGATAGGGGGAACATGATAGAGGTCTTTATGTAAAGGGAATCAACAAAGGAGGAGCTGAGGAGGTGCTCAGGTTTAAGAATGGGGAACAACCAGGGGGCACAAGTGGAGGTTTGTGGGGGAGAGTTACAGGGGGACCGAAGGAGGCATAACTTCACTGAAAAGGTGGTGGATCCATGGAACACGCTGCCTGGGAGCCTTGTAAATGAGGCACAGTGGAGGGTTTCAAGAATGAATGGGACAGGTACAGGGGGAAACTGAAGCCGGGAAAGTCCCTCTCTGGGAGAGGGGTGGGCGGCAAATCGAGCACTCAGTAAGAGTGCTGGCTACCGAGCAGACACGACAGACCATGAGGCCTACTCTACTAGCTTTTAGTATGTTAGTATGAATACCATAAAATACAAAAGAATAAAGCCAAGAGTTTAGTATTGAATAGATTCAATTGAAGGTCCACTAAACCATTGGATGCCACATGGGGAAAGGAATATATTAATAAGATAATTACAACCCATTTTTTACTAAGCTGCCTCTTGAACCTGGCCAGATAAGTCAATTCAAACAACAACGCTTTTTATAACTAGTTAATTTCTAACGTGCATTGCTCAGTACCCCCCAGCTAATGAAGCATCATATTTTATCTTGCCATTCTGAGCTGAGATTCCCCTGCTTTCTCTCTGTCTTGCGGGGAAACCACTCTCTGGCTTTATTGCTTATATAGTGTGCTCTGGCCAATAAGAGGCTCACAGGTGATTACTGGGCAGCTCACCAGTTAGGAGGAGGCCACAATTCTTCCATATGCAATTCAGTATTAAGCATTTGGCAATCTCAACCCATCACATTTACAATACATCTGTAACATTTATGGGGGTGCACCTGGTGTGTGACCAAACAAAAGCATATAATTATGGTACCAGTGCTCTCCCCCCCCCCACTTTGTTGCTTTAAAACCTGCAGTTTTCTAAAATAACTCCAGTATTCTTGTTTTAAATTGTTAGAGGGATTCTTACTCTCATCATCCAGCAGAATTATGATCAAGCCTGACCACCACAACAACGTGACCACCTCATTGATCAGGAAAAAGCATCACATTTTACCTTGCCGTTCTGAGCTAAGGTTTCCCTGCTTTCTCTCTGTCTTGTGGGGAAACCTTGTTTCTTATTGCAAAATTACTAAAGCATAGTTTGTTTTTGTGCTGATTTACTGGGTTCAGCTGAAATATTGTCCCAGCCTTTAAAGGAATTGTTCAGTGTCATGCTCTGTAAAGAAGTGAGTGTGCCCTTCCGCAAGCAGCAGTGTACTGTATGTAGCTTGCCTGTTGGCTGCCTGCCTTATAACAGATATCTGAAGGTAAAATCATTACTGAATATGTGTGTAGTAAGATGGTGGAATAGCCTGTTCTGAAATGATTGCCGATTAAAGTGCCATGACGCATGTATTTGTTTGCCAGTGCTAGTATTTGCAGTACTGTGTTGTGTGCATACTCTATACATACTCTGAATAATCGTACAGTTCAGACTGTGTATGATGAATTCCATTCCTCTAACCAAAAATGTCAAAAAGAACCTAAAGCAGTACATTTGGGCTACTTTACAATAATTTGGTGTCAGATTTGTACTAGTGATATTGAAAGAATGTAAATGGTTAAATAGGAGTATCCAGGTTATTATATAAGCTCATAAATATTTTATTTATTTATTTCCAACGTTTTACCAGGAAAAGCATACTGAGCCAGTAGCTCATTTCCAGATGCGTCCTGGGGGAAAGGGGAAAAGGGAAAATGCAACAGAAATACAGAATAGATTTAAATAACATAATGGCAGCCTGTACATAAATACATTAGACAGAGAAATTACATTACAATGCCTGTAGTCAAATAGATATGACTGTATTGAAATTGTATATAATTATATTTACAGTACTTCCAGTATATACGCACATACCTTTGAATATTCCACCAATATAGAACTTTCACACAGGGTGAATAACAATCATAACAGATTAGGATTGGTGTAAATAATTTAAGAGAAAGGTTGAGAACCAGGACAGGGGAATACTATGTAGAGGAAAGAGAAAGGAAAGGGCCTGCACCCCTTTGGAATGCAGTAACCCTGCAAGGGGAGAGGCTGGTGAAAATTAGGGATAGGGAGTAAGTTGTGAGAGAGGAGAGGAAATGGGAGAAAGGGCCTGCACCCCTTCGGGATGTGGTAACCCCGCAAGACGGGAGGCTGGTGAAAATTAGGGATAGAGAGTAAGTTGCAAGAGAGGAGAGGATATTGGGGAGAGGGCAGTAGGCAATTAGCCAGAGAGGAGGGCTAACCAAGAGAGTGGAAGGGTATAATATGCCAAGAGAGGGGTAGTAGAAGGATGGAGAGGAGTTGAAAGGTGAGGGGAGCAAGAATAGAGAGGTGGGAGAGAGGGACTGGTGCTGACTGAAGGTAAAGGAAGGAAAAGAGGAGAGTAGGCAGAGTGGGGGTGATCAAGTGCAGTTGCAGGTAGGGAAGGTGTAGAGTTTGAGACGACGGGACAGAGAGCTATAGTTGTATATTTGTTTAAGCTATCTTGAACTAATTTCAAACCATTTCCCATTTTTATGTCACATTGTTTTTGTTTTATTATATTGAAGAATTATGAACTCTGTAATAGCATAGTTTATAATGTACTACAGCGAAAGAGTAAGAGTCCAGTGATAACTGACAAAGGAAGGGGAAGTAGGAGAAAAAAAGAAGCAGTGCTTGATAGCTGACAACACATTTCAACAGATATTTGGCAATAATAGATATCGGACATAATTAGATTCACCATCTATATATTTTCTTTTCTGACAAAATGAATGAGAATTTCCCTGCCAAACTTGTGAATCACCTCCTCCTCCTCCTCCTCCTCCTGTTGTGCGACTCCTGGAACTTAGAATATTTATTTTCAAAGATGCTTTCTCACTGTACTTTTCTTAAGTTTCCCAGCATTCCAGTGACAGATCTTTAGTTTTCACTGAAGAGAGTGGGCACCCCAAACAGTGCTCCTGCTATTCGACGCTAAGTCCTAAAGATTTTATTTATTTATTTTTTTAACTTTGTTTTTGCTTCTCCATCCATCTGGCCATATTGGCTGTCATGGTGCTTAGTTTGCCCAGATGCTTTCTCTCCCTGTGGAGATGTCAATGCAAGGATGGCTGTCCACGCAGAAGCACACACATACTCTGCAACATACCCCACCATGCCCAGCCTGCTGCATTACTGATTTTAATCCTGCTGGTGGCAGTGACAGAGCAAAATGATGCAGCCTCCCTCCCCGGAGGAGGAGAGCACCTCTGGGATGCTCAGTCCTCCACCTCCGGATGGCCCCAAACATCCCAGGCCTGTTCTTGAACCCTGGGTCACTGGCGTTGCAAGCAGTAGTGCTACCACTGCATTGACTGGCCAGCTCAAAGTGGTTTTGGACTGACCGGGCTGCTGCTGGTGGCTACACTGGCCCAAGAGTTCAGGTTGCTGAAGGAGGTTATTTTTGACCGCCCAGCTTATGCTGGTGGCTACACTGGCCCAAGAGTCCAGGTTTTTGGAGGCGGTAGTTTTTGGCTACCTGGCTGCTACCAGTGGCTACACTGGCCCAAAAGCCCAGATTGCTGGAGAGGGTTATTTTTGGCTGCCAGACTGATGATGGGGCTACGCTGGCCCAAGAGTCCTCGTTGCTAAAAGAGGTGGTTTTTGGCTACCCAGCTGCTGCCAGTGGCTAAGCTGGCCCAAGATGGCATATACCTGAACAAAAGTGCGAAAAAATGGAATACAGATTAAGCCTTAGGATAACTATTGACTGAAAAATTTACAAAACGTGCTAACAGAATGTTTATATACAAGTTGTACTCACCATTGTATGCCACAGTTTTGCTGTGTGGATGTGTCACTTGATTTTATATACCAGAACACATTTGAAAAGGTTGTCACATCTGCACAGTAAAGGATTTGATGCAGAAGTGCTTTGTTAATGTTATTTATTTTAATATTTAATTAATAAGGTCCCCATATATACTGTATTATCACTCTGGAGCACTGTCGCTTCACTGACATCATCACGTAAACGTAGCGGTCAATTTAGGAAGCTACTGAAGCAGCATGTTTGAATACAAAGCGGGGGGAAAATGTTGTTTACATTTTGCAGAGATTCTTGGATCATAGCGACTATGGATTAACAGCATTTCGAGGCAAAAGGAACACAGCATTATGTAGGTAAGCCACTAACCTACAGTACTATGGTTTTTGTTGGCCAGATTTGAATACCCCTATTTATGAGTCCTTTAAATTTGTATTGTCACAACTTTGGAATGGTTTAACACACAGTGACTTCATTTTTATGGTCATTTTTGTCATAAATATACTGCTTAGGATATCTTGTTGCAGTTTATTAGGAGAGTTGCTTTGTGGCTAAGATGGTTAAATCCTTAAATGCATACAAACTGAGCTATTTTAAAGAGCTAGTGTACTGCCTAAAACTAATATTAGTTTTTAAAAGTAGTCAACCATTACCTTTTATATCTGAGGTACTTTTTCTTGGTTAATACTTTTTCTTCTCCCTTTGGTGAATTAGAAGATTATTTACCTGATGTTAGTAGCTGTAATGTACAGGACAGCACTCTGCTTGACAACCAACATATCGCTCTCTCTTTTCCCCCCACTACATTATCAGCATTGTGACCTCACTGACTGTGACATCACTGCTGCTTAGGAACAGCCACTTAGTAGCTGCCAAGTCAATCATCTCTGATGTCACTGTCAGATCACAGTGCCAATGATATACTGTGTGTGTGTGTGTGTGTGTGTGGAGGAGGGGGTTAGAGATAGATATCTCAGCTGCCAGAGAAAAAGAGCTATTCCATATATCCAGCACAGTATGCAAGCAATAACACACGACGGTATGGGTTATCCTCACAGTAAGAAACCTTGCGCCCAGGTGCGTCGTTAGCACGCAGGCGCATGCGCGAGTGCCTTATACACCTGGGCATGCTCTATGAGCAGATAATCCACACCTCGGAGTGTGTTATTGCACTTATAAAATGGGTCCTATAACTAAATATTAAAAAAAAGGAAAGAATATGTCCAAAATGTTTTTAAAAAGAGTTTTAATACTAGTTATAGGAAAAATAGTCCCCTATTACTGTATTGTGCTGTATTTCAGACTGGCTAGCTGGCCAGTAGAGGGCTCTCCTCCACCCAAAACACACAGTGCTGAGATTAGTATGTGCCCCTCCCGCATCACACATCAGATAATAGTAATCTCCAACCATGCTCCCGCTTTACAGATTTTGTTACTCTCGCTCTGTCAGCAGCTGCTTTGGTTACGAGTGAGTAGTGGAATTAGTTTTGATGTGTTTCTTCTCCCAAGTGTGTCTTTTCCTGAACACACAAAGATGTTGTTTTTATTTTTTTAAATTTATTTGATTTGGGCTTTGTTTTCATATTGCTGGTAGAGAGTTGGTAGATTCGGAATGAGCGTGTCCCGTTCCGACTGCCGTATAGAGCCATTTCCTGGTTTGTTTGTTTGTTTGTTTTTAAAGTAATCGTTTCCTGGTCTGCATTTTTTAAAGTATTTATTTTAGTGTGTGGAGTCATCTCGCTTTAATAGCCGAGTGCATCTAGGAGTACAGAGGCCTTTGGTTGTAGAAAATACAGATTGAAGACAGCAGAGTATTGGGGAACGAGACAGGAAGGAGCATGTTTAAAATCTGAAAGCCATCTACGCTGAGTGGTTACTGTTTCAGCGGTTGTGGTGTTACTCAGGTATTCATGCCAAAAAGAGAATGGTCTGGATGAATTCACTTTGTTTTTTTTTAGCTTTCCTGCTTGGACAGAGAAAAACAGGGTATGTGTTCCTTGATGGTAACTCCTACAGCTGTGCGGCATTTCTCGCTGGTACTGGTCATTGTGTGCCCGCTTGTGAGAACGCTTTGAAGCTCCGGTAGGTTATTGATTTTCCTATGTTGTGAGGTCACCCAGGGAAGAAAAGTGGCCAGTTGGCATAGATATCTGCTGATAAGGACACGGCTCAAAGGTCCTTCCAGCCAGTCAAATGAGGCCATTTTCTTTACCCATTTTATAATATCACATAGAAGTCTTACTAATGGGCAACAGGAAGAAGGAAAAATACTTCAGAAATAAAAATTACGATTACGTGTTAAAATTTGTATTGTTTTCCTGTCTGCCTGTTTTAGCTCTTCTAGCTCTTTAATGCTAATAATGTGCTGATGCAGCAGTTGTTTTTTTTATTATTCCTGCTGGAAATATACATCCCAATCCCAGCCTTGTTGCAGCTGCAACATTCAATAGGGATTTGTTGGATGTAGTACATTTTAATATTTGGTGGCCTGATGCCAAAATTTGATGAATTTAAATTGTAGGTTATTGACGCTCAGTATGATGTTGTGGCCATAACAGTGTCATGGCTCTCCAGTAGGATTAATGATAATAAGATTGAAATTGACTCTTAACAGTTTATTTAGAGAGGACAGGACTTCGACTTTAAGAAAGGGTGGAGGTTTCTTTATGTACGTTAAGTCCCTCTTGAGATTCTTACCCTTAATTCAAAGCTCGGTTTAAATAGAGAAAAAAACTAAAATGTTCTGTGTGTTTGTTTATATTTCACATCAAAATTTGTTTATATTTCACATCAAAATGCCCTTAGGGATTTTGATTGCTTTGTTAATATGAGTTGTTTGAACAATCATCATGAAGGAATTGGGTTAGGTGATTTCAGTTGCTGTTCGTTAGCTAGTAAGAAAAAGGCTTTTAAGGATAGGTTAACAAATATTTATTTTACTCAAATTATCACTAATCCTACAGCACATGTGTACGTTATAAAACTAGTATTGTAACTATGTTGCACTGGATTTTGATTAATCATAGTAATTGCTACTGATGTCCTTCCAGACTTCTTAAAGGAGAACTACAGTCAAAATTTGCAAAAAAACATGTGTTGTGCAAAGTATTTGGTGCTAGTGTGTGAGTGTGTAGTTTTAGTGTGCTCTTCCCTTAGATGTTAGGAGTGTTTTTTTTTTTCTAAAGTTCCCTACCAGTTTTATTGCCCCTGGGGCACTTCATGTTTGTTATTGCTTTTCTTCATACAGTGCCTCCTGTCCCATGTAATAGTCATGTGTCCAAGACTATTGATTTGAACACGCGCTTCAGGCAAGTGAACAGCATGGGTTCAGGAAAAACTTAAGTACTAGCACTATGTTGCTTGAATATACAGCTTCACAAGACCTTGGACAAAGGTGAATTTGCAGGTTCAATTTATGTTGCTTTTACGAAGGCCTTTGATCTCGTTAATCATGGTTTACTTAAGCAGTAATGCACGACAGGTTGTGTGTGTTGTGCTGGGGTGGTTAGGCATGAGGCCGCAGGTCAAGTGTGTCCAACGCCCCCGGAAGTGAGGTTATCCCAGCGAGACGCACACACCTGGAGTGCATTATTGCTATTATACAATGGCACGTTGTTATACAAAATAAAAAAAATTTTAAAAATGTTTTTAGTACATTTTTAGTGTGGCAATATATCTGTTTCTGAAGAGAAGAAGTGACAAATCAGTATCATCAATATCATCAACACAGTGAGGTTGTACTCTGGGACTGGACCTGTGATGTTGTACTGGGATAACATCACGGGTCCAGTCCCAGACTGACCAATCAGAGGCAAGCATTCTTTCTTGCCATTGTATAATTTGCAATAAATTGTTCTCACTGTTGCTGTCATAGTACTCAGTTGATTGGTTTTGGTTTATATGAGCCATAGAACTCAAGCTGTAAATACATAGGAAGATAATGTCCAGTGACAGAGAAGTATCAGTAGGTGTTGCACGGTGTTCTCTTCTTGGACCCCTATTATGTCACTTATTCTTAAATCAGTTACCTACTGTGAGTCATTGAACATTATTTTATATGTGGATGGTGCAGTTGTCTTCTCAAGTGATAACAGTTTTGACCTATTGAAGCAGAACCTCCAACTAGACTGTCATTTAATGTAGAAATGATTTTCACAAAATCTGTTTATAGTAAATGTAAAGAAAACTAAAAGTATGATTTTTTTGGAACCCATAACAAATTGAAGTCCTCACCTGCCCTGAACATTTGCACCTACGTAGAAACATAAATTTGTCAACAGAGTAGGACTGGTAAGCTCATCCAGTCTGCCCTGTTTTTCCCTGCCTATTCCAACACCTCATACCCCATTTGGTCATGTGTGTCCCTCCCATGTCCCTTTCCTCTGCTTGTTATGGTCATGTGCCTATCCCATGCATGCTTGAAGTTCCCCAGTGTCTTAACCCCACCACCTCTTCTGGCAGGCTGTTCTAAGTGTCCACCAACTTTTTCCTCACATCTCTTTAAACTCTAACCTCCCCAGCTCCATTTCATGCTTCTGTGTTATGGTGCTTTTTCTCCTCTGAAAGAGACTCCCAAACTGCACCATGCTCACTCCTGTGAGGTACTCATAGTTTTCAGTCCTGTCCCCTGTCACTCTCCTCTCCTCAAAGGGTACATGTTGAGATCCCACAGTCTCTCCTTGTATAGCTTCCCTAACAACCCCCTCACCATTTTGGTAGCCCTCCTCTGGACCACTTCCACCCTGTAAGTGGTCTTGCAGAGGTGTGGCCTCCAGAACTGGACATAGTGCTCTAGATGAGGTCTCACCTCCCTTCTCCTGTTAGGAATTCCACTCCCTATGCACCCCAGTATCCCACTCGCCTTGCCTGCAACCTTGTCACGCTGTTCTGCCACCTTGAGATCATCAAATATGATTATACCGAGATTCCTTCCTTGCTGGGTGACAGTAAGTACCTCCCCCCTCATCTTACACACAGCTCCCGGGTTTTCCCTCCCCAGATGCATGACTTTGCACTATTTGGCTTTGAAAACAAGCTGCCACACCCTAGACAACTCCTAGTTTCCCCAGATCCCAAGATTTGTTTGGCATGACCTCCCCCCATGAAAGCGAGCTGGTGGTGGTCCTGCAGCCTATTTGCCTACAGTTACTCCATGAGCCTCTCCTTCAGTATGGTCTCTATTATTTTCCCCACCACGGATGTGAGACTGACTGGCCTGTAATTGCTATCCTCCTCTCTGCTGCCACTTTTGTGCAGAAGGACCACATCGGCCCTCCTCAAGTCCTCTGGAACTACCACCCATCTCCAGTGAGGTACTGAATATTGTTTCCAGAGGGGTGACTAGCACTGTGCTGAGTTCTTTTAGAACCCTTGGATGAATCCCATCTGGTCCCACTACTTTGTTCTCCTCTGGGGCTTCCAATCCTTTTTGGACTCTCTCCTCCAAAAATGGACTTGTGTCCACTCCTCCTTCCCCCACCAGTGTCTGCTGATTCATGTTGGTCTGGCCCCCTTCTGCTGTGAAGACTGAGTAGAAATACTCATTTAAAATATTTGCGTTTTCCTGATCTTCTTATGTACAGTCCCCCCCCCCCCGTCCTCCTGAGGCTCACTGCCCTACCCCTTGCTTTCCTTTTTTCACTCATGTACCTGAAGAAAGTCTTCTCCCCTTTTTTGATCCCCCTTCGGCCCTCTCCTCTGTTTGTGCCTTAGCTGCCGTCACCTTCCTTCCTGCCGCCCTTTGTTTTGTTTTTTTAATATACTCCCTGTCCGCCTCCGCCTGGGTCCCCTTGTACTTCTAATTTTTTTTGTCTCCCTTACTGTTTTAGACACTTCCTGTGAGAACCACAGTGGCCTCTTCCTCCTCCTACCCTTGTTTGCTTCCTTCAGACAGTATGCCAATGCCTTAGCTATTCCATCCATGATCTTTTTCCATTGGGTATCTGTTCCGTTCTTTGAGGTATTTACTGAGGCAGTCTCACATTACTTTAAAATCTGACCTCCTAGAGTTTTCTTTTGCCCAGTCTGTATGCCAGACCACACAGTATGGTGGTCACTTATATCCAACGGATTACCCACTGTGATGTCTGCAATGCTGTTCTTGTTCATAAATACCAGGTTCACCACTGCCTCGTCTCTAGTGGGTTCTGTAACCAGCTGCCTGAGAAATGGCCCCTGTAGGGAGTCAAGGATGGCCCTGCTTCTTCTTGTAGCTGTGCCTAGAATGCTCCAGTCTACATCCAACAGATGAAAGCCCCCCATAATCAGTACCTCCTTACTGCTTGCTACTCCGCCAGCGGCCTCCTCCAAAACCTTGTCTAGCTCCACCCCTGTGTTGGTGGTCTATACACCACCCCCATGTGGATAAAGGCACCAGACGTGGTCTCTAAGCTGACCCAAAGTACCTTCAGCACTTCCTTATCCCCCGGGTGTCCCTGCATCTCTGTGGCCTTTGTACCTTCCCTCATATATAAAACACCCCCCACCCCACCACCATCACCTTTCCTTCCTGTCCTGTCCTTCAGAAACATGGTGTAAACTGGTATAGCCACTTCCAGCTGTGGTTGTCAGTGCACCATGACTCCGTAATGGCCACCAGATCCAGGTCTGTCTCTGCAACAAATCTTATTTTACATAGAAACATAGCATTTGTTGGCAGATAAGGACTGCTTGGCCCATACAGTCTGCCCAGTTCTCCAAACCTACACTATTACATCAGACCCTACCCAATCTACAGCTCTTTCTTCCTCCCCCTTCCTTTCCACTATGATTCCTTTGTACTTATTCCATGCATTCTTGAACCCCACCACTGGTTTTGCATCCCATGCATTCTTAAACCCCCACTGGTTTTGCCCCCACCACCTCCACTGGAAGGCTGTTCCAGGAATCCAACACTCTTTCTGTGAAGAAGTACTTCCTCACATCTCTCCTGAATCTACCCCCCTCCAGCTTCTTAGCATGTCCCCTTGTTCTTGATCACCTTCTCTTCTGAAAAATACTACCTTCCTGTACCTTATTTACCCCCATGAGATATTTAAAAGTCTCTCTCTCTCTCTCTCTCTCTTAACCCCCTGTCCCTCTAATTTTGTACTGCTCTTGGAACAGGTGACCAAATTTAAATACCTGGGGGTTTCACTGACCATGTGGACTATTCGGTAAAGACTGTTAACATTTGAGTTGGCTTGCTCTGCAGAAACAAGAGACACTTGCTACCAGAAATTAAAACATTATTGGTTCAAAGTTTTATTCTTAATATTATTGACTGTGGCATCACAGTCTATGATTCAATAATTTGAAACTGGAAAAACAAGAGACCATGATACAGCTCTAGTAAGGTGGTAACCAACCTGGTAGGATTGGGGGCCTATACAGAGGTGATGTCCAGCATCCATCTGAGAGGGGAACTGCAGTCCTCAGTGAAAGGTTTAAATGTTACTTCAGTGAGTATTTAAACTAGCAGATAGGGGTGGCGGAAGGCATAGGGGAGGCAGAAACTGCCACCTGCCACGGCTGAATTGAGAGTAAGGAGATTCCAGGGAGATACACCCCGGCTGCAAAATAGTAGAAGAAGCATGGTTATAGTAAGGAAGAGGAAGGGGAACAGTAACATTAAAAAGAGAGGAGGAAGGAGTGGGGGCAAAGAGGAGGAAGGGGGTAAAAGCAGAGGGCTAACAAAATCTGGAAGGCCATGTGTGCAAAAGCTAGAAGTTTAGGAAATAAGATTCCAGACCTAGAAGCCATAATAGCAGAGGCTGACCTGGACATAGTGGCCATTACTGAGTTCTGGTGCACTGAAAACCATGATTAGGACATGGCCATACCAGGCTACCTTCTGTTCAGGAAGGACAGGGTGGGAAGGAAAGGGGGAATGTGGTGCTTTATGTGAAGGAAAGCAGAAGAGCAGCAGAGATGCAGGGAATTCAGGAGGGGGCTGAGGTATTCTGGGTCACTCTGGCAAAGTGGAATGGGGCCTCTGTTCATATTGGTGTGATCTACAGACCTCCAGAACAGGGGGAGGAGCTAGATAAGGTGCTGGTGGAAGATACTGACAAGATGGCAAAAAAGGCAGAGGTGCTGATGGTGACAGATCCGGTCTTTCGGCTGTAGATTGGAGCCTCCTAGCTGCGGCTTCAAATAGAAGCAGGGTTATCTTGACTCACTGCAAATGGCATTCCTTTGGCAGATAGTCAGTGAACCCACATGCGATGGGGCAATCCTGGACCTAGTACTCACTAGCAGGGACAGTGATGCAGACGTCAAAGTGGAAGGCCACCTAAGGACTAGCAATCAGCATACATGTGGTTCAGTATAAGGATGGCTGCAGAATCGAACCACATAAGGGCAAGGGTCCTGCATTTTAGAAGGGCAGATTTTATAAAGATGAGTGAATTCCTGATGGATGAACTGGCAGGGGGGGATGACCTAGGTGGGGTGGAAGAACAGTGGGTGAAACTAAAAGGAGGCCTAACGAAGGCAACAAACCTATGCATCAAACAAGTAAGATGAAAGAGACAGCTGTGGTTCTCGAACAAGGTAACTGGAAAGGTTATGGCTAAAAGGGTAGCATTCAGAAGGTATAAGGAAATGCAGAGAGAGGAGGATAAGGAGGTGTATCAGGAGAAATGGAGAGAAGCAGGGAAAGCGGTAAGGAGAGTGAAGTCACAAACTGAAGAGAAAATACCCCAAGTGGTAACAAAAGAGAACAAGACATTGTTTAGGTATGTAAGTGAAAAGAGGAAGACCGGGGAGGGATTTTAAGATTAAAAAGGGATGAGGGGGATAGTGCAGAGGGGGACCAGAAAAGACAGACATCATGAACAAATACATTTGTTCAGTGTTCATAGTGGAGTGAGAAGAGGATGGACCACAAAACAGTAACAGGATCTCTGAAGCAAGGGTGGTGGATACTAGTCCCTTTTTCTGAGGAGAGAGTCCTAAAGGGACTTGCTTATCTGAATGTAAACAAGTCAATGGGACCAGATGGGGTATATTTTAGAGTATTGAGGGAACTCGGAGAAGTATTAGTTGCACCTTTGATAGTACAATTCATTTCATTTTTATTGAAACTGGTAAGCAGATTAGCAAAAGTGCCATTTTTCACAGTGACCAGTACATAAAATACAGTGGAGTGAAAAAGTATTTGCCCCCTTCCTGATTTTCTCTATTATTGCATATTTGTCACACTGGATGTTTTCAGGTCTTTAGGCAAAATGTAATATTAGATAAAGGGAACTTGAGTGAACAAATAACACTTGTTTTTTTTTTACTTATTTCATTTATTTAATGAAAACAGTTAACCAACACCAACTGGCACTGTGTGAAAAAGTAATTGCCCCTTTACACTTAATAACTGCTTACCCCACCTTTAGCTGCAATGACTGCAACCAAACACTTCCTATAATTCAATATCAGTCTTTCACATCGCTGTGGAGGAATTTTAGCCCACTCTTCCTCGCAGAACTGTTTTAGTTCAGTAACATTGGTAGGTTTTCGAGCATGAACTGCTTGTTTCAGGTCCTGCCACAGCTTCTCTATTGGGTTTAGGTCTGGACTTTGACTAGGCCACTCCAAAACTTTAATTTTACTTCTTTTCAGCCATTCTGATGTGGACTTGCTTTTGTGTTTTGGATCATTGTCTTGCCACATGACCCAACTATGCTTCAGCTTCAGCAGATGGACGGATGACCGGACATTCTCCTTAAGAATTTTCTGGTACAGAGCAGAATTCATGGTTCCTTCAATTATGGCAAGTCATCCAGGTCCTGAGGCAGCAAAGCATCCCCACACCATCACACTACCGCCACCATGTTTGACTGTTGGTATGATGTTCTTACTGTGGAATGCTGTGTTTGCTTTATGCCAGACATAATGGGATCCATGTCGTCCAAAAAGTTCCACTTTGGACTCATCTGTCCATAGAACATTTTCCCAAAAGGCTTGTGGATCATCCAGGTGCTTCTTGGCAAATGACAGACGAGTATTTATGTTCTTCTTGGTTAGCAGTGGTTTCCGACTTGCTACTCTCCCATGAAGCCCATTTTTGCCCAGTCTCTTTCTGATTGTGGAGTCATTAACGCTGGCCTTAGCTGAGGCAAGAGAAGCCTGCAGTTCTTTGGATGTTGTTTTAGGATCCTTTGAGACATCCTGGATGATTTTACGCTGCGCCCTTGGAGTAATTTTGGCAGGAAGACCACTCCTGGGAAGAATCACTACTGTTCCAAGTGTTCTCCATTTGGAGATTATGGCTCTCACTGTGGTTTGATGGAGTCCCAGAGCCTTAGAAATAGCTTTGTAACCCTTTCCAGACTGACAGATAGCAACAACTTTTTTTCTGATCTTTTCAGGAACTTCCTTTGATCGTGGCATAATGTGCTTGTTGAATCTTTGTGCTGGCAATGTGACTCTGATGGTAAGGGTCAAAATAAGTGAGGTTTATATTGAGCAGGGCTGGCTGTAATCAAGCCTGGCTGTGTTCAATCGGCTAAGTCTAATTATCCCTTTAATTGGGTTGATTTAACTAGGGGGCAATTACTTTATCACACAGTGCCAGTTGGTGTTGGTTAACTTTTTTCACTAAATAAATAAAAAAAACAAGTGTTATTTGTTCACTCAGGTTCCCTTTATCTAATATTACATTTTGTCTAAAGACCTGAAAACATCCAGTGTGACAAATATGCAATAATAGAGAAAATCAGAAAGGCGGAAAATAATTTTTCACGCCACTGTACATAAAATGCAATTAAACATTACATGAAACAGACACAATTATAATTCAACAACAAATGATACAACAGCTGACTCGGAACGTGTGATTCCGGAGGACTTGAGGAAGGCAGATGTAGTCCTACTTCATAATAGTAGTAGTCAGCCTCACATTGATGGTGGGAAAGTTAATGGAATCACTGCTGAAGGATAGGATAGTGGAATATCTTGAATTAAATGGGTTTACAAAACCTGAGACAGCATGGATTGATGGGTGGGAGGTCATGTGTAATGAATCTGATAGATATCTTTGATTGGGTGACCAAGGAATTATACCAGGGTGGAACAGTTTATGTGGCCTACCTAGACTTCAGTAAGGTTTAGACTCACTCCTAATACTGAACCCTGTGGTACCCCACTGCTAACCCCCCTTTTTTCAGAGTGGACTCCATTTACTATTACTCTCTGTGTCCTATTCTCCAGCCAATTCTTTACCCAGGCTGTCATCTTGGGACCCACTCCCAGGCTGGCTAACTTGTATATTAATCTTTTGTGTGGGACTGTGTCAAATGCCTTGCTAAAGTCTAGGTAGGCCATGTCCACAGCCCCTCCCTGATCAACTACTTTGGTCACCCAGTCAAAGAAATCTATCAGATTTGTCTGGCATGACCTTCCCGCTGTGAATCCATACTGCCTTGGGTCCTGTGCCCCTCTGGCCTCTAGATACGCAACAATTCTTTCCTTCAGAAGTGATAATTGGGGGGTGGCAGCAGAAAGGCATACAAGCCAACCAATCCGGTCTCCATGTCTGTACGCTGACCAAGGTGTGCATCTGCTGGCAGTGTTTTCTTTTTTTTTTTTTGCATTGTGGGCTTGGGCTTCTTTGTGTCTTGCTCTTGCGCCCCATGCTTTGTTGGGGTCACTTTTTTTGGGGGGTAAATATGAGATCCACACAACTTGGGCATTATGTGCAGTGTTATTCAGCAGCTCTGATACCTGCTCCATAAACCAGCATATACTCTGTTCCAAATCCTCATGAAAATGATGTTTGAGCAGCAGTTTCAGCATTTTTTTTTGGTAATATAGGAGTTTATCGCATGAAGGGATGAAGATGAGTTCAGATACAGTATAGCAGTAAAGCAGTATAGCGCAGTGGTTTAAGGCTTTGAGCTGCAAATCTGGAAACCTGGGTTTGAATCCCACAGCCCCCACTTGTACACTGTGTGACCCTGAGCAAGTCACTTAACTTCCCTGTGCTCCCAGGTCACACCTGTAAACAAGCTTTCAGCTTAGTGTGTCTCTCCTGGTTAAACAATTGGGGGGGAAGGTACAGTAGTCATAGCAGACCTAACTATATTTAATTGTATTTTATTCTCATAGAAGTATGACTGGAGCTTTACTTGGAGTACCCTTCATTCATTCAAAGACTTTGCCAGCTCTGGAGGAACATCACTGTAATTAACTGATGAGATCAGAGCTTCTTTATTTCCTTGACACTTCCCCTTAAACTTAATAACTCATATCCTAGAAGGCAGATAGTAGCATGGCAAGAGACTGCTTGCCTCCCCTGTTATGCAGGCTTGTAGCACCTATGCCTTACATCCACAAACTCTGTTTAAACTGTTTTAAAAATGCCACTTGGACATTAAGTGAAAATACCAGCACACAGGCTACAACATCCATCCCCTTTTTCACCGGATGCCCGCCTACCCCTAGCGCCATCATGAAAAACAGATTGAGTTGGAACTGCACCATGCAGCCTGAGTGACTTGCCAACCGAACGGCAATCCTGAGTGGTGACTCATCTAAGACTTAGTACAGGGGACAGCAGAGTGCCTGCAACACTGCACACAACTGAAGCGGATGGGTCACTGATAACGGACCCAGTTTGCCAGACTACACTATGGAGAATGTATCTCAACCCCCACAGGACCAACCTAGCATCAGTACTCTATAAATGAATGGTCTACCAAGCCAATTAAATATGTGCTATGTACTATATGCTCTTGCCACATAACCTTAACAGTCGGCTGTGGAGGGGGGACATAGCTAGTAGACAAATAGGATGAAACTCAAGATTTCAGTGGAAGCATAGAAGCAGGTGCAGATGCCTAGGCTGCACGCCACATATTGGAGTTGTTTAGCACTACTTTAGACAAGGAGGGTGAATAATCTCAACATTGTTCTAATAACATAGCTGTGTACTAAGGGGTAAAGATTTTCAGTACCCATTACACTGCATGCCAGACTAAAAATCTGTTTGCTGAATAATAATGCCACTGAGTGAAAGATCAGTCGATACCTCAGCTGCGGGGGCACAGCAGCTGGTAACATGGTACAGGGGCCAGGCTTGGCTTGCATGGCCAGCCCACCCAGACAATCACAGCCGGTCATGGTTGGCCTGCTTGACCCCCTCCCGACCTCTCAGCTGAGGCCGGAGCTAACCAAGCCACGTGATTGCAGTTTTACAAATTACACCACTGTCCATACAGCAGGGCCACCTTACTGTTGAGCTCTCCGAACCATCCTGCCAGGAATCTCTCAGACCAAACAAAAAAAGGCTTTGCCGTTATGGAGGGACCAAGAGAAGACACTCAGAAGCCTGAAACCTGGGAGAGATTGGGTAAATTCTATGTTAAGTGTGTAATTTACTGTTTCTTTTCAGTGTTCAAGTTTGATGGTCATTGTTCTCACTTATGTTGCGGATGATGTTCTGGTACGGGGGTGGTAGTCATTAGAGTCAAAACATAAATTCAAGAAATGGTGACCTCATACGTCTTAACAAGCAGGGTACCTATCAGTCAACAATATATTAATTAGAATGGGTCATGGGTAATCCCCCTGAACTATTTAACATGGAATTTAAAAGGGCTACAATCACAGAGTAAGAGATACAGAGTGCTTCAACACTGGTAAAAGATGCATGCCCATGTCTCCTTTTTACAGGAGACGCACTTAAAAACAGACCATCTTATGCAGCTACGAAGAGACCGGTTTGGGCAGGGTTTTGGCACAGCACATGTGTTGAATTGGTCAGGAAAGGTATTACTATACTGATTGCAAGAATGGTACAGTTTAAATTGCTAGAGGAAATAAGGGACCTGAAGGGTAGATACAGCATTCCTCAAGGGTATACTGGGGCAAATGGAAGTTTTGTTGGAATCAGTGTATGGGCCCAGTAACGATGAACGAAGATTTTTATGGACTTGGTGAGATGTTTAGCAACATGGTCCCACCTTCCACTTCTGCTCACAGGAGACTAGAATGTTTACAATCGACCACTCGGTAGATAGGGAGTCAACAACTAGGAGAGGGCTTGCCCCCACACAATGAGCAATTCAATACCTTATGAGAACCATAAGGTTAATAGACCCCTGGCGCACTCTTTATCCTCACACCAGGGACTACACCTTGTACTCTGCAGTATACCACACCTTATTCTGCACTATTTCCTGGTGAGCAAGGAATCCCTCCAGGGCTTCCACGTCTGTGAAGTACAGGCCAGAGTAATATCAGACCACTCCCCTGTAGCCCTTTCCATGCAGCTTACACAGGCCGCCCCACAAGACAGAAAATCAAAATTTATGATCCTCAAAGACAAACCGTTTATTAAGTATATCCTCGAGGAGGGAGGAGGTGATTCTGCCACTGTATAGGTCATTAGTTAGACCACACCTGGAGTACTACGTGCAGTACTGACGTCCATATCTGAAGAGGGACATTAAGTTACTGGAGGGGGTGCAGCGCAGAGCGACAAAGATGATCAAGGGGCTAGGGGACTTATCATACGAGAGGAGGTTGAAGGAGTTGAACATGTACTCACTGGAGGAGAGGAGAGACAGGGGTGACATGATTGAAACCTTTAAATACATGAAAGGAATAAACAAGACTGGTACAGAGGGGCTGTTCAAAGTAAGGGAGGGGAGGGCCACCAGGGGCCATGATATGAGACTGGAGCGAGGAAGGTTCAGGAGGGAGATGAGGAGACACTTTTTTACAGAGAGGGTGGTGGCTGGGTGGAATGTGTTACCTGCTGAAGTGGTATGCAGTAGAACAGTGGACTGCTTCAAACGAGGATGGGACAGGACAAAGGGGAGGGTTAATGAAGGGGAAGAGTGGAAGGGAGGGGCAGCTGCATAATAAGGGGTGCTAGCTGCACATTCGAGCAGACTTGATAGACCTCTAGGCCTTTATCTGCTGGCAAATTTTGTATGTTCGTAAGTAAATCAAGCATCACATAGTAACTTTATACTAAATAAAAATACAGTAGGCAGTGCTTATACTTTCTGGATGGCTCTCAAATGCAGTGTCTGAGGCAAAGTGATCTGTTTAACATTTTCTAAGAAAAGGAAAAGAGATCAGAAGGCTAAACAACTGCTACACAAAATAAGGAATGTGGAGAAAAAACTCTCTCGAATGCTAGTGAAGCTGCTTGGTTAGAACTAAATAAAGGGCAGCATATGCAGAACTTAATAAGGAGGCAACTGAGCTGGCCATTTACAGAGCAAGGGTCAAATACTCTGATGAAGGCGAAAAAGGTGGAAAGCTAATGGCCCTTTGCATTGGGCAGCAGGAGGCCTTCAGAGCAATCCAAGGGCTTTGAAAGATCAGGAAAACCCAACTTAGTCACAGGTTCCAAAGACATAGTGAAAGAATTTAGAACTTTCTACCAGCACTTGCATAGTGCAGCCCTCCTGAACACTAACTGAGGCTGAGGTAGATGCTTACCTTGAGCCACTTCCTATCCCTAAGCTAGCGAGGAACAGCAGGAGTTCCTGGCAGTCAACCTTACCATGGGCGAGATGCAGCAAGCAGTAAAAGATAACCCTAGATAAGGTTCAGATGGGTTTACCCCAAATTTCTGTCAGTGCTTCTACACAAAACATTGCCCCATCCTATTAGAGACATTCAAACACATTTATGACAAAGGCCTCAAAGAAAAGGATTTTACCAGAGCTTTGATCACTTTAATACCTACGTCTGGAACAGACCACTCACTAATGGGAAACTAGTGCCATGTCATTGCTAAATTTAGATATAAAAGTCTGGCTGAAGTAGTGGCCACATGACTCAACAGAGTCTGGGGTACTTTATTGCAAACAAACATATAGGCTTTATGCCAGGAAGGGCATCTTCGGACCACCTTAGAAAGCTAGCCCACCTAGTCTCTGCATCTGGGGAGACTGACTCCCCTGCGGCTTCGATCTCCCTAGACCCAGAGAAAGTTTACAACAGGGTTTTATGATTTCCCTAGATGCAGAAAAAGATTCCGACAGGGTTTCATGGGACATTCTGTTCACAACACTAGCTAAATATAATATTCCTGAAGAATTCCATAACTGGGTTAAAATACTGTACAGTGATCTTATGATGCTAATATTTTGCAACTCAGTGTAGTCTGCATCCTTCCAACTGTACCAGGGTATGAGGCAAGGATGCCCTCTATCTCCTCTCTTGTTCAACCTCTTTCTTGAGCTGCTTATTCTCAAATTAACGTAAGCTCAAGATGTCACTGTTGCAAGCATAGAAGATACAGAATTCAAAATATCAATTTACACCAATGATATCCTACTCCACCTCAGCTACCCTCTAAATCCCTGCCTCATGCCATTTAGATAATACAGGATTTGGGAAAACTATCAGATTACAAGTTACTGCATATTCTGTGCTATTGCCCCAAATCCATACCATTATGGCAAGCTATAAAAGATAAAAAAGATAAACCTGACCTACTCCTGGGGTTGGAAGATACTACTATACCAGAAGTTTGCCTAATTGGGATTATGAAAAAAAAGCACATCTTTGGCCCAAGGAAGTGTCACATAGCCCTCATATCAGCCTGTGTTGCGAAAAAGTAATCATGAGTCACTGGCTTGCTCAAGCAGATCCCCACATAATAAGAGTGGCCCACTGAACTCATGTTTGCCTTAAGGGCTGAAAAGTCCATGGCCAGCATAAATAATAGACCGAAATCATATGAAACAAATGGGAAAGATTTCATGTCCTTATGTCTCTAGACTTTTAACAAAAGTCCAAGAAGCCAAATATAGCCCGAATAAATGTATTACTGTACTGATTGATTACACTGAGATGTACCCTTTTCCAGTCCGGTATCTGGTTATACTAACTCAGATATGTGAAGAACTGTGAAATGAACTCAGTGTTACCTTATTTGTCTATTTCTCTATGGGGATGAGCTGTTGTGTTTGTTCTGTGTTGAATGTTGTATTTGTCTGCATTGGCAAAATGCAATGAAGTGAATCAAATAAAAAAAATATATCTTTCATTGTGCTGTGCCATCTTGTCCCTAAATTGTTACCCAAACATAGCTTACAGCTGTAGAGGGCCAATGTTTTTTAATAAAACCATTTCTGTTTGACAATTAATACATATCCCGCTATTGGGAGCTGTTACAGTGGGAGGATGTTTTAGAACTGCATGAACCATATTGTCTCTTGAGAACAGCAACATGCCAAGTAGTTGCTATCCTTAGACCTCCATCTATAAATAGGTTCAGCTTTTGTCAACATATTCCCCAGCTATTTCTATAACCCTCCTTGTATAGTTACAGTACTTTGCCTGAACTTCTGACAGCCACATAATTCAGACATAATGGACACAGCAGCAAGAGGGGGAAATGGGTGTATTTTCAGGGCCATAGTCAGGATTTGGAGGAGGGGGGGTTCCAAATATTTTTCTAGGGGGGTCCGGTGGCATGCTTCCCTGGAAAATTTTGAAATTTAGGAGTTAAATGGTGCAGTTTAGTACATTTTTAGGCAATAACTGTTGAGTTACAAAATGCATCAAAATTCAAAGTTGTCAGTTTTATCGCTCCCCAGTTCCAGTCTTTGAATTGAACTCAGGATTCTTTTTTTTTTTTCCCTTTTTATATTTACATCTTTCTCTTCTCTAGATCTCATCCCATTCTGTTACCATCCTTATACCACCTTTGCTATTTTTCCCAGCTCTTCCTTTTGTTTTATTTTTTATTTTCACTTCCCCAGCCATTTTCACATCTGTTTTCACCTATCGCCTTACATTTTATGTTCCACCTCTCTCGTTGCATGTTTTCCCTTTAATTGCCAACTTTCTATGTTTTCTCTTTACATTAGTCTCCCTCCCTTTCACCTCTACCTACATTACATGCATAATGCAGACACAACCCCACCAGCACAGAAATATTACTTTATTTTCCCCCTGCCTTGTTCCATTTATCTTTGCCTTCACTTTCTGTGTGTCCGAATATGTTGATTCACGAACATTTCTGTAATTTGTCCCAAATATTCTCTTTCCTCTGACCGGAGGCAGTTCATTGGAACTCCTTTCTTCTCTCCTGTATTGGAATATCATTTGCTAGCAGCAATATTACATTATTTTCCCCCGCCTTGTTCATCTTTGACTTTACTTAATATATGTCTTCACAAGCTCTGTCATTTGACCCAAATATTCTCTTTCCTCTGTCTGTACCTGCCTAGGCATTTCTACATTGGAACCCTTAATCTCCTGTATTTGAATTTCCTTTACTAATTAGTACTGCAGGTCAGTATTAACCCCTTATGAACAACTGCTTTGAGCTTGAAATAGGAGCAGAAATAAAAAAAATAATAGAAAGCTAAATTCTAAAATGTTGTTGCTTCAGTCTCATAGTCATGATGAATGTTATGGGTGCCCTACTTGTGGATGCACATACAGTACAACTGTGGCAGAAATGGGAACAAAACCACAGTGACTACTGTAAAACATCCAGTGGCCAAATAGCTAATGGACACTCAAAAAATCATCACTGGTCACTAAAAGGATCTACTGGTCCACAATGTTTGTGCACCTACCCAGTTACTATTTCTATGGCTACCAGTACAGGATAGTTTTGACTACTAATAACATTTTTATACTTTCTGTTTTGCTGTAAGATATAAAATGTTGGGAGTAGTGGAGTATAGCAGCAACGCCCCAAACACCACCGCAGTGATTTGTTCCTTTTTTTCCCATCTCTATTCTCACATGATTTGTGGCTTAAATCTGTTTTTCTTTTTTTATTTTCTGCCAGGAAGATATGCAGACACTATAGTGACAGACTGCTTTTGGGGCAAGGCACGTATGAATTTTGCAGTTAATGCTGCTGCAGTGAGCTGCTGCAGCTCCGGGGCTTCAAACACTGACTTGAGGAGTGACTCTCCTTTCTTCTCCAATCCGACCCACAGAGACGATGTCGAGCTGAGGAGGGAGAGTCAGAGACTAAGTCCAGTTTCATGCCACCACCTGAAATAGTCAGAGATGCAATTAAAAAAATATCAGCGAGAGCGCTCTCAGAGACACACTTCTCCAGCTTGACTGTGGCAGGAAAGTGACTTCCTGTGACTCTGTGAGCTCGGCTCCTCTGACCACCCACCCAATGGCGCTGCTCCTACAGATCACCTGACCAGTCCAACAATGTTCAAAGATAGCTCCTCAACTGTCCTGTCCCTGGAGGGAGGCAGGCTTATGCTGCATATTCATGAGCTGACGTCCACCACCATGTCTTGCTCGCCCTTTGAGTTCCCCTACCCCACGATAGCCACAATTCAGTACTGACAATGCAGATATTTAAGCAAGCAGGGGGGTGAGGGTTCCGTGCACCTAGGACCCCCTCCCCCAGCTACGCCTATGATTTTCTGTTATACATCTACAGCAAAACTGTTCTAAACTTAATGCGAGTCTATCACTTTTGAGAACACTGTGAAAAACATAATATTTGGGAAAGTCAGCTTATAGTTTATAATGTCTTCCTTTTGTTCTTCATAACTAGGAACATTTGCATGGAATCAGGATACTTGTCCCCCGGAGTTCATCTGCTTTTGATTTTTAACCCTTTGCTGAACTCATAAACCTCCATTTGTGACATCACAGTTTGTTGCTCTGGAAAGGGTTATAGTGTCACAAAGGATTTTAACTTCAGTAGAGGATTAAACAACAAAAGTAGGACAAGCCTGGTGGCACCAACGGAGGGTGTCACACTCCCATGGTGGGAACTTTGTGATCTGGGCCCAGGCAAGTGGAGCTGTGAAAGCACTGCAAAAGAAGCTCTTTTCAACTCAAAGAGTGAAGAGATGCCATAAATGCTGCCAGTGCACCTCCTGGGTTGCAAGGTGGCCTAGACATCTTGGGTAGCCATGTGCCCCCCACCAGGCACATGACAGGACCAGAGACATGCTTTCATCCCAGAGGTAGGTGTCAGGGAGTAAAACTAGGGACAAAAATCTCCTCTGAGACACCAGTGATGGCCAGCCCCCTTCCCATGTCATCAGCCCTGCCATCTTCCACTCCCCCCTTTGGTGCCAGTACAGTTGGTGGGCATGTTACGTGACTGCGCCACAAGCTTAGGTCCCACAGGGGGGTGTAAGTGCTTTGGCTAATGGCTACGTCACAATTTGTCCTGGTCATTTTGCTCCATGACAGCTCACCTCAGACTATTCGCTCCGGCATCATTCGGCTCCCACGTCAATTCGTCCTTGGAAAAGTCACCCCCAGTGTAAATATTATAAAATAATCTTCAGATTATGTTGGGTTGACCATCCATGACACTTCAGACCTAACCGCATGGGTTTTAGCCCATTTGATAGGCTAGTGATGCACATGACTTAGGATCAAATTTCTAGACCCCAGATCCCAGAAGCCTCTGCTCTCCAGTTCTAATTGCGCATCTGTGTTGTTGGAGTATGATATGTAGTGGGAGTGAATTGTCTGGTGACAAATTGACATGGGAGCTGATTGATGCCGGAGCTAACAGTCTGGGGTGAGTTGTCATGGAGCAGAATGACCGGGATGAATTGATGTGTTCCCTTGGTGGCTAATAAGCCAGACAGCTGATACCTGGTTAGGCAGCAGATGGAAGTACAATGGCTCGATGGGGAAAAGCAGAACAGCAGTGGCCTGAAGTGAGTGACAGCCGACCCCAAGTTGAGGTGATAGAAAAGAATCTAGATTAAACAAAAAAAAAGGGGGGGGCAAAAGCAGTTCAAGAATAGGGGACAACTATCCTGTTTCCATTTAAATTAACCTAGTAATGAGGAATAAAAGGAATAGAAATAATAAAATCTATAAACTGAATTGTCTCGTTGTGAAGTTTTCTCCAAAATGACACTCTCTTTAAAAAAATGGTGTGAAAGAATGCATCATCTCTTGTGATCAGTCTGTAGCAACACAGTGTAATGCACTCTGTCTGGTGCAAGAAACTGTTTGGAATGGATTTGCATCAGAAAATGTTTCAAATCTGTATTAACACTGCTACTGCCCAAGGCTTCAGTGTCACCACAGTGAACATGCCAGGCCTCTAGTGGCATTGAAAATTCAGGCACAGCTCTGCATTCATCAGTAACAGCCAGTGACAGTCTCTCTTGCTTCCCAGTGAGAGAAAATTATTACAGTATGTAACTGGCAATGTATAGAAACATGGGAACCCTAAACAAAACTGTACTGTCTGTGATGAAGAATCCCAAGGGTAGTCTGAGTAGAAGCAGCGGTTTGATAGAATGGTTTGGATTCAAGAAGCCTTGCCATAAGGTGACTTACAAATAAAACTGAACTACTTTATCACTCGCTAAGCTGACCTCTGTGCTCCTTGGTGAAATGCATCATCGTGGCCGATGTCTGTTCGCAATCACTGAAGTCTGTGAGCTGACGTCTGCTGTCACATAGTAATGAATGTGGTGTCCCACCTGCCAACTGACCTTTATTCTCCTCAGGATTCGATAGTATCGCACAGTGTTTTATGTTTTGACCAAGCCCCGGGTGGCAAGCGCTTAATCATTGTCTATCTGTCGTCCCGGATTGCGGTGTATGTTCTGCCTACACAGGGAGCCAACCTGCATTTGATGTGTCCCATGGTTCGTCCCGGAGAGTGCTGTACTGCATACGGAGTGCAAGAATGCAGCAGCAGGCAGTCAGCAATCAGGTTAGCACTGCAGAAATGCACACTGAGACAGTACAAGCAGCGGTCCCGTAGGCGATCAGTGTGCGGCACTACAGCACAATAGACACAGAGAGAGAGCAGCAGCTGACTGTTAGGAGACAGAGGGAGCGAACCTCCTGAGAAGCATTCAGATTATCTGAGGTGCATTTCTGTCCTCATTCTGTCTCATTTAACAGTTGTGCAGCATAAGCAGCACAAGTGGGTTGGCGATCGGGAATCTGTAGCACTTCCCATGTGCGTACCTTGTTGCTGTTGCTTAAACCTGATGGTGCTGGCAATTGTGTGGTCCAGTTAACAGTGTCTCTTGGTTGCCGGGTGAATTAATGGATGCCTTCCACTGTGATTTCATCCTCTGAGACCCCTTCATCACGCACTGTTTGGGTAAGAGAGACTCTGAGACCCCTTCACTACACACTGTTTGGGTAAATGAGACTCTGAGACTCCTTCACCATGCACTGTTTGGGTAAGAGAGACTGAAGCTCCTTCACCACACACTGTTTGGGTAAGAGAGACTCGGAGACCCCTTCACCACGTACTGTTTGGGTAAGAGAGACTCTGAGACCCCTTCACCATGCACTGTTTGGGCAAGAGAGCCTCTGAGACCCCTTCACCACACACTGTTTGGGTAAGAGAGCCTCTGAGACCCCTTCATCATGCACTGTTTGGGTAAGAGAGCCTCTGAGACCCCTTCACCATGCACTGTTTGGGTAAGAGAGACTCTGAGACCCCTTCACCACGCACTGTTTGGGTAAGAGATACTCTGAGACCCCTTCACCACACACTGTTTGGGTAAGAGAGACGAATCAATAAAAAGTTAGAACAGAAATATGTTTATTATTTCCCCCGTATGGTCGTGTGTTAGCAAGTGCAAGCGCTCTCTTTTATGCGCACACGATGGATTCACTAAAGTCCTTCTCAAAGATTTGTGTAGTGAATCACAAACATTTCAAATTAAAATCACTTTAATTTTTGAACATCAGCTCAGATGTCTAGTTAGACTTTGTCTTTTGATGAACCATAAAACTGTCCACCATAAAGAGCTAGTGGAACCAAAACAGACAGGAAAATGATACAAATTTTAAGAAGCAGTCAATTATAACTTTTATTCCTGAAGTATTTGTCATTTGTTCACTAGAAAGGTTCCTATGTGATAAGATGGCGCTGGATATGTGGAACAGCTTTCAGCCTGGCAACTGACATATGTCCGTAGACCCCCTGCTACATTATCAACATCTTGATCTCACTGACAGTGACATCACAGGTGACTGACCTGGCAGCTACTGAGTGGCTGTTCCTAAGCTGCAGTGATATCACACCTACTAACAACAAACAATCTTCTGATTAGCCAAGTGGAAAAGAAAAAGTACCTCAGATATAAAATGTAATGGCTGACTGCTTTTAAAAACAAATATTCGTTTTAGGCAGGACACTAGCTCTTTGAGTTAAGTATGTTTCTCATTTTTCAGTTTTAAAGTTTTTTATCACGCCCAACTTTAATTTTGAAAAAATGTTCTTGTTTTTTTCAGCTGTTTGCTTAAGTGTACCACACATGTGACCGATTTAAAAACGTTAATATCTTACAACTTAAGAACTACAAAAGTTTTGTTTTCAAACCACAAAAGGCCCTGCTGTGGCATGAGATCTAATGAGCCTGTAAGTTTCATAATTAACAATGGTCTAGTTTTTGTGATACCCGGTGGCAAAAAGAAGTCTAAAAAAGGGGAATGTTACATAATTTCCCTAATTAATAATTTTCAAACCATAAAACGAATTGATGTAAAATTACCAAAAATATTACCCCTAGAACTGGTAAGGTGCACACCAAATTTTGCATTCCTAGTGGCTAAGATCACTGAGAGAAAGGAAAGAGGAGGAGGGGGAGTTTTTTTTAACCAGAAAAGGCACACTAAGTCAGAGCTTGTTTGCAGGTGTAACCTGGGAGCATAAGGAAGTTAAGTGACTTGCTCAGGGTCACACAGTATGCAAATGGGGGCTGACGGGATTCAAACTCAGGTTTCCAGGTTTGCAGCTCAGTGTCCTTAACCACTGCGCTTTACTGCCTCCAAAAAAAAGCTATCAAAACCTCTGTTTTTCACAGAAACACTAACTCAGCCCTAACATACAGGCGCTACTGTGCCTGTTGAACTCTTTCCTTCCTTTGTTCATACAGAAATAATCTATCTGCATGTGTTTTAAACTGAGGTTTTATTTTGTGGCCTGTGGTCATATACTAGCCATTTCTGCATATGAATTAACATTAATCTACCCTGAGAAGCACAGTGAAAGGCATCCATTAACTTGAAAACATTCATCTGTTTATCCATGTATTCAGTCATCTTAAAATATCTCTAAACATACAGATACTCATTGCAAGAAACTACGTTAATGCAGACATTAGGGTTGAAGAACGCAAAGCGCACAAACTAAGGACATGGAAATATTAGGGTTTGGAATCTCAAGAGTCTTGGTGAATCTGTGGTGTGTTGTTCCTTGGGGTTGTCAACCCTAATGCTCACCCCTTCCACCAGCACCCAGTCTCCTGTCCAAAGTACAAGGTACAGCTTCAAGCCAGTGTCTCATAGGCATATATTTTTTTGAGGTAGAGAAGTATGGCTCACCACGTGGCCCAATAAAATTAGTCCTGGCTTTCACACTGCATGAAGCAAGAGATCATGTTTGTTTTCTACCTACAGTCTCACATTGGACTGAAGAAATAGATGTTGCAGCAACCTCAACATAAGTTTGACTCCGCACCTCTGATAATGCCAACACCGCCTGGCACAACGTTCGATCTGGGCACTCTGGATCAGGTCTTTTGGTAGCTTGGATCCATGAAGGAAATGCTCCATGAACTTTCCAGGGACTTCAGGACTATAAAATCTCTTTTAACCAAGCTTACCAGGTGGGTGACAGGAACCGAAGCGAGGATTAGCTCTCTGGAAGATTAAGCCACTCGCCAGGAACCAGAACTGGTCCATATGAAATGGAAAATCACTGGGCTGGAGTAAAGGCTATAAAATCAGGAGGGGAGAAGCTGCTGAAATAAACTGGTGGTGGTGGGTGTCCCAGAAAGGCCAGAGGGTCCTGATGCAGTACATTTCCTACAGAAATGCTATGAAAAGGGGGAAGACTTCTCACTGAACAGTACAACCTACTTTTTAGAAACGGCACACTGAGCACTATGTCCCACGCACCAGCCGGGCAAAAAACCTCACCCCATCATTTTCTGATTACTTAATTATTTGGACAAAACTCACAGTTAATCCAAAGTATGCTCTCTAAAGGAGATTTTATGTGAGGGTCAACCTCTCCTGATTTTTAGTGACTTGAGCCCCCAAAAAGGGGCTAAACAAGCTGAGTATGAAGAAATGAAGTCAGAATTATATGCAGCAGGAATAAAGTTTAAAGTGAATTTCCAAGTTTGTGAAGAAAAGATATGCCTTACATTCTTTTAGCTTATGTCAGCGAAAGTCTGTCTCTGTAACTTTTATAATTTGTGCCGTCATTTTGGAAGTAGAAGAGATGGTATTTTGGCCCTGCCAAGGCAGCTTACCAATCCCTTCCACTTCCCAGTCGATCAGTCCGCCTTTGCACTCAGGCACATAATGACGTGCCCAGGGAGAGCGGGGAGGCACACTCCATTAAAGTTTATTGGAGGCAGTTTTAAGAACTTTTTATATATAATAATCACTATTTCTAGGGACATGGATATGTTGTTCATCCACACTCATTGGCAGGTATCCTTGCCGCTTTAAATCTTGCCGGAAGGTCTTCAAGCTTGCTCTTCCCACCCACCCGGGTGGTATAACTCTCGGCTCCGCCCCATGACGCCAGATCTTCCTTACCGCTTGGAAGCTCAGGTTCCCTCCTTAACGCTCCTGCGTTGAGACTGGTCCTATTTCTCCGTTTGCAGATTTAAAAATAAATTTTGCAAAAAAGACTTCAGTCTTCTATCCCTCGCGGCTGCGATGGACAAATCGACTCCCGGATTTCGGAGATGCCCATGCGGGCAGAAGATGTCTCGGACGGATCCACACTCCACGTGTGTCTACTGCTTAGGCCTTGAGCACGACCCGCAGGCTTGCGACCTGTGCTCATCTTTCTCGGCCTACGTCCTCGAAGACCGTGCTGCCCGATTGCAACTGGGCCGTCCCGAGAAGCGTTTCCCTCCGGTGAAGTCCAAGGAGGCCCGGTTGGCAGTGTCCGCGGCGGCGTGCTCGGCGGATCAGCTCGAGCGGATGGTCGCCCTCGAAGAGGAGGCGGCGCGGGCCGTATCTTCCTCGGCCGCGGCATTTATCCCGCTCTCTCTGGGCTCTTCTTACACGGCTTCTTTTAAGGAGCTTTGTCTGTCCCTCTCCACTAAAGGAGAAGGGCCTACGTTGGCGGGACCTTATTCTCGGTCCAAAAAGAGGGACAAGGGTAAGTCCCTCCGTCGACGCTCTTGGGAGCGGGAAAGGTCCCTCTCCCCGGGCCGTCGACCGTCGGCTTCGGTCGACCGCTCGGCTTCGGCCACTGGCCTCACGGTGTCCCCGTCAGGTCAGTTGACCGAGACTCCACCGATGAAGTCGAGATTTTCTCGACCCATTGGACGGGCTGTCGCCTTTAGCAGCCGAGATTCCCTCTCCCGGTTCCCCGGGAGGAGTTGAGGATCCTGTGGCTCACCCTGTGCCTCGGTTCCGAGCCCTCGGATGCACCATCCGAGCGAGGGGGTGCCGGTTCCGGCCGACACCTCCCCGCACCGACCTCGGAAATTCCGGGACTCTCGGTCTCGGTCTCGGACCTCTTCGCGGTCCAGCCGATCCCACCGCCATAGGCGGTCTCGGCCCGGCACGCTGTAAGCGGGCGTCGCTGCCCTCGTCCCTCCTCCTCGGATGAGGGGAGGCTTCGGCGTAAATTACGTCGACGGTACGAGGACCTTATGTTGCAACAGCTCCTCCTGGCCGGGAATAAGCCGACCCCGTCGCCTTCCCCGGCCATTAAGTGGCTGTCACCGGAACGGCCGACACAACCCCTCGACTTATCCGAGGAGCCTATACCCAGGCCGGTTGTTCGGCCAAAACCAGCTGCTCCACCGATTCCGGTGGAACCTCCGCCTCCACAGCCACCAATTGGGGCTCCGACCAAGGATTCTCGGTCGGCTAAGGGTCTACCCCATCGGCTGTCAGTTACCTCACTCCCGATCGACCTCGGCAGGTGAAGGGTGGCTCAGGCCAGAGGCAGCTCTTCGAGGACTCTTCCGAGTCTGAAGATGATTCCTCCCTTTTCTCCAAGCGACTGGACTTGGAGTCTTCAGGAGGTCAGTCAATGGACGATAGCCCGTCGTCCTTCCTAGGACTGCTTCGGCTCATCTCGGAGTCCACCGGGATGGAGCTCGAACCCGTTTCCAAACGGGCCAGGTATCCACTCACGGAGATTCTGGACCGAGGGGATTCTCCGACGGAGGCCTTTCCGGTGGCCGAGGCCATAGTGGGTCCGGCACTGGAGCTTTGGCAGCACCCTGCTTCCTGCCCTGCGCCTTCGGCCAGGATGGCCAGGAAGTATGCGGTCCCTACCGGTTCCTTGTCCGGTTTTTCGGAACACCCCTCTGCTGAGGGGTTGGTTACCGACAGCGTTTTCCGGCGCGCCGGCAACGCCAGGGATGTGGACAAACCTCCTGACAAGGAGTCCAAGAAATTGGACTATGTCGGGCGTAAAGTCTACGCTGCGTCCTCTCTCGGCTTCGCCAGGCCAGTTCGGCCGCCCTCATGGCACATTTTTCTCATGCCCTGTTGGGCTCCCTGGATGAGGTCATCCCTCATCTTCCCGCCGATCTGCAGACTACGGTTAAGCAGGTGCGGGACCAGGGGAGGGCCAAACAGCAGCTCAGACTGCTTTGGATATAGGGGACTCATGTGCCAGATCGGTGGCGGCCGCAGTGGCTATGCGGCGGGCGGGCTTGGCTGAGGATATCCACCTTTACTTCGGATACCCAGCACAAGTTGGCGGATGTTCCCTTTTGGGACTGACCTCTTGACCCTGGGGTGGAAGGTCACCTGCAGAGGATCGAGAAGTCCAATGCTACCTTGGACTCGGTCTCTTCCGCCAGAAGGACAAAGGCGCAAACCACAGCCTAAGCCCTTTCGTCCTTCTGTGCCCCCGGCGCGCCCGGCCCAGAAACGTCAGGGCCAGCAGGCTCGGCCTTGGCATCCCAAACCCAAGCCGCCGGCTTCCTCTAACAGGAGGCAGGGAGGAAAAGGCCCAGGAGGTCCCTCGGCCGGTCCCTCCTCCAAGCCTGCCCAGTGACGGGCTGAGGGGTGTCGCCCCATCCCGTCACCTTACCCCTGGGTCCCCCCGTTGGGGGACGGCTCCGGCACTTCCGTTCCGCCTGGTCCGCTGTTTCCACGGACAGGTGGGTCTTGGAGGTGGTGGGAAGAGGCCTGCCTCTGGAATTCGAGCAGGCACCACCCTTCAGAGCCGTCGCCCCTCGGGGGGCTTCGGGATCCCCAGCCTCACTGGCGGCTCGTCGAGCCGACATCGCTCTCCTCCTCCAGAAGGAGGTGATAAGAGAGGTGGTGGACCCTCCTTCAGACCCAGGGTTTGTGTCCAGGTACTTCCTGGTTCCGAAGCGGACGGGGGCTGGCGCCCATTCTCGACTCTACGACCTAAACAAGTTCCTAAGGTCTCGAACCTTCAGGATGGTCACTCTGGCTCAGATAATACCATCCTTGGAACGCGGCGTGTGGTTCTGCTCTCTGGACTTGCAGGACGCGTTTTTTCACGTCCCTATCCGTCCGTCTCACCAGAGATTCCTTCGCTTCCGAGCGGAAGGATCCCTCTTCGAGTTCCAAGCCATGCCCTTCGGCTTGTCTCCAGCTCCCAGGGTCTTCACCAAATGCATGGCAGTGGTGACAGCATTCCTGCGGCGCCGAGGGGTCCGGGTGTACCCTTACCTGGACGACTGGCTGATAGCAGCTCCCTCCAGGAAGGAGGCAGAGTGGTCCAGAGATCTGGCCCTCCAGGTCTGCTCTCAACTGGGCCTCCTTATCAACGAGGCCAAGTCGGAACTCGAGGCGAGCAGGTGATTCTATTTGTCGGGCGCAGCTCGACTCTCTTCGAGCCAGAGCGGCTCCCGGCGGACAGGGCCGAGGTTCTTTCCTCCTTGGCCCGATCATTTCTGGTTGGGCATTCGCGCCCTGCCCGGGACTTCCTGCGCCTCCTGGGTCTCATGGCGGCCTGCACCAGCGTGGTCCGTTGGGCCCGCTGGAACATGCGTCCCCTTCAGTGGGGACTGGCCAGCCAGTGGTCACAACGCTGCGATCCTTTGGACCAGCTTGTGTCGGTGACACAGGGGATGTGGAACGCTCTCCAGTGGTGGACCGTTCCAGATCATTTGCAGGAGGGCATCCCGTTCGTCCGCCCCGAGCCGACGGTCTCTCTATCGACCGATGCCTCTCTGATGGGTTGGGGTGCCCATCTGGAGGAACACCGGGCTCATGGCCTCTGGTCCCCGCGGGAGTCCCGATGCCACATCAACCTGCTGGAGCTCCGAGCGGTCCGCCTAGCTCTCACCGCCTTTGCTCCGTTCCTCCGGGGTCAAGTGGTCCGAGTCCAGACGGACAATACCACGACCATGTACTGTCTAAACCGCCAGGGCGGGGCCGCTCCCATGCTTCTATGCAAGGAAGCTCTCCGCGATTTGGTCACTTTCGTGCGCAGCCTGGAGGCGGATCTCCTAGCCATTCACGTGGCAGGAGCCTCCAACACCCTGGCCGATGCCCTGAGCCGGATAGGGGCTGCATCCCACGAGTGGTCTCTCCTGCCGGAGGTAGTACAGCATCTGTTCTCCCATTGGGCACACCTCAGGTGGACCTGTTTGCCTCCAGGGAGAACGCGAAGCTGAGTCTGTTCCATGCCCGCCCCCCTCAGCAGGGCTCGCTGCAGGGGGATGCCTTCTCGAGGCAGTGGACCCCGGGCCTCTTTACGCCTTTCCCCATTTCCTTGATCCACAAGGTGCTTCAAGGCGAGAGGGACAAGCGCAGGTGATTCTGATAGCCCCAGACTGGCCTCGCCAGTTCTGGTACCCAGATCTCCTCAGTCTCAGCTCCAGGACTCGTGCAGCTTCCAGCTCACCGGACCTGCTCTCAGTCAATCAGGGGAAGGTGTTCCATCCGGACCTTCAATCCCTGCACCTGGCGGCCTGGTTCCTGGCGGCTAGAGTTCCAGGCCTTGGGTCTTTCCGACGAGGTCCTCAATGTAGTTGAGGCGTCCCGTAGAGTCGACCAGAAAATGCTATGCCTTCAAATGGAAAATGTTTTCCATTTGGTGTCAGGGCAAGGCTTGGACCCTTCCTCCTGTTCCTTGGCAAGCATCTTGGACTATTTATGGTCCCTTTCTAGTCAAGGGCTTAGGTCGGCGACCTAAGGGTGCACCTGGCAGCCATCTCTGCTTACGGGCGCGGGCAGGAAGCAGTCGATGGCAGAGGAGAAGGTGGTCTGGCGCTTTTTCAAAGGCCTTGATCACATTTCCCTCCAGTCCGGGAACCCCCACCTCCGTGGGATCTACTGCTGGTACTGGCAAAGCTCATGGGCAAGCCATTGAACCAATGCACAGGTGTGATCTCTCTCACCTGTCGTGGAAGACCGCCTTCTTGGTGGCTATCACGTCAGCCAGAAGGATGGGAGAGCTCCAGGCGCTTTCCATCGAGTCTCCTTACCTGGTCTTCCACAGGGACAAGGTTGTCCTGCGCCCCCACCCGAAATTCTTTCCGAAGGTGGTGTCGGAGTTTCACCTTAACCAGGTGTTGACTCTGCCGGTGTTCTACCCCAATCACACCTCGGAGGCCGAATATAGGCTCCATACTTGACCCTAGAAGGGCGCTCGCTTATTATAAGGAGCGCACGGCTGAAATTGGGAGAGGTTCGCCAGCTGTTTGTCACCTACGCTGAAGCCGCATCTGGCAGACCTGCAGCCAAGCGGACGATAAGCAGGTGGGTAACCTCCTGCATAGATCTCTGCTATAAGTTAGCGGGCATGGAGCCTCCCAGAGGGATAAGAGCTCATTCTACCCGCCATACTGCTGCAACGGTGGCTGCTTCCAGGGACGTCCCTATCCAGGAAATCTGCAGGGCTGCTACCTGGAAGTCAGCAAACACCTTTATTACCCATTACCACATCGACCTTGAGTCACGCCGGGATGCTGGTTTTGGGGCCTCGGTTCTCCAGTCTCTCTTTCCCAAGTAAGTATGGGTGTGCGTTTGCCTCCCTCCTCCCGAGAACTGCTAGGGAGTCTGCCAATGAGTGTGGATGAACAACATATCCATGTCCTTAGAATACAGGTTACTCACCTGTAACAGGAGTTCTAGGAATGGTATATGTTGTTCATCCCTACGACTCCACCCGACCTCCCGGCTTCGACGCACAACCTGAGCTTCCAGCGGGCCAGATCTGGCGTCATGGGGCGGAGCCGAGAGTTATACCACCCGGGTGGGTGGGAGGAGCAAGCTTGAAGACCTTCCGGCAAGATTTAAAGCGGCAAGGATACCTGCCAATGAGTGTGGATGAACAACATATACCATTCCTAGAACTCCTGTTACAGGTGAGTAACCTGTATTTAATGATTAATCAAGGGCACCGGTCAACTAACTTGGTAGTTTGATCGGCTTGTGCCCTTGATTAATCATCAAATGGCCATTATATATAAAAACATTCTTAAAACTGTTCCCCGTAGACTTAAATGGAGCACTCTGCCACACTCTCACCGGACACACATCATTATGTGCCTGAGCGCAGGGACAGATTGATCGATCAGGGATCAGCTGGCTATATCAGCGGAGCCAGAATTTGATCCCTCTCACTACCAGAATGACAGCACAGAATATTACAAACATTACAGAGACAGGCTTTTGCTGATATAAGCTACAAAACAATGTAAGGCATACAATAATCCTGGCTTTACTTTAAGGTTGTCTATCCAGTCAAGTTCATTATAACATCAGATAAAGGCACACTGCAATATGCCTCTGCTTCCGAGGTTAAGGCAGACCTCCAGAACTGCTTCCCAGATCTGTTCCCACCATCCTGGAATCCACCACACAGATTTAGCCTGCCAAAATCTGCGCACAATAAAAGTCTGCAAAGCCTTCAGGAACCAACGCTTTTTTTGGGGGGGGGGCTTTTTGAATGATTCCCCCATAAGTCAGTGGATCTAGTATCCCTGTTTAAGTGATGCAGTCGGCGTGAGTACCATAGACCTCTCTATGCCTTTTTTGGTTATCAGTGACTTGTTACGGCACTAGGCGTTAACTAATTTTAATCTCACTGGCAAATTTGGTACCGGGACAAAAAAACTCTCATGGGAATATGAGTCGGCACACGCACTTTTAAAATGGCTCTGGATATGAGACTGCATTCGTGTTGAAACTCGCACCTTTGTGAAAGTGTACACGTTCATGAGGGCAACATGTACAGAATCTCAGATTTGCTGTTGCAGCTTACGATAAGTCACTGGGCTTTTGGACTAAAATCCCAAAATTCACAGGGTGGGGCCTTGCACGAGACAAGAGGCTTTTAAGCCTGGCTGGAGAGAGAAAAAAAAAAGCACTTTGTTCTGCAAGGTAGGTGCTGTGGTGGGGTTTTCTGTTCCTTAATGTGTTGCTGCCCTGCCTTTCCTCCTTCTTGGCACCAGTACAATCATTTTGCACACTCCGGCTGTGATAGTCAGGGACACTGGTTTACCGGGATTGAGAAAGGGCATATTCCATTTTGTACATTGCAAAAAATGGTATTGTCACCGGTGTCTGCTAAGCCAAAATCCGCTTCTACTGGTGTTTGGTTTTGTGTACTTTAGTTAACAATTTTTAACTCTGCTAACATGCATTTTAGCAATTTTGATTTCCACTATTACACATCCTTCCATCCTTGTACCAATTTAAAGTTATTTTAGGTACAAGAGGTGATGGCAGCAGCAACACTACAACCCCCATCCCTAAGGTGTAATGGAAGCAGCACTATGCCCCATCCCTCGGGTACGATGGCAGCACCAACAGCACTACGACCCCCATCCCTCTGGTGTGATGGCAGCAGTAAAAGCACTACAACTTCCCTCCCTCAGGTGTGACAGAAGCAGCAGCACTGTGGCCCCCATCCCTTAGGTGTGATGGCAGCAGTACTACGTTCACCAGTCCTCAGGTGTGATGGCAGTATCAGCGCTATGGCCCCCATCCCTCAGGTAGGACAGCAGCAGTACTACATTCCCCATCTACCAGTGGTGATGGCAGAAGCACTACAGCCCCCACCCCTTCGGTGTGATGGCAGTAGCAACAATGCAGTCCACATCCCTCTGGGGTGATGGCAGTAGTGACAGCACTATGATCACCTTTCTTCAGCACCCACACCCCACATGCACAAGTTACAAATGACTTGGTCTCTTTGCTTGTTAGAACTCAGAAGTGAATTAATCTGAACCATCACCGCTAAGGTGGACTACCTTTGTTTTTTCCTATCTATAATTTAACTGCCTGAATTGGATTTCTGCCTGTGACACTGCTGACCAGGGTTAGGGAACAGACTTGGGTGTTGGAGGGCCAGCTGGTGGATGAAGGCTTGAGTGTCCAACGACCACTCACCTTCTCCTGGGAGGGAGGGAGGGAGGTTCATGGCTCAGCATTTGCTGGCCTCTGGTGAAGGCCAGAGGCCGACAACATGTCAGCCCTCACTGCAGGAGGGAGCGTGGCCGGACGTTGGCTTGTGCCTTGTCATTGTGTGGCCTGTCACACTCCCAAGAAAATGGGAAAACACCCACTGACCCAACTGAAGGACAGCTGTTGGTCCCTTCATAAGCCAGAATCCCCAGACATGTGTCCGTTCTGACCCCTGTCATGCCCAGGATACACTGGAAGCTCTTTAGGGCAATCCTCCTCTCCTGGTAGCCTCCCACAGGGGTAGGGGCCCACTCAATGAAGGGATACTTTGGGTTACCTGGTAGCACAGCAGTAAAGGGCAGTGGATGGTGGTCAGGACTCAGCAGTGATGGTAGGGGGCCTTGGCAGGCCTGAAGGAGTAAATGGCCAGGGGTAAAAACTGCTTGAATTTGCTTCTTTGAAATAAAGTGTCTTCACCTAAAAAATCCACAAGTGATTAGTGGAGGACGTTCAAATGGATTTATGCATCTACCAGACATGTGGATGCTTTTTTTTCCCTTGGTGTCCATGAAAAGGGTGTCTCCCAGTTTTCATGTCTTTGTTCAGATGTGACTTGAGCACTACTCTGCCCACCAGCATCATACAGCCCCGGGGTTTTACTTTCTGTACGTCATTGACTGTGCTTTCAAAATCCACTGTCCAAACATAAATGCACTTTAATTCTTAACATTTGCTTTTTGTTGAAGCAGTCTAATCAGAAAACCTTTTGTTGTCACACAAACTGAAACAGTAGGTGGTAGAAAAGCTGCAAATGATCCAATTCACCTAAATGGGGTGCTAACTGTGAAGTATTTTCATAAGTAGTAAGGCAGTTTCTTCTTTGTGAACATACTTTCATTCAGACTAGTTTTCATTCAAACAGCTGAGGATTGAGGATGGCCCTACTGGTTATAAACTTGAATAAGCTAGTTGGTAACAGTGATCCTGCATTTAGCAATCTACAACCTAGATGCTTATATGCAAAGAATACAATAAACACCTGACTAAAATCTATAATCAAGCTTATAAAACACATAAAATGTATCTGAACATTTATCTTTACCTGTACAAAATAATTTCAGCCTAAGTAAAACTCTGTTAAATTACATGGTACCCTGACTACTATTCTATATGATGTAGTAAACATGTATTGGTATTTTTTTTTATATTCTTTGTAAAGCAGGTAAGGCCCACTAGGCAGAACTGTCTCTTTTCAGGAGTGACCTAGAAGCACTGGGGAGGTTAAGTGACTTGCTTGGAGTCACACAGTATGCAAGTGGAGGTTGTGGGAATCAAACCCAAGTCTGCTGGATGTACCCAGTTCATTCACTGCTTGTTACTCTAACCACTAGGCATGGGTGGTTAAACTGAATGGCTGAGTACAACAAAGCAGTGCGGTGATTTTCTTACTGACTTTATATGCAGCAAAGCAGAAAGAATGCAAAGCACAGCAGCATTCATTTTAAGATGCTGAAATCTGGGTCAGCCTGCTGGTGCTGTGGTAGCACTATTGCTTGAAATGCCAGCAACCCAGGGTCAGAAGTGAACTCGGGTTGCTGGAGGTCTGGCCAGAGGAGTAGGATCGAGCACCTGGGGGACTGCCCTCCTCCTCTGGGGAGGGTGGGCTGCAGGTCCTGCTGCTTTACCACCACCTGTGTGACCATGGGTGGTGATGCAATGGTGCTGCAGAGTGATCAGGAGGGGAGGACCCTAGCCAGGATCTGGAGCAGTGGCATGTCTCTATGTGACCTACCTCCTTGGATCTCCTCTAGTGCCAGTGCCCTCAGGGACAGAGACCAGAAAGCCAGGAACAATCACCCCACATTGGCCACTGGCAGAAGGGACCCAGGTGCCCCAGACTTCATAACCAGGCTCCATGAGGGACCCACTGAGCTGCCCGACACACACTAAGGAAGTGTGGATGGGTGACCTAGGTTCCCCCTCCCTTCCCACCTGGAGGGGTACAATCCAGGCAGGATAGGGGCAGGACCACAGGAGCTCCTGGGCATTACCTGGGGCTGAAGCTACGTGATACCCAGCCTAGGGATCTCTGAAAAGTGGAGACTGATGTTGTGAGAAGGGGACATAGAAAGAGAAAATTAAAACAAATTAAAAAAGCTGCTGAAATCTTAGAGATTATGTGCAGTGACATGCAATTTCCGTGAGGCACCGGTACAAGAATTCAAAATCCGCAAACCAAGCAGGATTCCGTGATTGTTACCGGCGTTACCGGTAAAAATGGAAAACCAGGGTCCCTGGTGATAGTGAACCGGACCAGCAAAGTAAACCAGTTACAGCTTGGGGAGGGGGGGTAACCGCTACCACAGGCACTACTCTAGAGTTGATGCTTTGCCATACAAAGCATCCTCGGGGTATTGCACAATGGGCACACCTTGCTCAGACAGGCCAAGGGTATCTGTTTAACATCTAGCCAGAGTATGGAAGGTGGACCTGCCAACTGGTGACACGGGTCACTGAGTCAGCCAGGGACATGTTCTACACACACACACACACACACACACACACGTGCAAATTCTGACCATCAGGCAGGAGCATAACTCACAGTGGATGCCAATACCCTGTCCATCTTGGGGTGTGTAGGTACAGCTCTTCAAAGTACATCCTTCAGTTGCCACTGGTCTGGGGGTAGCCACCCCAGTCATCTGACTATATGGGGGAGATGGGGCAGCAAGCTACATTTAAACTCAGTGACACAACTCACCTTTATTGTGTCTGCTACATGTTAAATTTAAACCCCTGTACTCCAGACAGGGCCTACTGAATCCTGTTCTTCTTCCTTCTGGGCTAGCACTAGTAAATGACGTATCAGCCAAGAAGGAAGGCACCATGAGACCACTTACAGGCACTTACTACACAATAACAAGCAAGCATGCTTCCTAGTGGGACTGGGGACTGGGAACGGGCAACCCATGTATAGAGAAAGGACCAAGACTCAGAATGGACTGGAGTGCCCTACTAGGTGGCAAGTGGGCATGCGGGTGGACTGGCTGTGAAGGGGGGGGCACATTTAACATAGGACAAATAAGCTGGGTTGAGAATATTTAAATATAAGCCTACAAGCCCATGCATTCGGACCGTGTTTACCGCCACCCTTTACTTCAGGAGCATTTTCAGTAGAGCACCAGGTATTTGCTGCCTATATGCTGTTTTGTTTGGCTGATAAAAAGGCCACGTTCCGCTACTTATGTAGAATGAAATAAAGTCATGGCTTTACATGTGTATTGCTAAAAATAATACACATTAAGTCATGTTTTTCATTACTTTGTTGGAAAAAAATATAAAATATCCAGGCTGAAAAGAACCAGATAGCACTGTATAGAGTGCCGTGTATTTCTGCCACTGGCTCCAGCGTCGTCATTATGTCTGACGTCTACTGACCATTTTGTAGGGCTAGCTGGGCGGATTTTTTAAATGGGAAAGCTGTTGTTTACATTTTTTTAAAAGATACAAAACTGCATTTATTTTAAATTTATAAATGCAATTTTAGCATCAGTGTAAAAAGCAGCCTTTCCGTTACCTCTCAATGAAGCCTGATTTTGGAAATGAGCAATATAAAAAAAAGCCGTTTAGTTGCCCTTTAAAAATCTTTCCGCCAGAGACATCTGTGCAGCTGCTACCTGGACTACTGTCCACACCTTCACTAAACACTACAGTCTGAAAATTGTCTCTCGTAGATGGGCTGGATTGGGCCTAGTTATCCTACAAAGCCTACTTTTTTAAGCCTGTAGGCTCCAGCAACCCAGACTGCTCACCATCAGTACTGCTTGGTACTCATTCCATTGGAGTGTCCTGATGAAAAAGATATCCTTGAAGAAGATAGAACAGTTACATATTTTCTGTAACAGTAGATCTTGGAGAGAATCTCTTTCATCAAGCCATGCCATCCCACCCTCCATCTCTTGTATGGACCTGCAACTCTAGCTTTTGTTGCTCCTATCGCTGTTCTGTTCTGTCTATATGCCTTCTGCCTCACCTGGTTTCGCAGAGTGCTGGCTTCTTTCCTGGTTCCCTACAGAGAGGTCCTCTGAGTGTGATCTCCGGCAAGGACCTGAGGAGAGGAGGGGTTGCCCACGTTTATATATGAGCTGACGTCATGGGCAGCCCCTGACTGACTGCTTGCAAAAGTTTCCATGTGATCCTAACACCAAGTAACATAGCTCCAAAGATGTGTCATGATAAAAGAGATTCGCTCGAAGATCTACCGTTACTGTAAGTACGTAACTGTTCTTTTCTTTGATCCCAGACATAAACTTCCCTTAGGATCTTGCAATCAGTTGGTCTGCTGCCTTGATATATCTTTACTTGAGGAAGTATCCTCCTTTAAGCAACTTGGAGTCACTGTGGACTCTTCCCTATGTTTTTCTGCATGTGTCTCATCCACTTGTAAATGAGGGGATGAAATCCAGCCTTACCCTTAAAGCCGGTCTTGCCATAGCCAACAAAATCATCTTCCTAGCAGACATTGTGCTCCGATTCCTACCAGCTCTTTAAATCATTGTTACTTCGTAACTGTTTAAGTCAGTCAGTTTAACCTTCTCTCTTACCTTCCTGTACCAGGCATATCTAGTTGCCATTTAGGCCATCTTGTACATAGAATCATGTTTTGTATTTTAAAATGGAGTGTACTCTGTGCCTTCTGGTTGTGCTGAATACAGTAACTCCTCGTTATAACGAACCTCAATATACTGAGTTCGTTATAACGAACCTCAATATACTGAACCATCTGGTATAATGAACGTTCATCTTGGCTCCCAACATTTCTGGTGACAGACTCAGAACTACCCAGAACCACTGGTGTGATCATTCAGAAAAAAAAACACTTTTTTTTCAGTGTTGAAACACGACCTTGGTCAATTTCTGTGCTCAAAACTACCCAGAACCACTGATTTGTTCAGAAATGGTTTTCCATTACTGTATTGTGATGCCGGTATGTCCTAATGCATACTGCCTGCGTAGAGAAACATGACCTCGGTCAATTTATGAAAACACCAACCGTGCTTCCTGGTTTCTGTCAATCACTGCTCTGTCATCAGTGTGTGTGTGCTGACGGGTTGGAGGGGGGGTTCTGTTGCCTAGAGACTGTAAACTAGTCATAAAGGCGCCACTTACAAACACAGTTAAGATTTAGGATTTCCCAAACATGAAGTGTTCCTGCTATTCGGTGCAGAAAAACTTGCAATTCTCGACCGCTTGAAAGGTGGAGAGAGCCTTGCTAAAATCAATAAGGAGACCGGCTTTTCAAAGAGCACAATCTGTACTTGACTATCAGGAAAGTGCCCTCTGGGGTTTTGTGCAGAAGTATTCAGAGGGGGAGGCTCTTGAAAGAAACTTCATCGGGCAGATGAAGGGGAGGTCGACAAGGCTACGCAACTTTGGTTCCAGCAGCAGAGGGCAGCTGGGGTCCCTGTGTCTGGTGCCATTGTCCAAGAAAAGGCAGAGCAGTTTGCTAAACGTATCCACAGAGCAGGCTCTAAATTCACTGCTTCCACTGGCTGGCTGTGGCGTTTTCAGAAACGCCATGGCATCCGATGTGTGTTTATCGCCAGAGAGAGCCACAGCTGTGATGATGTTGCTGCATCAGAGTTCATAACTAAACTCGGACCTGTCATCCAAGAGAGAGGCTACCTTCCAGAACAGGTCTATAATTGTGGTGAAACAGGACTGTTCTGGAGTTGCCTCCCAGAAGCAACACTTGCTTCAAAAATGAGAGCAATGCTACAAAGGGCTTCAAAATAAACAAAGATAGAGTGACCCTCCTGCTGGCCTGCAACGCTGATGACAGTCACGAGATAAAACCCATGATGATAGGGAAGTTCAGAAACCCCAGGTGCTTTCACCACTGCAACTTTTCCTCTCTACCGGATCAATATGATCACAAACAAAGTGCCTGGATGACTTCGGAGATCTTTAAGGACTGGTTTCAGCACAGATCTTCCCTTGTCAATCTTCACCATTCATTACTGCTTGGGTAGTGCAGGAGGCGCGCAACCGCTACAGGAGATTTTTTTATTTTTTGGAGTTGGCTCCAATGGTGCTGCCCATGAGAGCAACACGCTGCATCATGCGCAAAGGGTGGCCATTAGGTGCAGCAGACTCCTCCTCCTCCATCTCAGTTCTGTTTCTCCCGCCATCAAGGCTGCACCTGCTGCGCGGTCAGATTCAGTTTTAGGCCTAGTACGACATCAACCGTTCCAGACTCTTTCTCCTGTTTTTCTCGACGCCATCACCGGTAAGACCGTTCTTTTTCCCTTCTCTTTTTTTCGATGGCGCCAAGAGCTGTGCTTGTTTTGGTCTTAATTTTTTCGCATCATGTCAGGTTCGGGGGTAAAACGTATGCGTCAGTGCTCCTGTGGCCGGCATTTTTCCGTCACGGACCGGCATGATGTTTGCCTCCGTTGCCTGGGACCCAACCACAATATGGATGCGTGCGATGCCTGTTTCTCGATGGACTGTCGCATCCTGGAAGTCCGCGTGTTCAAGATCGGCAAGGCCTCGCCAAATTTCGGGGGACGGCGCCGCTCCAAGGATTCCCAGGTAAGGTCTCTAGACCCTTCCTCCTGGTCCCCTCTCAGGCCTGTACGGTCTGTAGAGGAGGAGGCTTTCTCATCTTCTCTGCGAAGAGGCTTCTTTTGTAGTGTCGGAGGCATGGGGTCGCCTGGGGGCTGGCGGGGACACCGTCTCGGCGATCACCTCCTTGAGGTGCAGGCTCCCCCAGTGTCAAGGCCCAGGTCTGCTGGGCCCGGCATCGGTGGACCCTCGACGCTGCCTTCTGGTGACGTTTCGGATCCCGGCGCCTTTCATGGCACTGGTGATCGAGACGGTGCCGTTCGCGGTGCCGTGTTGGCTCTTGGCACCACCCGCGGTGCCGTGGGCCCGGTTGATTTTTCTAGTGGTGCCGAGTCAGGTCACGGCGACGAGGGCAGAGCCGTGGGTCTGGCCGGCGCCGTTGGGGAGTCGGGCGGGTCTAAGCATCGTGGGGGTCCAGGGTTGTCCGCGCCCGCATCTGCACTGCTCAGGTGCCAGTCCACTGGAGACCCCCGGGGTGGCTAGTATTGTGGTCCAGCTGGTCTCTTCCTCCTCTTCGGATGAGGAGGATTCAGATGTGGACCCGTCCTGGCACCCTGACTCTTCAGAGTCAGGGTCTCTGGTGGGACGAGGTGCTAGGCAGCTCAGCACGCCTATTCCTGTGTCTCTGCTGCTGTACTCCCAGGCTGGGGGTGGTCTGGGGTCCCTGGAGGAGGATGAAGTGGAGGTGGAGGGAGGGGCTGTCCCTCCAGAGGGGGTCGTGGCAGCTGCCGATCCCGGTGCTGCTGGGGGATCGCTGGGGTCGAGGAGGAGGAGGGCGTTCTCGGAGTCCGGGGGGGGGTTTGAGGGACAAGGTTTGGGTGCCTCTGTCTTCACCTGCCATCCCTCGGGGGGCCGGTAGGAGCCGTAGCGTCAGACCCCGTCTTTCCCCCTCTAGCCCCAGGGACCTCTCTGGTGGCGTTGCTGTGGGCTGTCCTTCTGGATCCATGCAGCCCCAGGTTCATCGCAGGGGAAGATCCCCTACTAGGCTCTTCCAGGCTTCGCATCCCCAGGGTTCCGTTCTGCGACCTGGTTTGTTGTCCGGGATCCCGCCAGCTCGGGCTCCATTCCCCAGATTCCAGAGCCTCAGCAGAGGACAGTTACCTCACCATAGGTGCCCCTCTCCCATTCCTCTGCAGCCACCCCTCTCTCTCCCAGACCATGTCAGTCCTACGGGCCCGTTATCCTGGGAGACGTTCAGAGGCTCTGCGGCGGCCTTCCCCTCATATGTTAGTTACATGCATGAGTGGGTATTTCGTCTATCCCCACTGTCGCAGGAGTCCTCTGGACATTCGAGCTATCCATCATCCTCGTCTCCCTCCTCTGAGGGAGAGGAACCCACTGCTCATCTCTCCTCAGATGCTGATTTCACTGAATATCAGCGATTCCTTTCAAGGATGGTGAGGGATCTTCGCATCTCCTTTGTTAGATGAGACAATACCAAACGGGAGACGCATGAATTCCTCGGTGTATTTAGTGCCCAGCATTTGGTGGTACTATCCTGGCCTATTCCCTTCCAGGAGGCGTCTGTTCGTTCCTGGCAGTCACCAGCCACCCTTTCTCCAGCCCCGGCAGACTGCGAACGAAGGTATTGTGCCCCATCGGAATCTCTAGGTACTCTCCCCAACCCACCTTCGGGATTGGCCTACCTAGAAAGTCCCTCCGGCGCGCCGCTGGCTCGATGACCATCCACCGGATTCAGATTCTCTACAATTTGACCGGTTGGGGCGAAGAATGTTCTCTTCCTCTTGTACGATGTTATGCATTGCATCACATCAGGCTCACCATGCTGCCTACAGTAGGCATTTGTGGTCGATGCTTTCCCAAATCTTAGCATCAATGCCTGATATGGAGCAAACCAGACAAGCTATAGCCCTCTCTGCTATAGGCCTGGAGCTGGCAAGACACCAAGCAAGGGCATCTTATGACGCCAGTGAGGTGGCTTCCAGGGACAACGATCTGTATTAGACGGATGGCATGGCTTCGTCTATCAAGGTTGTCACCCCTGGCCCGGCATAGGGTGATTTGCTCCGCTTTCCAGGGGACCCGTCTCTTTTCCTCCAGAGCTAGGAGACTTCTGTAGGGGCTTCCTCTGTCTCCCCATCCTCGGGGGACACCTCCTAGCTCTCCTCCACCATAGCCTTCTCACTTGATTAGCCCAGGGTCTTCCCCTTCTGTTTCCCACCAACAGGAGGCTGGGGGGTCTTGCTCCCTCAGGGTTTCTTTATCCCCGGCTTGGTACTCACCCAAGCAGTAATGAATGGTGAAGATTGACAAGGGAAGATATGAAAATTTCGTACCTACCGTAACTCTTGATCTTCTCTTGTATCTTCACCATTCATTACTGATACCCACCAACCTTCCCCTCAGTGGTCTCCTACTGCGGCATCTCCCCCTCCCTTCTCGTTCCTCTCCTTTCGCCTTTATGCAAAAAAAAAAAAAAAAACTATCCTGGTTTCCGTTCTTCTTGGACGGATCTTTTTTCCTCAAGGTAAGGGGGAACGAATAGGACTTTTCTCCTATCCTGAGGGAACTCTTTCTGACTGACTCTGGGGGTGACCTCTGGGCTCCTTAGCCACGATGTTCAGCTCACAGCTGAAGAGACCGTCCCTCTTGGCTCGATCTCAAAATTAAGGTTCCCCCGGCAGGCATTATTTAATTGTCAGCTTCTTCTGGTTGGTGCTTCTGCACTTCTTAACCTTGAACTGCTGCCCTTGCCTTGCCTTCAGGGAGTATGATTGAGTTCCCACTCTATCCTTCATACAAAGCTGCCCTTTGTAGGGCCTAACACCTACCCACACACTTCGGTGTTAGCACTTAACAAGGTGCTAAGGGGCTTGCCCCCCCCCCCATGGTTGGGCACTCTCTTCCGGAACAGTTTTCTATCCGGCAGTCTGTAAGCTCTCAGCTAGAGTGTAGGGGGTTGGGATGATGAGATTATAGAGAACCTGCTCTTTGTGTCCAATCTATACAAGTGGTTCAGTTGAACCTTTTCTCACTCCTACTAAGAGGGATTCTTGCTCCCTTGGTTTTTGGTTCCGAGCTTATAAGCGTCTCAACCAATATATCTATGGGCAGTGTGCACCCCTCTCAGCATCCCTTCTTTCTTCTCTTTCTTCTTCTTCTTCTTCTTCCTTTTCTCTTTATCTCTTCCTCCCTTAGAGCAGCCCCAGATGGGAGGCCCTGCGGTCCCTTAGGGTAGGTATTCTCCCTCTTCCACCTGTCCTCTACCGGCTTATTCCTTCTTCAGTTTATATCCTTTCCTTTCTCTATCCCTCGGCTCTCTTGCCTTGCTCTCCCCTTTTTTTCCTTTACCCTTTTTCTTGCCTCTCCGGCTACCAGAACTGAGATGGAGGAGGAGTCTGCGGCACCTTGACCGCCCTCATATGACACAACGTCGCTCTCATAGGCGGCGCTGTTGAAGCCAACTCAAAAAAAAAAAATACATCTCCCGTAGCAGGTGCGCGCCTCCGGCACTACCTAAGCAGTAATGAATGGTGAAGATACAAGAGAAGATCAATAATTACGGTAGGTACGTAATTTTCATTTTTGTGCCATCTGTCAGGGCTCACCTGAGAAAGAAGAAGCTCCGCCAAAAAGCTCTCCTCTTAATGGACCAATGTCCCACTCACCCTCCTGAGAGTGAAAGCAGATCTAGGGATGGAAAAACCAGGGCCATGTTCCTCCCTAAAAATACCACTTCCAGCTGCAACCACTTAATGGTGGAATAATCGCCACATTCAAAAAACTTTACCGAAAACGACTTCTTGGCGACCTTGTGTCAGCTGACACAGGAGCAAGTGTCACCGAATTTGTTAAGAAGCTGACACTCAAGGATGTGGTACATTTGACTGGTGAGGCATTGGATTCGGTTACACCTGGCACAGTCGTCAATTGCTGGACTGCTACTCTGCATTCAGTGATCAGCTTAATGCACCAGAGGATGATGATTCTGATGATACACCAGAAATTGTATCAATGGCAGCAAACCTTAAACTTCTAGCAGCTGAGGATGTGATCAAAGACTGGACAACACATGATGACTGAATACAGACGAGCGAGCAGATGATCGACTCTGAAATTGTGGAGGCTGTAATGCAGACTGTGGAGGAATCCAGCAATGAAGAGGGAAAGGATGTGGAGCCGATGCCAGGAACATCAGACACCATTAGAGGAATGGAAGTGGGGCTGGCATGGCTACAGGCAAAGGAGGTGGATCCTATAAAAGTCCTGCAGCTAAGACAAAATGATTTCTTTCGCAAAGGATGTTGCTGCGAAAGTTTCAGAAAAACGTCAGACAAAGTTGACAGACTATTTTAAATGAATCAAGCCAAGTAAAAGTTTCAGTGAAGTTATTGCCTTTTAACAGTGACACAAGCACTCACAGTAACGTTAAATAAAACTGTCTGAGGCAAACACGAGCCTGATGCAGTATTACTGTTGTGCAAGATCACAAAGCACACCATGCACACAAACAGTCTCGAAGTGGCGTCCCTTGCAGTAACGAACGACGGACAATAACAAACGTTCATTGTGGACCCCATGTTATTTGTTATAGCGAAGGTATGTTAACTGATGATTTTTTATGTGGCATATACTCCAGATAGTCTTGATTGTGCCTAATTGTTATTACGCTGCTGTTATGCTCTACTTGTATCATCTATCCAGGTTGTTCATGAAAATAGGCAGTTATTGCCTCATATGCATACCTGGTCATCAAAAACTAAATACAGTAAATAAATAGCCAAAAGATACTGCGTGTGTCTTTAAAGAGCCACCGATGCCTTGAGAAGAACTTTGAAAAACCATAATATTGAGAAACGGAACAGCTTATACATATTTCTCATTAGCTCTGTATTTCTTATCCTCATTATTTATTACTGAGGTCATATGCATAAAGACAGGATAGTTGTTCCTTCATCAGACCCAATACTCTTCTTGTGACATCAGGGCTATTCCCATGGCAACAGACTGTAATGTCTCAACAGAGCATTATATACACCAGTGTCAAGTAGGGAATAAGCTGTAGAGGTAGATGAACTCTGAAGGATAAAGATCTTGTTTTTTATGAATTTCTTTAGTAATAAATAATATTGAGGAGAAATCTTTAGAAGATATATGAAACACAAACTTAATTGTGTGTAAATATTATGTTTTCCAAAATGTTCCCAAAGGCATCAGCTGCTCTTTAATAGCACTCCTGTAGGAATATTTGCCAAAATTATACTGCATAGTAGCATCATTGTAGTTAGGGTTGAACAGGCAGTGTAACGTTAAATGGTGATTTTCAGTCATTTAGATGTCGGACATTCTTTACCAGAATATCACAATATTTTCTAACATGTGTTTGTGGACAGAGGATCCCTTCATCTGCAAATTTTAATTAAATCTGGTTCAGAATTTTTTGGCTAGGGAGTGGCAGAAAAGTGAAAATATGAATATTAAGGACGGTTTACATGCTGTTGCCTCTGACGTGTAAAGAAAAAGCACTTGTACATGACTTGCCCTTATAATAATAATAAATAATAACATGACTTGCCCTTATCAGGGCTTATGGAGCAAACAGTGAAGCCACAGTTGCTCCACTCTGATGACCAGTGGTTGGGAGCCCATCCCCACTGCTGGTAGTGTCTCCACTGTTGCATGTCTCTCACCCTCCCCCATGCAAGGTACTCATCCACTGATTTTTTGTGTTAAGTTACTGGCAGTCTGGAGCCCATCCCTGTCACTGGTAGTGTCACCCTTGCTGGGTCTCTCCCTCCCACCTCCCTGCCAAGAAAGTAATATTTTCTTTTTAATGTTATCGGTGATCAGGGCCCATCCCCAGTGCTGCATCTCTATCTCTCCCCAAAAGCACTTGTCCTCCATATTTCTGTTTAAACTTACTGGTGGTTGGGAGTCATCATTGCTGCCACTCCATGCAACCCAGTAAAATGATTGAATTCCCCTCCACCTTCAGTCACCCACCATCCTCCTCCCCCATTCACCCCCTTAAAAGGTTACCTTTGGTCCCTTGGGTGACTAGTACAGTGCTGTGTCTACCTTAGATGGTTGCCATAAAGTTGAATGAAACCATGGGTTTGCAGTTTCATTTATCAGATGGCAGCCAGCCAAGGGAAATGGAGGGCTGTGCTGATTGCCCACTGAGGGACCAAAGCAGGAGTCTGGATAGGGATGTCAGAATACTCATATAAGGAATAAATGTACTGTATGTATACTTTTTAATTAGGGCAAGTGAGATGCCTTAGGGAGAGAGTTGGCAGCAAGGATAGATGACATTGGTTGTGGTGGAGGGACTGTTAGTATATCCGGTGCATGGGGGTTCTTGGAGGGGTGCAGGTACACAGCAAGTGTCCCCAGGGCTGGGGGTTGGTTCACTGTGGGAAGGCTTTGGGAGTTCTAGGGATTAGCAATGGGAACAGGGTCTGAGGTCTACCGTGAGTAGAGTGTGGGGCCCAATTTACAAAGCACTCTATAGGCCTGAGCCAGTGGGGGGGGAAGGGGTGCTTTGTTAATGGCCCATGCTATAGGCCTGAGCCAGTTTTAGGGGCCCTGTGTATTCATAAGTCATGTTATAGGTCTGAGTCACTGTGAAGGGGGGTCCCCATGCAAGCTCGCTTTAGGCCAAACACCAGTAATTAAAAGTATTGACAATGTCAACTGAAGGCTGGCCTTATCAATACAAAGTTGTTAGTAGTAGTTGTAAAATACCTTTTTCAAAATCCAAGTAAATTAATTACAAAAGTAAATTAATTGCAAACAGCTATGTAAAAGCATCAGTTAGGGTTGCTCCACAAAGCATCAAAAGTAGAGAAATACAGCATTAGGGTAAAAGGTCCACTGAACAGTGCTGCTTCTGTGATGTGGTGCTTCTCAGGATATAAAGGATTCTGTGACCCTACGCTGGCTTTTCCTATCTTTGGTATTATATCTGCAAGGACAAGAATTGGTGTACAACTGTTTGTATCACTGCACGTTGTCAATAGGTATTTAATACATTTGGTGTATGCTCTTCCACTGGGGTAGTGGTACAGCCCAAAAGCTGAGACCACAGCAAAGAACCCTGAGGACATACGAACATACAAAGAAACATGCAGAATAAGGCCATTTGATCTGTCTAGTCCGCTCATATTGCAGGGTCCAGAGCTTTGCATGAATGTTATGGATATAGCAGTTGCGTGTTTTGTTCTGTACCACTGAAGTGTAGCAAGTATAGAAGAGAGCTCACTGAAAGGTTGTGTTTTCTGCACATTGTTTATTTAATCAGGACTTGTGTGAGTGTAAGGCAAGTTGGGGCTACCTGATTACAGGGAGAACCCCTAAATTTAGAAATTTGTACCTGTTTAACGGAGGCTTTTAATTGAGTAAACTGCTAGAAAACTCTTATTCAGTGCCTGAATGGGGACCAGTCACCATTAGTATGGTGTGTTTATTGTGGGTCTGTTGAGATTTTCAGTGCCAAAGTTAGGGTATTTATTTATTTATTTGAACAAGTTGGATTTACAACCTTTGAGTCAGGGACTCCTTTACAAAGGCACCTCGTCGCATGGAGGGCAAGACAATAGAACATTGTGCAGATACAACATTGGACAACATTACAGGTGCAGACATTAAACACAGGATGCACTAAGTTACATGTTGGTATAAAATACAGATTTGCAATTAAAGATGTACAATTTCTCTGGAGTTGCAGTGGAATACATCCTTGTATAAACCTAAGGGGGTAGGTAAAAATGAGTAGGGGGAAAGATGGATCGGCAGTCCAGGAGACCTTGTTGAGATTAGGGGGGCCAGGCAGGGAAAGATCCTGCAGTAGGATTGGGGGGGGGCAGGGTTAGTTGCATCTACAGCAGCGGACATTAAAGAGATGGTTCTGGAGAGCAGTTTTGAAGGGACCAGGTTTAGCAGTGTTGGTGATGCAGGTAGGGAGGGAGTTGAACCAGGCAGGAGCTCGATAAAAGAAGGACCTCTGAGTGAGGGAGGTCTTGGTTCTGGGCACTTTGAAGGTGGCTTTAACAGAGCTGTGGGTGGAAATGGATGAGGATGACCGTGGTAGGGAGGCAGAGACTCCTGGTGGGGGGGAGTCCGAGCAGGGATTTCTTAGCAAGAAGGCAGGTCTGATACTGCAGATGTTCCTCGAAGTTGAGCAGGTTCGCGGAGGAATAGAGCAGGCGGGTGTGGGTGTGGCTGGAGGCTCTGGTCAGGAGCCTACAGGCCTTATTGATGGAAAGCTGGATTTTAGAGAGGGAGGTGTTATCAGCTGCAGCATAGATGGACAAGCCGTAGTCCATTAGGGACAGGACGGAGGAGGTGATGGCCAGCCAGAGGGCAGCAAGGGGCAGGCAATCCCTATGGTGGTAAAATAGGCCAATCCAAGAGTTTATGGTGGAGGAAAGAGCATTGATGTGGGTGTGGAAGGTGAGGGCAGTATCGAAAGTCATGCCTAGGTATTTGTATGTGGGCACTTGCTCTAATGGTAGCTGAGAGTTGGAGGTAATCGGGAGGGGGCACTTCTAGCTTTATTTTGGTGGTGAGAGAAGAGCATTGATTTGGTTTTCTTAAGGTTTATGACTAGTCTGTGATCAAGAAACCACCTTTCTGTTTGGTTGTAGGCAAGTTGATGGGATGATGGGAGAGTGTAGAGATCTGGGTGTGAGGCAAAGAGAACTGCATCATATGCATAGAGGAGCATCTTGCTATTGCAGGAGCTGGGGACAGTGCTGAGGCAGAGACTGAAGAGAATGGGACCCAGGATTGAGCCCTGTGGGACCCCGGAGCTAATGGGTCGAATGTTGGAGAGGGAGCCATTGATTTTTACACGCTGGGATCTAGCAGAGAGGTAGCTGGAAAACCAGGCAAGGGGACTGGCAGAGAAATCGGGTTGGTGGAGAGAGTCGAGTAGGAGGGGGTGACAGACAGTGTTAAAGGCCTTGGAGAGGTTAATGAACACTGCACCGGCAGGGTTGCCGGAGTCGAGAGCAGAGTGCAGGTATTGTGAGAACTCCAGGAGAGCAGTGGTTGTACTGTGTCCTGGGCGGAAGCCGTGCTGCTCCGGACACATAATTTCATACTTAGCCAAGTACTCAGATAGTTGGATAGACACCACTTTTTTGAGGGCTTTGGAGAGTGGAGGGAGGATGGAAATTGGCCAATAGTTGCTGGGGGAGGACTGATCACCGCTTTTGTGTACTGGAGTGATTTCAGCAGTTTTCCGCGCACTGGGGAACAGTCCAAGGCATAGGGACCGGTTGAGTAGGTCCGTCAGGGGGACTAGGACAACACCATGACAGTGACTGAATTCTTGAAGAGGGGTCCCAGTAACTCCATGTTGAAAATTTGGTGCCAAGATTCCCCAAAATGGCAGAGGTATACACCAAAGTTAAAAAAAAACCCTATTTATGCCATTATACAGCTTACCGACATTTCCTCAGTTCGCAGTCGGCTTTGAAAAGTGCAGGCGTGTTCTGATATCGTATCGAAATCATGCTACCATCAGAATTTGCTACCTTAGGTAAATTGCGCATGCGTATTAAGTGTCAACGCATGTGTGCATTACCTGATCAGAGGTGGCGAAGTCCAGGAAAACTTGGCAGGCAGTTATTAAAAATGTACAAAAGGAGAATCCTGGAGTCGAGGGGGTCACTGCTGGGGTTATTACTACAAAGGGCTTTTAGCAGGCGTGGCCTGGCTTCGTGGGGGGATAGGGTGCACAGGTAAAAGGGGGGGATGCAGGGCAGGGGGAGTGAGGAGGGGATTGGATCAAAAAAGCTGCTGGGGAGGACAGAGCTTAGATCAGAGAAAGTGGTGTTGAGGCAGTCAGCTATAGATAGTGGATCAGAGGAGGTAGCGCCATCGATGATGAGCTGAGATGGTGGAGGGGAGCGGGTCTTCCCATTTAGTTATTTCATGCTATCCCAGAAGGTCCGGGCCAAGCCCCAGGTGGAGGTGAGGGTTGCCTGGTAGTGCTCCGCCTTGGCTCATCTGATGGCCCAGGTGCACTTATTGCGCTCTGCGTTGTAGGCTCATCTGTCAGATGGATTGCCTGAATCCACAGCGATTCACCAGAGATTATCCCTATTCACTGGGTAGCACTGATGCTGTGTTGCATGATCATTCAGACTCCAAAGAACACCGATCCATAGAGTCAAAAAGGCTCAGTGGATTTTTTACCCTAACACTGCATTTCCTTACTTTTGATGCTTTGTGCTGCAACCCTAACTGGTACATTAATACTATAATTACACTAATACTATGGTTAAAAAGGGTGAAAAGGCAGAAGGGTCATCTATTTCACCCCCACTGTATGTTGTAGTTTTTTTTGCAGTGAATGTAATATTATGTGTTGAAAATGAACTTGCAGACATTAGCCACATCCTCAGATAACACTGCATTTTATTAAAAGTCACATAAAGCTGTGTCTCTTACTGGTAGAACTATTTAGAACCATAGTAGTGGAAGAAATACTGTCATAAATCAGAGTTGCATCTTTATCTGGGGCTGTGACTAAAACTGATTTAAAGAGTAAATTATATATATATATATATATATATATATATATATATATATATACACACACACTATACTCATATATACATACATACAAAAAATATAAATATATATACATATACATCTATTTTTTCATGTACAGTATAAAGTCAAATTGTCATAACTTTCAGTAAACAGAATGATTTCAGAAATTATCTTTATCACTGTGCACTCCATTGGGAAGAGTTGTGGCAATAAGAAATGCAGTATGATGGCTAAATTTGAGGGCATTGCTGTAGCATCATCATATTACTACTATAGAATGACGATTTCTATAGAAAATCCTGAATAAAAGTCCTTGGTCAGCTCCCATTACATCTTTGCTAAAACTTGGGGAATGCCCCTTGCATATTCTAGTTACTTGTGACACAGTGGGAAGAGAGTATTACAGTACATAGTTAGTGGCTGGAGAGTGTGGATAATTAAAACGGTGATGTTAGTTCACAGATTTGAAACTAAACTAGTTTTGGTATAATTACACCACTAGTCTAGTCTATTTTTAACTTTTACTAAGAGACAGGAAATAGATTAAGGAAAAAAAACACAACCTCCCATGTCAACAGATTCTACAATGGTGAGCAATCAAAATAATAATTTTTTTAATTAACTAGAAATAGCATTAGGCCTATGGGGATGACCTTGTCCTTTCACTATCCTAGTCGTTTGTTAACAGTAAGAAATTTGGAACAGCAGTACTTCATGCTAGGGCTTATGCACACTGTATAAAATATATAAATCAGTTTAGCAGTTTTTATACAGTTGACATGTAGGGAAAAGGCAGCAGTTTCCATGTGCCAGGCGCATTTTTTTATTGGACATATTCTCCAAGAAAGGCTGCATTGTAGAAATTAATATTTGGTGTGGAGCTAATTCCCTAGCTAATGGAGCAACTTTTATACTTTAAAGGAATTAAATTCCAGCCAGTTGTAATGTTAAAGATGAAAAATTCTGTTCTGGGCGTTTGCAGTACTGTAATTATTTTTTGTAAGCTTAAGATCACGCCTGAAGAATTATGTAAGCAATAAGATATGACAGGGTGTGCATTATGGTGAAATAATCACATGCCTCAGGTAAGTTGTTAGGCACGAGGTGCAGAAGTGCCATTAAATGCACCTGAGAAGTGCGATTATTTCACTGTAATGGCACCCCCCCCGGAGTGTTTTATTACTGTTATAAAATGGTATTTAAATATATGACTTAAAATGAATGAAAATTAGAACAACATATTTTAAAAAGATAAAAATGGGACCTTTCATTGATGTATGCTTCCATTTAACTCTGAATACAAAAAATAGCCCCTATTCTGGTAACTGGGGTTAGCTAAAAACATAAAACATAATGAAAACTGTGTGTATGGCACACGTTTTTATAAGAACAAAATGTTACCATGTACTTAAATCAATACAAGTACTGTTTCTTAATGGAAATGTGTTCAAAACTTTAAACCTGCCAGGTTGCCTTTTTTGTGTGTGGGTGATAGATTTCACAGAAATGATTCAACTGTATGTTCCTTTATAAACTTCAGGAATGTATTTCAACAGTTTGGACCTGCCTCTACTTATGTAACTGTGTTTTCCCACTTTTGCTCTTTGTTTATGAATTATTATTGTCTACTTTCTTCATCCTGTTATTTTTTTCCTCCGTCTTTCCTCACATTCAAGATATGGAATGTTTACCATGGAATACAGGGATTCAAAATTCTGCTTAGTTCCACTGGCCGAATGTTCCCCATCTAACATACTGTATACACACACACACAAAACAAAGGCCTTTTCTAAAGCCACAGATTCAATTATCTCATTGTCAGGGAAAGCAGAAGAAATTTCCCTGATGAGCAGTTTAAAGGCAGAAGGGGAATTTTCCATTGTTAGCAAAGAAACAGTTGTAACGAAAACTATGAACAATACTTAATGTTTCTAATTTGTTTGTGTGTAAGGAGTGTGTGATGACCAGGGAAACAACATTTAATTAATTTGTTTTATTTTTTATTTAAGGTAGTTTTATTTTTAGGGCCCAGTTGACTTTTTTTACACTGTAACGGTAGCAGCCATGTTTGCGATGGAAGATCAATTCTGATTATAGTGGGACTAATGGAAGATAGTTCTTGTTGTAGGAGGACTGATTTGCTCATTGTGTGACGTGGATTAGTACCAGGATGACTGTGCAATATGCTCTAATATTGAATGGTCACCTGACTGGTTTTAACCAATTAAAGTTGTTTGATTTGTAGACCCATTTTATAAATTGTAATAGTGTGCTATGTGTACCTGTTACTGTGTCTTTTTTAATTCTGTTCTTTGTGCATAGGTATCAATTAGAATTTAGCAGTTGAAGGGACAAAGCTGGTATTCCTGGGAAAAGTCAAGATATCTGTCAGGGACAGACCAACAGCCTATGAGGGCAAGTACCATCTCAGCTCTTCTGTATCATGGTAGGACTCCTGGACAATTTATGGGAGAGTTTCAAAGGGGAAAGAAATTGTCTTTCAGGTCAGGAAGCTCCCAGCTAACCAGATATGCATGCCGAGGATGGGGTGAGACTGTTTATTTGAGAAACCTTGTTAATTTGTGTTTGGGAAGAGCAGGTCAGTCACGTTTGGGACTATGTACAGTTACCATCTAAGGTTCGACTCAGCCTTGATTCACCAAATAGTCTTGCGTGGTAAACTGGTCTACCTTGCTAAATAGTGAAGAGGAAGAAAGGTTTTTCTGTGTGTAACTTATTGTTCTAAACATTTTCTTTTTCATTTCTGCAGAATTACTGTTCCCCATAGTCCTTGTGTAGTATCCTATATTATCTGTGTAACTATCTTGAATTAGTAAAATATGTTTTTGTACTTCATGTTTCAGTGACTGAATCCTCTGAGGTACAGCTAAGTGATTTGTAACTGACAAAACTGTGTTTCTGCATCTGAAGAGAAGGCTACAGTTACCATATTTTGTTTCTAAAGTAAGGTGTTCTCAGCTATGACAGAGAGGGGTGTGTCATCTGCCTGTTGGCAAAGACAGTACAACAAATTACAGGTGGCTTGGAAGTCGCCTTACTTGGTTGTCAGAAGGGTGGATGATGTTAATTATGTGGTAGAGCTACCAGACAGGAGGTGCAAACAGCAAGCTTATCATGTAACATGATGAAACCGTACCACGACAGGGACAAGATGGTCCTGACCATGGACGGCACTAACATGAACCAAAGGGGCAAAAGTTGCATCCTTTCCAAAATTGACCCCTCTTTCCTTTGCCAGTGGGTCCAAATTGATGCACCTACTCTATAACAATATCTAAAGGAAGGGAACGTGAACTGTTCAAAATCTGCCACTGATTATATTTTGACCCAGCATGTTCCTCTTTAGACCCACATTTTTTACACTAGTGGGTCCAGTTCGACCATGTTTTAGCTCCCAGCGCTGTCACTGGTCCTGACTGTGGGCAGCTATCTGGAGGAGGAGGAGGCAGAAGTAGACCTGCTGGTGGATCTTCTCGGAAAGGTTAAGGGAGAATCCTCAGTGTATGCTATCACCCTCTTGGAGCGGTTGACACCAGACCAAGCTGCCAAAATGCATGGGATGCTGCATACATGTGGTGAAATGTTCACCGGGAAACCAGTATATAGCAAGCAAAACTAACTGCTTTCTGTGAACGCCTGAGCCAAGAGTAGTGCATGGTGTCAGAAAAAGGTAAAAAAAAAAAGAGTCCATCTCCAAGATACTGAACTAGCACAAAGACACTTAAGCTTGCTAAATGTGTACAAAAAGCTTTTTTGGAACTTCAAACAAGACTCGTCCCACCGTCCACCACCAGTGAACTTATGTGTTTTTAAACAGTTCATTATATAGTTTGGTTTTTAAATACTAATGTGTTTGTTTCTTTTTTTTTTTGTTAATAGTGTGTACAGTCTGTGGTACATGCCATAGAGTTTGTACTTACTGTATTTAGTGTATTTATTGTATTAGTATAATGTCACTCTTTATAAATGTTTGGTCAGATATTACATTTATTGTATCTGCTATCCTATGCTTGCAGGTATACAATCCATAGGCTGGTAAAACTTATTTAGGCACTGTCATTTTAAAGCATTTGCACTATAAACAGAGTAACCGCTAGTGGGGGGAGGAGTTTCAGCTGACGCCTGAGGGACCCTAATGAGGAGGAATGATAGCTGGAAAGAGGGAGCTAGTTCCATAGTGATGGCACGCGATAGGAGAAGGCAGATTGCCCAACAGTGGATAGAGGTAAGGAGTGGAGAAGATTTGCTAGTCCCTTGAGCAAAGGGACCATGGAGTGGAGGGATGGGAGTGAGGAGAGATAGGATGATGAGGAACCAGAATGGTACTATTCTGTGTTTCAAACAACATGAAGTCTTGCTATATTATGACAGATGCAGTTTGTCCCACCATTAGAACTGCTCCGGAGGTGAAAGAGTTAACTTCCATGCAGAGCATGGAACTTAGAGCGCAAGCTCGGTTAAAGAAGCTCTGTTAGGGTGGTTTCAAACCGAAACCGTCAGATTCTTTACTCCGCCTCACTGAACAGTCGCTCCAGAGATTCCTCCTGCTGCTCGGTTCATTTCCTCAGTTTAAAACGTCTTTTCTCGGTTGAATTTAACCGCGATATTATTTATTTTAACCGCAAACCGATCAGTTCAAGCTCTGTCTATGGTATTGTAAGTAATAGATAGGTTTTCTGTGTGGAACTTGTAAATGTTTATCGGTTCGGTTTGTATTGTATTTAAACTTGGTTTTAAAGCCTTTTAAGGCTTGTTAGAGTGCGGTTCCCGGTTCTTATCGGTTCTAAAAAAAACGGATTTCATTACGGTTTTTTCCACGACCCGTGACACGGGTTAGAACCGGAGCAAGGGTGTCTTGCCTGGCACTGCCATCAAAAGGGCAAGTTTTTGGTTAGCTGGCATTATGTCTGAGAAACCCAAAGAAAAAACGGGCCCACTGGGTTTCAACACTGTGAGTGTCTGTGGGGAAGCTTCTTCCAAGGCTGACCCACATACCACATGTGTTTATTGTCTGGGGTTTGACCACCTCAATGCAGACTGCCAGATTTGCAAGAATTTCCCTGCAGCCACTCTAGATAAGAGAGTTGGTAGGCTCAGGGAACGAGAGGCCAAAAAGTCCGCTGACCCGGATGGCCAGCCCAGTTCGGTGCCAGCCGAACCGGAGGGAGTGCCCTCTGACCAGGGCCAGACTTCCTCGGGCAAACGTAAAGCTGACTCTGAGGAGCCAGTTCCAGCAAAGAGAACCAGAAAGTCAGCAGGTGTGGAGTCCAAAATTCCTTCTCCAACTGCTGCAGAGATAGCCAGGGCAATACAGATTGTCCAGTCACTGTCCCCGGTTCCCTCCGAACCGCCACTATCTGGCAAAAAGGTCAGTCTGGCTTGGTTCCACCGTGGTTCAAGAATATGATATAGAAGAGTTTTATGAACCAGAGGAGGGAGGATGATTATGATCAGTGTGATTGTGACTTTGAAAGTCTGGATGTGCCCATTGAACCGGACATCTCCCCAGACAGACCTTTAGGTGAATCTCCCCCTAGGCTTTCTGAGTCCTCTTCTCATTTTTTGTTTTATAAAAAAGTTGCTGAGACCCTCCAGCTTCCCTTAGAGGAGGCTTTGGACGAGCAAGAGGAGCCTGACTATGTAGAGATGATGGATATCCCAGAGTCCAGGAGATTGTCCATCCCTTTACATAAATCTTTTAGGAAACAAACAATAAAAATTTTAAAAGCTCCTAATTCTGTGCCTCCTGTAGATAAAAAGATGGACAGGAGGTACACTTTGTCAGGTCCTGATACAGATTTTCTTTCACAGCAATGCAGTCATGTTGGGGTAGTTCAGGCTGCAGCCTGTGATAAAGCTAATATTCCCCTGGCTTCACATCCTCCTGACAAGGACTCCAGGAAGCTTGATGCCATGGCCAAAAACAATACATGGCAGCATCTTTGGGACTCAGACAAGCAAACTATATGGCTTATGTTGCGAGATACCAGAAATCTAGATGGGATACTGTCATGGCCTTAGCCAAACAGGTCCCTAGGCCAGCTTGCAAAGGAGCTGGAGCAGGTGGCTCTTGATGGTATTGAGGCATCTAAGGTGCAATTCCATGCTGCAGTGGATTCTAATGATGTATCCTCTAGAGTCATGGCTACATCTGTGGCTTTCGTAGATTGGCCTGGCTCAGGTGTACTACTTTGTCACAGGATACCCAGTCTAAGGCTATGGATTTTCCTGTGTGGGAAATTCTCTGTTTGGGGAGCAGACAGAGAATTATATGAAGAAATGGATGAATATAGACCCACTTATAGGAGTGCACAAGCCAAGGAACGCAGGCCACTCCTCAGAGGCAGCCCCCAGGGGTAGGGGCAGGCCTTTCACAGGCCTTTACCAGACCCAGGCCTCTCCTCTTCAGCCTATGCTCAGAGGGGTTCTTCAGAGGGGAGAGGCAGACGGGCACGAGCAGACCTGCTCCCACCCCTCAGCCTAAAGCTCTGCCAAACAGGCACCCTGATGGGATGCCCAGGGTCGGCTCTCCATTACCTGTAGGGGGAGGCGGGCTTACTGTCCAGGACTGGGAGTCTTTAACATCAGACAGGTGGATCCTGGAAGTAGGAGCCAGGGTCTGGTTCTCAGCTTCAAAAAATTTCCAAAGATGAGAGCCAGATCTTTTCCACCTGCAAACCCTTTAGAGACTCTTGTTTGGAAACAGAAGTCTCAACCCTCCTGGCTCTCAGAGCTGTAGAAAGGGTTTCTCCCCCACACCAGGGCAAGGGTCTGTACTCCAGGTACTTCCTTACCCCAAAAAAGACAGGAGAGTGGCGGCCTATCCTGTATCTAAGATATCTAAACAAGCACCTTTTAAAACCAAAATTCAAAATGGTGACTCTGGGAATGATTTTACCCTCCCTAAGGCCAGGGGACTGGCTAGCTTCCCTGGACCTCAAGGATACCTACTTCCATGTTCTTATCAGAACCTCCCATCGAAAGTACCTCAGATTCGAACTGCCCTCAGGCCATTATCAGTTCAGAGCAATGCCCTTCGGCCTCACCTCTGCCCCAAGGGTGTTCACAAAATGTCTGGCAGTAGCAGTTGCTCATCTAAGAAGGCAAAAGATTGCCATTTTTCCCTACCTGGACGACTGGCTTAGTGTGGGTCAGTCTCCAGACCAGGTCAAATCACACCTGCTAGTTACCCAGCAGCTGCTTACCTCTGTGGGCTTTCTTCTCAATCTTCCAAAGTCAGTTTTGGAACCTGTCCAGGTACTCACTTTCATAGGCGCAGAACTGGACACAAAGCAGGCCAGAGCCTTCCTTCCCCTGGAAAGGGTAAGGACCTTGGTGGCCCTGGCCTCGCTCCTTCACTCTGCAGGTCTCTCGACCAGCAAGGCATTTCCTGCAGCTCCTAGGATACATGGCTGCTTCCACAGCTGTAGTGCAAGGAGCAAGATTTCAGATGAGGGACATTCAGTTCCATTTGAGAGCTTTCTGGTCTCAAAGAAGAGATCCCCTATCCAAGTTAATCCCAGTGACTCGAACCCTGATCCAGGCCCTTCAGTGGTGGCAGGATCAGAGCAATCTGAGACAAGGGGTACCTTTCATCCCTCTGTCCCACTCCTTGACCCTTACTACAGATGCATCCCTCTTGGGATGGGGAGCTCACATGGGCGACCTCTCCACCCAGGGGTTATGGTCCCCTCAGGAATCTCTGCTCCACATCAATCTGTTGGAACTCAGAGCTGTTTTTCTAGCACTTCAGGTTTTTTCTGCATCTGTTCAGAACAAGGTGGTACAGGTCAGAACAGACAACACCACTACAATGTGGTACATCAACAAACAAGGGGCACTGGTCTTCGGCCTTGTGCACTGAGGTGAAGTTGTGGTCTCTGGCTTATTCCCTGAACACTTCCCTCATAGCAGTTCACCTCCCAGGCAAGGACAATGTCCTGGCAGATGCTCTCAGCAGGATTTCCCAGGGCCATCACGAATGATCACTGGATCCCCTAGTACTAGGGATAGTTTTTGCCAGATGGGGCACTCCTCAGATAGAACTTTTTGCAGCCCCAGACAATCATCAACTTCCACTTTTGTTGCAGGCCCCAGTGTTGGGCTCAGTCCCTGGATGCCTTTCTCCTCGATTGGGAAGGAAGTCCTTTATGCCTTCCCCCTCCCTCTCCTGTTCAAAGTACTAGTCAAAATCAGGTCTCAGCCCTGCAAGATGATCCTGATTGCTCCAGACTGGGCCAGGCAGCCCTGGTACCCACTCCTTCTGTCCTTAGCGGTCCATCTTCCCCAGTGTCTCCCCAGGAACCACAATCTGTTAACCTGTGCTCAGGGGAGAGTTTGGTATCCGAATCTCAAATCCCTCAACCTCAAGGCTTGGCTCTTGAGCAGTTAGAGTTTGCTGATCTACAACTTTCTCAAAGTGTTCTCGAAATCCTGAAAGCTGCTAGGAAGCCTTCCACCAGGGCTACCTATAACTCCAAGTGGAAAAGGTTTTCCATATGGTGTTCTGGGAAGCATATTTCCCCGGAATCTGCTGATTTACCCACTGTATTGGATTATATGGTCCATCTTAATTCTTTGGGACTGAGACCAGCTACCCTGAAAGTGCACTTGGCAGCTGTCTCTGCCTTCATTTCAGCAGGGAAGCCCTCTTCTCTTTCTGCTTACCCTGTATTTTCCAAGTTTTTTAAGGGATTGCTTCATACCAATCCTCCATTCAGGGACCCTGCCCCTGCTTGGGATCTTAATGTTTGCATTGTTCAGCTGTTGCAACCCCCCTTTGAGCCTCTGTCTTCGGCAGAGCTTAAGTATTTGACTTAGAAAACTGTATTTCTAGTAGCCATCACTTCTGCCAGGCGCATAAGTGAGTTATCAGTGGAGACTGACTTTATTTCCTTTCACAGGGATAAGGTAGTCCTCAGGACTAACAGGAAGTTTTTACCTAAGGTGGTTTCGGATTTCCACCTTAACCAATCTATTTCACTTCCAGTGTTCTTCACTGACCATTCCTTCTCTGGTGAGAGGAGGCTGCACAGCTTAGATGTTAAGAGGGCCCTAAGTTACTACATAGAGCGTACCAAGGGTCACAGGTTTGACTCCCTCCAACTGTTTCTCACTTATGGTGAGGTTGGGAAAGGGAGACCTGCCACTAAGAGATCCATTGCCAGGTGGATCGTCTCTTGTATCCAATTTTGCTATCAAAAGCTGGATAAGGTTCCCCCCTCAGGCCTGAGGGCTCACTCTACCAGAGGTACAGCTGCATCTCTAGCTGCTGCTAGAGACATCCCTATCTTAGAGATATGTCAAGCAGCTACTTGGAAAACAGTACACACTTTCACCAAGCATTACTCCCTGGATATCCAGGCCAGGAGGGATGCTCGGTTTAACACAGCCGTGCTTCAGAGCCTATTCCTCAGTAAGGTTCTGTCCCTCCTCCATGGGAGGTACTGCTGTGTAGTCTGCATCTGTCATAATATAGCAAGACTTCATGTTGTTTGAAGAAAAATTACTCACCTTAGTAATGTTGTTTCTTCTAATGGAGTCTTGCTATATTATGACTCCCCAGCCTGCCCTCTCAGAACTTCTACTTGGTATGGGGTGGGCAGTCCACTGTTGGCATTTATTGATGCCCTCTTTATGTTTGGGTGTTGTGTTTTATTTAGTTATTTTATCTTATTTTCCTGGTCCCCTGACTTGAGTCTTGGTGTTGGGACCAGGAAAATGTGTGAATATTTTAGTAGCCAGTTGGCTAGTGTAGGTTACAGCTTCCACACAGAGCCTTAGTGAGTTTTGCTCGTAAAGATCTGACGGTTTCGGTTTGAAACCACCCTAACAGAGCTTCTTTAACCGAGCTCGCGCTCTTAAGTTCTATGCTCTGCATGGAAGTTAACTCTTTCACCTCCGGAGCAGTTCTAATGGTGGGACAAACTGCATCTGTCATAATATAGCAAGACTCCATTAGAAGAAACAACATTACTAAGGTGAGTAATTTTTTCTTCTATGTTATGTTTACTTGGAGATGTAGGAGGTGGCTGTGTGACTGGAAACATTAAGGTAGGGGTAGGATGGACAAGGAGGAGTAGAGGGAGCAGTGGTGCATATGTGGAGGTGAGTTAGTCGCAAAACAACAAAAGGCATTGCAGAGGGTGTCCAGTCTGGCTAGGGAAGTGGAGAGGGATGTACCCTAGACCACGTCTGCATAGTCAGAGACTAGGAATGTCATTTTGGTGGCCAGTTCATTGCTGACTGGCAGGGGTAGGCACTCTTTGATACAGTACAAGGCACCAAGCTTAGGGTGGAGTTTAGTATGGATAGCATCAGTGTGGTCTGAGAAGTTAAGCTTACTGTCAGGCCACACACTGACGCACTTGAAGGATGACACTGCTTCAAGAGGGGAGCCATCCAGCATGGTGAAGACTGGGAATCTCGAGAGCCTGATCAAATTTTGACTTGTACCAAAGGTCATAGACATAATTTTTTTAAGTGTTGACCTTGAGATAGTTGGAGTGAACCAGTACAAGATGTTGAAATTCTGTTGGAGCAGGTTTTCCACTGAAGATGTAGAGGGACCAGAGGTGAAGATGATTGTGTCATCTGTGAACATATATATATGTGAGTTGACACTGGCAAAGGGGAGGTCACTCAGAAAAATCGAGAACAGGATGGGGCCTAAGATAGAACCCTGTGGTACTTCGGCCTGGATGGAGAGGGAGGTGATAACATGCTTCAGCCTGAACCAATTGTTGGCAGCCCGTTAGACAGGAAAAGAACCAGTCAGTAGCAAGTGATGAGAGGCCGGCCAAGCTCAGCTTCTTCAGAAGGAGAAAGTGGGACACCAAGTCAAATGCTTTGGCTAGGCCAGTGAAATTGGTAGCTATGATATGCCCCGATGCATCCCAGAGAGGATGGAGTCAGTTACACACACCAGGGAGGAGATGGTGGAGTGTTGCTTCCAGGCACAAGTTGGGAAGTGGGTACATCCAGCCTCATCCAGTGAAAATTGAGGCCATCCAGGGGTGGGCATTGCCCACGACCAAGAAGAAAGTATGGGCCTTCTTAGGGACAGCAGGGTACTACTGTATGTTTGTGCTGAATTTCACCAGCATGGCCAAACCACTGCCCAATCTCACCAGGAAGAAAATGCTGGCAAAGGTTCGTTCAGTGGACAGAAACATGCGATACAGCGTTCCATCAGCTGTAGGAGGCATTGTGTCTGGTACCTCTGCTCACCAGCCCAGCCTATTCTCTAAGGTTTATTGTGCATGTAGACGCATCTGATCATGAGCTAGGCACAGTTTTGAGTCAGGTCATGCACTCGGGAGAGGAACACCAGTCGTGTACCTAATCAGGAAGCTGGTGCTCGGAGAGGAGGCTTACGTCACAGTAGAGAAGGAGTGTCAAGGGATTTTCTGGGTTTGCAGAAGCTGCAACCTTATTTGTATGGGAGGGCGTTCTCCCTGATTACTGATCACAACCTCCTGAGATAGTTGCATAGAACCAGCGGGCAGAAGTCAAAATTGCTATAGTGAAGCCTGATGATGCAGTCCTTTTAATATCTACATTACACACTTCAGCAGGTTGCAACATGGCAATGCGACAGGCTGTCCAGACAATAGTTAGTGCCATTCTTTTTTAAGTAGGGGGATGCTAGTTGAAACTATTGTGGAGTTCACTCAGAGGGAGGCCCGAGGGCATAGCAGTGGGAACCAGCTGGCTCACACAAAAAAAAAAGCATTATTTAGTGCTGCTAAAAGCTGTTTTTTTTTTTTTTTCTTCTTCTTCTGGAGCGGGGGATGTAACAATGTGCTATGTATACCTGTTACTGTATTTTTTTATTATTATTTAATTTGTTCTGCATGGGTATCAGAATGTATTAGCTGAAGACATAAAGCTGGTATTCCTGGGAAAAGTCAAGAGTTTTAATCAAGGACAGACCAACTGGTTCTGAGGACAGTTACCATCTCAGCTGTCCTGTATTATGGCAGGACCTCAGACAGTTTATGGGAGACCTTCAAAGGGAAAAGTGTCTCTTATGTCAGGAAGCTCACAGCTGGCTAGACAGGAGTTAGGACAAAAAGCAGATGTATTTGTCTATGCAAAGTCCCTTCCAAGAGGTTCCAGCTCAACACACAGAGAATTGGCCTGGAAATGATATCATAGGACATGTGTACCAAGGTTGGGGGGGGATAGAGACTGGTTTTTGGGAAATCTTGTTAATGTGAGTGTGGGGAGAGCAAATCAGTCCGGGTTTCAGACTATGAACAGCTACCATCTAAGGCTCAAGTCTGCCCTGATTCATTGGTGTCTTGTGTGGTAAGCTATTGTAGCTTACTAAAAGGAGAAGAGGGAGATAGAGTTTTCTATGTGTAACCTACTGTTCAAAACATTTTCTTTTCTATAAAATTAATGTTCCCATAGTCCTTGGGTAGTATCCTGTATTATCTGTGTAAATATTTGTTTATATACTTCATGCTTTTGTGGCTGAATCCTCTGAGGTACAGCTAACTGATTTATAACTGACAGAACTGTGTTTTCGCCTTGGAAGAGAAGGCTACAGTTACCATGATTTGTTTCTAAAGTATGGTGTTTCAGCTGTGACAGAGAGGTGGTGGGTCAATCTACCCTTGGGCAAGGAGTGTTGTTCTGTGTGAGCAGTGGCTCTGGAGGGATTTAGACTTAGAGATAACCTGAAAGAGTGTGCTGAATGGTGGCAGCTACTGAGTACCCTTGCAGGCATCTAATGGGTTTGAGAAAGCTGGTAACAGTTGCAGGATGAATCTGGAAGAGACTAACTTGCCACAGATATTATAATCTGTTGAGAATGAACCATAATTCATATATAAAATGCAGGAGTTTATAGTCTTATAATCATTCAGTAGTTATGTTATCTCTGAGTGAACATGTGGCATAAGTACTTAATGTTTATAACCCTGTAATTATTCGGTACTTATGTCATTCGTATTTCTGTATCAGTGTTAATGGCTTAGCAGGTTATACACTTGCCTCTGAGGCCGGAAGAGCGGAAGGTTGCGGGTTCAAGCCCCACACCAGGCACTTGGAGTAAAATCCCAATACTGACACTGTAGTGCATCATGAGGGGACGCTACACTCATGAGGTGCCATCTTTTGGATGAGTCGTTAAACCAGGGTCCCGTCTGCCTGTTCTGGTAGTTGTTCAGGTGGACTTTAAACATCCCATGGCACATCTCGAAAAGAATAGGGGTGTTTTTTATTCAAAATATATGTGCATACAGAAAGCAAAAAATCATATTGTTATTTCCATATCATAACAATTGAAAAGAAAAACTTCCATACGAAATTATCTTGAGTACCGGTATATTTAAACACAAATACAAAGAGAGGAAGAAAAAAATTGGAGAGTGAAATCCATATACAAAAAATAAAGACTTAATCCAGTTAATGAAATTTTACAGTTTTATGCATCTAAATTCTGGGTAAAAGAAAAGAGGAAAGAAAAATGTCTTTATGTACCATACAAAAATAGTGTCCCTGTCTGGTTCCTTTTCTTATCTTCTTTTCCAAGTAGTTACTATAATCAAGTAACATGTTTCCACCTTTCTAAATGGTGGGTTTGAGAACCTTGACATCTTTCTTTTTGTTTTAGTGTATGTAGGTTTTCAGAAATGGACTTCAAAACTTGGGTAAGTGTCCAAATGGCTTGTTGCAGAGTCACTTTACATCTTGCCTGCCATAATCCATACTTAATACAGGTTAGAACTAATCTGAGTGCGCTAGTGTTGTAAAGGGAGAGAGTGTTTGGAAAAATACCTAAATATAAGGCATCCGGGGATATACTTTCCCTGGGGATTTGTGTCCATGAATGAGTCAGTATTTTCCAGAATGTTTTTGCAAAAGGGCATTGGAAAAAAAGATAGTCCATGGTTTCAGGCTGTGCAAAGGCAGGTAAGTCTGAGGCAGAACCGTTCAGTTCTGTCTTTGTGCTTTAAATTGTCTTTGACCTGAAGTTTGCCATGGGCACATAACCATATGATGTCCCATAACTGTGGAGTTGTGGTTTTATCTGAAAGCATATCTACAGTTGCTTTTAACTCAGGTTGTGGGTGTTCTGAGTATGTGGGTGGTGTTAAGAAGTATTCTGTTTGTATTTTGTGGTAAAATTGTTTCCTAGTGTTACTCCTTAGACTTGTGTATTTAACTTGCCATACTTTAAGCTTACTAATACAGTCCTCTGAATGTCGTGGGAGATCTCCCATTCTAGCTTGTTTGGGGATCAGCCCTGTCTTCACCCATGTCTGTAATAGGGGAGGATTTGATCTGCCATCCAAGGGTGCCATATAGAGATGGGGCCTGCAATGAGGGGGTAAATGTTAGTGTATAAAAAGATACTATGAAAAAATACAATGGGATTTGGCATTTTTAAACCTCCTGATGCAGTGTCTAGGTATAGTATTCCTCTTTTTATAGGGTTGAAGCAGCTTCCCCATATGCATTGGAAAAAAGCAACTAAGCAATCTTGTTTTCAGAACTTTGGATGGGGGGGAGACAAAACTTATATAAAAACATTGGGATCAAAAAAGTGTTTATCACAAATATTATTTTCTTTTTGCACATTGTTCACCTGTTCCACTGTGCTACCCTTTCTAAGGTTGTGTTATTTATTTATTTATTTAGAAGAGATTCACCAGGAAAGCAACATGAACTGTGAAACAGCTCGTTTCCAGAAGCGTCCTGGGGGTAGGGGGTTTACATATGGAGGAGGCAGGAGCCCACATCATGAGAACCTTTATACAGAATCATTACATTTCACTAACAACTAAGCATCAAAAATAAATAACATAATTAGAAAACATGCACATTATATCCAAGGACATTTAAATATACAGGACAGGACAGCAGTTCCACTGACACAGTGCCAATACTACAGTATTTTGGGCACAACAATGAACTTGATCCCAGTGACAAAGCTAGTTCATGACTAATGCCAGTTATAATAGGCTGAGTCTGCATGTCCGTAATGAATACCTACAATTTTTCACCTGGTTTGCATCAGTGGGATGCCTGTAATATCTGTGGAGAGGTTGGTGCTGGTCCTATTGGTATGCATTTACTTTTTATGAGATTGATCTGGGATCCCGAAACCTCGGAGAATTTCCCAGATAATGGTGCCAATTGTTGTCCTGCGGTTAGATCAGCTGCAATTATGCAGAGATCATCAGCATATGCCAAAGTTTTTATTTATATATCCTGACTAGAGACTGATAGTCCTTGTATTTCTGGATATAGGTTTATTTTCCGAATGAGGGGATCCAGCGTAAGTATGTGCAGGATCGGACTGAGGGGGCAGCCTTGCCTGACTCCCACTCTAATTTTGCAAGGGTGACCAATCCATCTACAGTATATATGTATAGGGAAACTTCTGCATCTTTGTAGCATAGCTTAATCCAGTTAATGAAAGAGGGAGGAAAACCATAGGCTTCTAAATATGCCCATAGGTAGTGATGTGAAACTTTATCAAAAGCTTTGATTTGATCAATGTTTAATAGATAACCTGTGTGTTCACCATTGTTGCCTCTTTCTAGAATTTCTCTTATTAAAATTAAAATATCTGAGATTTTCCTTCCTGGAAGTGAGCATGATTGTGTGGGGTGTGTTAGGGATGTAGGGCCGCAGTTAATGTATTACTGAGTAGCTTTGTGAATATCTTGAAGTCTGAATTTAACAGGAAGCTGTGGTCTTCAATTTTTTAAGAATTCTGTGGGTCCAGTTTTGTGTAATAAAATCAGAAGGCCTACATACATATCTTTAGGAATTAGATTGTGTGACAAATTCTATAGATATATAAGAGAGAAGCGAAAAGAGAGGACGCAGATCAGTAGGATTAAAATTATGGGGGGATGGGCTCAGGAAGCAGGAGAAGAGGCAGAGGTGCTAAATGAGTACTTTGCCTCAGTCTTTCCAGACGGGGACTGGGGATCCCTACAGGCTGATGGGAGGAAAGAGCATTCAGCTAAGGTGAGAAGTCTGTCTGAGACCAGTGGACGGAATGAGGCTAGGGTACAAATAGGACCAGACCCAGAAGGGGTGGGAAGGTTGAGTGAGGGGGAGGAATCACAGTGAATAGGGTGAGGGAGGCCCTTCGGAAGCTAAAGACTGATGATGCACCAGGGCCAGATGGGCTACACCCGAGGGTTGTGAAGGAATTGGCGGAGGAGCTGGCAGCTCCACTCTTTAATACCTCTTTGCAGACAGGATGGGTGCCCCAAGACTGGAGGGTGGCTTATGTAGTGCCTGTTCATAAAGGGGGGGGGTCTAGAGAAGAGATGGGGAATTATAGGCCTGTCAGCCTAACGTCTGTGGTAGGCAAAGTAATGGAGGGCTTTATCAAGGAGAGGATTGGGAGGCAGCTGGAATGGTTAGGGCACCAGGATGATAAACAGTATGGCTTCGTTCCTGGGAGATGGTGTCAGTCCATGTTATGGGCTTCTTTTGTTTGCCAATACCTCCAAGATCCACCTCTCTAGATGGACCGTTGCCTATGATAACGTCTGCCGTTTTGCTCTTGGAGTCCCTCATCTCACTCACCACTGTGATCTGTACAGTAAGCTCAACTGGCTTTCCCCACCGAATTATTTGAATTTTGTTGTGGGCAGTTTCACGGGTAAGGTACTGGGTACTGGCACCCCCCCCACCGGACTGGCGGAGCTCCTTGTGCCAGCAGCCCCCGCTACCTACCCCCTAAGGTCACAGGGCCCTGCTATCCTTAAGGTCCCTCCTACTCATACCAAAATGGGGACGGGACTTTGCGTCATGTGCCCCTAGACTGTGGAACTCCTTTCCTGTCCAGGTCCGGACCTCCCCCAAGTCGGGCCTACGCACCTCCCTGTGGAACTACTTGAAGCTCTCGTCAGTATGTGACTGTCTTAACCCTCCCTGATTAGCCTGGTCCTCTGCACAGTATACTTGAGTGTATTCATTCCATGTATCTTGCAAATGTGTAAATTTTGTATATGTCTGTATATATATATATTGTTGGTGACCTTGTGTCAGTGACGCTGTACCTTAACATATTGACTATGATTACTGTCGTGACCTGAGATATCTTACTATGTATGTTATGCTTCTCCTGACATCTGTGTATCTGCCCTACTTGCTTCAAATTGTACTCTGTATGTTCTTTGATTTCCAGTGCTCTCCCAGGTCGTACCTGAAAATAGGCTTGTGTTTGTCTAGTGTATTTACCTGGTTAACAAAGGCTAAATAAATAAATAATACCAGTGGTCAGCTGGGATAGTACTGTGCTAAGCTCTTGAGTGGAAATGGGTTTACTTTCTATGTGTGATAGTTGAGGTAACTGACATGTTTCAAGCCACTCCTGTGTTAATTTAAACCCTAAATGGGCTGTTCCAAAGGTTTCATTTATGTACTTTTATATTTCTCTAAGGATGTTTGTGTTCCCTGTGATAAGTCCTGTATCTGTATTGAGATTATTTTCTTTTTGGCACGGTTTATGCAACTTTCATACAGATTGGCTTGGTACTAGGTTCCTTTTGTACTATAACGCGGTTCGAATTCTAAAGATTTACTTCTGTCGTATTGGTATGTTGCTAATTTTTGTTTGATTTGTTGTATTTGTTTGGAGTAATCATAAGTGGATTCTGCTTGTAAGGAAAAAAGTTGATATAGATGGTGGCATAGTTCTTGGTATCTGGAATTTTTATAATGTCCTATAAGTCTTTGTGGTTTTCAAAAAATTTATGAAATCTAGTTTACTGTGTTCCCACCATTCTAGTGGGGAATCATATAAAACATAGACTGACCTTCTGGCTTCTATAATATCCAAAATCCCCTGCCATATACTGGGGTCTTCTAGCAGTGTAGCATTAACCCTCCAATATCCTTTTTCATTTGTTACTTCTGGTGAATGTGAGATCTTAATTTCTAAAAGGGCATAATCAGAAGTAGCAACTGGAACTGTTGCTGAATGTTTTACAGGGAAGTATGGTGATATAAACCAGTAATCTATTCTGGTGTTTGTAGTGCCCCTAAAGAAAGTATACTGGGTTTGGATGTGATATTTATTAACAAACGTCTGTAAGATTTGTTTGAGATAATAATTGATTCAGGGACGTAGTCACTGTACATTTTACTGGTTTTTAAACTTCGGTCTGATTGAAATCTACCACAGTTAAAATCTCCCCCTAAGAAAACTGTGTTTGCTGTGTGGAGATAGAGCTGGATGAGATTTAGTAGCTGTACCCTTCCTGCCTTCTCTTGGGGGGCATAGATGTTTATAGATCTTATCGTTTGTCCATTTAAAGTGGCATCCAGCAGTAGAGCTCGTCCTGGGGATGTATCTAAAACCCTGGTTATCTGTAAGAGTGGGTTGTTTATGCAAATTTCTAGACCACTACAGGTGTCTTCCCCGATAGACCAATGTGCTGTGCCCCATAACCTTTCTACACTAGCTTGTTGAGCTTCATGTGTTGTGGACAAATGGGTGTCTTGTAAAAAAAAAAAAAAAAAAACACGTCATACTGTGTATTTGAAAAATATGAAGAAGTGGATCTTCTTTTTCTGTTAGATTTGATACTGTTTGTATTTAGTGAGACCAGGAAAAGGTCAGTCCCCATGGGTTACATGAAAAGGTGGATGGAGTATGATCAGGGGACTTCTTTCTTACGGAGACTGTACCTAGTCCCCATCCTTTTTTTCTTTTTTTTCTTAACAGTCTCTGGGGGCATAGCCTGATGGTTCTCTTCTTCACAGATTTCCTCCAAAGGTACAGAGTTTTCTGAGGGAACTTCTGAGTCCCCTTCCATTTCTGTCTCTCCCCATTAGAGAGTAGAGAATTTGTTTGAAACTGGGATAGGGACGACTGGCCACTAGGGGCGCTAAATAGGATGGCAGCTTAAAGATCAGCTCCACAACCCAGAGGGAAATATCCTTTAAAATCTTTTTTCTGCCAGCTGGTATTATATCCTCACTGTACTGTAACTTGTGGGGTAACACTCAAGCTACACTAATTTAGCTTCATTGATACAAAAAGCCTTCATTTGCCGTGTGGAAACTGCTATTTTAATGAAGAGCTTCCTGGACGAGGTAGGCCTGAAAATATGACTGAAGGATGCTTGCCACAAACCTGGGAGCAACAATCAGTTGAGGCGATGTTTGGCCAACTTATGGCCCAGATGGCACAAGTCACTGTGGCAACTAATCGAAACACCCAAGTGGGTCAAAATTTAGAAGCCAGGATGCTGCATACCGAACAGCTGGTCTTGACAATGGAGGGGCATGTTCAGGACTTAAGGGCAGAATTAAGAGATCAACAACGGACCATACAGATGCTGCGCAGTAAGATGGATGACCTCGAGAATCGAGGTCGCCGTAATAATCTTCGCTTCCTGGGCTTCCCTGAGCATGTAGAAAGCAAAGATACCGAGGGATTTCTATAATTAACCATTGCTGAAATGCTGCAGTTGGACTCATTGATGCCGCTCCAGGTGGAACGCGCACACCGTACGTTAGCCCTCATGTCTCAGGCCCAGGACAGACCACGACCTATCATAGCCCGATTTATTGATTTTAGGAACAAAGAGAAGGTCCTAACTAGAGCTCGTGAGTTACAGCAGGTAGTGTGGAGATCGATTAGGATACACATCTTTCAGGACTTCTCTAAGGATCTGTCGGACAAATGCCGAGCATACTTTGAGGTAAGGCATAAAATGCACAGTATTAGACTGTCCTTTTCCTTGCGTTACCCAGCCATGATGCGGGTTATGCATAATGGGGTCTCAAACAGTTTTGAATCTCCTGATGCACTCATGGATTTTTTACGGTGCAACTGGCCACAAGAATTCACCACCACTACCCCGGGAGCCCCTTCAGCAAAAACTGCTACCAACAGGTTGGATTGCCACTCCTCTCCATCAGTGAGCAAGCCTGCAGTTTGGCAAGACCTCAGGGAGCAACACTGGGAACTCCCCCTAAAAGCACACTGAAAGAGGCAATCCTCAAAGAAACACGCCCGACGGGAGCATCCTTCGTAGAGAGGGTAAGACGACACAGAGGAGGCCACAAGCATGGACACTGTTGCTCCAGATCCATTACAGGCCTACCACACCGCTAATAGATATGAAGCTTTATGCCCCAGCTCTCCGGATCATCACCCAGGCATTGTGGATTCGACTGTGGAAGGCAGGCCTGCTCCTATGTTGCAGCCCAGCTACCTGTCCCCGTCAGCAACTCCTCACCAGCTGCAGAACGGAGCTACAGATAGCGGATAGCAGCATCCACCAAAGGCTATGAGGGAGGTCTCCTCTACCAGCGGAGATCTCATCTTCAGTGTGGACCGCTTCCAATACTGAGCCCCACTCCAGGGCTGTAATGGCAGTGACTCAATTACATCAAGATTTGGCCCTTACGGACATCTGGAGAATATTTCACCCCTCCCAGTGGGACTACACTTTTCATTCCCCAGTACATAGTTCTCTTAGTAGAATAGACTTCTGGCTCACTTCTCCTACTATTACTAGTAACAGTGTTAATACCCTTATTCATCCCTTAGTTATCTCGGATCATGTCCCTGTGCATCTTGCCTTTACATGGGGCCCCCCTCTCCCTAAGTCTCCGGCATGGAGGCTGGACCCAGTGCTACTTCATGACCCAGACTTTCCCCCTTTGCTTCAAAAGGAAGCAACGGAATTTTTTCGGCATAACCTCATAGCAGATTCCTCTGCGGGTACCACATGGGAGGTATTCAAAGCTACTCGAAGAGGGGCGATAATAGGGTATGCGAGCCGGCGCCGAAAGAGGAGGGAACAACATTTGAGGGGGCTTGAATGACAGCTATGAGAAGCGGAGCTTGCTTTTAAGGCCCTTCGTGTCCCTTCCCTTAGGTCAGAGGCAGGTCACAAGGTCACCTCTCTGAAGATGCAAGTGAACAAACTGGTCTCTAGAAAGGCAGAGATTTCGATCATTAGACTCAAGCATGAATATTGGGAAGGGGGAGAAAAGGGAGGTAAGCTGCTGGCATACCGTCTCAAAAAGCAGCAAGCCGAAAGGCGTATAGCAGCCTTAGAGGATGCAGGGGGTAGGACCCAGACCTCGTTGCAAGGTATTAATCAAATAATGATGGATTTTTACTCCTCGTTATATAAATCCTCCAGAGCCCCAGACCCCAAGGGGGTCCGCCCAGTTCTGGAGTCCCTACATCTCCCCAAAATCTCGGAAGCCTAAGCTAATGCCCTAGATGCCCCAATCTCAACCCAGGAGGTGGCAGACACCATCCTCTCCCTTAAAAAGGGAAAGGCCCTAGGAGGGGATGGTTTCCCTATTGAACTGTGGCAGCTGTTGCATCCCATAATCTCTCTGGTATTGCAACAAGTATTTACTGAGTCATTGCAAACAGGGTCTCTCCCTTCATCCCTTAGGGAGGCGACTATTACTATCCTACCAAAAAAAGGTAAAGACCCTCTTGAAGCGTCCAGCTACCGCCCTGTTTCATTATTGAATGCTGATAGCAAGGTGCTAGCTAAGATACTAGCTAATAGGCTTAATCCTCTCCTTCCCAGTTTGATCCACCCATCCCAAGTAGGCTTTAAGGGCCGCTCCGCGGACCATATTAGATCATTGGTAAATTTAATCCATAAGGCCCAAACATTATCTTCCCCCGCTGATGCCATTGCAATAGATTTCGAAAAGGCCTTTGATTCCCTGGAGTGGGACTATGTCCAACAAGTACTTTGCACTATGGGCGTGTGGGTGGGGTTTCGGGCCTGGATTGGGGCAATATATTCATCCCCAGCTGCACGGATACTCACCAATACGATGCTGTCTCCCCCATTCATACTGGGTAGGGGTACCCGTCAGGGCTGCCCACTTTCCCCACTACTTTTTGTATTGGCAGTAGAACCCCTGGCGGCCGCTATTAGGCAAAATCCTCTGATTTCCAGGGTCCAGGTGGGAACAAGGGCATCCTCTACTCTCATGTATGCAGATGACCTGTTGCTCCCTATAGCCAATATCGTCACCTCCCTCCCTCCCCTACTGTCCACCTTGTCAGATTTCTCTACATTTTCAGGGCTCAAGATTAACCAGGCCAAGACGGAGGTCCTACCTTTAAACTATACGTGTACTTCTCAAATGGTTACTCAGCATGGGTTCCGATGGGCCCCGGAGGGGATTACCTACTAGGGCATTACTATCTCTCCTAATCTGCATAAAATCTGGGACCTGAATATGAAACCACTTTTTGAGTCCATTCATACAGAACTGGACAGATGGAAATCTCTTTGACTGTCGCTTGTAGGTAAAATATCCACAATTAAAATGGTCACAGCACCAAAAATTATGTATTTTCTCTCCCACATTCTTTTGAAAACACCTCATTATTGGTTTACTAAGTTAGACTCCCTGCTGGGATCCTTTTTGTGGGAGGGTAAGAAACCTAGGTACAGTAGAAATAAGCTCAGAGCTCATTGGTCGGAAGGGGGCTGGGGTCTTCCGTGGTTAGAGGGGTATAAATGGGCCTTTCAGCTGGCTCAGACATTAAAATGGTTCCTTTTCCCTGAACACAATGCTCCCCAGTGGCTGGATATGGAGAGAGAGGTATGTCAGTGTACTCACTTGGTACTATTGTTATTTAACCATCCCCGATGGGCACTCGCCCTCATCCTACTATAGGTCCCTCTCTGGAATATTGGGCCAAGGTGCATAAGAAGTTGGCGCCTCCCGTCTCCCTAAGACTTACCCCACTATGGGAAATAATGAGATTACCATCAATAAACAACCAATTGCATGGCCCTCATGGGAACGTGGTGGTATCTCATTGCTTCAAGATATGCTCATTCCTGGTACAGATACCCTTAATTCCTTTGAGGGCCTGCGGAGCTCTTATGGGATCTCTCCCAAAGACTTCTGGCGATTCCTTCAAATAAGAAGCGCCATCCTTACATACAGGCATAAGCAGCACCAAGAGCAACAAATCTCCCAGGTAGAGTCCTGGCTGGCCCTAGAAAGAGGACAGTCAAGCCGGGTATATGCGGCCATTCAGAGCACCATCCTGTCCCAAGCAGAGGAATCCAAGCATAAATGGGAGAAAGCACTGCATGCCCCTATTATGAACCTGGAGTGGAAGTTTTGTCTAAAACTAGCTCACGGGGCATATCCTGACACCAGTAGTCAATTAATACAGAGCAAGATAATTCATTCCTGGTATAGGACTCCTGTAGTCCTCGCCAAGGCAAAGCTGGCTCAGTCTGACCTGTGTTGGAAGTGTCAGGAACTCCCAGGTGATCTGTTCCATATACTTTGGTCCTGCAGGCTGATCTAGCCCCTATGGCAGGCTACCTGTGAGATGGGTCCAAAATACTTAGGAAGCCTGTGCCTCAGTCCCCTGAGTTGCTGTTATTAGGACTCCGGACCTTCAGCCCATCACCTTCGTCTCTCCGAGTTGAAACTACTTCTGACACTCGGTATACAGGTTAAAAGACTCCTACTATGTAAATGGCAGTCCCAGATAATCCCCTCCCTGGGGGAGGTATTTGCCTCCATGGCTCAAATTGCCAACTGGGCCAGAATATCACATACTGAGACCAATACCCTCTTTTAAATATACTGCCTTCTGGACTCCCTTCCTTCTGCTTTTGAAACATAGGGAGGGAATCGGCTGAATAGGCACAACCATGCTACTATAATGGTCTCCTCTCATGGTGCATTTAGGGGCAAGTGCTGGAGAGATTGTTACTGAATAATAGGGGACCCTGCTCTATGGATGACATGGTATAATATCAGTAAAGGATAGTATCTTCTCTGACAATGAAGACCTGTTTGCTTTGTGTGTGTGTGATCTCTTGTATTTTGTAGGTGTAAAGTAGAGGACAGCGGCCCTGGACAGCTCATAATTTCTGATGCTTTGCCAAATACTGTAGAAACTAGCAGGATGGGGCCAGGTAAGATATGTTTGTACGAGTTAGCCATAATGCAATGCACCAACTGCTAATACTTTCAAAGTTAATCTCCAGCTGGATAGGTGTTGTACATCCAGGCAGAGTATTATCCTACTGCTTACCTGGCTAGTATATTCAGTCCGTTACTATTTGGCCAGCATGTTCCGTTCTCTGCTTCTACAGACATATGTAACAGTTTATAAGATCTTTGCAATGTATCCTACTGTTTTAATGTTTGTATTGTCTTAAAAAGTCAAATCAATAAAACGTATTAACCACAAAAGAAACTGGGATAGAGTCGCTAGTATCTGGGGTGGTATCTCCTTTTATCCCCTTCCTTTTTGTATCCACTTGGTGTCCCTGCTTGGGGGGGGGGGAGGCATGTCTGCTTCTGGAGCAGTTTGGGTGGGGTATCTGAGGTACTAGGGGGAGACTGCCTTGCACTCTGTTCCTGCATGGTGTGGGCCACGGGATTCTCCCGTGGGCGTTCTGCAAACTATTGTGGAGTGGGAGTCTGCACTGGTGGTCTTGGTTCCCTTCCTGTCTCTTGCCTTGTGGCTTTATTTGTATACCAATCTTATTCTGCGTAGTCTTCATCTGCAGTATTATGTGTAGCCCAGGGGCAGGAGAGGTAAGAGTACCCTCCCTCATCGCACAAATGGCACAGAGGTGCGGCTGTGCAATGGGCCCCCGTATGTCCTGTTGAACCACAGTGTAAACATTTGACAGTTTCACCGTTGTTACTAATATTTCTACTAGACCCGCATTTGTAACAAGACCTTGGCTGTCCCTGGTAAAATAAAATACCTTTGTCTCATCCTAGATAAAAACAGTTTGGGAGGTGCTTAATCCCTGAGTCATCTTGTCTAAGTTTAACCCAAACCTTTCAACCGCCTGTCCAAAACCCTTCCCCATCAACAATTAGGTCTGGTGCCCCTTGAACATCACATTTTTTTCCTAACCAAAATAAAATATCAGTGAAGTTTACCCCTTCATTTCAAAACAAAACAGTGATTTGTTTAAAAGTGGGTTTAGTAAGGGGGATGGCCTGGAAGGGGGACCAGAGGGGTTTATTCTTGTTTGCTGCATACAGAGCCCAAAAGCTGTCCAAAAGAGTCATAGATCGGAAGCTTACATCAAAAGTAGTTTCCCCTGGAGCATGTATCAGGGTGTATACCTCAGCGAGCGTGAAACCCATGTCCTGCTTTAATAACTGTTTACCCACATAGAAGCAGTCATGAGGCAATTCCAGGCTGCCCAAGTAGGGTAGTCTTACTGCATGCCTTCTTTTTGCTTGCTCCAATAGTTTTTTTTAACAGGCTTTCATATGTGACCACAGGGGCAGTGTGGTCATCTGAGTTTGTTAGGGAGAGGGTTATCATTTGTAGCAGTATAGGAGTTTGGTGTCGCCACCTCGGTTAAAGCCTCAAAAAAATTCCTCAGCGTTATTTTCAGTGGTAGAATAAGAGATACCTGTTGGCAGCTGCGTGTCCTGTCCTGTCCTTGCTGCTGTGTGTTGGAGGTCTCAGGTTCCTGTCCATGCAAAGCAGCTATGGTGTTTTCTCCGGTGTTTGTTTGCTGTTCATTATGCTCTGAATTTTATGAAGTTACTGAGGATCCCGGTAGTGGGATGTTTGAGTTGGGGATCCAGCCACCTGAGTCTGTTTTTTTTCCAGCCCATGTTCTGCAGGGCAATTTCAGCATGCCTGCTGTGTTGCTGCCCAAAGTGCCAGGATGTGGAGAAGCTGTCTGAGCTGCATCCAGGCTATCCTGGGCACTGAAGACAAAAAGTTTAGAAGATTTACCCGTTTGTTCTGGGGAGGTACCACTTAAATGTTTGTGCTTTTTTTCTTCTTCCAAGCTCTGTTTCTCCTGTTGATATGCTTTTTCTATAGCTGAGATTTGTGCTAGGAAATCTTCTTTTTGTTTCGCTGTGGTTTGAGAGAGAAGTTTTTCCGCTGTATCACTATCAGCGTCTTCTGAGTTGTCCATTTGATTTGCTTCATTTTTCTCTGTTTCCTCCTGGTTTTGCATCTGCATAGGTTGTTTTTCAGTCGTACTAGGGACGTTTTGCTGGCCAGTCGCAGCAGAGTGCATTCCAGCCATCCCGACTGAAATCTGTACAACATCTGGCTCCTCCATGGGAAATGCCAGCGGTTCTATCTGCTGTCGAGTAGGGGAATTTCCACGGTGTCCTGGCCAAATATCCCTCATTCACTAAAAATACCACCAATAGTTTAATCTGGTTCAATTTTAGTTCGTCACCATCTGCATCTTCCCCCTCCCCCAGGAATGAGGCTGAAAATAGGCAGAATTGTCTAGCCTTCCTTTCCTGGTCAACAGAAAGTAAATGTATAAAAAAAACTATAAGGATTCATCTATAGCCACACACATATAATTCTGACAGGAAGATATATAATAAAATATACCCATATCCTACACAAATAAGGATATAATGCTATCTCAAGGATTCAGCCTTTGTTTCTGTGGTTTATAATGGCTACAGAACCCCCACAATAGCATTGCACACCCTTATTACATACAGTTGGGTGTGCTTTATTCCTTATATACTGTATTACATACACCAGTGTGACTTGAACACTGATTTAAATGAAGTGAGAAACATTACAGCTTATAATTATATTCACAGATGGTAACTCACACTCATGAATATCAGAGTGTGAACTGAGAATGACGATGACTCACCTTAAAAAAGCCACAAGTCATGCCATGTAATTATTAAGACAGGGTGCCTGATGACAACTTAGCCTTTGACCTTGTGGCTTATTCCTCCCAAAACTACACTCAATGAAATTACTACCTCATTTTTCACAGGCATCCATACATTATCCTTTATGAAATGTATCAGAGGTGGCAACATGTATAATTATTTTGATAGACTGACATAAGTGGAATATTTTTCCATATTCAGATTATTGTATTATTGACATTATGATGCATTCTACATACTATTGTGTTTTATGCTTTTTAGTGAATCTATTGACGCTAGAGTGGCTCATTTTGTTCAAAGTATACAGCAAAATAGCTTTTGCAATATCCTGTTAGGGAGATTGCTACGGAGTGTTTCCAGCATTGTTTACATACGGGGAGCATGCTCAGTACATTAAACATCATGCTACTGTTCTGGTGTGAGCTCATCAGTATGGATCCTAGTGTTATTTTACGGTTGGAATCGGACCTCATCAAAAGATCCTAAAAGTGAAATGTATTTAGAATAAAATTATTTAAGGCACTGTCAACACCACCCTTTACTGAGTTTTGAAAGACAGATCATATCACAGGGTAACAGTATACTTGCTTTTAACTTTTTTTACACAGAACTTCTAAAAACAAAAGAAAAAGCTGTTAACACTATTCCTTTTTTACAATGGCAATAATAAATTAGGGCAAATAAAAAGAAAAAGCATTCTTATACATGCAAACAGCCCAAGGAACCTTGTGTGAAATACCCTCTATATTTATTCCCTCCAGGGAACTAACCCAGTAATGGCCCAGATAAACTAGAATGAGTCAATAAAATTTACAACAGCCAATAAAATCTATATAATCACAGCCGGCCCAGTGGCGCTGAGGGTTGAGGTGCTGGATGCCACACCTCATGCTGCGCCGGTGGCCCGGGATTCGGGAACGAGCCTGGGCCGTCTGGGGTCAGTTGGGGGGGGAGGATTGAGCATCCCAATGGATGTTCTCCTCCATGGTGGGGTGGATTACCAGGCAGCAGATGCGCCCGTAGCACTACCACCAGTGGGAGCACGGGTGGTAGGTCGCACGGCTCTTTGGAGTTGGGGTGGGGAGGGTGCTTGACTACAGCATGCGTGAGCACGTCGTCAGTCTGGACATAAGTCCTTTGTGCTGGTGCCCTTGGGATGGGACCTACAGGGGGAAAAATGCAAACACCCCCAGAGCATCGTGCAGTATGATGCTGGGATCCTGGTATGATGGGACCCGGCAGAGAGTCAGGAGGAGGGTACAAAGACCCCCCCCCCCCAAAAAAAAGGCCGAGGCCCTGGGCAAGTACAAAAAAAAAAATCTAAGTAAGCTCCACTTAAGGTCCCTGCCCACAGATGAGTTCCCATTTAAAAAAAATTAAATTCTTTCATTTTATGGCTCCTTAAAACCTTTACAGAGAAAGGAAGTTTAACTCACAAGTTCATTAGCTTTTAAAATTGGCAACAGCAGCACAATGAATCTCGTCAGGGGAGGAGAGGGTGGCTGGGGCTGCTCGTTCCCCCCCCCATGGACATTCCTGGCATTCTTTCGACGAAGCGGAGAACCTCGGGGTTGAGGTGCCGGTATGCCACTGTGTGCGGGACGGACCTCCCCCAATGAATTTTCTTCACTAAACTAAGCAAATTGGGACACAGGGAGTTCGGTTTCAGCAGAGAAAGCAAAGAGGGACGCAGGGAGTTCAGCAGCAAGGGGCTTGATTTTCGGCCCGCCCAGCCACCCCGTTCCCTCCTCCCATTAAATGCACCCCTACCACGCCCACCTCGCATTGGGAGCCAACCTGGGTTGACGCAATCCTAACAGACTGCTGTCTCTTTCTTACAAGAAATTCAATCCTAGACTGCAAACCAGCCAATTTCCCAGAAAGGAGCACTGGACAGGATTACCCCCCACTCCTGCTGTGCTTAAGTTTAAGTTTCTTACAGAGCCCATGCATGAATGTATTTTATTCTTCCAGTTTTCTAACTGTGGTACTTACAAGACACTATGCAATTTTTTTCTAGATAGAATTACTGCATATGCCTAGCGCAGAACTACTGCCTCGTAGACTGTACATGCAAGTTTAATTACTCGGGCACCAGTTACTGCTGTTTGGTGTCTCTTGACTGCCTCTTACTTAGATCTTGCATGAATTTACTGCAAGTATATCAGGCTTCTAATGAGACTCGTACAGGACTCCGAGCAATTTCTCTTAGATAGACCACTGCATCTGCATAGAGTAGACTGACAACCTCTTAGATTTTAAGTGAAAGTTTGCTAACATGGGCACTGGTTGCTACATGAGGCCACTGATTTGATTCTGCTAAGTCTATAGGAGGCAGTTAGTTTCTGTTGATCTCCAGTTTATAGGAGGTACTCAGTCCCGCCAATCTGCTACTCAGTCCTGCCAATCTGCCAAAATTCTGGAGGCACTAAACAACAGATAGGATATAGCACCATAGATTGTACTGCTAATCTCACCTGCTGAGCATGACCTGGTCTGACTCCCATAGGGGTTGAGCGGTGCCTACTAGTCAGACAATGTGAGGTAATACAATAGCTTCTAGTCACTCCCCTGTTTAAGACTCTCACACAGGGGACACAGTGTTCTGAAGAGATAGGGGGACTGCAGAGAAGTGGAGCACTTCGGACCCAGGGTGACAACGCTAAGATATAAGGCCTACCTCAACATTTCCCTCTACTGCTGAAAGGACCCCTACCAATAAGAATGCCCACAAAGCAAGGAATACCCTACCATTGCTGGCCCAACAGAGGGCTACTCCTGGCCATCATGTATATCCTGTCCCTACTCTGGGTTGACAGGCTAATTAGCATAGGAGACCCAGGCTCCAGAGGACCCCCTCTGCCTGATACCCTGCCACACTACCACTGGCAATGCTGTTCCTCTTCCCATAATAGTCCCCAGTCATTCCAGGTGACACACGAATTTTACAGGAAAGGCAATTGGTACTCTACTCTCCTCTTCGCAAAGCGAAGGCTCAGTACCGAGCTACTTCCCCTCCGGCCCCCCTTCACTCTGCCTCATTGCTGCCCTCCTGCTTATCGCAGGAGACATTCAGCTGAACCCTGGACCCCCCTCCTGACAACCTCCTGATTTCCTCCCCACAGGACCCTCACTGGGTGTCCACGAAGGGCATGCAGATCGCACATATGAATATATGTAGTTTACGATCCAAGATGCAGGAAGTACAAGCCTGGTTGGACCTGTACAATCCAGCTGTCCTTGCCATATCAGAGACCTGGCTCAAAGCTCAAGTACTCTCACACGAGGTCGCAGCCATCGGTTATCACTCCTTTAGAAAAGACAGAGCAAACAAAAGAGGGGGAGGGGTCTTAATCTATACTAAAGACACCCTAAACTCTGTGCAGGTTAACCTGCAACACACTACCAGAACTGATGGCGATTCGGTCTTTGTACGCATCACCCTTGGTCTTTGCAAGCATCTCACCATTGGGTGTGTATACAACCCTCCTAAGAACGCTGTTTCATCACTCGAGTCAGTCCTAAAGGACTTTGGCGAGGAGGTCTCCTCTGAGCTTCTCATCCTGGGGGACTTTAACCTAAATTAGGCCCCAAATGCAAACCACTCCCTTAAAGCAATGGTACAAGAAGCAAACCTTGTACAGGTTATCTCTGGGCCTACAAGACTGAACCACAAAACAGGGAATCATTCCACCCTCAACTGGGCGCCGGCGACCAACCCTGGTAACTTACAGGCTGCAGCACCTTAACGGATGCCCTGAGTGACCACTTCCCAGTATTCTGTATCTGGAAAAACAGGGCTCCCAGGTTCCATCCATGAATCCTGGCTGCAAGGGACTACACCCATCTATTACCCGAACAACTATCCAACTACCTAAGCAGCATAGACTGGAGCCCAGTTAAACTCCTCCCTTCTCTGGATGGGGCTGTTGCCTTCTTTCAGCGAACGCTCTACACAGCAGCCGACCTATTCGCCCCACGAAGAAACTCCGTACCAAGGCAAGCTGCTGTTAGTGGATCAATCCCCCTTGAAAGCCCTAATGATAAACCGGGACAAGGCCTGGAAAAAATACAAGCTCTCCACCCTACCTGCTGACCTGGTGAGCTACAAAACTCTCAGAAACAGGTGTAAGGTGGCCATCAAAACAGCCAAAAGGGAGTATGTCACGCAACTTCAGAAAAAAAATCTAGGAAACCCTAGACTTTTCTGGGCACACATAAATGGGTTATTAAAGGGGAACGGCAAATCCAAACCTGGCCCCATCGAGGTAAACGGTCAACTAATAAACGACGACCCCCACATCGCCATGGCACTCAACCACCACTTCACGAACCTTGACTCTTACAAGGCTGGACTACCTCCCCTCTACCCTGACCCTAACGGGTGGTCACTTCCTAACCTGACCGTCCAACCTTCCACTTAAGATTGGTAAAACCAAAAGAAGTTCTCTCATTACTAAAGACTCTTAAAACCTCTGGCTCCTGGGGGACCTGATGGGATTCACCCCAGGCTATTGAAGGAAGGGGCCCAGTCCCTAATCAGGCCCCTGACCTGGCTCTTTAACTGATCCCTAAAATAGGGTGCAGTCCGTGAACAATGGAAACAGACCCACGTGGTCCCAATCCACAAGGGAGGCCATCGGGTGTCTATTAGCAATTACAGGCCTATCTTCCTGCTTTGCACCCTGGCAAAGATACAGGAGAGGCTGATCTGTGGGCAGCTCCAAGAATACCTAGAGTTCCGTCAACTTCTGGCACCCTCCCAGCACAGCTTCAGAACCAGGCATGGGACGGACACTGCCCTCACCAAATTCTCGACTGACGTACTCGGAGAACTGGATAAGGGGACCCCTACCAGTGCGGTCTTTATCGACCTATCCAAGGCCTTCGTCCTGGTCAGTCACAATCTGCTATTGACTAAGCTGGGCAATGTAGGCCTTGACAGCCATTCCCTTACATGGTTCGAAAGCTACTTAATTGGACGTACACAGAGGGTAAACTGGAAAGACTTCATATCGGAGCCGCTCCCATTAAAAGAGGGCGTGCCACAAGGATCGATTCTTGGCCCCCTCCTCTTCTCCCTTTTCACCAATGAACTCTGCAACCACTGTGGTGGGAGCTCTGTGGTCCAGTATACGGATGATGCCGTCATCTATCGACCCTCCACTAAGCTGGGAGACCTCAGCCCCTTGCTACAAAGAGACCCGAGTTCCCTTGAGCAGTGGCTTGTTAACAACAGAATGGTCCTTAACACCACAGACAAGACCAAGGCCATGCTGTTTGGCCCAAGATCCCTTGGACATGATAGAAACCAACACCTACACCTGACCTCCGCATCGGGCAGCAGGCTAGAGGTTGTGGCATCACTAAAATACCTTGGCGTCACCCTGGACCAGGGCTTCACCCTCAAGGACCACGTGGATCAAGTTACCAAAAACCTACATGCGAAACTAGGCACCTTCTACCGACTGAAAGACCAGCTGATACCTGAAGCAAGGGTCTCCATAGCCACCAGCGTCCTCCGCACGACAATCATTTACCACATTGTGATTTATCCTATGTTATGTAATCCCGGATCGCCTCTGAAAAAGGGACCTCCGGGGCCCAGTGGGCTTACCCGGCCACCAAAATTTAATAAATAAATAAATAAAGTGTAATAAGCCCCATTGCTGACACAGTGCCTAGAGATTCTGTGGCCCAGCGAGAGTTTTACTAGTCTAGTTGATCGTGTTGCCTGTTGAACCTTCATGACAAATTTCCTGGCTACTCATTCTTTCTCTGCAAAGGGAAGATAAGAACACAGCACAGCTCTAGGACAATCAACTAGAATTATCTAGTTGTGTAACTTATGAAGTCAGATGGTACAGAAGTTCAACATGTATTAAAAAGTGCTTGTAGGTTAAGAAATGAGATAACATTGTTTCATTTGAATATGATGTTGCATCAAAGAAAATGGTTTAGTTGAACGTTTTGGGTGTTCAAGCTTGCAGTTAACTCCTATCATCTTTTTGAACCATTGAACTTTCAGCTGATTGTGGACGGATGTTCAAACAGTATACAAAGTAGAGGAACAACGTGTTTTGAAATAAAATCATAACTGTTTAAAGGAGCTACAGGCAGAAAGAATACCACATTTTATATCAGTAATTTTCTCGGTGGTATGTAGACGGCATGCTGTTAATCAGGTCTCTTATGTATACAGCAAAAATTAAATCTGCTTATCTCTGCTAAATGTTTAATGTTGTGTACTAAAAAAGATCTGAAAACCCATTAATAACCACCTTTATGGTTTTTGAATTATTAGACTGCCATCACTTGTGATGGGTTTGTCGATTTTGTTTAGTACAGCTAAACCGATAAGGTCCAGAAATCATACACAAACTTGTCTTCACAATTTGCTGATGTGCAGTATTTGTTATAGTGCTTTACAAGGGATGAACTATTATGCTATCGGTGGCCCTGGGCAAGAATCCTAAATGTGTCTGAATAAAGAGCAACCACGATGCTTCATAATTATATTCACCATTTAAAAACAATTGTTGCTTGTGCTACTATTATACCAACAGTTGAAATGCTGCATAATTTACTAGTGCCTTCTGGTGTATGTGATGCAAGACTTGCCGCTGCAGCTCAAATCTGTTGAGTGCATTTGGCCTGCAAGTTTCAGGTTTGTCATCTTTGTGGAATATAAACCTATTGTAGTTGGCATTTTTAACAAATAAAATATTTATCTGGGTTGTACAGAATGTTTAGCAAGGCAAAATGTCTTAAGAGAATTCCAAATCAGAAAATGTTTCAATATTTGATCATCCTCTCCTTCACTCTCAGTTCCTGGTCTCATAGTCGGGGAATTTGTTTTATCAACCTCTGCATAAAACAGTGTTATACCACTTTTTTCTGCATTCTAAAATGTTTCATCCAGCAAGCCTCCAAGTCTGGCTACGAGCCCTATGGGGACAGTGATATGTACTTTGATTAAGGGGGAAGTTATAGGACTGTCCAGTTGCTCCTGTACTTGTAATAAGACTTTACTTCATTAAACTTCTGATATTTATTTATTTTATTTATTAGATCATCGATTTACAGACCTCTGAGTCAAAGTCTCATTTACAAAGGTATCTCGTCAAGAGAGTAATACATCACAGCAAACAAAACAGTACAGTGCATAACGCTTAGATTAAAAAAGCAACCAGTGTTACAGGCATTCACTGGTGGTACACGCTTGGTGATAGGTAGATCACAGTAGTCGTAATATAGGTACATGAGTACCATGTCCGGTAGCAGCCAGAGATATTTTATTACATTAGTCAGCAGATGTTGCCTGAGACCCCAGGTATATACAGCAAAAGTAGACGGGGCAGACCTAGCCTTGGGGTGAGGGTAAGGGGCAGGTGGGGGATTATGTGCAGTTGTGGCAGCGAGTGCTTGTCAGGTGGCTTCTGAGGGAGACCTTGAAAGGACCAAGCTTAGTGGAGTCAACTATGTTGGCTGGGAGGGAATTGAACCAGCAGGGAGCCCAATAGCAAAAGGATCTCTGGGCCATAGAGGTCCTTACCCTGGGGACAAAAGGGAGGTTTTGACAGTCCTGCGGGTGGAGACTGAGGCGGAGGCATGCTACAGGGAGGTGGCGACCCCAGGGGGGGGAGAGCCCTATCAGGGTCTTTTTAACAAGAAGGCAGGTTTGGAAGCGGAGTCTTTTTTCAAGGTTGAGCAAGTTGGTGGTGAAGTACAGCAGGCACGTATGGGTGCGCCTAGGGGCTCCCAGCATTAGCCTGGAGGCGTTGTTTATAGAGAGCTGTATTCTTGCAAGCACAGTGTTGTTGGCCACAGCATAGATGGACAGCCCATAGTCGATTAGCGACAGGACAGAGGAGGTGATTGCCAGTCTAAGGGCCTCTTGTGGTAGGCAGTCCCTGTGGCAGTATAGCAGTCCAATCCTGACACTGGTGGCAGCAGAAAGGGCATTGATATGGGAATGGAAGGAGAGTGCTAAATCAAAGGTAATGCCCAGATACTTGTAAGAGGAAACCTGCTCAATGGAGTTTAGTGTGCTAGGCAGTATCACGAGAGGGGCACCACTGGCTTTACTTTGGCGATGCGAGAAGATCATAGCTTTAGTCTTTTTTAGGTTCAGGACTAGCCTTCGTGATGTGAACAAATGCTTCGCTCTGTTAAAAGTTTGTTGGAGGGTGGCCTGGAGTGTGTTGGGGTCAGAGGCGAACAGCACAGCGTCATCTGCGTAGAGGAGGATCTTACTTGGGCACGCCAAGGGGAGGGAGTTGAGGTAGAGACTGAAGAGGATAGGGTCTTAAATGGAGCCCTGGGGAACCCCAGAGAAGGATAGGTCATGTGTCAGATAGGGTGCTATTGATTTTTACACACTGAGTTCTGGCAGAAAGTTAGCTGGTGAACCATGCAAGGGGGCAGGGGGAGAAACCAAGGCATCTGAGGGAGTCAAGCAGGAGGGGATGGCAAACCATGTCAAAGGCCTTGGAGAGGTCAATGAACACGGCACCGGCAGGACTTCTGGCATCAAGAACAGAGTGCAGGAAGTTGGAGAATTCAAGTAGCGCAGTTGTGGTGCTATGACCTGCATGAAAGCCATAAAGTTCAGGACACAGGATATTGTGCATGGCCAGGTATTCAGCAAGCTGGTTGGCAACTACTTTTTCAAGGGCCTTAGAGAGTGGGGGGATGATGGAGATAGGTCAATAGTTACCCGGGGTCGCGCAATCGCCGCCCTTTAGGATGGGAGTGATGATGGCAGTTTTCCATGTGCTGGGGAACTGCCCCAGGCACAGAGAGCAGTTGAGCAGCTCAGTAAGTGGGACCAGGATAGCATCCAACTTCAGACGAAGTAGCCTAGTGTCCAGTAGGTCAGTGCCAGGATTGTTACTACTAATGACTTTTTACAGAAGGGGTCTAGCCTCCAACGGGGAGATGGTACGTAGTAGAAAGGAGGTCTCTGGAGAGTGGACAGGGGTGCTACTGGGATGGGGTCAAAGAAGTTACTGGGCAGGACTGAACTCAGGTCTGAGAAAGTGTGGTTTAGGCAGTCTGCAATGCCAAGGGGGTCAGAGCAGACAGTTCCATTAAAGGAGAGTTGAGAGGGGGGTGGGGAGTGGGATTTTCCATTCACCTCCTTTACATTATCCCAAAAGTTTCTAGCCGACCCCCAGGAGGAGACAAGAGCGGATTGGTAGTACTGGGCTTTGGCCTGTCGAATGGCCCAAGTACACTTATTGTGCTCAGCGTTGTACGCTTGCCTATCAGCTGGCTTGCCAGATTCCACGGCAGTGTGCCATTTGTCTCTCATTTTAAGTTTGTGAAGGAGGGAGGGGGTAACCCAGGCGTGCTTTGCTTTTTAGTTCGATGTCTAGTGAAGGGGGCATAGAGGTCACAGGCAGTGTTAAAAGTGCGAGTGAAAAAATCCAATGCCTCATTATGGACGGTGCAAGCCTGATTGCGGACCAATCCAGTTGTGAGAGGTACAGTTTAAGGCGATGCAGGCCGCCTAGGAGTAGGCGACGTTGCTGGGTGGTTTGTGGTGCAGGTTTGCTGTTTGCAGTGGACCAAGAGAATACAACCGGAGAGTGGTCACTAAGTGAGTTCCTTGGCATCCTCCCAGTTTTTTCCCATGCAGGTACTTCTTATGTCTCGATCATGTTGTCCCTTTCCCCTCCTTTTCTCAGGGGTATACGTGTTCAAATTCTGCAGCCTCTTCTCATATGTCTTACCCCGTACTCCATGTATTATCTTGGCTGCCGTGCACTGTACTGCTACAACCTTGTTGTAGTCTCCTGGGTGTGGGCTCCAGTATCCTGCACACTGCTCCGGTGTGGTTGTACCAGTGACCTGTACAATGGGAGGATCACCTCTCAACTTCTACTGCTTATCCTCCCTTCCTGTGCAACCTAGCATCCTAACTGCTTTGCCTACCGCTCTTTTATAATGTGCTGTTGTTTTTAGGCTCTCTGATATCATGATCCCTAGGTCTTTTTCCTCCATGGTGCTTTCCAGTACCACTTCCCCAATTCATATTGCACTTTTGGGTTCCTCTTCCCAGTGTGTATTACTTTACTTTTTTGTATTGAAGCCTAGCTGCTAGATTTTTAACCATCTCTCCAGCCTGCCCAAATCCTCCATGTGTTCTTTTATCCCATCCTCTGTGGCCACCCTTGCACAGATCTTTGTGTAGTGAGGCCCATTTTAGTTTACGGCAATGTCCGGGATAAGAGTCAAGACAGTAGTGGAGAAGGTTCCTGCCATGGCCAAGTGCAAATCTGCACATTATTGAGCAGCGTGGTAGTTCTATCCAGAGTTGTAAGGCTGTCTGTAACAACAGTATGTGTGTATTCCATGTTATGAGGCATTGCGTAAGTAGTAGCTTCCCCTATACAGATCCCTAATGAGGCCTCGCCTGGAATACTGCATCCAGTTCTGGAGCCCACACCTCAGAAAGGACAGGGATAGGTTGGAAACAGTGCAGCGCAGAGTAACAAAAATGATTCCGGGCCAGCAGGGCAGATCCTATGAGGAGTGCCTCAAGGCACTAAATATGTACTCACTGGAAACCAGGAGGAAGCCCATCAAGTTCCTTAAAGGAATTGAGGTAAAAATATTTTGTTTGTTCTGTAAATACAGTATGAGTACATAAACGCTCACTTTGAAGATCAAATTTTATCAGTTTTATAGCAATCAATGCAAATCTAATATTATGTCAGCACTCTTCATGACATGCATAACACAAGTATCACACCATCACCTCTGCATATCTAAACTCCAGCGTAGAATAATATTCAAAGTCATCCCCCAAGTGTTCACTTTTCAAACCATGGAATTACCATGTGTGGGCATGCTGTGCCTATCTAGAATTAAAATAGTGCACAAAACCATAAAAGCACCGTATACAAAAACACCAAATTAAAAAAACAGGTAAATCTTACATCTCAGCAAAAAATGCTTAATATAGTAATTAACTGGGAGAGCATAGGTTGGGAGATAGTCAAGGGTAGAAATAGATGTGCTGAAATATCCTGGCAAAGCTTTTTAGCCATGAACTGCAGTGCCAAATCCATCCTGGCTCCAGATGTCTTCTCACTCTAAAGCAGAGGATGCAGCTGCAGGCCTGCTATATATAGTGACCTGCCAGAGGGCATAGATGCACGCACATGCATGACACCCCCAGTGAGCATGCTTGAGCATAGTAGTACCCGGGTCCTGCTCGACCCACTAAAAAGCAGCACCTATTGGTGTTAGGGGAATAACACCAAGTTGTTTGTTTTTTCCCGGGGGGGGGGGAGTGTCTCAAAATGGACAATGAAATCGGGTTACAGGGCTGATAGTTCTATAATTGGAATGATATAATGCTGGGCAAAGTTCTTTTAAATTACAAATGGTAGGGGAATGGTAAGACCCAGAACCATAGAGTTCTTAAGTATAGCTGGGCATAAGTGGGGTATGCGGCATACTGTGGCAGAATGGAAGAAACAAAACTCCACCCGAAAGTCATCGTTTATGAGGTCCAACTAAAAGTTCAAACATGATACATTATACATATTATGATGATGTGGGGGAAGGGGAATTTGTCCGATAGAGTGGAAAAAATGGTACAACAAGGGTAGTTCAGTTTATACCTTAATCTTCAATAATCTGTGTCATTATGTAGAGTATAACGGCTGGGGATTGGGTGATAACCACACTGTAATCACCTCGAGTGGTTGCTAGGGTAACATGGTAAACCTCGAGAGCGCAGCTCGAGAGGTTTACTGTAGCCCTAGAAACCACAAGAGGTGATTTCAGCGTGGTTGTCACCCAATCACCAGCCATCTTCTTTTATATTGTATGTTTAAAAAAAACACTGTTTGCATTCTATGTGTGAGAATTATGGAACTCTGGTGCATTCTCTTTTGTTATGCCACTGTTTGGAAGTTCCAAAGTGTGGTTAACAACCTTTAAAATTCTAAACAGTGCATAACAAAGCTGTGTGACTGCTGATTATGGTGGTTAATAGGCACTTACCATACATTATAAAATTGGTAACCAGTTGATGTAGTCAATTCAGACCATATTTAGTGTCTGTTAATTTAAACATTCTATGTAAAAATTTCAGTAAGCAGCAATTTTTTTGTCACCCCCACCCACCCACCCAGAGTCCTGTTTCCTTGTACCTTCTCTAGTCCAAAGAAGCAGAGGGAAGGAAGCCGGTGATTAGCTTCAATTGTAACATGGCTGTAACAAGAGACTAAAATAATTAACACGGATTGGATAAACAGCAACAGCTGACCATTAAGCAACCATGGATTAATTTCACAGTAGAACCATGGCTGCTTGTGTAATACCAGTATGAACCACAATAAAATACATAGCACAGTTCTCTAATAATCCATGCTTGCTCCAGCAATTCTTTGCTCAAGTGCAGTTCCCATGGCAGCCCATCGGATGGTTGTAAAACAGCGCTGTGCTGCTAGCATCGTTTCACAGCCATCGTAAAACGGCGGAATTCCCTGATTTTCCCACCCATCCAATGGCTCACCATTCACAAGTGAAGCACAGAAGGAGAGCAACGCATACTTTTAATGCCATCTTTTGTGTGTGTGTGGAGTAGTGGGCATCACTACCTTGGTAAATACACACTATGGTAAGGATGAGCCTGCACCTTCTATTACAGAAAGCAAAAATAACAAAGTGAGATAAACAAAGCAAGATCAAAGAAAGAGGCTGCTCCTATGAGTGAAAAGAAAAGAAAAATAAAGTGAGAAAAACAAAAGGAAATCAAAGAAAGAGACTAACAATACTAGTCAAAACAAGTATTTGAAAGGTGAGAGCAGTAAACATCGTGTTGTTCTACCTCCTGCTAAGCTAGATAATTTAGAGAGAGAGAAAAGTGAAGTTAATACAAAAATAGTACTTGGTCTGTGAAAGTTTTTTCAGATTGGCTCAATTCAGTACATTTGGAAATTGATCTAAAAATGGGTGTAAAACAGTGCTGTCGTGCTCACAGATGTCTGTTGGCCTGCCAAGGGAACTGCAGGAACAAAACATGAAAATTTACCCCAGCTTGGTCTCATCATGCAGTGCAACCCATATTTTGTAATACATACAGATAAAAATCGAAGAACCTAGCGTAGAAAGTTAACTGCAAGTTTTTGAAAAGTTTTAAAATATGTTTAGATGTTAGAAAGCTTAAAACTTGTAATAAAAGCTATTTTTGCAAAAGTTAAATAGCAGCCACGATATTTCCAATATGTGTGTTCCAGTTATTTAGCACTGTGTGTACACCATGTTTAACAGCTAGGCATAAAGCATTCCAAAACAAAATCAGTCTGTCTGTTCTCATTAACTCAGAGAATATTAGTCGTACAATCATTGCCATGTTACAAAAGGATTAAGCCACTCGAAAGGATGGATCTACTGTGGAATTAATCCATGGTTGGGTCATTGGATGCAATCGGCCTCGTGCACCAGCCCCCCCTTCCCCAACCATGGATTCATTCCAAAGTAGACCCATCCTTTCTCATGGTTTAATCCTTACTGAGTGGCTGGCTACCAGGGAATTTGGGTCCTTGCATCTAATACAACCTTTACGCTCTACTGGATAATCCTTCACTGTGTTTTGTAATTTTCTTTAATATTGTTTTGACTGTACTCTTATGTGGAGCCTTTGTAAAGGAGTCTCTGACCCAAAGGTTTGTAGTTCCGATATACAGTATTTCTAAATAAAAAATATCTATTTATTTAAAAGTTTTACCAGGAAGGTATACTGAGTGGAGTACCGCTCGATTCCAGATGCGTCCTGGGGTTGGGGGAAAGTGGGATAAATAAAATACCTTTCACATAGAACTATGCAGAACTTACATAATACAATAACTTAGTAATCGAGGAGCAGAAGGGTACAATGAGTACAGTAGCTGTGGTAACATCATAGGACGATTTGCCCTATTAGCAGGTACAGAGGTATTTACATTTTGTTATACATATACAATAATTTAGAATTTGAGGAGCAGAAGGATACAGTGAGAATAGTAGCTGTGGTAACATAATAGGAATATTTGCCCTATTAACAGGTACAGAGGTATTTACATTTTGCTATACATATAGTGAGTACATAGTATACATCTGGAGGACCAGATATTGAGAGAGCAGAGAACCATGTAGTAATTAATGATCAGCTGCACAGGACAAACTTTTATTTTATTTTATTTTTAATTGTTTTATGTAATCCAGGTGCTAGGCTGAGGGCCTTGTACTGGGGGTACAATAGTGATTGGCTTGGGGGCTACACAAGTGGTGCAAAAAGAATGATTGATAGGAGGGGGCCATTAACTCCTCAGTGGATCTGGCTGCATGAGCAGTTGGAGGAGAAATGTGACTTGAAGAGGTGGTTGAGGTGCAAGGTGTTGTCTGTGTGCCTAATGTTAGCCGGCAAGGGTTCCATAGTTTAGGCATGCAGTAACTGAAGGTAGCTTGGCCTTTAGTTGTGGACATATGTGGGACAGACAGGAGCCAGGAGTCGGAGTTCCTGAGTGAGAGGAGGGTTGCACTTCAAGGGTGGACATGAGATAGGGGGGAAGTGACTGTACCAAGAATTTTGCTGTTGACCTGGCACAGTGGCCCAGCCTCCGATCCTGCAGTGAAGGAAGGCCTAGAGACTTGTAGAGGTCACAGTGGTGTGTTGTGGGAGGGCAGTCCAGGGCAAAATGTGAGAAGGAATGGAAGAGGGGATCTAGCCTGGTTAAGGTGGACCTAGGGGCAGCACCGTATACTACATCTCCAAAGTCAAATATAGGGAGGATCATTTTCTGTACAATTGCCTTGCCAGAGGGATACAGCCCCTGTTGCGATAAACGGCGCCCAGCTTGGGAGGAAGCTTCTTGTGGATTGCCTCGACATGGACTGAAAGGTCAAGATGCTGGTCAAGCCAGACCCCTAGGTATCGGAAGGAGGTGCAAGCCTTCAAGGGCGTCCCATCAATGGTATGGAATATGGGGTTAGAGGGTAGACAGGAGAGACTCTGTTTAGTGTCAAAAGTTAGGGAGACAATTTTATTTGATTAAGAAAGAGCTGGTTTGAGCGGAACCAGAGCTGCACAGCATTGAAGTCCTCCTGCAGCCTAGAGGTCACCTCGGCAGGGGAGGGCCCTGATACATACAGTGCCGTGTTGTCAGCGTACATGTGAATGGAAGAGTGTGTGCAAACTGATGGCAGGTCATTCAGGAAAATGGAGAACAATATCGGGCCGAGGACTGAGCCTTGGGGACCCCGGTGGTTACAGGGAGGAGGGCAAAAGTGTGTGAGCCAATTCTTACGGATTGTGACTTGCCTGCCAGGTAGGAGTGGAACCAACTTGTGGCTGTTCCCGAGAGGCTGGCTTAGGAGGGTTTGTATGGTAGGAGGGCATGTGAGACAGTGTCGAAGGCCTTTGTAAGGTCGACAAAGATAGCTGAGGCGGTATGCCGTGATCCATACCAGTGAGGATGGTGTCGGTGAGCCTTAGAAGGGAGGTGATGATGGAATGTGACTTCCTAAATCCAGATTGGAAGGGTGTGAAGAAAGAGGAGCTGTCGAGAAAGGAGGAGAGTTGGGAGACCACAAGGTGCTCCTGAAGCTTGGCAAGGATGGGGAGTAAGGAGATAGGGTGGTAGTTGTCCGGTGAGGAAGAGTCGCCCCCTTTCGGGAGGGGAATGACTGTGATGTGTTTCCAGTCTGCAGGTATTGCAGCAAGTGAGAAATAGAGATTGAAAAGTGCCGCCAGAGGTGTGGCGATGGCAGGGGCAGAAAAGTAAAGCATTTTGGAGTCCAGTCCCGAAGGGCATTTACCTTTGGAGGGGTTGAGTGCTCGTAGGGCTTTTAGCACTTTGAATGGGGTGACTTGGCAGAAGGAGAAGCAGGAGGACATAGAGGTGGGTGGAATGAGAGGGATGTGCTATTGGGGTTGTAGGGAGTGAGGATAGAGGAGAGGACACTTGGGTGGGCCTGTGGGTGGGGAGGAGGGAGAATAGTAGAGAGGATGCACAACTAGTGAAGAAGGTGTTGAAAACTGAGGCCACTGCATCCGGTTCGATGATGGTGCTATCAACATTAAGGGCTGGGGAGGGGGCTGGGCAGGGGGGGTGAAGAGCGACTTGATTGTTTTCCAGAATTTCGCTGGGCGATTCAGATTTGTGTGGAAAGCGGCCTTGAAATAGTTAGCTTTGGCTTGGCGGAGAAGCCTAGTGCAGGACTTATGGAGTGAGCGGTAGAGTTGGAGCACAGTCTGGGTGCTGGCTGCCTTATATGCTTTCCAAGCCTGGTTCCTGGCATGAAGTAGTTCAATAATATTGGCGGAGACCCAGGGCAGGTGGGCATCCCTTACTCGAGTTTGTCTTATGATAGTTACAGATGGTGAGGAACCTGGACTTAAATAGTTCAAGAGCAGTGTCAATGGAGGATGCCCAAGGGATGAAGGACCAGTCAGTGTCTGTCAGATCAAATAAGAGCTCTGTGAGGTCGAGAGATTTGTATAACCTGGTGAGTAGCATCTGCGGTGGAGGTGCTTTGGGCCTGAATATTCTCCTAACCACGTAGATCATGTGATGGTCGCTTAGTGAGTCCGGAAGAAGTCCTGCCTCAAGAATCCTATGTGGGTGTGAGATGAGGGCCCAGTCTAATAGGGAGTGGTTCTGGGATTTGTGGTTCAAGCATGTGGGTCCAGATATTTGTTGGGTCAGATTTAGTGCATTCACATGGTTAAATAGCTTAGAGCTGGTACAGGAGAGCCAATTAGAGTTGAAGTCTCCTAGGATAAACAGCTCGCCACATGAGGCGACCGACTTTATGGAGCTCAGGTGGTCCATTACGTCGGACATTGGGCAGTAGGACCCAGCTACAAATAATGGTATTGAGTGTGGGAGTGTGAGTTTGATTAGCAAGGAATCAATGGACAACGTGGGCAAGGAGAGCTGGATAAGGGTGAACTGGTGCTGAGAGAAGATGAACATGACAATGCCTCAGCCTCTTTTTTTTTACCCTGGTGGTCATACCGAATGAGGGAGTAGCCTGGGATCAATAATACTGGATCCAGGTTGTGGGGCTTCAGCCAGGTTTCAGTTATAATCAGAATATCTGGGCGCAGTGTTAGGACACTTGGTTGTAGGGCAGGGAGCTTATTCGTGATGCTGCATATGTTTAGGTGCACTGTTTTACAGTATAAATATACAGATTTTTAACTGCCTTGAGGTTTTGCATATGTAAACAAGATCACAGGAGCATTTTAATATGTATATTGTCCCAGAAGCTTGGCAGTTAATGAAACCTCAGATCTCGATCTCCTCATTTTTTGCCACATTCTTGATCTGTTTTAGTCTGTTAGTGTTGCTGCAACACACACAGTGACCACAGGGGTCATTTCCTTTTAAGTTTTCACTATTCCTAAAGGCTGTCACTTCCCTTTTTGAAATACAGTCGGTGTGCATGACCCTATCCCCAGTATTTTATTCTTTTTATGAGCTACCAAAGGTGGTTGATTAAATGCTCTTTCTCCTGCCGTTGTAGATGTTAAAATGTTCCTGTGTTTCATTACAATATTCCTTCTGAAATAAAAGCAGTCACTGTACGTAATGGAACACAAGACCTGTTCTGGCTGTTTATATATAGGTTTCATTCCTATTCTCCACAGATCCTCCTTATTAACCCCATTGTCTCTCTCTTTTGCTTGTTCAATAACATTTTTTCTTATAAACCCTACCTACAGACCTCCTTTCCATTTCTTTACTTGCTTCTACGTAATCACTAGAATACCATCAATAAAGCCCTTCCGAAGGAGCACTCTGTTTCTAAATGGGTTCAACACTAACCCCAGGAACAGCAGCACAATGGCTAAAAAGCTCCAACTCCGAAGCAGGCAAGCTAAGGCTCCAAAGTCACCAGCTGCAAAACAGGTACTAATTGATCAGCTGTAGGGAAAAGGCAACGTACCCTAAAGAACTATGCAGAATAAAACTCTACACTGTATCTTAAAAATAAACTATTGATCAGGAGGGAGCCACACCAGAGAAAACTCTAGGGTAACTAACACTGCCCCCCACCCCCCCAAGCCTCCTGACGAAGCCCCCTCCCCAAAGGCAAAATTACTTATCTGAGGCACCAGCTGAAGGAAAACTATCAGAGACCATGTTGAAAAACACTCTATAAGGAGAAGGCAAGTTGCCCTCATTCAGGCACTGTAGCAACTGAAGTGTTATAGCTGGCAGGTTAGTCATGTTATAAGCGGCTGCTTAACGGGCACAATTTCTAAATTTGAGGGTGCTCCCTGTTACCAGGTCACCACAGCTTGCCTCCATGTTGCTTATTTCTTGATAACAAACAACAGCAGACTAGCAGCTTTTCTAAGAGAGCTCTATCTGTGCACTATACCCCACAAAGACTGCATAACAGCTGCTTCCAGAGTCCTCGTGTCCCCAGGGTTCTGTGCATGATTGACAGCCCTTGGGCTGTACCACCGCCCCAGAGGGGGAGCTCATTACCCATTTGTGCAAATTCACCATTGGCAACGTTGGAGCTAACTAAAAGGAAATTATGGTAAGTGTGAAGTAATTTTTTTTTTTTCTCGCCATCTTCCTCCTTTGCATGTTTCTCAATAAATATGCACTAGCTGTGATTGCTAATCAGTTGCAATTTCTGACCTCGACTGCTGTTTCTGCTTTTGTGTTTGGACTTGCCATGTTAGCCACCCTTGTGCTGCACTGAGGTAGACAGCCCCAAGCCGTGCTGTCTCATTTAGTAATGTAACACATAGACAGCCCCAAGCCGTGCTGTCTCATTTAGTAATGTAACACACTACAGGGTACTGCTTTTAGTGAGATGTAGGCACTCCACCGATGTGTGCTGAGGAGCACTCATCCTGCAGACTGATACCCCTTGGAGGAGTGCCTGTATTTCCAATAACTGCCCACTTTATTGCCCACTTATTATTGCCTCAGACAATCCAGCTGAGAGATGCATTATTCCATTTTCTTTTGGGTCCGATATCTGCAATAACCCATGACAGGTCATACGTTTCTACAGAATTATTTTACTGCTTAACTGTATTACTGGGGGAGTGAAGCACAGGGAGGTCAGATGACTTGCTCAGGATCATGCACCTAGTAAGTGGTTCTGGTCAGATTTGAACCTGGGTCTCTAGTTTCATTTTACAGTCATGAAAAACACAATTGATAAGCTAATTCCCAGTAAAAAAGTATCTGAAGTTATGTAGACAACTGATTCCTTTTTAGTGGGAATGGTCAACACAAAAAAATCAAAGCCATCCGTGAACTAGAATCTTTAACATTTCTTCTGCAAATTGAGAAACAAAATATATATACATACAAATATTGGGCTTCCTAATCAGTGTAGCTGCACAGGCTATATTTCTACTCGTGGAATTTTAAAAGATAGGACATTTCTTTTACAACTGAGTACAGATACAGACCAATCCAGATAAGTTCAATTTTGTAACAGATTTTTCTTCTCATGCTCATTTGGTTAGCAAGATTATAAATAAATACTGGAATGTCCTAGCTAGCGATGCCTCACTAACACCATTGGCTGATACACCCCCAGGATGGTCTTTAGAAAAGCACCCACATTGGAAGTTTGTGCATAGTTACTGTATAGATCAAAAAGCACCAACGTGGCTAGAGATGAAAAAAGGTGTGAGATGCAAGAACTGTATGTATTGTGATGATGTTAAATGTGCTGACTGTTTTTCCAGTGTAAATGTAGAGAAAACATTTCACATTAGGTAGTTCACAACATGCACAACAGCAGAAGTACAGTAGTATATCTTGCACAGTGTTCTATGTAGGAATGACCATCCGTCCTTTTAAACAAAAACTGAGTGAGCATATGAGGGTGATTGATCGTGGCGACCCACTATATGCAACAGCCAATCTCATTGGTGGAGTCACCACAAAGATAAACATCAACTTTGGCTTTATCATCATTGATAAAGTAAGCAGGAATCTAAGAGGGGGTAATTTCAATAACATTACTGAAAAGAAAAACCTTTTGGATCCTGCAACTTAAAGCTACAAAGTCACCAGGTTTAAATACCAGATTTGAACAGAAACCACATCTAGAAAAGAAATAGCTTGTCAGAAAAAGTGATGCATTTATGGTGGATTCTATATATAAAAACTAGAAATGTTGTCCTTTTAAGAAGTTTATGCACACAGATAAGAACTTTTGTTGTCAGTTTTATGCTTTTCCTTCCCCCATTCCCCCACCTCCTGTGTTGTTTGTTTCTTTTTTTTTTTTTTTTTTTGCTGCTACAATTCTAATTGTAGCCTCTATGCTAGTTGTCAGTGTCATGGTTAATGTTTTATAATTAAGTGAGACCTAGAGGTGTGATCTTTTTATTTGTCAAGCAACCAATAAATTTGAATGTTAACAATTGGACGTCATGAATTGTCAGCTACTTGTTAATATTTATTGTATGTGATTTTAGAGGTGCACTGACCTTTAATAAAGGATTTTAACTAATCCAAAATGCATCAGGCATGCACAATCTTTGTACTGTGGTTCTTTTATTATAAATGTTTTAACATATGAAGAAAGCTGTGGAGTCACTATTCTTTCAGGCTGGTGAGTGCCCGATTCTTGTACTGTGGATTGACTGTAATACTGAGAGCAGCACCACCCCAGTGCGCACCTTCCCTTTGTTTTAAGTGGATTTTTAAATGTTGCACCAGATGCCAGTCCAGTAAGTGACTGCTTCCCAGGGTTCCCATTTTATTTAACTTGGATGTCAGTAGGTGCTCCAAAAGGGAGAGTGCCTCAAAATTCTGGTACTTATGCAATAAATTTTGTAAATGAAGCATTCAACCCTCTTGTCAAGTTATATGAATTTAATGCAAGATAAATCACAGTCCTGATTTTTAGTTAAATTAAAGCTGCAGAGTAGCTCACAGTTATTCAGGTAAAGGTGTGAGGTATGCTCTCCCTGCTTTTAGTGGTGAAGGTGCAAACTGTAATATTCTAATAATACAAATAAATAAACAGGCAAAGAAACACAATTGGGTCTAATTTTAAGGCAGCTCATGAGTTCTAAAAAAGAGACAGGCTGGTCCTGAAATGTAAACAGGAGGAATATGCTTTAAAAGGAGTAATAATATAAAACACATGGAATTGGAAAAATCAGGAATGAGATTTATCTTGGATTAATTACATTCATTTAACTTGACAAGTGAGTTGAGTGCTTCATTTACAAAATTTCTTTCACCAGATGCCAGTACCATGCTGTTTATATTTTACAGTTCCTGTACTGCTGAAAACATTTTAAAGCAATTTGTAAAGCACATTACAATAAAAAAAAGGCAAATGTTACTCAAAACAAATATCATTTGAGTCTGATCTTTAGAAAAGTAGAAATAGACCCTGTGACATTTTTATGGCTAGTTAAGCATTACAGAGTCTGGGAGAGTAAAAGGCAGAGAACCTTGTTCCTGGGGTCTTGAACTTGTGTCTGGGAACTGTCAGCAGGACACAAGATGTGAATTTTCAAAACCTTAGAAACAGGCAGTGCCCCTGTGCCCTGCAGCACCTGCTTCAGCTATCCCCACTTAGACGCAGCGTGTACTATTTTCGTAACCATAGTTTGTTTACGACAGTTGGTTGTGGTTGCTGGTTGTCCTCTTTGACACCCAAAAATATGGTCTGTGCTGACTTAGTCCCTGCCCTGGCTACGCCCGCTGCTCTTTGCTGCCGACAGCACAAACCAGCCTCCCTGTGTCCAGACACAGGCCCACCACAGCCCCTTTGAAAATTGGCCTGGACACAAAGGGGGTATTTCACTTAAAAAAATCTGACCTAGTGAGAGCAGCTAGCCTTTATGTAGAAGACTAAACTGTTCTCATTAATTCGGTACTAATCTAGCTATTGTCAGCCAGTGTCAGTAGGAGGCACTTAAACGGTGCAGCTGATGTTCCTCAGCTGTGGCATTGTAAAGCAGCAGTCTAGGAGATTAAAACACTTTGGGTGGGATATTCAGAAATGCGCCTGGTAGGGGCGCAAACAGGGCACAGTGCAACTGGGATGTGCCAGGGCATGGACTGGGCGATATTCAGCAGAACTCAGCCATGGCTCAGCACCTTTGAATATTGCAACCTGGCATCCCGCATTGCACATGATGCAGTGGCACTGCACTAGTGCAAGTGGAAAGAGTGGAGCAGGGGGATGCGCCAGCGCAAGTGTGGTTGCGCTAGGCGCAGGGACCGCGATGTTCGGCGTGGATATGCAAATGGAGCCATAATGCATGCAAGGCGCAACCGGGGCCATTAGCATGTCATTATGGCCCCATTTGCATGCAGGTGCGCTGTTCCCCTGCGCCTGGCGCCCTACCAGGCTGCAGGCATCAGGGACCAACGCCCTCTGCACATCGCGGCAGAGTGCCCCAATGCCCGATCCCGGCATGAGTATATTTAAAAGCGTTCATTATCCCTGGTGGTCCAGTGGACTGCTTCTCCAATCGCTGGGCATAAATATATGTAAAGCACGTCCAATATCCTGATGGTCCAGTGGATCGCTTTCAGCCGTTTCAAGGGCATAAGTATATTTAAAGCATGTTCATTATCCTGGTGGTCCAGTGGACTCACTTCCACCATCATGGGCATCAGTATATTTAAATCATTTTACATTATCCCTGGTGGTCCAGCAGTACCCCCCTCCACCCGCCACTGAGCCCAGCTCAGTGGCGGGTTGCGCCTTCCGCGCCGCCCGTGCCGACTGACTGCGCATTGTACAGTTGTACGCCTGTGGCCAATGGGCGTAGACCGTACTGCATTACACAGTCCAGATATGCGAATGGCTCCATCCACATATCGGACTGTGGATGACACGACGGTTCGTACCACTGAGCCTGCCAGGACCAAATGGCATACCGCCGCACAGCATGCAGTCAGTCGGCAGGCGGCTTGATGGGTGGGGAGCCTACTCGCCGCTGATAGGGAGGGGAGCGGGTGGCTGGGCTCAGCGGAGAGGGGTACCGCTGGACCACCAGGGATAATGTAAAATGATTTTAAATGTACTGATGCCCGCGATAGGGCTGGAAGTGGTCCACTAGACCACCAGGGATATTGGACGTGGTTTTAACTATACATATGCCCACGATCGGGTTGGAAGCAGTCCACTGGACCACCAGGGATATTGGAAGTGATTTTTACTTACTTATACCCACGATCGGTGTGGAAGCGACGCCGACAGACTCTGTCTTCGAGCTTGGTGGCCATACCCACAGCTTGCGGCTAAGGCGCCCTGCAATACAGCAGCTCACCTCGGGTGGCCAGCCCTTGCTCCTATATCCTTTTGACTCAACTTTGAGCACCAGTGTGCGGCGTAAGTAGGGGTTGCACCAGCATATGCAACGCACATCCTAGTTTGAATATCGGGATGTGCGGAATATGCATGGGCATGCCCCCCACACTTGCGCTGCATACATTACTGGTGCACTGGCGCATCGGGATCTGCGTGGCACAACATCCTTTTGAATATCCAAGCGATTGGTGGGTTGTGCATGGTGCAACACTGTTGCACTATGCGCAACCCCTTTGAATATCCCACCCTTTAGTTTATGCTTCTCCTTGACCGTCACTGAACAACAGTTCTACGGTGGGGGTGCTTGACAACTCTTTGCACAAAATTGAGGTGGGGGGGCAGTGGCGACAGGTAGAAACATACAGAGAAACACAGAATATGACTGCAGATAAGGACCACTTGGCTCATCCAGTCTGCCCATTTTTCCCTACCTACACTATTATAGCAAACTGTGCCCAATCTACAGCTCTTTCCCCCCCTTCCTTTCTACTATGATTCCCTTGTGCTATCCCATGCAGTCCTGAAACCCCACCACTGTTGACGCCCCCACCACCTCCGCTGGAAGGCTGTTCCAGGAATCCACCACTCTTTCTGTGAAGAAGTACTTCCTCACATCTCTCCTGTATCTACCCCTCTCCAGCTTCATAGTGTGTCTCCTTGTTCTTGATCACCTTTTCTTCTGAACAATATTTCCCTCCTGTATCTTATGTACCCCTGTGAGGTATTTAAAGGTCTCTATCATATCCCCCTCTCCTTCCTCTGTTCCAGGGTGTACATATTGAGGTCCTTTAGTCTTGCCTTGTAGGGCTTTTGATGCAAACCCTGCACCATTTTAGTTGCCCTCCTCTGGACCACCTCCACTTTGTCTATGTCCTCCCAGAGATGTTGTCTCCAGAACTGGATACGGTACTCTAGGTGGGATATTACCAGTGATCTATACAGAGGCAACACCACCTCCCTTTTTCTGCTGGTGATACCCCTCCATAGGCAGGAAGGATTGAACTATAAATTGGACTAAGTGCTAAATACTGCCACCAAGCAACATACACAGACACTGAGGTGAACACTGCAGTGAGTCTATGAAGACTAAACACTGTACTGATTTGTTGGCTTTAATTTAATACAAATGGAACAGCAAGAGTTTCTGAGAACAAGCCTGCTCATTAGAGACAATTTGTTCAAATATTGTGCTGTTCATTTTGTCTGAAAGACTAGATTAGTAGTCAGATGCTTGGTCTTTTAATTAGTTGTTTTCAAATTGATGTTGTCTATAATTATACTTAAACTTTTAGAGAAAACTGTAAAATGTTGCTTAAACCTTTTATAGGTGTGCCCTTCTTCAAGATGAGCCTTTATAATCAGAGCAGGATTAGTTTCATACTTGCCAGGAGTACACAAAAAATAGCTGAATTTACTAACTTCCTCTTTAAACTACCTGTCACTAACCACAATTGACCTCTACTGACCACAGTTTATGGAAGCTGTTGCCGTCACTGGGTTGTGTCTTTCCACCTACACATTCTGATTCTAGGAACTGACACCTTAATCTTTACTTTTGTTTGCATCTCCAACTTCAGAATTTCCTATAACCCTTAAGCACACAGTTTATAAATATATGTATTGTTGAAATTGTGGTGAAGCTTTTGATGTGCATTTATTTTTCTTATTTTAGTGATTGAAACCTGATTCTGTCAGATGAATGTAGAATACTGTAAATCTCATTATTGAACACCAGTGTGTTATAGGGCTTTAAATATATTTCCCTCAAGGGTCCCCTATAGTGACAAATCATCGATAGGTTACTCTTTATTAACAGTAATACCTCTTTCTCCAGAAATGAGAAACGTGGTAATTGCAAAGTAAAAAAAAAAAAAAAAAAAAAGTCACTAAATTTGGGCAGCTAGATTTATTATGGAGCATGACCCATAGTTAGGGTTTGCTGATAAAGTAACTATAAAAAGCACTTATTGCTTACTTGTATATCAGATACATATCAGGCACAGATGACTGAATGGAATACAATGCTCGGGGTTTATAGATGGTGCCCAAATTTGCCATTCCTGGAAGTTCCAGCCTAATCCAGCATCTAGTCTCTTATTTACTGAAACTGTACCACTATGAGCCTTACTTTGCTTTGTCATTTGTTGTCCCTCAACTACTGCCACCATGTGTTGCCAAATGTAACAACTGTAACCTTTCACTGTGTATTTCCTGCTCTTGTTATGTTCTTGTTATGCTGATGTTTCAACTCTGTGCCGCCTTACGTGGCCCTTGGTCATGCCTGAAAATGGTCCCTGGGATCAGTGCACCTACCCGGTAACAAAGTCATAAATAAATAGTGTCCGAGGTATGAACAGCATGGTGATAATGTCGGCATTCTGGACTTTTTTGTTCCTGTAACAACTTTTTTTGTAATTTTTTTCATGTTTCTGTGTTTGTTTTATCATTAGCTAGACCTCTTGTAAGTATTTCACCTGAGTCAAAAATTGATAAAGTTATCTGCCAAGAAGCATGCCAGATGACTCTGGTGAGTGATAATACTCTGTCTGGCCAATAATGGGAGAGCTGAAAGCAAAGGGCAACTCTTTCATGTTTTGTGAAGGGACCTGACATGTGTGGAGGAGTCACTCCTGCTGTGTGACACATGAGGAAAAAAGAGATTGGTGGACTCTGCAATACATGACACCTAAGATTCCAGATGGGAGGTTTTCCAGGACTCAAAAGAATGTCAAATCTATGATGCCAGATTGACATACTGGATAATGTGTCATTGGGGGGCAGCTGGAGGGTCTTGAGGTCTGGCAGAGCCTGAAAGAGTCATTCAGGTTTGGGACTACGAAAAGCTACCATCTGAGGTTTGAGTCTGCTCTGATTCATAAGTTGTCTTACGTGGTAGGCTATTCTACCTTGCTTAATGGAGAAGCAGTATTTATAATGGACAAAACTGTGTTTCTGCCTCTGGAGAGGGCTACAGTTACCATAACTCATTTCTAAAGTAAGATGTTCTCAGCTGTGACAGAGAGAGGTGAGTCGTCTGCCCTTTAGCAAGGAGTGCTCTACTGTGCGAGTCATGGGTCTGGAAGGATTCAGACCTAGAGATATCCTGACAGAGTGTCTGCGCTGAGTGGTGGCAGCTACTGAATACCTTTGCAGGCAATTGAAGGGTTCGAGAAAGCTGCTAACTGTCACAGGCTAAGTCTGAAAGAGACCAGTTTGCCGCAGTTTCTTTTCTGGAATTGTCTAGTTAAAATACACACATTTAAATCATAATAGTTGACAAAGGAGTAGTACTACTTACTTCTCTTTAAATGCTTTTGGTAGTTCAGTTTCAAACAGGTAGATAGTTTTCGAATAATTTGGGTTTTAAAATACCATTCTTGGCTTGTGTAATATGTCACACACAGTTTATAAGCGTGTGTGTGTGTGTGTGTGTGTGTGTGTGTGTGTGTTTTTGTGTGTGTGTGTGTATATTCTAATGACGCACTACTGAGGAGGTGTTGCTTGGTATACCAACACACAAACAAAATGTTTTTTAAGAGCTGCCAATCACATACACATTTATACTAACACATACTAGCTTGCCAGCAGCAGGAGCCCACCCCAGTGCCAGTAAACCAACCCATCCCCAAATGATTATTCCAGCACAAAGATCTTGTCCTTAATGCCTGCACACAGACACACCCCAGAACAATTAGTCTTGCACTGGTTGCGCCTCATCTGTGTGGGCAGACATCTCCACCTTCCAAATGATTGGTTTTGTACCATCCCCAGTGCTGGTAAACCAAGATCCCCCCCATACTTAAAGTCCAATACCAGGAACCCATTGCATTAGTCTGGAACAGGAACCCATCCCCAGCACCAGCAAGCAATGTCCCTACCACACCTTGAAACAATTAATCTGACACTTGATGACCATCCCTGGTGTTGACAAACAACAACCCCCTTCCCTCCATAATTTGTCAGATACCCGGAGCCCATCTGTTGTCCTTCTTCAAAATAAATTTCATTAGTACTGCGAGGTCATCCCTAATGCTGGAAAATAATCCCTCCCTAAATGTTAAGTCTGCCACTGGTGCTAGCAAACAACAACCCCCCCCCTTTACTGCTGCATCCCTACTACCACTTCTGTCCCCCTCCCAAAATAAAGATTAACCCTTTTCCCTGCTCCCTCCCCACCTGCCCCCAAAACAGATTCCCACCCCTTTTGCAGCATCCCTTGTCCCCTCCCACCCAGACTCTCAAAATAACTAAGCGCTTACCTACTGCAGGATCCCATCTCCCCACCTCACCCAGGCCCTCCCCCCGACTCCGAAATAAAGTGTGCCCTGGTGTCTAGTGGTACCTCTGTCCTGTTCCAAGTCTCACTAGTGTCTAGTGGCACACCCCTCCCCACCTGCACAATTGTGCTCTCATCATGGCCAACCACTGTCTGAAATAAACACAGCAAAATGCAATGTGAATAAACTTATTGTTGGTAAGCACACCTTTAATGCAAAGTATGGTTTATGATATTTAGTTAAAATGTTTGAGGAGTGATAGGATAGCTGTTAGTCGCTGTCACAGGGGGTTAGCCACTAGACATGAAGGAGTACTAAGAACAGGACAGCGCAGCACTGCAGCTCAGAGTGTTATTATATAGGTCTAATCATTAACCTGAAAAGAAATCAAACCAACCACAGAAAGAAACTTTCTTAGACATTTGTGCGGAAGGGGTCTCCTTGATGTTTTCCACAGGATAGTTGGCTCTCATATTTTGTTGAACTAGAGATCATGCACAGTTAAAAATGAGATGTCTTGGTTACAGTTTGCAGATTTTCAGTCATAGTCTCTTATCCTTCTTTAAAAAGTGAATTTGTAACCCATATTTATTTCGCAGTGTTAGAGTTTGAAGTTAAAACAGTGTGCTGTACTCAAACAATTAGACAAGCCAAAGTGCACCTTGCTGTGAATGATTGGACTTCTTTAAGAAGCAAAGTATCCTGAGCTGGAGCATAGTGGAGCCATTAACTTACTCTTACTGTAATGTCCTGCTTTGGGGGTGGGGTAGGCGGGTTGGCTTTCAGTTATTATTGTGTCGTACTGGGAGAAAGAACAGTAGTAGAGAAGAAACCTTTTTACTTTGTTGCACTAATGTTCCATTGTTCTATATTGCGCCATGCTGTTTTCAAAATGTCAGTGCCAGTGGACCATTCTTACGATCTTCTTCGAGGTACAGCTCTTGCAGCAGGTTACACCATTAGGACTGAAGGCGGCAGGACCCCATGGAAATTTTCTAGCTAGCAGTCTTCAAGCGGGGACCGCCTCAGCGTCGGTCCTGCCCCTAACGTCAGGCGTGAGTACATAGGGCGGTCCGCCAGAATCCCCAGTTCTTTCCGGCGTCGACTTGCATGTCCGACCCTTGGTCAGTTCTAAGTACTGTGACGATCAGGAATTCCTTCCGACGTTTTTGTACAAGAAGACCTTCTCCTAGATCTACTCTTCAATCTGATGTCCTCCCCAACTTCTGGAGAGGCCATTCTTCAAGTCGCCCATGGGAAGCAGATCCCGCTCAAGACCCCACTCGGCCTGCGTCCGGTGCCTGGGCCCAGACCACGACACCCAGGCCTGCTCCTTTTACCAGGGCTTCAATAGCCGGACACGGATCCGACGACAGAAGGCTCTCCAGGCTTACCTATTTGAAGAAAAGCTCAAGGCCATGGAACCTTCCTCCAAGGGGGAATCTTCAGAAAAATCCCGCAGGCACCATGAGAAGCATAGGGAGAAGGTGAGACCTAGATCCCCCTCTAGGGCCTCGGACTCCCACAGCTCTAGCTCCAGGTCCGACCGCTCCCCGTCTCGGGCCCACTCTCAGCCTCCCCCGGTCGTGGTCAAGTCAGCAAGCGGTTCTTCTACCCTGCGGCCTGCGAAGACCTCCAGGCCTACTTCTTCTACCAAGGCCTCGTCCAGGTCAGGGGAGCACCACAAGTCCTCGTCCCGGCATTCGGCCTCCGACGTCCAGTCAGTCTCCCTGCCGCCGCCTCCTCAACGTAAGACTAAGGAGCTGACCTCCCTGAAACGGACGTCGGACCCAACATTGGCCCAACTTCACAGATGCTCCCCGGGAACCGGCGGCAGTTCATCACCCATCGCCGGCCAGGCACTCACCTCCCAGGACGCCGGCCGGGGGACTGATGTCCGACACAGCAGTTAGGAGAACCACACCGCCGCCTACCGACGTCGGCCAGGAGGCGTTGACGGAGGAGGAGTCCACTCAGCCCAAGGACCAGGTGGGCGCCCCCGGACCCATCGAGTTCCCACGGGAACCCTCCCCAGAACCGGAGACCCCCGGGGAACCGACGCTGGGACCCGACGACAGGCCACCGGTGCCCGGTCCGTCGTCGGGCCTTAACTTGACAGAAGTGAAGGAGCTATTCACTTTCTGGTGGGACACCATCAAAAAGGATGTGGTCACCACGCACCCTCCTCCCACACCCGCGGCACCACCGACCCGTGCGCCCCCTCCTTCACCAAAAGGGGCAGCAGGTCAAGTATCTTCCCCCCAGGAGCCAACAGGACCTCCTGGGGCAGACCTACAGACAAGAGAAGGCCTCCGTCTAGATCCTCTTCAGGGTCACCCAGCCCCAAGAGACCCAGAAGACGTCGCTATTCACCGTCGATGGAGGACTCCAGATCTGACATCTCGGCATGCTCCAGATCTCCTTCTCCGATCAGCATCCCTTCTCCGGACCCACGTGAACTTCCTAGATCTCCTCTGGACGACCCCTCGTTCTCTGAGATTATGAGACAAATCCAAGAGAACATGGGATGGGATGCAGAGGAACTCGACCCCGAAAGGCTACGCCTTGCCCGTTATCTTCGGCAGAAAGATCCTAAGCCTGTGGTAGTACCACCCTTGGTGGACACCTTTGTGGACGTCACCAAGGCAGCGTGGAAATGTCCACATTCACTCCAGGCTATGCCGAAGAAGGCTGACTGCCTGTACAAGGCCCCACAAGGGAGGACCAGTACTTGGCTAATCATCCTCTGGCCGACTCCCTGGTCATTACAGCCTCTCATGACCGGTCTCAGAGACCGCAACATCTGAGCACGCAGCCACCGGACCTGGAGTCCAAGCAACTGGACGCACTGGGTAGGTGCATTTACGCAGCTGCGACCTGCGCCATCAGATCCCTGAACTACCTTACCCACATGGCTCAGTTCCAGAACGCGCTGTGGGAACAGGGACAGGAACTGGCGGAGAAATTGCCAGATGGTGACGAAAAGGAGGAACTTCTCCAGCTCCTCCACACGGGTTCAGACGTGGGAACCCAGGTGCTCCGAGCCGCGTATGACTCCGCGGACTCCTCGGCCAGAGCAGCAGCCTCAGGCGTATGCCTCCGGAGACAGTCATGACTCCGTGTCTCCGGATTTACCACGGATGTCCAGAAGAACATTTTGGACGCCCCCTTTCATGGCGAAGTTTTGTTCGGTGAGGCATCTGAGAAGGTCATCCTCAAACTACAAGAAGCTGGGAAGGCGGTTAGATCTGTCCAGGCCATGTACAGATCTAGACTCAGTTCCTTTCGTAGGAACCAGAGTCGTTTTCGGCGGACTCACAGACAACAACCTCGTTCCGGCCAGCAACAGAGGGGCTTCTTCACCCGAAAAGCCCAGGGCAAGACATCCTCAGGTAGAGGCCAACGTCCCATCAAGTCGGCCCAACCTGCAGGACCCTCTGCTGCCACAGCATGACTCCTTCCCGGCCCCGCCCCTCAGGATCAACGGAAAACAAAGGTCGGGGGTCGCATCGCAGACCACCTGCCAGGGTGGCAGTCAATCACCACCGACAGGTGGGTGCTACAGTTGGTCAGAAAAGGCCACTATATAGAATTCTTAGACAAGCCTCCCACAAGGCCTCCTCTGCTCTCCCGTTACTCGGGTCAGCACACCCTGCTCATCAGGCAAGAAGTGCTCACGCTTCTGCAGAAAGAAGCTTTGGAGTACATCCCAGGGAACCAGAGAGGAGCAGGATATTATTCCCACTTCTTCCTGGTTCCAAAGAAAACGGGGGACCTCCGTCCAATCTTGGACCTCAGCGACCTCAATATGTCGGTCGCCTACAAACACTTCTGCATGGTGACCCTCCCGGGCCTAATCCCCATGCTAAAGAAGGACACATTCTTGGCATCCTTGGACATGCAGGACGCTTACCTGCATATGCCCATTGCTCAAGCGCACAGGAGGTTCCTGCGCTTCGAGTTTCTCGGCCACCACTATCAGTTCCGAGCGCTCCCTTTCGGCCTGTCATCGGCCCCCAGGGTCTTTACCAAGTGCATGGCAGTCATGGCAGTGTCTCTGAGGAGACAGGGCCACTATGTGTTCCCGTACCTGGATGATTGGCTTCTCATGGCCTCCTCAAGGAGGCGCTGTTGATAACCATTCAGCACCCCAGGCCTTTTTCAGTCTCTGGGCATCCTAATCAACTCGAAGTATCTCCTGGTACTGTCCCAGAAACTGCAATTCATAGGGGCAGTTCTGGACACCATCAAGGGGAAAGCTTTTCTTCCCGAAGACAGAGCAGAACGCATCCAGTCCCTCATAAGGGACCTATCTGCAAAGCAGACCGTCCCAGCCAGCCTGGTCCTTCGCCTGCTCAGGCACATGGCTGCGGCCATTCCAACAGTCCCGATGGCAAGGCTCCACATGCGGGTAACCCAGTGGATGCTAAGAGTGCAATGGGACCAAAGGCAAGACCATATGCAGCATCCAGTAAGAATCACGAAGACCGTGGTTCGGGACTGGCAATGGTGGCTAGACCTGGGAACCCTCTCCGTGGGGGTCCCATTCACAGCACCGTCCCCGGTGATAACACTCTCCACAGATGCCTCAGGGCTGGGGTGGGGAGCACACTTGAATGGGGTGAGGTCTCAGGGAACATGGACCACTCAGGAATCTCATCTCACTATCAACATATTGGAGATGAGGGCGGTCCTTTATGCCCTGCAAGCCTTCCAGTCGGACATTCCACCGAGTACTCTCCTGTTACAAACAGACAATATGGCGGTGATGTATTACCTCAACAAACAAGGAGGCACACACTCCTACCCCCGGGAGGCCATGAGAGTGTGGGAATGGGTAATACGACACAGCGCAAACCTCATTGCAGTTCATGTTCCCGGAGTGGACAATACTCGTCAAGAGACAGCCTGAGTCGTTCCCAGGCCAGAGTCCACGAGTGGGAACTTCTACAGGAGGTGGCAGAGGATCTGTTTCACAGATGGGGCACTCCAGAATTAGATTTGTTGACGTCCTCATCCAACGCCAAAACTGCCAAATTTTGCTCGCTAGATCCAGGGCCTGGTGTTTTCTGGCGGCACGCGTTGTCCCTCTCCTGGGCGGGCAGATTCCTCTATGCCTTCTCTCCCTTCCCGTTGATCCAGAGAGTCCTTCTCAAACTTCACAGGGAGCATGCAACGCTGATTTTGATCGTGCCTTTTTGGCCCAGACAGATTTGGTTTCCACTTCTGAGTCACTTGTCCCAGGAACCTCCGCTTCCTTTGCCAGTCAGCTCCCACCTGTTGTCTCAGGAGGAGGGTTCACTAGTCCACCCCGACTTACATTCACTGAACCTGCACGCTTGGCTCCTAGAGACATAGCCATTTTGCGACATGGGGTCTCGCAAGAGGTGGCGGAAGTACTTTCTGCCGCCAGAAAACCGGTGACACACACTACATACACCATGAAATGCGTGAAGGTTTTGCTTGTGGTCTCAGGCACGCAGTTTCTCACCCTTAGACTGTCCCGAGAAGCTGGTTCTGGAATACCTGCTCTCCCTCTTTCAATCCGGGTTGGCTTACTCCTCGATCAAAGTACACCTTTGTGCAATCTCAGCCTACCATGGCCCCATAGGCCAGCGCATGATGGCACAGCTGGATACTTCCCGTGCCTTTTTAAGAGGGGTCCTCCACCTTAGGCCACCCATCAGGGATCCCGTCCCTCCTTGGGATTTACCTTTCGTCCTGGAGCAGCTACGCTGCCGCCATTTGAACCTGCCGCAGATTGCGAGCTGCGTTTTCTGTCATGGAAAATGTTATTTTTAGTTGCTGTTACTTCGGCGAGAAGAATCTCCGGACTTCACACTCTCATGTGCAAGGAGCCTTATTTAATTTTTCATCAGGACAGGGTGTCCCTGAGGACGAATCCTAAGTTTCTGCCTAAGGTGGTCTCAGCCCTCACTCTTAACCAGGACATTGATTTGCCAGTGTACTTCCCTAAGTACGCTAATCGAGGAGAAACACTGCTTCACACCCTGGATGTCCACTGGTGTCTTAGGTACTACTTGACCAGGACTAAACAGCACCGCAAAGCGAAACAGCTGTTCATCTCATTCGCTGAGAGGATGATGGGAGTTCCAGTCTTGAAACAGACCCTTTCTTGCTGGCTCATTCAGTGCATTTCCTTTTGCTACAACAAACGTCAGAAACCCTTACCAGGTGTGGTCAAGGGCCATTCGACAAGGGGAGTGGCTACCTCCTTTGCGGCACTGAAGAACGTATCCACATCGGCCATATCTGCTGCAGCCACCTGGAGCTCGGTGCACACCTTTATCAGGCATTACAGCCTTGATATCGCTTCACGGCGAAGAGCGGGTTTCGGCCTTGCTGTCCTGCAAGGCCTCCTGTCCTAGGCTCAGAACAGGTTGGAAACTCAGTATTGCCTCCTCCCAATGGCTTTTCAGGGCACCATTGCTTGGGAATCAGTCCTAATGGTGTAACCTGCTGCAAGAGCTGTACCTCGAAGAAGATAGTACAGTTACGTAAGAACTTACCGTAACAGTAGATCTTCGAGAACAGCTCTTGCAGCAGGTACCTTCCTGCCCACCATTCCCCCTTGGAGGAAGTAGGTTCCAGCTTACGCTAGGAAATGACGGTTCTTAGTCTTGGCCATCTGATGGCGGGTCCTCTGTCTCCTTTTCTGGTGTCATCCAGCGGCCGGGAGTCTCCGGCGGGAGAACTGGGGATTCTGGCGGGACCGCCTCCTTATGTACTACGTCTGACGTCGGGGGCGGGACCAACGTCGGAGGCGGTCCCCACTGAAGACTGCTAGCTAGAAAATTTCCGTGGGGTCCTGACGCCTGCCGGCTTCAGTCCTAATGGTGTAACCTGCTGCAAGAGCTGTTCTCGAAGATCTACTGTTACGGTAAGTGCTTACGTAACTGTACTTTATGGGTGTTTGAAACCAGTTTCTGGTTGGTTGCAACATACCTGTAGATTTAGAATTTAAAATAATAGATTTAGCCTATTAGCCCCAAAAAAAAAAAAAAAAACATCTTTCATTAAATAAAATGGTGTAGTATTGTGTCTGGACCAGTTCATTTGCTGGGCTTATTTTTTTCACCAGGCTTCATGATTCTAGAGTTGAGACTATACTTCACATCCAGACACAGAGTGGGTTCATAGATTCTGCTTTCATGGAACTTTGGTTTGTCTATTTATTTATTTAAAATCTGGTGATTGGAAAAGTCACACTGAACCACAGCTCTTTTCCAGGTGCAACCCGTTAGGAGAGGGAGCAGTGGAGATGATACAGAATACAATAAATCAAGTGCAAAATATGCAGAATGTAGTAACTACAAGAGAAAGTGCAAAACAAAGCACCATAGATGCAGAGACAAAATATATAAAAACAAGGTTTTGCAAAAATTACAAATATTAACCAAAGTAAAAATTAACAACATATGGTTGACAAGAGTCAATGAGCAGGGAGGTCATTGTAAATCCATGTATAAAAAAATTCTTATACTATTCTTATAAACATTTCAATTAATGAAATCGAATGGTGGATTGGGGTCTAAAGAACAGGATGGTGACTATGGGCTAGTTGCTGTTGCAAGAAGTGCAGGTAATGATCATAAAAGAGAGATCTGATGGAGAAGGAGCAGATACAGATAGGTAGAGGGAGGTTATACCATAGACTAGGGAGGTAAACAGAAAAAGCAGACTGGCCTGTAGAGGTTTTACAGTGAGGAATGGTAAAGAAGCGAGCATCAGAGGAGCTGGGAGAGTAGAAAAAAGATATGGCGGGGGAGAGGAGGGTAGATAGGTAAGAGAGGAAGGGAGAAAACCAGTATTTTGAAAACTAGGAAGACCAGTGGAGAAGATGTCAGGACTTGGTTGAAGGTAGGGGTGAGAGACTGAGGTGCAGAGAACAGTGATGAATAAAAGTTAGGGCATTTAGAGCAAAGACACATAAGGAATGAAAAAGGGTCTCCAGTCAGTGAGAGGGTTTTTTGTAGCAGAACTGTTCACTTCATCCACGTAGCTAAACACCAGCATGATCATCTTAAGGATGGTGTCAGGCTAGTGGTAGAGGCAGGCAGTACTTGTGCCTGTACAGAGTGATAAGAGTTTTTATGCATGGCATTGATGTAGGTAGAGAAATCAAGATTTTGATTCAGCCACACACCAAGGTACTTGCAGTGGGAGACTTTTTAAAGGTGGGTGCCATCAAAGGTCACTGGGTTTGTTTAAAGCCTAGCTGGCCTCTACTTAGTGCCAAAGTTATGGAAACAGTATTTTAAGAGAGAGAGCTGGTTGGAGTGAAACTAGTATTGGACATTATTAATGTCATGCTGAAACAATATTTCTAGCTCTGGGACTGAGACTCCTGAAGTAAACAGTACAGTGTCATCTGCATACGTATGAATGATTGGGGAGACACAGACTGAGGGGTGGTCTTTAAAAAAAAAAAAAATGAAAAAGAGGATTGGACCCAGAATGTAGCCCTGAGGGACACTAGAACTGATAAGGTAGGTGAGAGGATAAGGCACTGGCAACACGGTCTGAAAGGTAGTAGTAGAACCAACTGACTGCAGGGTCAGCCAGTCTCATCCATCCTAGCTTATCCAGGAGAATGGAATGGGCCACAGTATCGAAGGCCTTTACTAGGTTACTGAATATGGCAGCACATAAAAGATTAATAAACAAGTTAGCCAACCTGGGAGTGGGTTCCAGGGTGGTAACCTGGATAAAAAATTGACTGGACAACAAGGCGCAGAGGGTAGTAGTAAATGGGAGTCCACTTCAAAGAAAGGGGGTTACTAGCGGGGTCTCGCAGGGTTCAGTACTGGACCAGTCCTCTTTAATGTCTTTATAGGTGACATTGTGGAGGGACTGGAAGGAAAAGTATGCCTCTTTGCAGACGACACAAAGATCCGCAACAGGGCTGATACACAAGGGGGAGTGGAAAGGATGAGAAGGGACTTGGCAAGGTTGGATGAATGGTCAAAAGTATGGCAACTTAGATTGAATGCAAAGAAATGCAAAGTAATGCACCTTGGAAACAAAAATCCAAGGGAAGAGTACACAATGGGGGGTAGGTATTAACAACAACAAAAATGGAAAGGGACCTGGGGGTAGTCATATCAGAGATGACCTAAAGGTAGGCAAGCAATGTGAGAAGGCAGTAAGGAGGGCTGGGGACACTGGGATGCATAGGAAAGGCATCACCAGTAGAAAACAGGAAGTTATCCTCTATACAGACAGTTGGTGAGACCCCATCTGAGTACTGCGTGCAGTTCTGGAGTCCCCATCTCCACAAGGACATAGGATGGAGACAGTCCAGAGGAGGCAACTAAAATGGTGCAGGGTCTGTACCAGAAGCCATCTAAGAGAGACTAAAAGAGCTTAATATGTAAACCCTTGAGGAAAGGAGGGAGAGGGGACATGATAGAAACTTAAGCACCTCAAGGACCCAACAAAGTCCAAGAGGGGTAACATCTTTCAGAAAAAGAGAAGTGCAAGAACAAGGGGGCACAATTTGAAGGAAGAGGGTGGATTACTCGGGGGGGGGGGAGGCAACGTGAGGAAGTATTTATTCACGGAGAGGATGGTGGATGCATGGAATAGCCTTCCTGAGGAGATTATGGGATCAGAAACAGTGGGGGAAATTTAAGAATGCATGGGACAGACATAAGGCAATTCTAGTGGGAGGTAGGAGGAAGTAGGCTGTTGGTAAAACTATGATCTGCCGCTTATCCAGTAGGTAGGGAAATGGGCATACTGGGTGGGCCAAGCGATGCTTATCTACTGTCTATGTTTCAGTGATTTGTCCATGGCATGGTCCATACCTGCTAGTATGAAGTCAGTGACTCAAAGAAGAGAAGAGAGGAGAGTGTAGAGTAGGATTTTCAAAAGCAGATGCATCAAGGAAGGAGGAGAGATGAGCAAGGACTTGCTTCTCTTACATCTTGGCCAGAGTAGTCAAGACAAGATGGGCAGTAGTTCCCTGGATCTGAGCAGTCACCTCCTTTTTGGAGGGGAAGGACTTTGGCCAGCTTCTAGGCCTAGGGTCTGTCCTGAGATATAAAAATGAGAGGTTAAGGAGGGTAACGATAGGAGCAGCACTAAGGAGATGCAAGAGTTTGGAATTCAGTCCATCAGGGCTGTGACTTTAGAGGGATTTAGAGAGAGAAGGTTGGTGAGCCCATCCTTAGAGGAAATACAGGAAAAATAAAAGGTGGGGAGCGAGTGGCGGAACAGAAGAAACATCAGGAGGGAGAGAAGTAAAAATCCAGTGGACATGGGGCGAGTACAGGAGGTGAGCAACTCATTAAAAGCAATGGCTACCTCCAAATGGTTTGAGGTGGAAGGAGTTTCATACTTTGAGAACTGAGTGGACTACTTAATTGGTTGGGGGGGGGTGTTGAAAAGGGAGAGTGAATAAGCTTCCAAAACTTTACAGAGGAGTTAAAGTTGTTCTGATGGTTATTAGATATTTGCTTTGACCTCTCTGGTAGACTTTTTTTCTGCAGAGTTATAAGCATAAAACTGGTCAATAAGTTGTGCCAAAATTTAAGGAAATTGGGACTGTCGTGCACTAGATCTCGGGGGGGGGGGTCTTATGTTGTGAGGAATGTGAACTGAAATTGGGGCAGTGCATCATTTATATCAGTAGACATAAAGAGTGAAGACCAATCTGTACAGTGAAGATCATCCAGGAGGGTTGACAGATCAAGGGGCCTGATCAGCTAGCTCTGATTAACTTCTGGGGACGTTTAAGGTGACAGATCTTCTGGACACAGTAGAGCATTCGGTGATCGTTAAAGACATATGGGATAGTGTCCATGGCAACAATGTGGTGGGGCTGAAAGGAGAGGACCCAGTTTGTACGTGAGTGATTATAAAAGGTGGGTAGGCTTAGTGATGAGGTTGAGGGATTTCATTTTCTGGAAGCAAGATTTAGAAGACAAGAAAGCCAATGAACATTAAAGCCCCCAAAGAGCAGGAGTTCACCAGCAGAGGAGTGAGAGGACAGCTGGTCAAGTCTGTGGATGGAGACTCCTGGTGTTCTGACGAAAAACAGCTCAGTATGTTTGGAATGGAGGTCTGGGGGAGGCAGATGTTAGCTCATGTTCTCCCAACAGTAGAAGCAGAAGGGCAATGAGAAGGTTGAATAAGTGGGATTTCTGTCAGTGGGAGGTGGAGAGGAGGAGTAATGTAGTCAGGAGAAGTAAAGAAAGAGTCCTTCGGAGGCTCTGTCCACACTACGCCTCTGTAACGTTACAGAGGGTGTAAAACGTTACCGTAATAGGTCGCGTTTACACCTGTAACGTTACAGGAGGCGTTTTCATAACCGTTGTTGAAACCTGTAATGTTACAGGAGGCATTTTCATAACCATTGTTGAAACCACATATGAGGTGGTTTCAGCAACGGTTATGAAACCGGTCCCGCCCTGGTACCATTACCGGCAGTAGTGTGGACTGCCGGTAACGGTCACCTGCAGGGCACAAAGCGCAGTGCGAGCTGCATTGTGGGATCGGGCCGTAACGGGTCGCCCGGATCCCGATGTGTGGATCGCAGTGCCGGTCCTTACAACGACACCGCCGAGGTGTGGACACACTGCACCGCTCATCGGCCGTAACGGATTACATCCGTTACCAGGCTCAAGCAGTGTAGTGTGGACAGGGCCATAGTTTAGAGAGAGAGAGGGTAGGATGGATAAGGAGGTAAAAAGTGAGTTAGAAAAAGGAGTGTGAGAGAGGTGGGATTAAAGAAGCAAGGGGTAAGGGACATCAGAGGGAGAGAGGGGGTTGCTGATCACAATGGAGACAAAGAAGAGAAATGGGAGAGTGGTTAGGATAGTTGGGTAATAGAAAATTAGGAAAATGCAGTAGAAGCAGATTACAAGTTATAATGAGCAGTGTCAAACTAGCTAGGCAGTTGTCAGCTGAAACAGAGGAGGATGAAATACATTGCAACTAAAAAAAGACTAGACAGGCTAAGTAAGCAAAAACAGTGCAGTGAAAATATAATTCAACAGACTACAAATGGCTAACCAGAAAATGAACTGTTGAATATCAATGCAAAGCAGATAGGAAATAACAGTATGCATATACAAACGGGTTAATAAAGAGGACCATATCTTGTATCAGTTGACAAAGCAGCAAACTTCGACATACAATATTGACTGCAAACAGTGGTGGAGGGAGAAAGAAGCAGTGGAGAACTGATGGAAGGCAGTTGGTCACAGTCCAGCTAGTGGGTGGGTGTGCCTCGAGGTTCAGAGTCATACAGACAAGTGGCCCTAACTTAGGGTGCTACAGGCAAAGGAGGCTTGTAGATAAGTATATTGGTGGGAGGCAGGAGGGAGACTGCAGACATGAGTCCTGGAGGGGGGTGGAAGGGGGCTCGCAGATCTGTCTTAATGGCAAGCAGATATGTGAGCAAGTTAGAGTCTCAAGTTAAAGTTTTCAGAGTTGAAAGGTCGGTTGTGTTAACAGTGCCTTTCAGCTCTATTCTCTTTCTACTAGCTGGTATAAACTAGCTTTCCACTGATACAGGCTTCCCTCACTTATGACTGTGGTTAATTTATTTTTTTCAGAATTTTTGGCCATGAAAGGCACTTTGAGCTGAAGTTAATTTCCAGGTGTGACCTAGGAGCACAGAGAGGTTAATTAAAATTGTCAGGATCACACAATGTGTAAGTGTCCATTGTGGTATTCAAACCTAGGTCTTCTGGGTCTCCAGCTTCACAGCTTGGTGCTCTAACCTTTAGGCCATAGTTTCTTACTAAGCTTCAGTGTATTTCTTCAGGACTGCATAATACAGTCCTGTTCCTGACATAGATGGAAGGAACCAGTTCTCTTTGGTAGATAAATCAGCTGCATATAGTCTGCCAGTTAACTGTAACGTGTTGTAGTTTTAGGTAGATTTCACGGGACAAGGCCCAGTGTTGCCACTCTGTACCTGAATGAGCCATTTCATCCAAGCCACAGACATGAGCTCCCATGAAACATAAAATATTTTTCAGTGCTGACTTTAAAAAAAAAAAAAAAAAAGATTTTTAAATGTCATAGCATTGCAGGCAAAATGGTCTGTCTCATCCTTTCCCTCAGGAGGACTCCTGGTGTTATCAGAGTAGGAGGAATGGAGCTTTATTCGTTAACTGCCCTTCCTAAACTCAGAATGTTTTACAAGGCACATTTCCAATTACAAACACAGCAAGAGGTTGACAGACACTAAGCAAATGTTGGTGACCTTTGCAGAAACCTTGCAAGGTTGCCCTGACTGGCACTTTCTCACTGGGGTGGTATCCAGTGCACTGCTGCTGACAGGCTTCTCACCCAAATCCTAATAGGTTGAGAGAACATGGTATACAGCAGTTTCTGCCAATAATCTAGGTTGGGTTCATTCAAAAGTCCATTTCCCATCATTGCACTGACTTATTTATTTTGTATCCTCAGTCTCCAAAGGCTTTTTATCATTTATAAACCATAGCTACCTTCTATCAGACATGCACAAGGTCTGCCTCATTGTAAATCTGTGGATAAATCCACATGCAACAGTAGTAGTTGCTTTAAATGCTGGTTCTGCTGGAGCTGTACATCCACACAATAGTGTGCATTCTCTTCTCCTTTCGCTAGGGCACTGTCCTTCAGTGTGTTCCTCAGATTTTCCATTTTAATGGCTTGGATATGAAGGTCAAGGAGTCAGGTGCTTGAGGTGATATTTACTTACATTTTCCCCACTCCACAATATCCTCATTTAAGTGTAGCACCTAGGTTGCAAGGGGGTCCCAGGAACATGAACAGCAGTGACAAAGGAACAAGTTACTACGGAGTTAGACAATAAATTAGATAAAGCAAACGGTAACTTATAGTACACAGAAAATTGAGATAATAAACAAATTGGTGATTATAACATGCAAACGTGTTATATAAATATTGGATACATGTAGCTGGCCACTTCCAGTAGCCCACATTTGCACAGTGGCTTCTGCCAGAGTGTTGATTAACACCAGTAGCAGACCAAACATTACAAAAAGGAACGTCCCCACTACCACTAACCCCAGTTGCCACTTTATCGTATAGCTAGTTTATCATTAGTGCATTTGTTTGGTCAAACATAATGGCTCAGGCATTGAAAGATCTGTTTTATGTTATCATACATGTTAAAATTGGGGGGGGGGCAGTAACAGAATAATATAAGCACCATAATATCTCGTAAGCCATGATTTTAGTCATTAGCAACCACCCATACCCAACAGGGTGGGCGGTATTGGGCAAAACCAGACTGTTCAGGAGTGTAATGAGGCCCAGTGCTGTAGGCAGAGGGCCTTATAGCCCTTGGAAAGTCTGGTATTTCCCACACTGTCCACCCTGGAGAGCATTATTGTGCTTAGAAAATGGGCTACTTAATAAGATTTCTATGTAGTATTCATAAAATAAGAAATGTGCATACAAAATTATTTAAAATTCATTCAAAGTAATTTTCTTGGTAAAGTAGTCCCTCTGCTTGTATACTTGCCAGTAGAGACCACTGCAGTGTTTCACAGTTCTTTTACTGTGTACTGCCTGTTAAGTTTTGTTTACTGCTGTGTTTTTGTAGCTGGCCTTCCACACTTCTGGAAAGGTGAGTCCGATTCCACGTTCAGCAATGCTTCATTTTGTTTATTTTTTTCCTGATTCAGCATTTTGCTGCTTTTACAGTTGCTGAACGGAGGCGGAGTGTAGCAGGGATGGCAGTTGACAGATTGAGCGTTATTGGGTGATTGGGAGCAAAACCATTATCTCATTTGACAAAGGTGATTTCACTTGTTTTAAGAAATATGAGTGCTATGTTTTTGTTAACTTTATTATCGCTTAACAATACTACTTTCAAGTAGAAAACCATGTTGTTTTTTTAAATGAAGAAAGTTAAGTGTCTGCTATAAAATGTGTAACAAATTAATGCTGAGGTTGTCCTTTTTGTCAGCCACTTCACTTACAGTGGCACTCGGTTTGTGCTGATTGCAGTTGTGGGGGACTCACGAAAAGAAAAATTGCTGCAATGTTTGCCCAAATCAGGCTTGGCACATTGATTTCTGTTATGCGGTGCCACTTTATGGGTCCCCCAGGTCGCACCATGAGACGAGCATTTTTTTGCTCAGCGTGCCTTTCCTTGTGAAACATTTTCAATAAATAAATAAATGAATATTTAGGCTGCGACCTTTCCTTTGTGGGGCTGTACTGGTACTTAATGTACCCCTCCAGCATGGCTCACAGCCAATCAGATAGCTGAACATCTCCACCCGTTTTCTAAGCAAGATTTACAAACACTCCATATACTAAAACTTTAGCCACTTAGCAGAAAGGGACACAGCAAAGTATGCAACCCATTGAAACAATTGCACAAAAATGGATGCCTGCAAGCACCAGGAAGGTAAAAGTTTCGGCTACCCTAATGGGCAGAATTAGCAACCACCTTTATGCAGCTACTTAAGGATTTGTTTTTCAAAATTTCTAATTTATGCTCTTGTCTCACCCAACTGGTCCTTTTCTACCTTTAGCAGATCCATCCTTATCACCTAACATCCCTGGGACTTACCAACTCCAGTGTATACCCCACAGATTGCCCCCATGGTGGAGCCTGAGAAGGGAAGACTGTCCCCCCAACCCCTGGTGTCCTCATCCAGATTAGGAACTGTGCCCAGTTGGTGATGTGGGGCTAGGGTGTCATGCTTTATCCTGCTGTCAGGGAGTGCTTTTCCTCCCAATTTCATCCCTGGGCTACCTTGTGCTTTGACGCATCCATGTAGGTGCCTCCCCAGGCACACGCCTGATTGTCTTGAGTGTCCTTACAGCAAGGACCTCTACTGAACTGCCAACTGATCTCTACCAGACAACAACTGTCTTGCTGGTTGTCCAGATCCCCCACCCTGAGGGGGGAAAGCAGTCCATCAGATACTCTGTTCTCCCTCTCCAAATGACCAAAGACCACAGTACCGGGTCAAAACAGTGCACCAGGAAGAGCGCTGCAAGAACCGCACTGTGCAAAGCATGAAAGGATTTAGCGCGACAGGGGTATAATAGCAGTAGGGAATTACTGCTAGTCCTGTTGCTCTGCGGATTGCCTGTAGAGGGATCAAGTTGCCATGTGCTGGGGTGCCTGGTCAAGCCGCTCCCATGGTGGAGTGGCTAGGGCACCAGCACACAGTTCCTGCTAGGTCTCCTCCTGCTGCAGCTTTAAAAAAAAAAAAAAAGTATATCCCCTCCCAATTTTCTCCCCATCCCCGAAGTCCACGACCCCTTGGAGTTGATTATTTTAAGTCTTGGGGGTGTGTGGGGTGCTCCCCAGAAAAAAAAGAAGTCCCATTGTTTTCAGTGGGGCTGTGTTCTCGTTGTCAGGTCATTCTTGTACCCGACATTGTTTGCGAGAGTGCTGTTTTCCTTTGCGCATTTATTGTCATGCATTTGTGGCGACATGACCCCGTGCCGAGACCAAGCCTGAAACCAAGTTGCAGGCATTGCAGGTGGTTGCACTACCACCGAACCACTGGGCTGACTCCAGCTACTTACTGGATAACATTATTTGTGGAGAAATTAAGAATGTTAAACCACTTAAGTACCATTAAGCTAGCATGATGTTTTTTGTTTTTTTTTAGAACAAATACATAATAGTTCTTTCTTTTTCCTTTCCGTCAACATGTCAAGAATGAAACTATATAGAACAGATTTGAAGTTACTCTTGAAACCAAAACTCCTGTAGGCCTTTTTATGTCAGAACATAAGGACCACAGTGTCAGACTCGTATGATTTCTTCATTTGTCTTTTCTAATAATGAACAGCAGGGAACATATTGCACACATCTTTTGGTTGAGACGGCACTGGAGCTCTCTGATTTGGGATATGTTTTTCAGATGGACCTGCTCTGCTGGTCTTGTACAGAACATCTTCCATATCTGTAGCTTTATATTCCCTTTATTTATCCATTGGTCAGGTATAGACAGATCTGTGTTCTGTGGTGATCTGCATATGCAGCCCATGATGCTTTGCATTGTGGGGGCATGTGTGATTATGTATTTCTTTGAAACTCAGCTTCCTGGCCAAATGCCATTTGGGGTAACGATTGCCTCAGTGCTTGTGCACAGAGGTTCTTTGCCTTTTAAATTGTTTTTTGTTTTAATTGGGTTCACCACAACATAACCCAGAGAGACCATCTTAGGGTAGCTGGTTCATTCCACTGGGGTGTCAAATAGACGAGGCATACTGATGAGTCCTGGTAGGATGAAACATGTGTCTATGTCTTCTGTTGGCACCCTTTGCAAACTGTGTGAAAGGCCTTTTCGCACCATGCATTTCTGCTTAAAGTTGAACTAGCATAATATTATGTGGTGATCTGCATATGTGCCCATGATGCTTTGCATTGTGAGGGCATGTGTGAATTTGAATTTCTTTGAAACTTGGCTTCCCGGCCAAATGCCCTTTTGGGTAACCATTGCCTCAGTGCTTGCGCACAGAGGTTCTTTGTCTTTTAAATTGTTTTTTGTTTTAATTGGGTTCCCCACAACATAACCCAGATAGACCATCTTAGGGTAGCTGGTTCATTCGACTTGGTGTCAAACAGACGAGGCATACCGATGAGTTCTGGTAGGACGAAACATGTGTCTATGTCTTCTGTTGGCACCCTTTGCAAACTGTGTGAGAGGCCTTTTGGCACTATGCATTTTTGCTTAAAGTTGAACCAGTATAATATTCTGTGGTGATCTGCATATGCGCCCATGATGCTTTGCATTGTGGGGGCATGTGTGATTTTGTATTTCTTTGAAACTTGGCTTCCCAGCCAAATGCCCTTTGGGGTAATCATTGCCTCAGTGCTTGTGCACAGAGGTTCTTCGTCTGACAGATCTACAGCTCAACTACTTCTAGGTCAGAGTGATATGGGGATCCAGTGGGGGCTTCTGGAGTCTGTTTTAACTGTACATGGGGACCATTTATGAGCATTGTCACTCATAGCTTGAAAGGCCTTGACAAACTGTTTTGAATGAGGTATTGGGTTTACTATAACAGGCAGGATATATCCATAAGTAAGTCTACACTTTAGTGATTGATACTACATTGACACCATTGTTAGAACCTTACAGTATCACTGGGGGTGAAGCTGTGCCTAACCACGGTGAGAGTATGAGCTGCTAATTTAAAACTTGTAGTTTTGTGGCAATTTTTTTTCTAAAATTTTATACTTAAATGCCAAAATCTGTAACTAAACCCAAACATTCACACAACAGCCATCAGCATCAACATTTGGAGCACAGAAAAAACAACCAGCCAAATTCAGAAATGAGTAGCAAAATGCGATTTGGAGACTGTCAGCTTAAATACTGCACAGCTTTACCCTCAGCAGGGCTTGCATTAGCACTAGTAAAGTGGGGGTCAGGTTGACCCTCTGCTTAAAATGTTGGGGGTTAGACCAGAGAATCCTGGGGTCAGAAATTTGCTGTAGTGGCTCTCTAAAACATTACCCAATACTTTTTCTGTTAACGAAATCCATGAAAACCTTTCTATATACAGGGTCAATGCTGAAACACTGGTTTCATTTTTGTGCTTCAGAATCCTCAAAATTCCCATTTGGACTTTAGTAGAGGGGTTAACACAAGCCCTGCCTTAGTGACATTACAAGGTTCTTAAAATGGTGGCAGTGCAGTATCAGTATAGGCAGATGTATTCATCAATATCTCTAGACTTCTGCCAGCTGCAGGTAAGTGCAATACCTCATTTAAAAAGAGTGTGTGATAGGTTTTCAGATTGCTAGGGGCACTGTTCACAAATGTTGCCCTTTAAACCAGCACCTCACGTGCATGGCAAAAACCTTCTCGCTCAGCCTTTTTAAATCCCAGAGTGGGTTAGTGATATTATACCCTAGCTAATAACATTCCTGATTGATTTTAAGTGTCTGATCCCTGGTAAAGCCCCCGAGTGAATGGTTCTATAGCAGAAGCAGCTCTGATGTAAGGATGCCATACCTGTTTCAAACATTGTAGCCTGCTACGCCTTCATTCCAGCTTACAGAAAGTGTGCCCTAAAACCCTTTTGTTCTGTTTATTTTTTTGTATTGCTTTGTTGTCCTCTCCTGGTTTCTGCAGCTGCTCCCTTCCACATGCTAGGCAACCTCCCAGCCCACCCGTGCCTTCTTTGTCAGTTTCCTGTCTCCCCCCACACACACACACGCACACTACACTGCTTCAGGAGATAGAGGGCAGTCAGCATATCAGGGTCATAGAATGCCAGCAGCGTTATCCCCGTGCCTGCAAGGTGTTTCCATGTTTTTTCCCTAGGGACTCTGAACACAAGGTCTCTGTGATGTGTGCGTACATGCGGACCTGTGACAGCACCTGTTGGAGCCAGTCAGCGCCCCTCACCCCTACAGTAACAGCTGCAGCTGCACCACCACCTGTGGTCACCCAGGTAACAGTATTGCAGCAGTCACCCAGGTAACAGTATTGCAGCAGACACTGTATACCACCCACCCCAAGGATGAGGACATCACTTGGAATGCTTAGTCCTTCTCCCCCAGCTGGCCCTGTGATAAATAAAAATTTTAGAATGACATGTCGTATCTGGCTGCAGGGCATTAGCTTATTGAAACGCACAATTCAAACATTCAGACAAACTGTATCTCCAGCAAGTCGCCATGCACAGAATAAAGTTAAACTTGGCCTCATCATTGGTGGATGATAAATTGATGGCTGAGAGCTGACCAGAGTTCAGTGGGCGGAGCAACAAACCACTCCTCCCCAACCAGGCCTTAAAAGGCCCTCCTCCAAGCCAGTCCTCATTTGTTTCCTTCGTTGCAGCCGGAGGCTCCGTCGGCTGCCCCGTCTCCTCTCGTTTTTCCTCATTCTGCCCCTATTTTCTTGTCTAGCCTCTGGCTGCCCCTGCAAACCATCCCTCTGCTTCTGATTTCCCTGCTCTTTCATTTATTTTCCCCTGCCGCTTCCAGCGGCTGCTCAGTCCTGTCTCCCACTTCCGTTTTTTCTCTCCCCCAACCCCATACTCCCTCCCGATTTACCTTCCAGTGTACTGCAGCTCCTAGGGGTTCTCAATCGCCCTTATCTTCCTTCTAATTCCTTGGCAGTGGAGGCCACCCCATTGCTGTGCTGGTGCTTCCGAATATGCCATCACCCAGCATCCATCTTCCCTTCAGCGCCCGTGACTCTGCCTCTCCCTACAGCCGCTCCTGCTGTCAGTCGGGTCCGCTTCTGATGCCTGCTGCGACTGCCCTGGGGTCTGACCCATTTCTCTCACCGTCAGTTCCATCCTAACTCCCGACTTCTGTGTCTCTTCCTCTTGCTACCTCGCCCAGCATCGCGTGAATCAACTCCGGAGACAGTGCTGTCCCTATGGCTGCCATGCCAATTTGCTCACTGCTCATTCCTAGCCTCTGTTCCCATACCTCTCCTCTCGTGGTCGTAATTCATAGCTCTGGCCTTCGTCACTTGTAGCAAATGGCCGGAATGTGTAGCACTTCTTCTTTTCAACAATCCTTTGTGTACACCTCTTGTGCGCCATATAGTTCATGTTCAGGAATGTTTCTATTGACTCAGTTCAATAATGCAGTAGTTTGTGTATCCTGAATTGGCCATAAAATGTGTAGGGGTTTCAGTAACCTTATGCAGAGCACGGGTAATTGAGCATAAAAATCATTGCGCTATGCATCATGCATAGCAGTTAAGAGGTATGCCTCTTCCTTGCACTTTCCCTCAATTCCTCCCCACTGGTCTCGCCTGCATGTATCATCTCCTCTGCTTCTCAGTTTTGCCCCTGAGGCGCTGTCTCTGTTTGCCCTACTTTGGGGGAATTTCCTACCCTGCTTCCATCCGCCTGGTTCCCATTATTACTTTTGGCTTTCAAATCTGACTTTCCGGATGGGTCTCTGTGTGTGTGCAGAACCTTTTCCATGAGGGACGGAGCTCTCGAGGGCTCCTATGCGGGAAGTTCCTCGAGATAATGGACACTTCAGCAGTATGCCCTCGAAATTGCCAGTCCTCCTTGTTTTCAGTGTACAACCTACCCTCCTTACTTTCTGTGGCTTTCAGCATTTTTTCAGTTTACCTGGCATCCTGCTTGACCACTGGTTGCTCCTTTGCTTATTATTTGCTGCTCCTTGACCTGTGGACCTCTTTGAGCTTGCTCTACTCATCTTCTTCACTGCCTTCATACTTCGTGCTTACTCATACTAGCCTTCAAGGCTTTCACCCTGTCATCATACCTCGTTCATGTCATAGCTTCGGTACCAACCCTCCACCCCATACCTCTGTCATATCATGTCTTTCGTTCTTGAATCTTCTCTCTTCCCCTGGCTCTCTGTAGTCGTTCTTTCTTTTGGGCTCTCCATAGTCTGCCCACTGCCCCTTTCACCACTCCATTCATACCCATCACCTCTCCACGTACCGTCTTCGCTGCTGGTATTTCCCTACCCTGCCATCACCGTACCTGTTCGTATCCTCCTCATACTCTAGTCCTATGTTCTCGTCCCCTCCCTTCGCATATTCTCCATGCCATGTCAAACCTCCATCGTTATCGAACTTCATCCTTTCCATACCCTATTTGACATCTTACCTACCCTTACTGGCCTTCAAGGCCTCCCATATCTCACTTTCACTGACCCAGCCTTCAAGTCTTCTTTCCATCATCGTACATCGTCCATTTCATATTTCACCTTAACGCCGCTCCTTGCTCTTGGTTCCGCCATGATGTACTTTTTTATTTTCATCTTTCCTGTGTTTCCCCATGGTGGGTGCTCACCCACCTCCTCCCATTCCCTCTGCCCTCCTTTCCTCTCCTTCTCTGACCTCTGCCTTCTTTTGGGGGCTTCCCTATCTTGCTATCCTACTATTCCCTCCTGCTACCGCCATACCCTACTCATTCACATCGCCTAATATTCCCTCCTGCATATCGCCCTGCTTACTCGTCTCCTCCGACCCTATTCCCTCATTCTAATCAAACCTATTCAGATGTCCTCCTCGTACTGCTTACCTCACCATCGGCTGCCGGCTTTCCCGGCCACTCTCGCTCCTACCTTCATGCAATTCTATCCATTCTTAATTTAGCTCTCCTTTGCTCAGTCCGACCTCAGGGTCTACGCAATCACTTCGATTAATTGAGCATACCTCTCTTTGGGTCCTATGCTACCTAATCGAACTGCTGCACTTCTGTGGTTATTATTACCATCAGTCTCCTTATGACTGCATCTGGGTCTCCCTCGCTCATCTGACCTCTCTGTGGGTCTACTCCTTCACATAGACTATTTAAGCATAACCCTCTCAGGTCCATGCTACCGCAACTCGACCTGTTCTCCACTTGGAGACATGCCTTCCGTGTCTATTGCCCCTTGGTTTGGGACTGGCTACATTGCCCTCTCATCAACGGGGCCCCTTTAGCTGCCCAAGCAGGTTCGGAGGCACCCTCTACACCGTTCTCTATCTGACCGCCTCTGGTTCACCTGGTCTGTTTCTTAGGCTCGTATAGGCCAGCTGAGTGCCTCAGCCGTCATCTCTCTCCTCTCTTGCTTTTGAGCGTCTAGTTGCAGAGACATCACTTGCAACACTTAACAGCTGTCCCTTTAGAAGGACAGAGCAAGAACTTCCTCTGAATTGTAATATTTTCCTCCTCTCTCGATCTCTACTCTAAATTGCAATAGATGAGCCATCATTAATCAAAACATCCTTCAGCCTGGAGGGAAGGCTACCTAGGCCTTGAATCCCAAGATGTTCCCTCCTCAAAGGGTTTTTTTCCTCTCCTCCGTGCCAATGGTCAATATTAGATAGGGTTGGAGTTTCTTTAGGTTCCGTAATTTAGTTCTGCTGTAGGATGGAGTCGGATGGTGGCCCTGCTGTTCCCTGTCTCCTTATGAAGTCCTGTCTTTCTCCGTTATGTCAGATTCCATTCTTCTACATACTTCTCGTTGCCTCTCGTCTCTTTCACATCCTACCTGTCAGTATATCTCGAAAATCGTCCATTCTCAAGATTATTCTGACTTCTCGCCTCTTGCTCAACACCCTTTCGGATATTCTTTTTGGGCTCCTTCCTAAGCTAACATTAGCCAAGGGAATTACTCCCGTGGCACCTGTGGGGGAGGGGGGGACCCTCCTTTAGGGTTCCTTGCATCGTACCGCTACAGGGTGGTATATCCCATAGACAGAGAGGTGAACAGCCACAATGTATTGAAGTCACACAAGCATACATCTCATCCAGTTGCACAAACCCATTGAAACTGACGGCTGAGGGCTGACCGGAGTTCAGTGGGTGGAGCAACAAACCACTCCCCCAACCAGGCCTTAAAAGGCCCGTCTCCAGGCCAGTCCTCATTCATTTTCTTTATTGCCCCACCATCCACCCCTCCTCCTCCAGTGGCTCGTCTGTTTCCCGTGGGCTCCTTCCTAAGCTACCTTTAGCCAAGGGAATTATTCCAGCAGCACCTATAGAGGGGGATCCCTTCTCTAGGGTTCCTTGCGTCGTACACCTACAGGGTGGTATATCCCACGGATAGAGAGGCAAACAGCCACAATGTATTGAAGTCACACAAGCATACATCTCATCCAGTTGCGCAAACCCATTGAAACTCTGTTACTGGGCTCATTTTTTATTACTGTCCTGGTAAGGGAAGTAGAATACAGGGTTTGCAGTGTTTTTAAACTATTTTTTTTTCTTTTACTGCTAGTATTTATGTTTTTGTCAACTGGGTAGGTGTACTATGCTTAATAACTTATTTTTCGGTACTACCCAGACAAATACACTTTTGAATACTGTGATCCCGTGTCAATAAATGTTAATGTTTTTGTAGTCCATGCACAGTAATAGTATACATACAGAATAGTGTATGGATGCCCATACACTGCAAGGCTGTGTTTCCATCCAGGGTATGTGATGACATCATACAGACCTTGCGAGTGAAGCTCGAGAGATCTTTATGATGTTATCACATGCCCAAGATGCAAACATAGCCTTAGTTGTGTATGGGCACCCATATTCTGTTTTATGCAGTGTATGGTTTTGTTTGTTTTTTTCTGTTGTTCTACCAGCCGGTTTCTTACTAAAGTATCTTCATTAATTGGTCCCGCTCCCGCTTGTTTCAGCACGTCACGGATACTTGGACCGTGTCGGTCCTGAGAATCCATTACTTCCACTTCCAACTGTCTGTGGCCACACTGTTTATTTAACAGAACAAAAAGTAATGAAGTAGTTCAGTTTGGTAACATGGAGCCATTTGTGGATGTCAGTGTCCAAACTGTCTCGGTCCACTGTTCAGTGCTCGCTAAATAGTGCTGCCATTTGTCCTCGAGTTTTCTACTTTGAGCTTCGTCTTCAGCCAATGAGGTGGCAGGTCAAGGCTGAAAAGTTGTTATGGTTTCGTTGTGACATCGCAATGATACTGTAACAACTTTTCATGACCTTTAAACTATAACAAAACAAGAAAATTGCGTGTATGAAAATCCGTACACAGTAGGGTCTAACCATACACTATACAACTGTTAAAGTACTAAGATGACTTTATTGGTTGGGGGAGCATATTACAGGGTGAGAAATGTAGAACAAAAAGATGATCTAATTGGTATAATCAGAAAGTGGTCACTATGGAATTCTCTGCCAGAAGGGGTAGTAGTTAGCACATCAATGACATCATTCAAGCTGAACTTAGATAACTTTTGCTTTCATAATAATATAACAGGTTACGGTTAGGCAGTGACCGAGCACCATGGACTTATGTCTGTATTAGGTCTGAGACAACCTATGAAACCTATGAATATTACTATAATGTCCAGTTGATGGAATAGTACTGACTTGCTATAGCTCTAATGGCCCAAAGCAACTTCTGTAGCTGGTCATTTTTAACACACTGACTGCTGTATTTGGTGGTTTACATTATGTTAGCACTATTTATCCCGCTTTGTCTGACTTCACCTAACGTGCCAAAGGATGGATTTCATTTTTCAGCACATATGTATAAAAACACAGGATCTAGAACCAGTAAAGAATGGCTTACTTACTGGTTCCTTCTCAAAATCTCTACATTTCCTGTGTTAAAAAATTACATTCTCTAAGTTGTCCTAAACAGTAATGAATGTTAACAGTTAAGGCCGGCAGTATGTTGTGTTCAGCAGGTGTCATGAACCAAGTAGGTCACAGCACGTTGCCGTGCGACACAGTTGGCAAAACAAAAGGATTTTTGGTTTCCTTTTGTTCTTTTAGTCGATTGTCCATTGTCCATGTTACCTGTGATGTATCTGCCAGTTGATGGCGCAGTGAAAAAGATGATGACGCTAGCCTTAACTGTACTTATTTTTTTATTTATGAAAATTTTCTCTATAGAAATGCAATGAGCAAATGAAACAGCTGATTTCCAAGCATGTGTTTTGTGCAGGTCAAGGCACTTGGAATTTTGTAGCCTCACAGCTTTATTCCTGCCACAGAATTTCACAGTTTTGGGGTTTTTTCATTTAAAAGAAACTAGTTGTCCACAAATCCTGGCTTTTTGCTCTATTTCTTTGTCTTGAAACCTCTCTACTATGTTGGAACACCTGGCGTCTTTAGGTACATCACATGTTAAGTTAACCGATCGGTGAACAGAAACTGGGCACAAAAATAAATTCCTGCGTGTTAAGCAAAACAAGTCTGCCAGAGAGATGCTCAGGATCTCTGCCACAAAAGTGCCACAAAGTAACAAGGGTCCCTCGTGCACAAACACAGCAGAGTTGCATGTCTAGGTGGGCAGTTAGAGCTGCCATTTATTTATTTATTGTCTTGGATACAGCCTTTGAACTTGAAACTCATTTACAGAGGTTCCACATTAAAACAAAGTGAAAGGAACATCAGACCGATAACATGACTAAATTACAGATGGATGTAGACACAGTAGATAGACAAGATGAAACACACATTCTTTACAGAGCAATATACAAAGTGGCAAGATTTATACAATCGGGTATGTAAGACATTACGTTGCAATTAATTCATTTATTTCTTATTATAAACATTGTTTTCAGCCAGGAGTAGGTGTTTGTCGAGTTTTCAGCATGGGAATGAGGGTGGGGAAGGGTGGGGTACAAAGGGGAAGTAGTAAAGTGGGAAAATAATGATGTAGGATCCATCCCTGGTGGGGTGGGGGGGCTTGAGAGAGGTGGGAGAGGACAGTGGGTGAGTAAGATGTGGGGACGAGGGAGAAGGAAGAGGGTAGGGGCTGAGGTCGGGAGGGCATGGTAGCCCACTCCAGAAGGGGTGGAGCTGGAGGGCTAAGGGGTATGGAGAGAGGGGAGAGGAGGGGAAGAGAGTGGGGTTAGGGGTGGTGAGACGGGGGGGTAGGAACCCAGCCTAGACAGAGGAGGAGGCGGGGGGTGGGAAGAGAGGAGGCAAGCAGAGATTAGCGTAGAGAGAAGAAGAGATGGGTGCAGGGGAGGGTGCAGGGTGATGAGAGGAGGAGAAAGGTAAGTACGGGTAATCAGGGCATTCGCATTCACACAGTGTTGTCAAGTATTGCTTTAGCTCTCTTTTAAAGTGGCCCAGTTTAGGGATGTTGGAAATGACCTGGGGAAGTTCGTTCAGCCAGAGGGGGCCTTATAGGAGAAGGACCCCTGGGCAAGTGCTATGCGGCAAAAGGGAATATGCAGAGCATTTCTTGCCTTTTCTCTGGTTTGGAGTGAGTTTAATAGATTTTAGGCAGCTGTTGGGGTCAATCCTAGGACTGATTTTTTTCCCCAGGAGGCAGACCTGATACTTAATCCTCCCTTGGAGGTTAAGCCAGTTTGTCTGTGCATACAGGTCACAAGTGTGTTCTGCTCTTGTCCCCAAAGACTAGTCTACAGAACTTGTTCAGAGTTATCATTACCCTTTTCAAGGCAATATCAGTGGCTGCGCAATAAATAGTGAGACTGTAGTCTGTGACTGTTAGAATTGAGCTGTTTACAACTAGATAGAGTGCTTCAGTAGTCATGCAGTGTCAGCGCCTATAAAGCAGGCCAATTCTAGTGACCATTCTGACCTCATGATCTGTGTGATGCATGTATGAGAGAAAGCAATCAAGGGTGATCCCAAGGTATTTACCTGTTCTAGGGGATCTTGACTGCTGTTTAAGATCATTAGTTAGGTAGACATTGATTTGATCTTTTTATAGTTAAGTAGGAGCTTGTTAAGTTTAAACCAATCCAACTATTGAAAAGCTTTCCTGCAGGGTATTTTCGAGCAGGTTCTTATGAGGGCTGTTCGAGAAGATGATGGCATCATCTGCATAAAGCAGAATTTTATCCGGTCATATCTTAGGGAGAGAATTGAGGAACAGGCTGAACAAAAGGGGTCCCAAAATGGAGCCTTGGGGAACTCCAATGGATACGTCCCTACTATCAGATAGGGTGTTATTTATTTTTACTCGCTGGGTTCAGTGGGAAAGGTAACTCTTAAAGGAAAACTACACCCTCATGTATTCTAAATGTTATTTGTTTTCATGTCAATAGACAACTCTTTTCATGTAGCTGTTAAGGATGTATGCAAATGCTTTAGTCTGTTTTTACAGTTCATTCTAGATCCTGTGACTGCACTGGGAGTCTCCATTTCATGGTTGTTGAAATCTTATTGTCTCTGAGAGCTGCATTAGTATGTGAGAACATGATGTCAGATCACCCATTTATACCATGTATCTATTATGCTGAAAGAACAAATACCCTGCAAAAACTCTCTGGAAACTCATAACCTGAATGAAGTTTAAAGGGAAAAACCTGCATTATAGCTCAGATAGTTTGCAAAGCTCACTGAAGGTAAATGCGTTATTTCACACCTTTTTGCAGCTTGTTTCTTTAAAAACTAATTAAGCAGGCAGGCATACTGGGGAGTTTAAAGGGTGATTATGCATCATGTTCTCATATGCTAATGCAGCTCTCGGGGACAATGAGATTTCAACAACCACGAAATGGGAGATTCCCAGGGCATTCACAGGGCCTAGTATGAACTGTAAAAACAGACTAAAGCATTTGCATACATCCTTAACAGCTACATGAAAAAGTTGTATATTGACAGGGAAACAAATAACATTTAGAAGATATGAGGGTGTAGTTTTCCCTTTAAACCACTGATGGTTTCCGGGGATATTCCAAGAGTGCGTAGTTTTCTAAGAAGAATGCTATGGTTAATGGTGTTGAATGCCTTAGTGAGGTTGATGTATATCAACCCCACTAAGTGACCGGTGTCCAGTGCTTTATGTATGTAATCAGTGTACTGGAGTAACATGGTAGTGGTGCTGTAGGCATTCCGTGTTGCTGGGGGCACTGGACATTGTATTTGTTTAGGTATTCCGCCAGTTGGTCTGAAACTATTCGTTCTAGGGCTTTAGACAGCGGGGGCAGTATAGATATGGGTCTATAGTTAGAGTGGACTGCTCGGTCTCCACTTTTGTGAACTGGGGTGACTATTGCCGTGTTCCATTTTGTTGGGAATTGTGCCTGTCTGAGTGATAGATTGAGTATTGCTGTGAGTGCGGGTGCTACTTCATCAAGCGTGAGGACAATCATTTTTAGATCCAGGGAGTCATTACTCTGTCTGGTTTTGCCAAGGATATGCTGAAGATATTTTTTGCCTTCAGTGAAGGTGATTTGTTTGAAGTAGAAAGGTGGGGTGTCTGTCGGGGTTGAACTACGGTTAGCATGGTTCTCATTGAGGGTGCTTTCTGTATTATCAAGGAAGTCAGGTGGGAGAATGGTACTGAGGTCAGAGAAGGCAATATTGAAGGTGTCAGCAACTAACTGTCTTGGGGTCTTGTGTGATTTTACCATCAACAGTGAGCATGGAGGGGGAGGCTTTACTGCTTTTTCCAGTAAGGTCTTTCAGATTGTTCCAGAAATTTTTCCTGTCTCCCCAGGTTTTGCTGAGGCAGTCCATGTAGTGCTATACTTTGGCTAGCCTGATTTTGCATGTACAGAGATTCCTCGCGGTCCTATACCTTTGAAGGTCAGCTGGCTTGCCAATGGCTTTAGCCCTGTGCCATAAGTGGTCTCGGGTTCTCATCTGCTCGAGGAGTGAATGCGTAATCCATCCGTTGCTTGGACCCTTTAGCTTCCACTTTTGGGGGGGCATAAATGTCACCGACTGTATTGAAGGCATTTAGAAAGAGGTGCAGGGCCTGGTCTACATCTTGTGCAACATCAAGGAGGGGACCAGTCAAGCTGCTTGAGGTGGGACTTGAATCCACCTAGGAGCCCTTTTTTTTTTTTTTTTAGGACCTTACTTGTTACATTTGGGGTGGATTTGGTGGCTTTTTTAGACCATAGGCAGGTGAATGGGGAGTGGTCACTGAGCGAGTCAGGTGGACTGTGACCTCACAGATTCTCTCTAGTTGGTTTGAAATAACCCAGTCGATGAGGGTGTTGGCTCCAGTATGGTAGTTAATCCTTGTAGGAGATTCTACCATTTGAGTGAGGCCACTACTGGTTAAGGAGTCCTTAAACAGGGCTAAATCCTGGGACAGCCAATTGATATTGAAGTCACCAAGGATTACAACCTCCCAGTTGCCGTGGAGTTCTTTTAAGTAGTTGATAACTATGTTGAAGCCACCTTAATGCTCTCTGGGGGGTAGGTAAACCATTGTGATAGTCAGAGATTTATTCTGGCTGCCTAGTAGTATTCTGACAGGTAAGATCTGAGCCTCAGTGCCTATGTATTGGTGTTGAAGGCTGTGGCTCCAGAGAGTGTCACTAATGTAGACCAGGCAGCCACCACCCCTTTTGCCGTCTCTGTCCTGCCTTAAGTGGGTGTACCCGGGCAGGGTTAGGGCCGAGTCGGGGATTTTGGGTGAGAGACACGTTTCTGTTATAGAGATAACATCTGGGTTGTGCATAGAGACCTAGGTCTGAAGTTGGTCGAGTTTTGGGAGAAGGCTACGGATGTTTATGGAGGCCAGCTTGAGAGCTCCTTTATTGGTTACCTGGGCATGTATTTGTCCATTGGGGCCAGGATTAGGGTGAATGTTGCCTGAGAGCAGCAGGAGCAACAGCATACAATGTAGGAGATATGATTTAAGGGTTTTGATCATCGTGGACTTGGAGTGACAATGCTCATCTTATGAGGAGGCATGGTATAAGTAAGGCTAAGTGAAAATGGTAGTATGGGTACATGGTCCGAGGGTATTGCTTGTCTAGCAATGTTGAAGGACAGCACAGTGCTTCCTACAGACTTGGCTTCAATGCCGGCTGTTGACCTGATATTTTTGTGGTCAAGATTTGTATATCTAGTGATGTGTTGCGGTTTACTTTGTTCGGATCAGAAGGGTCTTTATGTAGCTATACTGTGGTTAGCGTTAGCAGTATGACACTATGCCTAAAGAGTGCCATTTTAGCTATTAGACTTGCTACAGGTAAGAGGAGTCTTTGAGGAAAGCGATACCACAGAAGGGGCTCCGAAGGGTGGGTGGAAGAGACCACGAGGAGCCTTGTGATGGAGGTGTGAAAGTGGGCCGATTGTTCCTAGAGGAACAGAAAATAAAGGTCAGACCACCTTAGAGTGGGAGTGGCTGGGGAAGGTGCATGACAAGAACTATGCAGAGCAGTGCAAAGCGCGACTTTGCAGCACAGTAGAGTAGGTAGGAGAGCTCCAGCGGTTAAACATTGCAGTACCTGAATTGTAGAGTCAGTAGCCAGTGGTGAATGGGGAGGGGTCCCTGGGTCACGCTAGCCGTCGGAGTCCCTTCTGAGGGTTCTCAAAGGTTGTCAGAAAGGTCTCAACATTACCTTGGATACTGTTTCCAGTCAGGGAGCTCAGAAAGATTGAAAGCAGACCAACCACTCTGGATAGCTGTTCTGCAAAGGGGTGGGAGACAGGTTGTAGGTAAACGCTCTGGTAATTGAGAAGGAAATTAAAGGGAATCTGTGTCTGCAACAGCAACTATACAGAATAAGATTCTTACCCCGATGTAGCCCTAGATGACTATATAGTGAAGCAACTAGGACTCTTACATACACTTTTTATATTTTTATTATTTAACATTTTCTACGTCATCTGGACAGCCTCCATCCGATCGAGCCCCCCCCCAATCACCCAGAATTTCCGGGGCTTACCTTTATACCTGGCTCGGGAGCTGCACCTGTGGAGAGTCAGTCATCATCCTGCTGCCAGTAATTTTCTCCTCCAGTTTTCTCCCAGGGGCCCCAGGAGTAGGAGCACATGCACCTTACAGCCCCGATAACTACCCCTTTCCCCCATCCCATTGGCCTAATGCCTGGCACCCTCTAAGCCCGTGCTGTCCCCAGCCTCCACCAGGAGGCAACCATCAGCTGAGGGATGCCACTACACCTCCCCGGGGAGGAGAGCTGCCTTCCAGCAGCTCCATCCAGCCCGCCTCTCCCCGCTGCCAACCTCCGATGGCCCGGGCTCATTCCTGAACACGGGTCGCCGGCGTGCCGCGAGGTAAGGCATCCAGCGCCACTGGGCCAGCCCCATACACTTTTTTATAACTTTTATAATGGCCCTGGACCCCGCCATCTTCCACCAGTACTGTGGCATAGAGAAAACTATGGGCCATCTTGATGTCCATGCCTCACCATCTGGTGAGAGCATGAATGTATATACACAGACTCTATTGATAGTATTGTCACTGTGTGCACCTGTGACACAATTTGGGCTCCGAAACACCTACTGGTACAACATGCACCTCTTCTTGTCCAGGCCTGGTACCATTTTACTGCATTGGTGGACAGAATTTGAAGATGTTTGCTGTATTTTCAACTCTAAGAATAAGCTTTACTATGATGCCACCATGCACATCGGCTCTGAATGCACTCTAAGGTGAGCGGGCCTGCTCCTTTCTATAGGCAGCCTGGGGTGCTATGAATCTAATGGGAAAAAGATAATTACAGTGAAAAGTGACCTTTGAGAAAGTGTAGGGTTACTATGCAAAACTTTAGACTCTTGACCTAATGTGACCCACTAGCACGTTTGGGAATTTGCATTGTGAGAATACTAAATACATTTTGCATGCCTCTTAAAAACCAGCAAGTCTACGAGTTCTTATTTCATTAAATGTGTAGAAGACTGAGCACTGAGAGCTAGAAGGCGCAAAGGAGAAACAAGATTCATTACCATCTTTAGTCGGAGGGTGACGATTTTTGTTTTTTTCAAGTCTGAGATTTTAATCATGTACCCCCCACCCTACCTAGTGCAGCTATTTTTTGTTTGATGTTGAAAAATAACAACAGTACTAAAAAAATGCAGCTATTGGTGAAAGACACATACAGTAGATAAACTGCTAGCGAGGTGTCTGCACTATACATAAGCATTTGCAAGCTATTTTCCAAGTTTGAAACTCACTTCTGTGAATGCACGTCTGTGCTCATGACTGACGTACACTCACTGTAGTCAGTTACAGACTTGGAAAGTTACTTAACCAGTGCTGGCGTTCAATGTAGACACCACTCTAGCAGTCTACCTATATGTTTTTTTTACCAATAGCTGCACTTTTTCATTAGTGCTATTATTTTTCCTTTATCAGATTCATAGTATTATAGCGGATTCCCAAAACTGTAAAATACAGCAAATGTCTACCATTCTGTCTGCCAGCTCAGAAAAATGACACAGGGCATGGACGAGGAGCAACACACGTTGCGTTAGGTGCTTTGGAGCCCAGATTGTGCCATAGGTGCACACAGTGATAATATTATGACTGGAATCTGTGCATATAGAAACATAGATGATGACTGCAGAAAAAGGTTGATCATCCATCCAGTCTGCCCATATTACTCCATCTTTCCCCAGGATCTGTTTTCTCTGTGGGGTCTTTGCATACACTCTTTCCTCTTTTTTGGTTATGCAGGTTTCTGCCCCCCCCCAAACACACACACTTCCTACTAAGTAGCTTATATCACCTTAACTGTATCCCAGCTGTATTTGAAGCCATTTATTGTTTTGGCACCTACCACCTCTGCTGGCAGACCATTCCATGGATTAATAACTCCTTCTGTAAAATAATACTTCCTCACATCCTTTTTAACCCCCCACCCCACCCTCCGTTAGCCTCCACTTGTGACCTGTGTCCTGCCTTCTCTGTTCCTGGTAAACAGCTCCTCACAGTCCGCATTGTTAATTCCTTTCAAGAAATAGAAGGTCTTTATCATATCCCCACTTTCTCTTCTGGTTTCAAGTGAATACTGTTTAGTACCTTTAGATGATCACCATAGCATATGCCCGCAGCCCTGAATCATCTTGGTCAACCTATATTGCATCTTCTCTAGCCTATCTCTGTGCTTTTTTAGGTGGAGACTTCAGAACTAGGAATAGTACTCCCAAGTGTGGCCCCACTAACGACTTATACTGTGGTAATAGTACTTCCTGCCTTCTACTGTCGAACTCTGTCCTGATGCACCCCAGCATTCTGTTAACCTTGCTGAAGGGGAGGGGGGGACCTGCAGCTCACAGCAGCAGACGTGTTTTGAACTGGCTTCTGTGCTATTGGTAAACTTCATTAAACAACTAATTTTGGAAGTGAATCAAATGGTAATGCTCCAGTCTGTTGTCACAATAAGGGATGCTGACTTTCCTAAAGGTATTAGTTACCTGTAATTTTCTAATTTAAGTAGTTTTCCTGAGTCAGCAAAAATTTGCCAAAATATAAACAAACCCCTGATTCTCTCCGACCCGAGCCACAGCTCGGCTTACAGAATGGCGAGAACATGCCATATGTGATGATGTCACTCCACGACTCCGCTCCAATTCTTTCATTGAAACCTCTGGGCACTGCTTTTAAATGTTGGATATTGCCACTATATGTAGATACAAGCATACATATCAATACTTAGCTAATGCAAAGCTAAGTATCGATTCGTATAAGGTGTAAGTAAGTTTCTTATGGTAGACACTGTTTGCTGCCATTGGGCAACAGTAGGTATGGCAGGTTGTAGTCACTATCTAGTTATAGCCTTTTTTGCTGTTAAGAAAAAACAAGGGCAAAAAATGTAGGCCCCGCCCTTAGTCCCAAGGGGTGGGGTAGCTCAACAGAAACCCAATGAAGGGGTTTAGTAGATGGGAATCTAGGGAGAGTGTCTGGAACTCCTGTGGTATCCTGACAGGCCCAGAAGATATGAGTCTGGTCAACATTAGTCACTCCACACTTTTGCCAGCACAGTCCAAAAGTCTCTCCCATATATTTCGCTTGGGATACTTGGAGTGCAGAAAAGGGAATGTGACATTTACATGCAAATTACCGCCATATCATTGTGGCTGGAGCTTTCAGAGCAGCAAGTGAATATCTTGACCAAACATCATAAGTGTGTGTAGTCTGCAATTCTTGATTCCATCTATTTAATATATGTTTAGTAGTATTAATCCAAGCACCTTGAAGCCCTTTATACAGATGGTCAATTAAGTGTTGCCAACAGTCTCCTTTTAACACTACCATAAATATATTAAGAAGTAGCGGGAGTGGGCCAGGTAGTCTTGGGGCCCCTCATGTAGTATGTAACAAGTAGGTTTGAATCTGCAAGTAACGAAAGTGTTTCCTCCCATTAGGCCATTTGTGTGCTGAAAGGGATGGATGCCCTGTCCATTCATGAACTGGAATAAATAATGCAGTCCCAGTTGCCTCCAGTGACAGAAGGCCATGTCTAGTTGCAATTGGACAAAATCCCCATCCCCTTCTAAAAGTCTGCAGTACCATAGCAAATGATTATGCCCGAGTACCTTGATAAATTTAAGCCACTGAGTCAGGGTAATGTCCATATAGGTTGTAAAAACCTGTCAAGTTGAAATAGCTAGATGGATATGAGAAAAGATGTTTAAGGGTGTCAAACAAGTCATACAACTGAAATTCGATACGTTTCCATAACAGGTGAGAAGTTGGGGAAGCCAGCAGACGATAATATGGAGCTGTGCAGCCATGGCATATAATTGCAAATTAGAATTTTTACTCTCTCTTGTTCTTGTGAGAGTTGTGGTGCTGAGAACCGAATTACAAGGTACTGACCCCCCAAAAAAGAAAACGTGAGATCAGTTTGTCCCATGATTTAAAAAAACGGTGTGAGGGGAGGGCTGGAAGGTTTTCAGCAGATATAGCACATGAGGAGAACTACCAAATGGATGAACTCCACTTGAAAGAAAAAAACTAAGCGGGAGTAAGCTCCACTCGGTTAATTCCTGCATTATTTGTTGTGTTAATGTCTCATACTTTTGTAGCTCCAAATTAGCCAGCTGTTTAGGGCTCTAGATCCCTAATATATAACAGCTGTCTTGTTCCATTTAAAAGGAAATAGGCTTTCCAGTTCTGGGGATGGGACACAGTTAAATTGAAAAAGTCAATTCTTCTGTAAATTTAGCCAGAAACTGGAGACTTCCCCATAGGTGTGTTACTCCTTCCAGGCCTCTGCAGTAGGTGTGTCTGGAGATAGTAATGTAAGAAGTACATAATCTGTGTACAAACTAACCTTAAAAATCTGTGCCCCCAGGGGTACCCCCGCTATCCATTCATTTTGTTGTGTGGCATTCACCAAAGGTTCTATATATAATGCGGATAATAAGGGAGAGAGGGGGTACCCCTGTCTAGTCCCCCGTTGGAGATGCACAGGAGAACTGCATCAGCTGTTTACTTTTATGTATGCCTGAGTATCGCATAGAGATTTACAAAGCTAGTCAAGAAAGGGGGAAGGGATTAAAGACTTGCAAAATCTACCATAGGAAAGTCCAAGAGACCTTATCAAAGGCTTTCTCGGCATCAAAGCTGAGAAGACCCAGTGGGATAGAGTATTTTTCAACAAATTCCAGCAGATGGAACATTCTATAGCTGTTATCCATCATCTGTCATCTGCAGAGAAACCCCAATTGATCTGTGTATATCATAGAGGGGAGCCGTGATCTATGGTACTGCACCCACCTCTTCTTGAGCCAGACTGGACACCCTCTGTAATGCCTTCTGTCACTTTCTCACCAACTCCCCTTCCCGTGCTCACGACTGCTCGCTTTACTCATCCCTTTCCATCCTCGCTCTTCCTCTACGTTGCTTGTCCCACTGCTCCTCCTTTATTGCTAAATAATTGGTTTGGCGCACTTCCATCTTACCTATCCTCACTCCTCTTCCCCCCCGCCTGCTCCTCACCTTACTCTACGCACCAGAGACCACAGAACTTGTGCTATTCCTCACCCCCCATTCATGTTCAGGGCAAGCTGCCTTTTCCTACCATCTCCCCTCTCTCTCTCTCTCTCTCTCTAGAACCAGCTTCCCTCTTCCCTCCGCCTATCTCCTTTCCTGCCTGCATTCAGATGCCTGCTGTGATTTACTTCTGCCCCCACCTGCTCCTGTCTGCACTCCTTGTAGCCTCCTTTGCTCCACTGCGTACAGTCCTTTTTGGATCTGCTGTACTCCAGGACCCTCTCTGTACTTCTCATTTACCCAGGGTCTGCACTTGGCAATATCATACTCTCTGTTCAAACCACATGAAGTCTTGCTGTATTCTGACTATGTCACATAGCCCCAGTACTCGAACTGCCCCGGAGAGAAGAGGGTAAATTTTCTATGCAGAGCATAGAACGTTGAGCTCGAGCTCGGTTCAGACCTCTGTCTGCTGCACTTAGAAGCACAACCGTCAGATTCTTTACTCCGCCTAACTGAACAGTCGCTCCGGAGATTTCTCCTTTGCTCACAGTTCGAAAGTCGGTTAAAGTCTTCGGTTTCGGTTCAGGTCTCTGTCTGTGGTACAGTAAGTACTAGGTAGTGAACTTGACATAGTAAACTTGTGGAAATTGTGAAAATTGATTTTCGACCGGTTCGGCTGAACTGGCCGTTTAGTGAATTACATATTCTGTCTTTGTTTCTAAACTTAGAGTGTGGTTACCAGTCCTTATCAGTTTTAAAAAAACTGCATTTTCTTGTGTTTTTTTCCAGTACCTGTGACACGGTTAGAAACCGATAAGGGTGTCTTGCCCGGTTGTTTGCCGTAAAAAGGGTAAGTTTGTGGTTAGGAAGGCTATGTCTGAAAAACCCAAAAGAAAAAACGGGCCCACTGGGTTTCAACACTGCAGTGTGTGTGGGGAAGTCTTTGCTAAGGCTGATCCCCATACCACCTGTGTTTATTGTCTGGGGTTTGACCACCTCGATTCAGACTGCCAAATCTGTAAAAATTTCCTAAGTCTACCCATGAAAAAAGATTAGGTAGGCTTAGGGATAAGGAGGCCGTGAAGTCCGCTGACCCAGATGGTCAGCCTGGTTCGGTTCCGACTGTACCTGAGGGAGTGCCCTCTGACCAGGGCGATACTTCTTCAGGCAAGAGGAGAGCCGATCCTGAGGGATGGGTTCCTACAAAAAGACAAAGAAAAGAAAAATCGTCCGGTTCGTATCCAGAGTCCCATTTTTCGACCACCGAAGAAATTGCCAAAGTGATAAGGATTGCAGAATTGCTTTGCCCGGTTCTGTCTGATCCGGCACCTTCTGGCAGGCACTCGGTTCGGTTAGTTCCTCCGGTTCAAGATTATGCCTCTGAAGATTTTTATGAACCGGATTTGGAGGGGGATGAAGATTATGATGATGATGATGGTGGGGAAGGTCTGGATGAGCACATTGAACCGGACATCTCCCCAGACAGCCCTTTTGGTGTTTCCCCTCCTAAGCTTTCTGAGTCCCCTTTCCACTACATGTTTTACAGGAAAGTGGCAGAAACCCTCCAGCTCTCTGTGGAGGAACAAGAAGAACCTGATTTATGTGGAGATGATGGGCATCCCAGAGTCCAAGAGACTGTCTATTCCCCTTCATAAGTGTTTTGAGAAACAGTTACAAAAGATTTTAAAAACTCCAAATTCTGTACCTCCTGTCAACAGAAGGATGGACAAAAGGTAGACCTTATCAAGTTCAGGTACAGAGTACTTGTATCAACAATGTAGCCATGGGGTTGTGCAGGCTGCAGCTTGTGATAAGGCTAATATACCCTTGGCTTCACACACCCCCAGATAAAGACTCTGGGAAGCTGGATGCCATGGCAAAGAAACAGTACATGGCATCCGCCTTGCGACTCAGGCAGGCTGATTATATGGCCTATGCAGCCAGGTACCAGAAGTCCAGGTGGAATACTGTACTGGCACTGGCTAAGCAGGCCTCCCCCCAGCTAGCTTCAGAGCTGGATAGGGTGGCTGCTGATGGGACTGAGGCATCTAAGGTACAGTTCCATGCTGCTGTGGACTCCAATGATGTGTCATCTAGAGTCATGGCGACATCTGTAGCTCTTCAGAGAATGGCTTGGCGCAGATGTACTAGTCTCTCACAGGACACCCAGACTAAGGCCATGGATTTCCCTGTGGTGGGTAATTCTCTGTTTGGGGAGCAGACAGAGAATTACATGAAAAAGATGGATGAGTGTAACCACCTATAGGAGTGCACAGGCCAAGGAAAGGCAGGCAACTCCTCAAAGGCAGCAAGCTAGGGGCAGGGGCAGGCCTTTTCATAGGCCTTTCTACCAAGCACAGGCGTCTTCTCATTTTCCTCAGAGGGTGTTCTTCAGAGGGAGAGGCAGAAGGGGGGGATGAGCAGGGCTACATCCACCCCTCAACCTAGGGCTCCTGCCAAGCAGACACCCTGATGTGTCAGCCCGGGTCGACTCCCCCATTCCTGTAGGAGGCAGGCTGGCTTACTTCATCTGTTACCTCAGACAAGTGGGTCCTGGAGGTGGTAAGCCAGGGGCTGGTTCTCAGCTTCAAGAAATTTCCAAAGCTGAGGGCCAGATCTTTTCCACCTGTAAGCATCTCTGAAACCATTGCCGTAGAGGCAGAGGTTTCATCTCTACTGGCTCTAAAGGCTGTAGAGAGAGTTCCTACATTACAAAGGGGCAAAGGTCTGTACTCCAGGTACTTCCTTACCCCAAAAAAGACAGGGGAGTGGCGACCCATCCTAGACTTAAGATACCTGAACAAACATCTTTTAAAACCAAAATTCAAAATGGTGGCTTTGGGAATAATCCTTCCCTCTCTAGGGCCATGGGACTGGCTAGCCTCCCTGGACTTAAAAGATGCCTACTTTCACATTCCCATCAGGTGCTCCCACAGGAAGTACCTCAGGTTCGAATTGCCTTCAGGCCATTATCAGTTCAGAGCTATGCCCTTTGGCCTGACATCGGCTCCAAGGGTATTCACAAAATGCCTAGCAGTAGTAGTGGCCCTTTTAAGAAGGAAGAATATTTCCATATTTCCATACCTGGATGACTGGCTCATTGTGGGTCAGTCCCCAGACCAAGTCAAGTCAGACCTGCTAGTGACTCAGCAAGTACTCACTTCCCTAGGATTTCTTCTCAATCTTCCCAAGTCAGTTCTCGAGCCTGTATAGCTCCTCACCTTCATAGGTGCAGAGTTTGGATACAGTCAAAGCAAGAGCTTTTCTTCTCCTGGAAAGGGCAAGGGCTATTGTAGAGCTGGCTTCTTCATTCCACCTTCTAGTCTCTCGGCCAGCAAGGCACTTCCTTCAGCTTCTGGGCCACATGGCAGCTTCTGCGGTAGTGGTCCAAGGGGCCAAATTTCAGATGAGGGACATTCAGTTTCACCTGAGGGCCTTTTGGTCTCAGAAGAAAGATTCTCTAACCAAACTAGTTCAGTGGCTTAGACTCTGATCCAGGCTCTCCAGTGGTGGCAGGATCAGGACAACCTCAGAGAAGGAGTCCAATTCGTCACTCAGTCTCACTCTGTGGTCTTAACCACGGATGCTTCTCTGTTGGGGTGGGGAGCCCATCTGGGGCTGTCACAGCCCAGGGACTGTGGTCCCCTCAGGAATCCCTTCTTCATATCAATCTCTTGGAACTCAGGGTGGTCTTTCTGGCCTTGCAAGCTTTCTGTCAGTCAGTGCAGAACAAGGTGGTTCAGGGCAGGACAGACCACACCACCACCATTTGGTACATCCACAAGCAGGGAGCCATGCTGGCCATGGAAGCCATGAAATTGTGGTCCCTAGCTTATTCTCTGCAGACCTCTCTGATAGCAGTCCACCTTCCAGGGAAGGACATTGTGCTAGCAGATGCATTGAGCAATCTCCCAGGGCCATCACAAATGGTCTCTAGACCCTCCCGGTGTTGAAAGTGATTTTTTCAAGGTGGGGCACTCCAGAGATAGATCTCTTTGTGGCCCCAGCCAATCACCAACTTCCTCTGTTTTGTTGAGGACCCCCAGTCTTGGGCTCAGTCCCTCTGGATGCTCTGATCTTGAACTGGGAGGGGAAATTTCTATATGCCTTCCCTCCTTTTCCTCTACTGTTCAAGGTTCTGGTCAAGATAAGGTCACAACCCTGCAAAGTGATTCTGATTGCTCCAGACTGGGCCAGGCAGCCTTGGTACCCCCTGTTGCTGTCCCTAGCAGTCCATCTTCCCCTGTCTCTTCCCAGGAATTACAACCCGTTAACCTCCTCTCAGGGTAGGATTTGGTACCCCAATCTTTGGTCTCTCAATCTCAAGGCATGGCTCTTGAAGAGTTAGAGTATGCAGATTTGCATCTGTCCCAAGGGGTTCTGGATATTCTCAAAGCCTCTCAAAAGCCTGCCACCAGAAAAACCTGCAACTCCAAATGGAAAAGATTCTGCATTTGGTGTTCCAAGAAGCATATATCCCCAGACACTGCTGAATTGTCAACAGTTCTGGAT